>OY728165.1:603718712-604968712 GCA_963277665.1 Viscum album
AGAAGTGTTGAAAAAAGGAAGAATAAGAATCAAAACACATGATTTCTTGGTTTTCATAAAGGATCAGGATTATTAATGATTTACTTAGAGGTCAGTATGCTTGGGATAGTCTTTTTATTCCATTAATCAGTGTTGAACAATTTATGTATATTTTTTTGTAACGATGTTTTCCATTTTTAAAATGAAATGAAATTTCATCATCATTTTCTGTTTTCTTGGATGGTATTTTAGTTATTTCATGTATTTTACTATTGTATTTATTTTATGATGTTTCTTCAGTTTACATATATTTCATCCACTATTATCCCAATATTTACATCCATTAGTTGTGTTTCTCATTGGAATTGAGAGAATAGTCTCCCTAATGACACACCATTAGACGTCACTACTTTTTGGGGGTATCTAGAATTTGGGGATATGATCTGGAGGCGAGGTGTCCCACAAGGCTGGGGGCACCATTTAAGTTGAATTCTGGGCTAAGATGTAATAGTTTATACCATGGTTTCCCATGGATAAACATAAAATATGATAATCACCATTTTTAGAACTGAACATGTTATGTGGTTGAAAATACATAAAGGAGAAATCATAACACATAGTCCTTATCAAAGAATAAGAAGCATGACATATGAAGTTTCAAGGGAATTAAGATATACTGAACAATAGTGGTAATATAGACAATATAAAGGGAATATGTCCATTGTAAATGTCATTATTGGAAATTAGATCATTGAAGATACAATTATCTAATATGTATATTTTTATTGTGTAATTATAGAATTTCAAATAATTAACATGTAATATACAATGAATCAAAATATAATATTTTATGAAAAATTTATATATATATTATGTTATTTATTTTTATTATGATAATTATTAATATAAAATATGTATTTCAAATCTACCAGTAATATATATATATTTTTTATTATATTTTATCAATTTTCATTTAGTATTGATGAAATATAAATAATTTTTATTATTATTATGAGTATTTTTATCTAAATATAATTTATTAAAAAATAGATTAAATTACATTAAATTATTATTTGATATGATATATGAATTCGAAATCAGAAAATATTAAAAGTAATTTTCCTTCTAAAACCAATATATATATATATATATTATCATTAAATATTAAAAAAATAATATTTTTAAAAAATTGATACAGGTTTTATAGAGTCCCAACTTGGACACAGCATTGCAAATTTTTTTACGATGGACCATCATATGTTTTTAGGGAATAATATTTACCATGGAAAATTTTTAATTATGTTTAATTGATGTAAAAAGGGAAATTTTAGATGGCATTATGTTTTGAATGACAATAGTATAAAAACAGTCTAAATTATAAAGATTAATACGCAAAATTTTCATTATTATTTCCTTACAGTACTCTCCTAATTGTAATATGCTACCATCATTATATGTCTACTATCCTTGCGAGATAAGCCCATCCAGAATCAATGCATCTGACCAGTTATTAAAAAGAAAAAAAATAAAATTAGAGTAGTGTATTGTTTCAAACAAATCGAAATGTCCTCAACAACCATGATTATGAATATAGATTCTAGAATGACATATAATTTCCCCAATTAGAGTCACCGATAGTCTTCCCACTCAGATTGAGAATTATCTCAATTTATGATTTTCCAGATATCTTTATCCACCATCCTTGACACATAAGATGATTATCAGGTAGATATGATTCTAAGAACATTAGATTAATCGTTATGTGGTCTCCAATTTGAGATATCAGAGGTGAAACACTCACAATCAGTAATTATCATCTTGGAACGTAAGATTTCATCCTTGTAAGTGATGTTCCCACCACAACTTGAAAATCTAATCGGGGTACCCAAATTTTCCTATTCATCCTCAAAATCATTCCTCAATTTCTTAGATAATTTAGATTACTGAATAGGTTATGGATTTCTTGCTGACAATCAACATGTAGTTTCACATCATACTGATTGGAGACATCAACTAGGGAGGTATCGGTGGTAATCTGTAATGCCTTGACCCCATTTACCTATATTCTGTGCATTATTACATAACATTGGCATGATCACCAGAGATCAAGTCCCGAAATATTGATTCATTTAGTAGACTTGGAAGAAATAGATAGATACATATGTTTTACATTGCAATATTAAATTAATAACAACACCATTGGGAATCTTATGAACACATTAATATCCCTTATACTATCCCTTTAGGTTAGTAATAATATACTTCTACAAATGATAGAAAAAATAAAAAATATAAATACATGATCTCAGATGCTCTGTTAGCATAAAAATATAGCAAAAACTGTCATAAATAAGTATAAAAATTTAAGGTAATGTATAAGAAAAAAACACAATACTTTTAAACATAAACATCAGTATAAAATTGAAAAGACAAATCCAATAATTTAATTTACTTATTCACATGGATATTCTACTTGTTGAATAATAACATGTGATATAAATAACTAATTTCTTAATGATGGAATGCATAATGCTGGAAATAATAACCACCTTGTTAAGGCCTCAAGGAAAGACAAGAAAAAATATTTTGTCAAGGCCATGTTCTAAGATATTGGTTTATATCATGAAACCTATCAATGAATCAAGGAGATATTGTGTGATCCACCCATCACTTACTAAGTTCAATTAATTCATCATATGAAAATTTCGAAACATAAAATACACATTTATTTTAAAAATAGAATAAAAAATGCCAATACATTAACACTATACCTTGAATGGTATAAAACTAACGCATTCACATTCAAACAAATCATAACTCAGTCAGTAAAATATGATAGATAATATCATAATAAATCAATAGTGAGCAAGTGTAAAATCCAGAAAATGATGTTGAGATTGTTTAAAATGATCACTTAGCTATTTGAGGGAAATATACCCTCTTTTGAAATCATTTAATTGTCACGCATTTTTAAAGGATGTTATTTAAAATTGATTTTTGAATGAAATTTTCCCATACTACATGTAATCATTTGAAAGGTATTAACTTTTTAATATAATCATGTCCATATAAATAAATCCTTAATATCTTTTTAAATGAATGGACTATAATAAAATAGATTTTGAAAAATGATTCTTCAAAATATTTAAAATGGTGATCTAGTTTAAGAGTACCTTACATGAAGCCTTATAAGATTCATTTTGAAATCATTTTTTTGAAACATGGAAATGGATGATGTATATGTCCTAGTAAATACTTACACATAAACAGTAACAAATAAAAATGTGATTGAGGAATTATCCCTTACATTGTATTATTCCTTAGTAGAGAGTATATTAACCTAAAAAAATTGTTAATTATTATTAAATTATACAATAATCCACACACATAAATATGATATCATATATTATATTCTAAAACTAATTTGTTAATTATATTTCTGTAGAAGCATTGTTTCCGGTGTTAAATGATTTGTTTTCCTTTATATTAATTTTTATGATTCTCCTATTTTTTTCTGAATAGGATGTATTTTATTCATATTTATAATTATATTAAGTACTTAATCATTTTTTCATCATCAAATGAAAAAAAAAATTAATGGTTACGATGGGGAAAGAAATATCTTCTCGCTGGGGAGACGGTAAGCTCTACGTATGCGCAAGCGACAATATCACTATATTGATGGAGAAATCGTATGTAGTTTGATGGTATATCATATATAAAAAATCATTATCATGTTTTATTTTTTATTAACATCAATTTTATTAATTATTATACCCATCCAAATAATATAGTGTTGAATAACAAGAAACACCACAACGTGGAGACTATAAGCCGTACGTATGCACGTATGGTGACTTTGACATTCATAGGATGGATTAAATAATGAATATAGTTGAACCATATTTATATTAAAATAATTGAATGTAGAAGGTATTGATGATTTTATTTTGGTATTGAAACTATAGTGAGAGATTACTTTTAATAAGAAATTAACTTTAAAATAGGTAATGAAATAATTACGTATTATTTTTGTTCTTCATTTTGATTTGAACAAAAGGGCTCTTTAGGTTGAATTTATAATCAAAATAACGCCTATAGGTTTAATTTACTGTAGTTCGGAGGATATTTGAATAAATATTGGACAAAAAATGGATTTTATTGTTTGAATGTAAGATAAGGGGATGTACCCTTTTATAAGGGAGGCGATAGTCACTTTAGGAAAAGCGTGAAATATTTTTATATTATAAAATTATTTTTCGTATTTAATGGATCCATATGAATTATGTTTTATAAAAAAGAGTTTTAGGGTTGAAATAATTTCAAACAATATCTTTAATACATTTTTAGGATATCCTATTAACCTTATATTTTAGATTCAACTCTTTGTTAAATAGTTTAACATTGACAATGTCTACTTCTATTTTTATATAATATGGTTAATAAACATACTATAAAATTACAAGAGATCCTAATGTGGTTCATTAATGACATATATCATTATATATGTCATTTGGACTAACAATATATTTTTAAGACAATTATAAAATATAATAATATAGTATTTTCATAAAAAATTCATTTCAGTTATTTTTTACACTATTTAGTATTTGGTTTTTTGTTAAAGTCAAAAAATCATGATTACATCAAAAAATTACATTAAAAAAACTATAAAATGTCATATTAACCTAGAAAATATGTGGACAGAATGATGTCATTAATATTATATTTATTATAATATTTATAATATCATTTATATGTTTCGTTCATTAAAACGGAAAATAATAAATCATTACTATGTCATAAATAAATAAATTATTTATGACTAAAAATTATAGATAAACTATCATGAGGTAGGGAATATTTTTATATTTTAAATTAATATTTATAGTTGTATAGATAAATTATATAACCTCATATAGAATTTTGTTTACTAAAATATACATGCTTATGTTATTTTTTGCTTTACTCAAAATTAATTAATATAAAATGTCATTATCACTCCAATATAGCTTCACGGGGTCCCAAATTCAACACATTGACGCCCATGGTTGGTAATATATCATCCAATAGGTTTAATTCACGTTTTGGGGTAATTTATATATTATTACAATATTATTTTCACCTCATATTTTGCAGATTAACCCCGTAACCATGATAAATAATATATTTACTGAAATAACTATACAAAAATGTCTAAAAATAACAGTTAACTATTTAAACAATTTGAACTCCTGATTCCAAATATGGATTCAATTATTATAAATTCATAACATTGATGTCGATGAAATTAATTGAAAATTAATTCTCGTTGTTAAAACAAAAAAGTGGGTTTATAATAAGTAAAAACTATCAAAAGATTGACATGTGTTTATGTACAATTTAAATTTGAAAATAAATCCAATGACCTAAATTATATAATGATATAAAATATAATATAATGATACTTTATAAATTATTTCGATTAAAAAACTGTTTTTTACTTACAATTTTATGTTTTTTATTATTCATCAAAATACGAATGTTATCATAGAAATACAAAAAAAAATATATAAACTAAAATTTTAAGTCCCGTTCCTAAATAAGAATTAAATTTCATTAAATTTAATATTTAATAGTGTCAAATATTGGATTTAAAAAGGGTTCATCATTAACAAGGGGAAAAACTACATTTTTAAAAAAATATTTCAATTATATGAAAACATGAATTTGTCCTCATATTATGTCTAATAAACAGTAAATATGAATGTTAAAATTATATGATATATTTATAAAATTAATAATGTGGTTTTTAATATTCATAATCGCTTTTAAACTGCTAGTTTGATAAGTTGTGTTGTTCATGAACTCAGTGTTGTGTATATCACAAGCTATTGTATTATTTAATTAGAAACGTATTGTTGAAGCCTGTGGTATAACATTCATCCCACCTTCAATGAATTGAGTCCATGAAATTTTAAATTTTTCTTTGAAAAAAAAAGAAAAAAATATAAAATACCCTTGTGGAAATCCATATCAGAAATATGGTTAATAAAATTTAATTTTAATAAGAGTTAAAGATAATTGAAAACCCCCCTAGAAAATTAGGATTTCAAATAAGAGAAAATTGGTGGAAATTATAATTTGAGAACAAACATAAATATTTATAGGGATTGATTGTGAACATCAATAAAAAATTAATTGATAATTGAGGGCCTCAAAACTATAAATCTATGATGATTTAAATTATCGTCAGTTTAAACAAACACAATTTATTAGGATAAAATATTTTTTGTTATATGATCCTTTCCCAAATTTTTAATAATTAATTTATTCATAGAATAAGAAAAAAGAAATTACTTCACAATAAGAGTTACATCCTTTAATTAATTTCTTCCAAAAACCCATCGTTCACTCCAAAACATAATATAAATAAAATACATGCCATTAATCATAATCATATAGGTTTACAAAAATTTTTTATAAAATTTTAATGAAAATAATATTTTTTAATAACTTGGGACTTAATGTAGGCTAAATGTAGGTGATAATGACTTGTCACACTTTTGTTGTGGGTTTGATTCCTATAGCTTGGTCCGACATAATGGGTTATCTCCTGACCTACATGTTGTCGTTTTTCTAAAACTATTGTATTATAATATACCCAAAAAAACTTAAGAAATGATTAAACCTTAAAAAATACTTTCCAATCATCAACTTAGTTCATTTTATCCTTTATTGTTATCCAAAATACATATGTCCAAACTCTCTCTTAAAAATCTCTAAATTCAAAAATCAGTTATAAATACAGATTCCCCAAACAACATAATGTTTCAATTATTTTAACATAATGAATATATTATTACATTCATCATATTAAAACCTTAATTCAAACAAAATTTAATGTAGTACAATCCATATATATATCACATTTTTCATATTACCAAAATAAAATTCATTAATCCAAAAACTCAAATATAATAATTATTCTACATCACTTATAGAAATAGGATAAGCTTGACCTTTCTACCATAACCATTTCTAAGGTATGTTTCCATGTCTCTTGGAACATCCATTTTCATAATTACAAGTTTCTATACAATTATAGCATTAAAAATTGACAACATCTTTATTTCCATTTCAATGAAGAGACTACAGACCATTTCTTCCACATTTGTAACAGACTCTCATTCTTTTTATTCATGTACCAGGGTGTTTCTTCCAAATCTATCACATAATGGAAAATAATTTTTTCCCCTTTGACCTTTATCTGTCACATTCTCCATCATCTTCTTATTCACTTGATTTAATTTAATGTAATAAGACATATAAAAATCCTCTTCTGTCTTGATAGCACATGAGACTATATCATTGTACGTCAAGAATTATTTTGAGACTAATGCTCAATGGAGAAATTGTTTAAACCCATCAAGTAATCAATCAATATTACTCCTTGGGTTACATATATAATTTAAACATGCCTTGATAACCTTGTAATGTTAGCCTCATACTTTTCAACATTCTCATCCCCATTTTTCCTCTGACTCAAAAACTATCATTCCATATCTGCTCACTGTTCATGATAAATGTATATATTTGAACTCCCTCCATTCTATATTTTATACTTTTTTATCCTCCTTTGTGTTTTTGATTAATGACAACAATTGATCTACATCAGCTATGAGGTGATAAACTAACCTGATTACTTTTTCTCTTTCGCAAATCCCCAAATCATGAAATATTTTCTCTACGGAACTTATCTATTGCTTATATTCAATTGTATTTGTAGTACCATTGAATGTTAGTAGTAGTTTACCCATTAATAATTGTAACATTGATCATATGTGTTGTAGAACAGGGTGATCCATATAGGTATGATTATTATATACAACCTGAGTGATGTTTCCAAGCATAGTTATAAGATGATCTGCACCAGTTGCATCACCATATCTAGTATAATTATATTTATCAAGAGGAAAATCCATAAATTTATCACATGCATTGATACGGTATCCAATCCATCCACTTAATGCCATTTCTAAACAATTGAATTCACAGGAATAGTTTATTAATGACAACATATAATTCTAATCTTGTAAAAAAAATAATATAAATTGAACAGTTTTTGCATATAATTTAAGATTATAAATAAATGTTTTCATTGATGAAGTATGTATTAATAAATCCTTCATAATTTATTTTAAAAAAATGTGACATATCTTAAGAATATTCCCCTGGTAGTGTCGTAACCATGAGTCAAACAAGGCAAGTTGTCATGTACCAGGATAGCTTGGGTCCAGCCCAAAACACATTATTATAGATTTCACTTCAAGGTACATCAGTTCTAGTACCACTTATACCTGCTAGAATCTAGACTGGGATGTATTTATAGGAAAATTCAATAAATATATACATTACAAAAATTCTAGAATGTACATATATACTAATAATCATTGTTTATCTTAGGAAATTTTGTCTAATTAGTGTTTTTCTAAATCTATATTCCAAGGATTATAATGAAAATCCTCTATTACAAATATTAATGCTCTGACCCATATTACGTAGAGTTATTACATTATTATATAAAATTGGAATGATCACCAGATATCATTTTTTGAATGTCCAATTATTTTTATAGCCCTGGAAATACCAAATACATACATAAGTTTTACATAACAATATGAAATGAATAACAACAATATTATGTCTACTTTTAACACATTAATATCTTGTAGTCTATCCGTGTAGGTCAGTTATAATATACTTCTTCTCATCCTGGGATAAATAAAAAATAGAAAGTGGTGAGATGAGATGGTCAATAAATAAAACTATATTAAGGAAAAATTCATAATGAAGACTGAAATTTTAAGGAAATGTTTAAAACTTAAACACAAGCCTTTTAGACATAATGTTAAGCAAAACATCTTAATGATAAATCAAATAATTAAATTTACTTACTCACATGGATATTCTACTAGGTGAATAATCACATATAATATCAATATGTAATTTCATAATGATGGAATGCATAATTTCTAACATCATAAACATATAGTCAAGGCCTCGTTCCAAGACTAAAAAAAATAATTTCTCATGGCCTGGTGCCAAGACACTAGTTTGTCTCATTAGACCTACCAATGTATTGAGGAGTTATACTAGGCTTCACCTCTCACTCTCTATGTCCAATTCATTCCTCATATGAATATGTTGAAACATAACATAAACATTAATATTAAAAATACCATACCAAATGTCAGTAGATTAACCATAAACCGTAAATGGTATAAAAATATCACATATATAGTAAAATATATCAGAAATCATTAAATATAAAATGGATAATTGTATTATAATAAATCAACTTCAAACATGCGTGAAATCCAATAAAGGACGTTAACATAGTTAAAAACGACCACTGTAAATCTTTGAGTGGAATATAACTTTTGGTGAAATCATTTATAAGACCTAAATTTATAATGGAATCCATTTAAAAGATATTTTCAGATCAATGTGTCCCATGTGTCTTTGAAACTTTTGAATGGAATTATCATTTTCAAACAATCATGTCCTTATAAATAAATCCATAAAATCATTTTGAAAACATGGACATTAATTAAATAGATTTAGAAAATGAATCTTTAAAACATTTAAAATGATGATCTAGTTTAATAGTACCATACATAAAACCTTAGAATATTCCTTTTGAAATCATTTTTATGAAACATGGACATGGATGATAATTATGTCCCAGTAAATAGATAAACATAAACAATCTCGATAATAATGAGTTTGAATAATTAACAAATACCTTGTATTCTTCCTTAGTTGATGGTATGTTATCCTCAATTATGATGGTTAGTTTTTATTAAATTATACAAAAATACACATATAGAAATAATATATCATATATGATCTTCTAATATTTCATTGTTAATAATATTTCAGCCATATCATTGATTCAGGTGTTAATAAATTCTGTTACCTTTATATATTTTTTATGTAAGTCGTGAATTTTATCAGTAGGATGTATTTTATTCATATAAAGAATGATATAATGTTTTTTAACATTATTCTTAATCCTTAAATTCAAATTATTCTAGAATCGATACCATGGGGAACGAAAACTAATCGCCTCGTGGAGACTGTAAGCCGTGCGTATGCACGAGCGAGAATATCATTCTATTGATGGTGAAATCTTATGTAGTTGGATGATATGTCACATATAAATAATAATTATCATGTTATATTTATTTATATGAAAAATTTTACTCATTAATATACCCATAAAAATAATGAAGTGTTGAATAACAAACTAAAGCATGACGTGGATACGGTAACTCATATGTACGCATGTATGGTTACTTTTTCATTCATAGGATAGATAAAATAATTAATATAGTTGAAGAGTATTCATAATAACATTAATCTATGTATAAGGTACTGGATTTATTAATTTTTTTATGGAAATAATAATGAATGTGGAAGTAGATTAAAAAAGAAATTTGAAAGTCGTGATAAAATAATTACCTCTTCTTTGAGTTATTTCTTTGGATTTGAACAAAAGGGTTGCATAATATTTCGTTTTGTTAAATTTATGGCATATAGGATGAGGTGATGGTAGTTAGGAGGATATTTGAACAACGGTTGGATGATCCAAGTGGCTTTGAAAGTGTGAAATTATGTGAATGGGAAGTACCATTTTTTAAGAGAGGTGAGGGTCACTCCAGGAATAGTTTGAAATATTATTTTATTATAGAATAATTTTCGGTTTTTAATGGATCCAAATGAATTTATATTGTTCTTTAGGGGTTAATGGGTATAAATACTCTCAAACAATAGGTTTTATACATATTAAGTTACCATATTAATCTTACCTTCTAGATTTAACATTTGGTTAAATAGTTTAACATTTACCATGTCTCCTTGTATTATTATATTATATGATTAATAAAATTACTATAAAATTCCAAGAGAATATCAAGTTTTAATTAATGATGTATCTATATTATATAACTCATTTTTATGAAACATATATTTTTAGGAGTATTATATAATTTAATAATATAGTATTTGTTTAAAAACCGCATTTATGTCAATTTAAAAACTATTTATTTTATTTAAGTAAAGAAAATAAGATTACATAAAAAATATTAAATGAAATCTAACATGTCATATTAACCTATAATATTCTAATATCTGATAAAGATAATTTATTTACATTTATTTTAATATTTAAAATTTCATTTATTTGTTTCAATCATTAATAAATAAAAATAATGCATCATTATATTTGCATAAATAAAAATAATTATTTTATATCTATAAATTATAAATAAAATATAATGATCTATGAAATAATTTTAGATTTTAGCTGAATATTTATTGTCTAATAGTTAAATTATATAACACCATATAAATATTTTTTACTAAAAGATACATGTTTATTTTATTTTTGTCTTTACTTAAAATTAATTAATATAAAATGTCATTATCACTCCCAAGTGGCTCCATGAGGTCCCAAAATCAACCCAAGAATGACCATTGTTGGGAATCTATCATGCAACAGGATTCAGAAACATGTTAGTGTATGTTTAATATTTTTATAACATTATTTTTTACTATTTTTACCGGATTTACCCTTTAACAATGATAAATACGATATTTTCTAATGTAACTATTCATAATGTCTAAAAATAAATGTTACCTATTTAAAATATATGGTCCTCCTAATTTCTAATATGGAATCAATTTTTTCAAATTAAAAAAAAAATAAGTTTCCCAAATTAATTTAAAATTAATGGTCGTGGTTAAAACCAAAAAGCAGTTTTTAAAGAAGTAAAAACTATCAAAAGATTGACATTTATTTATGTACAATTTAAATGTGAAATTACATAAAATGACCCACACTACATTAAATTTTAAAATTATAAAATAATGATACATTAAACGCACTTAAATTTATAAATTTACTGTATAAATTTATTCGATTAAAAAAGATGTTTTTAATTAAAATTTAGTGTTTTTCACTATTCATCAAAATATAAATGTCATCAAAAATGTACCAAAAATTTAACCAAAATAAATATTTATGTATCATATATATATAAGAATTTAATTTCATTAAATTTAATATTTATAAGTTTCAAACTATTTATTTAAAAATCGTTCGTCATTTAATAGCGGAAAAAATGTATTTTGAAAAAAATAATTCTTTTATCTGAAAAGTTGAATTTGTCCTTATATTATGTATAAGAATCACAAAAGATGAATGTTAAAATTATATTTCATATATATAAAATCTTAAATGTGGTTATTACTATAACTAACAGCTTTTTAAATGACTATTTTGATAGGTTGTGGTGCGTTTGAACATGATGTTGTGTATATTACACGCTATTATATTATTCAAAGAGAAACATAGCGTGGAAGCTTGTGGTGTTACATAATCAATACAGGGGTCCATATATGGGATTACTAAACTATAGTAACCCCTTTCACCAAATAAAACTGAGTATTAGAGGGGCCACTATGAGCCTCCTTCAGAGATACATTTATTAGAAACCCTTTGTCTGTATCAAATTTACCAGTAAACAACAAATCAAAAAAAATGGGAACTGGATTGTTAAGTGAATAATAATCCACATTCGGCAACACCCATTTATGGAATTCCCCTATATTCCATACAAATTTTAGTTATCCTATTTTGAAATCCCCCAAATATAGAACTTATTTGTAAAATCGTTCTCCATGAACTCTTATAATGTGTGGACCTTCAAGGGAATAATCAATACCTAAATTATCATAATGAGCCTTCAGGGAAGAAAATATTATTGGGGAGTGATTTATTAAAACCCAAACTAAAAAAAAATATAACTTTTAATTTTTTTTTATTATAAAATATTTTTTAACTATTTTTCAAATTATATCCTTAATTTTCTTCTCAACTACTTAATTTTTAATTTTTAATTTCCTATTAATATTTCAATTCGATTGATTAATCATTTACAATAAGTGATACTTTTATGTCAATTCAACCAAATATCTATATTTTTTGGGAAATTATTCCTCCCCATCCAAATATTTGACATATGATCTTATAGATTTTATTAAATATGTTTCAATATGTTTTTGAAGGTATATTATAATATTCTAAAATTCTTAATAAATGCTTTAATGTAATTTTCAAGAAATGAATTACTAATTTAAATATTGTTGTTGAACTAAATATTTTTACATTATAACATTTATTGTTTATGAATATTTTTTCAATGAATTTAAAATTGTTTTTAAAATAATAAATATTGTCAATGAATTAATAAATAAAAATGTATTCATTCATTTAATTGTATAATTTTCGATAATATTTAGTGGTTATTAATAATTTAAAATATAATAATTTTACTTTCATTATATTATTATTATTTTATGTTCTAAAGATACCAAATACCTAATTTAATTGGATTTATTTGTATATTTTCTTTGAATTATATCATGAATACCATGATTTTTCACCGAGTTAATGAGATGATTTTTGAAATATAATTATTTTCATTAGTACATGGAATAAAATATATGGTTATTACAATGAAATTAGATAAAAAATATTATTTTTCCTTGAAAACTGTTTTCAAAATTTTAAAATATCATGAATTATTATGTGAGGTGGGAATGTGATTCTCTATCCAAAATGTGATTATATGGAGGAATGGTATTCTTGATTCACTTTTTCATTGGTGAATGTATGTGGTTCCTTAGATAATATGTGATGGGAGATATAAAGAGAACTCATAATCCAATAAGAGATGGTATGGTGGAACATGAGTTCATATATACATTTTTATGCTATATATGAATAATATTCCTAATAACCCATAAAATAAATGATATTTTGTGTGACATGTAAATATATTTTACCTCATAATAATGTCATGATAGGATATGTATTATGTAATTCCAATATCATTAAAAACATATTTAAGAAAAATGCTTTTGGTTATGATCTTATAATGATATATTTGTTACTCATGTGTTCTATTTTACACTAATTATTTTAATTAAGAAATATTAATTAAATATTTGGATTCAAATTGTTTTCTAATTTTTCTAAAAAACATATTTCTTATCAATACTATTAGTGAATGTAATGACATTTAATTACAATTTTTAAGGAATAATTTGTCATAATAAAGTGATAATCAATTAAATTTGGGGCCAAAATAAAATACAAAATATTCCAAAACCCATTAGATTTCCATACATCGGCTATGAAATTTAAATTCATCAGTTTGATTTGTTATTGATAACATTTGGTGGTTAAATGGGGGGGGGGGTTAGATAACTTCTTTTCAAAAATACCAAGTGATTACTTTTCCTCCCTTGTAAAAGGCCATCAAATCAACCCATTCCTCACACCTCTCAAACAACAAAGGATCTGAAAATAATATGCCAAAATAGCATTCCTAAATACCTCCCTTAATCATTGAATCCCTCCTTTTGTAAAAAATCCTTCCATGGAATCATTTTGGTACAATCGAAAAGATGTAACTCGATAAAGAAGTAACGTCTTTTCTAAATATCACAACTTTGATTTCCATTATACACCCCCTCAAATATCATTATAACATGATTATATAAATACACCAGAATACTAAATATTATATTAGTATTTATTTAAATTGTTTTCATACACATACACACACCATAATCTAATGGATAACAAACATAATGTTTCTGTGTAAAAATAACTACTTCATCATGAAACCATGATTGTTCAATTTTCCATTACCACCTATCACGGTGGATATTATTATGGAAACTATATTCATAAATGATATATATGAGATTTATTATTTATTTTTCACTTTTAAATCCATATATTACACTTACCACTAATAATTTTCATTTTATGTTAATACGAAAACATGATTTGAGGAAGTGTGGACTACCACCCCCTCATAGCGATGTGATTCGTTGAAACTTCTCGTGCACCATTTAATGAATGGTATTAATAAAAATATATGAAATAATATAAATTATAATATATTTATGAAAAAATATGAAATATAATATATATATTTATATAACAATTTTCATTATTACCCTTTCCAACTGTTAAATGTTATAACGTCATCCGTGAACATGTGAAATGCTACCCCATTGATTCAATGTGATTCTTTTTTACATCACAATAATTATATATATAATTATATATGAGTAAATACAATTGTATTTATTATAAATATTGAATTATATTGTGTTACATAACTTCTTTCCATAACAATCATTGAAAAATGGGAATGTTACTCAACTGTACATAGGGCGTACCATCTCCATGATCATAATGTTTATTCATTTTCCAAAACCAAATTTAATGTTTTATTTTTAAAAGTATAATTGATGTTTAAATATGATCTATATTTCAGGATTATTTTTATTGAGATCTTATATAATTATTACTTTGACTATAGTTGTCCAACTATGGCAATTTTTTTACACATAAAAACTAAATTTGTTCAAAACAAATGACGTAAGAATACTTGTTTAATTAGTTATATAACAAATAGTAATAAGTAAAACAAAAGTGATTATGAAAATGAAAAGGTTTATCAAGAATGTATAATATTAACAAACATTTATTATAATGGAAGTAAAAATATTTTCACAGGAAAGGAAACTCAATGTAATGGATTATAATCACTATATTTACAACTGGGAGGTAAATGCCATGTTCTCCACTTACATATTCTATAGGGTGTATCTAATTAACATTTTTATATAAAATATCATGAAATATATTATCTTCATAGTATTTAGTATTTTTATTTAATGCATTTCCTTTTTCATATTTATGGTTTAAAATGATTCATATTGGAATGGGGAACTTTGGGATTTATAAATATAATATTTATAAACTGTAACATCAATGATGTTTAAATGGTATTTTAAATATATAATATTATATTACCTTTGATCAATAAAATTGTTAGCTTTCATATAGTATTGTAATTCGCGGACTTTATTTTGTATTAGTACCATATTCCACTCTTTCATACACAGAGGTTTTTAAAAATGTTTTCATGAAAAGAAGATATCATTTGTATTTTTAGTAAGTGATCATATTTTCTCAAAAAAAAAGTTTTATTTATTTTTTTTCAACCATTTTTTCTTAAATCTATTTGATAATTAATATTTCACCTAATTTCATTTTATCATTGTTTTCAAATGAATATTATTTCCACTTTCTAAAAAAGGAATTTTTCTAACCATTTTTTCCATCGAAAACGAATGATGATTTCAACCTTGTATGACATGTACATATTTATCTACCATCATTTTTTGATGTATCTTTGGAAATTATAAAAGGTATATTTTTAAAGTAAATTTTTCAATGATTTTTAAATATAAATTTAATTTAAATTTTTTTTTAGAAATAAAATTTTATTTTCCCTAAGATTTTTTTTATTGTTTATATCATCTTCAACAATTACCCTATATTTTTACTCCAAATGGGATATGTTGTGTGATACTATCCTTATCCATCCTCTATATGGGGTTTTATTGATTACGACATGGATAGTATTGAAATTCAGTTCATTGATCCCATTAAGTCCCATGGAAATATGTAATTTATTTTGTTCTTTTGACATTGAATTTCCCCAATTTATCCATATAATTTATAATGGATAAGATCATTTCCTAACCCATATACCATTTCTCATAAACAGTTTATTCTTAATGATATTTATTTATTTTGGTAAATATAGATAAATTTGTTTCTTTTATAATATATGGATATTTTATAAGTCACACTGTTAAATTTATTATTTGCATATATATAAGGAATGTTTTGGACTTGTACGACATTAGTTGGGCCCAATTACAGATATATGTTATATGTGTATTTTATCGCAGGGAATGGGGAATTTGGCAGTCTACCTTTGATGGGCTTTTACCCAAAAAATTTTAAACATTCTTCAGAATGGTATTGAAGGTAAATGTACCATTTACCTTTAAAACAAGTTGACCAACAATCATGAATTTTCCAAATATCAGTTTTAGTTATTATTCCTCTATGATATATTTCATCGACATATCTATGGATACATTTCATTTTTTGTTATTTTGATGTCATTTTTTTCAGTTTCTTACCTTATCATATTTATTTTTTCTTATCTAGTTATTTATATCGATTGAGTTTCTAGGTATTATCAACATAGAACCCACACCTTGGGCTTCTATAACTTATCACTAATGATTTTTGATTTAGGATATGTCATGTGGGGGCCACTGATTCTATTGGGTGACATTTGTTGAATTTATATTCCATTCTTATAAACATTTGAACTATATGGATATTATCTTGACATAAATTTAATTAAAAGATAGTGGATATGGTCACAATTATATCACATCCTTGTCGAATATAATGACAAACAGTTTTATAATGCTTCGACACTTTTGATCAATAGTTCAGGTGTGCCTTAGATTGACCTTTGTAATGGTAATCATGTATAGATTAAATGTAATGATTTATTTTTTAAATTAAATACTAGAAAGTACTATGTATGTGTACCACTTGTCCCCCATATGGTAAGTGGGTCAATTGATAATTAAATGTGATGTTTCAATTGGATTGTATACTGAGAATATGACTTTGAAAAAAATGAAAATGATTAGTTTGTTTAATATCTATATTACCCCTTACCATATTAATGGAAGCTAGAGGAATGAACCATGACTATAGAATATTCCATAAATATATTGATTAAGGGGTTTCCCACTAATTTTCCTTTTCACTCTAATAAAATTCATGGCATGAAACAAATAATGTTATTGATTAATTATGACTTATTAATAAATTTCATACTACATGACATTATAATAGTAATGAATGGAAAGGGTTGAAGTAAAAATTGAATGTTGTGTGAGATTATCACACTAATTAAATGAATGGTATAAACCAAATGAAATATTATTTGAATTCATAACCAAATTAGAATGGCCTGACTCGAGCTCTCCGTAGATTCTAAATGTGAAATTTCGTGACCAATCCGGAACCCCATTCTAATTCAAGGATATTGATATCATACATTGAGAGACACCAAGATATCAATCCTTTTCGGTTTGTGGATACCCGGTGTGACACCATATTATCCCTCCATATTATTATAGGATTCCTCATATGCACTCATTGGATCCAACATTAACAATTAGGTTCCATGGTTATAGCACATATGGCCCTATCTCTACTAGCACCATATTATAATAGATGAACACCATGGATTATTTAGGCACCTAAATGTGGATTTCCTTGGAATAAACTCCTTGTATTACACTATAATCCGTCGACAACAATCAATTCCTACTGATGTGGAAACCATCGAGGTCTATGATACAATGGTTAATGCCTCAGATGTTTCACTATTTATACATATTGAGACTATAGAAGGATGGCCATGCCTCTCGTGAACTATTAAAATAAACATCTTATTTATTAAATAAATTGAATGGATACATTTTGAAAATGGTTAGAAGATGAAATTGGTACCTGGGTATTTAGTAACATTTTATTTTATTACATTACATATGCATGGATACACAGTTATACATTTCCATTATGGGGGGGCAGATATTATATACATCATTGGTGATGGCCCACTAAGATTTATATGAAACCCTATCTGGGATATGTTTGGTACTCATAGAATATTACATGGATACTGGTGTTGAAAAAGGGATGAATAAGGCTTTAAACACATAATTGTTTGTCGTTTACTTTGGATCCTGATAATAGTTGATTTAGCCGAAATCGGGATGTTTGGTATAGTATTTTGATTCCACTACACACTTTTTAACATATTATTCATGATATATTATATCAATGTTCTCATGTTATATAATGAGATGACATATCATCATCAGTTGTTTTATTCTAGGATGGTATTATAGCTATTTCAAATCATTTTTTGGTTGTCTTTATTTTATGATGTTTATTTAGTTTAAATATTTTTCTACAATTATTCACCTAATATTTTCATCCCTAGATTGTGTTACACTTTATTAATAGGGGAATACTCTTTCCACATACACACCCCAGGCCCTCACTACCAGTTTCGAGCCTCTGGATGATGGGGAGATGTTCTTGAGTCCATGTGTCTATCGTTCACATGCCACAATTGAAGTGACATCCATCTTTGAGATGCCACAGAAAATACCATGGTTTCACATTGATAAATGTGAACCATTATAATCAAAATTTGTAGAACAAAACTTTTTATGATATAGAAATTATTTAAAGGAAAAAAGAAAATCACATAGTCATTATTAATGAATAATAAGCATGATATATGACTTTACTTGGGAATTAATATATAGGGATCAACAGTTGTAATATAGCCACTATAAAAAGAAAATTTACATTGTAAATATAGTCGTTGTATATAATTTCATTGGAGATACAACAATCTAATATGTATAGTTTTATTGTGTGATTATTGAAAGTTAAATAATTAAAATGTAATATACAATAAATCCGAATATAATATTTAAGGAAATATATATATATATTATGTTATTTATTTTTCTTATGATAATTATTAATTTAGAATAGTTTTTTTAAAATGCACTAAGAATATATATATAGCTTAAATAATATTTTGTCCTTTTTTTATTAGCAGTGATGTAATATTAGTTAAATAATATTTATTCTTATCAAATTTTTTTATAATTTTATTTTCATATAAGAAAATATATTAAATGACATTGAATTATTTAATGAGTTCAAATAATAATTTAAAATCATATAATTTTGAGACAAATTTTTTATTTTAAAACAAATATAAATATATATATCAACATTAAATTACAGAATTTTTTTTTTGAAAATTGATATAGGTTTTATGGAGTCTAAACATGGACACTACATTGAAAACTATTCTATGAGGGGTCATATTATATTTTTAGTGAATAATATTTTCTAGGGTAAAAATGTAATTATTTTAAATTTAATTAAAATGGGAAAATATAGGTTGCTTGAAATTTTTACTGAAAATAATACAAAAAAAACATTAAAAAATACAGTAAAAAATACCCTAAATTCTCATAAATATTCCATTAAAAACACTCATAGTAGTCATGTGATTATATAATTATATGTTAAATATCACTACCAGACAAGCCTATCCAGAAACAAAGCTTCAGACCATTTATTAATAATTAATAAAAAACATAACAGTGGTTGATATGGTAAAACAAATAGAAATTCCTTCATACACCAATAATTGGTATATAGATCATAGTACAACATATCATTTCCATAATCAAAGTCACTAGAAGTCTCCGACTCAGAATGAGACTTTTTCCAATTACATAATTTCAAGTCCTAAATATCCACCATCCATGACACCATAGATGATGATATGGTAGACATGTTTCATGGAACATTATAATAATCATAATGGCATCTCCACATTGAGGGAACAAATGTGAAACCATCAGTATTAGTAATATTTTTCTTGCAACATATGATTGCATCCTTTTAAGAGGCAAGCGCACAGGTGCATGATACCCAAATAGTGCTACCCAAATTTTCATGGTCATATTTAGAAACAATCCATCATTTCTCAGATAATTCATATAAATGAAAATATTTTTTATTTTTTCTCACAGTCACCATGTTGTTTCACGTCATTCTTATTGAAGACATCATCATGGGTGATATCATAGGTCATCAATCCTTAAGTCCATATATGGGTTCCCATAAACTGAGTAACCCCTTTTACCAAATCACACCGAGTATTATAGGAACCACTATGAGACTCCTTCGTATATACATCTAGTAGGAACCCTTTGCCAGTATCACATTACCCAGCAATCGATACATGAAGAACAATGAAAAATGACTTATTGAGTGAATCACCATACACTTTCATCCAATACTATTTTTTGAATCTTCCATATATCCCTTTACATTTTTATTATCCTAGGTCCACATTCCCCATTTATAGAACCTATAAGGAAAATCCTTCCCCTTGAACTGTATTTATGTGTGGACATTCAATGGAATAATCTAGACCATAATTATCATAATGTTCCTATGAGAAATAAAAGTCAAAAGGTGAGGGATTTTTTAAAACCCCAATTTAAAATACATATTATTTTAAATTGATATTTCTTTTATAATAATTTTTGTAAATATTTTCTCAAAATATAAAAATAACTTTTTTTCTCTTCCACATATTTTATGTTTTTTATTTCATATTTAAATTTCATTTTGAGTGGTTAATTGAATAATATTTGTGATACTTGTATGTTAATTTATACCAATATCTACTTTATTATAGTGCAGATTCCTCCCCATCTAAATATTTAAATTATGAACTTATATATGTTGTTATATATGTTTCAATAAGTTGTTGAAGTAATTTTTCACTATTTTATAATTCATAATAAATGTTTCAATGGATTTTTTTTGAAATGGATCCCTAATTTATGTATTATAGTTGTATTTATTATTTTAGCATTATAATAAATCTTCAGTATGATTATTTTGTATATAAATTTGTAATTGTTTCCTAAATTATATAAATTATTGATGAATAGAAAAATGATCTTTTTTACATTCATTTGAGAGTATGTTTTACAATAATATTTATTCAATATTTAGTATTTATACTGGAATAAATTTATTTTAAATATTTTTTTTCTCATGACACCATCTAACTAATTTATTTGGATGGATTGTCATATTTTTTAATGAATTATTTCATGAATTCCATGAATTTTCACATAGTTTGTGATATGATGTTTGAAATATAAATGTTTTTTTTCACATTGAATAATATACGTGGTTATCATAATGAATCTCAGATGAAAATATTATATATCCCTCAAAATACAATTCAAAATTATTTTAATGTCATGAATTACTGTGTGAGGTAAGAATGTTATTCTATATCCACAATGTGATTAGATGGAGGAATGATATTTTTTATACACTTTCTCATTAGTGAATGAATATTATTCATATGACAATATTTGTTGCGATTTAGAAACAAAATTCATTATCTAATAGGTGTGATAGAACATGATTTCAGAACTAATATGTTGTGAGAGGTTTGGATAGATCCCCAATCTTCCATAAAATCTAATCCAGCTTATGTGATGCGTTAATATATTTTAAATCATTCAAATGTTATGATATGATATGTATTATGTAATTCCAATATCATTATAAATTTATTTATGATCAATGTTCTATGGTATGATCTCGAAATGATATATTCATTATGAATTTTTTTTTTCACATCTATGATATCAATTTATAAAAATGGATTAAAACTTTAGATTCATCATTATTTATAATTTCTTTAAAAACCATCTTTGTTTTTCTCCTGAAAAATTAGTGAATGTAATTAAAATTATTTACAATAATTAAGGAATAATTTGTAACAATAATGGACTATTATTTTAAAATTGTTTCCCAAATGACATACCCACATTTCCAAAACCCATTTGTTTTCCATACATCAGCAAAGAACCTTCCATTCATGATTTTGGTTTGGTTTTTATCTATTTTTATGTTAACAAAGTGGGTATATCAAACTTCTTTTCAATAATAACATGTGAGTACTTTTCCTACCATAAAAAATTCCATCACCTCTCTCCATTCCTCGAACCTTTCAAACCACCCAGGATCAGCCAAGAATATTCCCATATATATTCTGAAAATCCCACCCCTAATCCTTGAATCCTTTATTTGTGATTAAATCCTTCCTTGTAATTCTTTTGGTACAATCTAAAATATGTATCCCTATTAAAAGGTAACGTCTTCTCTCAATATCTCTACATTGATTTACATTATACACCACAAAAAATATGTGTATTCCATGAACATAAAAAAAATTAGTATCCTAAATATTATACTAATATTTTTTTAATTTGTTTGCCTACACATATACACAACACCATCTGATGGATAACTATAATATTGTTTATTTTTAAGGAAAACTAATGCCTCATGAAACAATGATTGTTCATCAATTCCATGACTAAATATCATGGTGTCCATTCTAATAGAAACTCTATGTATATATGATATATATGATATTAATTTTTTATTTTTTATTTTAAATCAATATATTACACAATCCTCTAATGATTTCCATTTTATATTATTGTGATAACATGGTTTGAGGAAGTGTGGACTACCACACCCTCAAAATGATGAGATTCATTGAAAATAAACAAGAAAATTTTTTAAAATGATTTTAAATAACATAGGTGAGTTAATCTAAAAATATATTATATTTATGAAAAAATATAATTTTTTGTAATATATATATATATATGTAAAAAAAATATTACCCTTTCAAGCACTCAAATAATCGTAACGTCAGTTTTTGGACATCTGAACTACTACCCTATTGACACAATGATATTCATATTACATAACAATATTATATATATGAGTATATATGAATAAATAAAATGGTATTTATGATAATCATGGAATGATATTTTGTTATTTACCTTCATTCCATTACTATCATGTATAACTGGGAATGTTACTCAAGCGTACATAGGGCACACTGTCTCTATGAACGTAACATATATTCAGCTTCCATAACCATATTTAATTTTTTTATTTATAAAGTTTATGTTTTTATAAAATTGATATATATTTCATTATTATTATTATAGAGATCTTTTATAATGAATCCTTTGACATCATTTTCCATCTAAAATCAGTTTTTGACACATAAAAGTAATTTGGTCAAAACAAACCGTGTAAGAATAATTGTTTATGTAGTTTTATAAAAAAATTATAGTTGAAATAATTATGATGATGAACATGAAAAAGTTTCTTCAATAATGTATAAAATTAACATACATTTATTATATGGATGTTAATGGATGTTCACCCAAAAGGAAACACAATGTAATAGACTATCATCACTATTTTTACATCTGTGAAGTTTATGTCTTGTTCACAAATTATATCTTCTATATGGAGTCGCTACTTCCTATTTGTATATACTATATCAGGACTTATATTATCTTAATGTTATTTAGTAAATTAATATAATGGTTTTCCTTTGTCGTGTGTATGATTTAAAATGTATCAAATTGGTATGGGAGACTTGGGGATGTATAAATATTATATTACCAAATAATAATATTATTGATATTTAAATTGTATTTCCAATGGAGAAAATTATATAACAATTGTTCCATAAAAAATTTAATTTTCCTATCATCTCGTAATTAAATAACATTATTATGTATTAGTACCATTTTCCATTATTTCATAGTGAAAATGATATAAAATTATTTTTACAAAAACATGACTTCATTAATCTCTTTAGTATGTGAGATTATTTTAATCTAAAAAGTAATATAGTTGTATATTTTCATCCATATATTATAAAACTATTTGTTATTGAATTTTTTCACCATTCTCCCTTTTAGCAATGTTATCTAATGAATCATATAATCCCTTTATAAAAAAATAATTTTTCAAAATATTTTTACCATCACCATGGAATGTTTCCTACTACATCATTTGACATGTACAAATTTATATGCTGTCATTTCTTGGATTATTCAATAGAAATATTAGAAGGTATTTTTTAAATTATTATTTAAAAGATTATTTAAATATTAGTATATTATCAAATGTTTTTTGGAATCAAACTTCCATTTTCCTCCAGATTATTAGTTTACTTCTTGTTTAATATCATCAACAATAACATCCCGATATTTTTACACAACAAGGGATATGTTGTTTTGATACTATTCTAATCTATCTTCTAGATGGTTTTGGATTTATTTTTCTATGGATAGTATTATCATTCAGTTAATTGATTACCTTTAGAATCATTTAAATATTCAAATTCCTATGATCATTTGACATTTAATTTACCCTATGTATCCATATCATTTTCCGGGATATGATCAATTACTAAACCATATACCATTTTTCATGTGCTGTTTATGTTTAATCATGATTAATTATTTGGGGAGATATTGATTAATTGGAATCTTTTATTTTATTTGGATATTTCATAAGTCACATTCTTAACTTGATTATTTGATATACATATATATATATAAAGAATGTCTTGGACTAGAAAGATATTAGTTGGGCCCAATAATATATATCCAATAGATGTATCATTAATATCATTGAATGATGAATTTGGATAAATAACTATGATGGGTTTTTACCTGATATTTTTTAATGATTCTTGTAAATGGTATTGACAGTAAAGGTATCATGTACCTTTGAAACCTATCAAGAAATAATAATGTATATCCCTAATATTAAGTTCATTAATTATTCATCCATGAAACATTTAATCGAAATATATATAGATACATATTATTTTTTATTATTTAGATAGAATTTTTTTTAGTTTTTTAACTTAACATATTTATTATTCATTATCTAGTAATTTTTTTGGCCTGAGTTTCCAGTTATTACATATCTATATTTTTTATACAATTTAATTCAGTTTCAGGATTACATCGAAGGTGTGTTTATTTATTTACATTTCATTACTGAAAATTATAACTAAATAATTATTTCGTCCAATATATTTTTTCGCTACTGGACAATAGATCTCAAACTTTTTTTTTTCATCATGTATTCAATATGTTTACTATGAATTATAAAAAAGGATTTACTAGATGTATTATGGTTATCCTCAATGTATTTCACATGGATAGTATAAATAAATAGGTTGTAATTAGACTATTATTTTTTAATATAAGACTCACTTATATATCTAGTTCAACAGGACTTATAAACTCTAGATCCTTTAGGTTTTGATTCCTTATAATAATTCAAATTTAATTGAGAGAAGACACAAGATCAAGCCTTCTAGTGTTATGTAGATGAAACATGTATAAGATAAATTATAGTATAAAACATGTGAACTTGATTTTGGAAGACATATATTAGAAAACAAAACCCTATTGTAGTATTTGAGGATTAATATAGAAAAAATACTAGAATTTTTACTGGTTTTGAGATTATGTGTGTCTTCCTATAAATAAATCCATATATAGATACTAAAAATGGTTGTGGTATTGGAATAAATGTATCAAATAGTAATAACTCTAGCATAGTTTTCCAAGACTTCCCTTGGTTCACTGGGTATACGACAACATACCTTATTACACACCCGGTTTGACACTTGGGGGATATGATATGGATAATTCTCATTTTTTTAGAAGTAATTATAATGTATTTGGTTATATTATAAGTTTAATAAGTTACTAATAAGGTGATTTATATTTAAAATTTGTTTCCATGTTATAAAAATAATAGAAATGATATTGTGGGTAAACCCTGAAACAATTTAAAACAAATATGTAAATAAATTAATGTTGTATTTATTTTTAGAGGTTGTATTGGAAATTATAGTTAAAATGTTTTAGAAAGATTAAGCATATTTCAAGTAATTACATCATATTTTTTTGGATATTATGTTATTATTTTTTATTAAAAAGGCAACCTAAAGTTTTGGGGAATTACAATCAAATCTAAAATAGGTCGCATGTCATAAAACCATGGCTAAATTATGATAAGGGTTTCACAAGAACCATTAACCTACATAAATGTCCCAGTAAATTTAATGCTAATTTTTATAAAAAATTTGTTGAATAAATAGTAATAATGAAACAATTTAATAATTTATGAGGATTTGGGATTAATATAATGACCATATTTATTTTGGAATGTAGATAATGGAAAATATAATTACCTTTCACACTTTTATTGGACTTTTAATCCATTACAAGTGTATTTTAGATCTTTGGTAATAAAAAAATTATTATTCTTAATAAATTTTTCGGAGTAAAGTGATAAACTAAACTTTTAATGGAGCCTTAAAAAAATTGGGAACGTTCTCATGAAATTGAAACCTATCGAGTATGAATGATTCGATATATTCATACATAGTAAAATATTTACTAAATATTTAAAAATAATCTTTGAAATAAAATGTTTTCAAAATTACTAAATTTATGTTGAACCAATACTCTTCTAAATATAAAAATAAAATTGTTTTTGAGCCCCTCTATATTATATTTTACATTTAATTGTTTTTTATAGATTAAATCAACCACTACATATAAATATTTCTCTATTACTCAACTTATGTATTATCACTTCAAACTAATATTCGTCTACTTAGACACATAGTATCACTGTAGTCCATGTGACCATTATACTTATCATTCTATAAATTATAAGGGATTACATATGAAATCATATCACAGTCTAGTATTCATTAAATAATATTTATCAATAAATATTTTACCATGATTGAGATTAAATTATGAGGAATGAATTTTAATAAGATGGAGAGAATGAGACATCCTAGAAATCTAATGTAAGATGCTTTTATTTGATAGTGTGTATGACATAAAACACCATGTTTGTAAGCTAATATAATATACATTGGGTTATAATATATTTAATATTCAAAATAGATTTCATATCTTTCAATTAATGCAACACTGAGTTAGTATGCATTACACACAGAATAAACCATCATTGATGTCTCAAATTACATGTAAAAACGAGTTTTATCAAACAATAATATATTATTAAAATATATTGAGATATAAACCAGACGTTAAATTATTAGATATGATTTTTTAAAACTAAATTATGAAAATTATTTTTAAAAAATATATATAATTAAATAATTTTTTAGAAAATAATTTGAAATTAATATATAAATCAAATGGATATGGTGTGAAAATTTTTATAGAAATTTTTTTCTGAAATTTTTTTCTTATGCCAATATATTAAATTTTATAAAATAAGTATATAATATTAATATAATATATATATATATATTCAATTAAATTGTTTTGATATTAATCCATTATTTGATATAGACATAAGACACAAAAAAAACACTATTTTACACATAATATCATTTATTTTTGTATAGATAAGTTTATAGTCTTTTAATAGAGAACCAATTTTAAATATAATTTTTGAAACAATAATTAATTTAATATTTTAAATTATATTTCATTTTTTAAATATATAAATTATAATTGTTTTTCAGTGATTTTTGGAGTTTTTATGAGACATTTCATTTTTTATGGAATAGTTGAAAATACTGAATATAAGATCAAATTTGGTTTTTATATAATTTATTTAGAGGTATAATGTATAATTGTAATTGAACTTAATGTATAATTATGTAATAATTTTATATGATAATCCAATATAGGTTTTTTCTATAAATTTTATATTTCAAATATAATGTTAAAACATATCAAACATTTGATTTTTTTACATTAAAAACCTACATTCTCATCCCTTCTAAGAGATTACATTTAAATATATTTATGAAATATCAATGATTCGATATTATAAAAATGGATTCCATATTTGGAATCACAATGATTTATAATTTCTAATAATTCCATATTAATTTTTTTTGTAATATATTAGTGAACAACACCTCTACAAATTTCTCACACCTCTCCGACCCAATAGGTTATGTTATTATATTACCATATATATTGGAAAAAATACACCACCTATAAATTTAATCCTCTATTTTAAAACAAATACTTACAATGATGCCTATTGTTACATTCAAAAAAATTACACTATGAAGTTGTAAGAGCTTCTCTAGATCACTTTAGATTCATTTCCATTATACACTCCTTAAAATATAATTATTCTACGATAATATAAAAAAACTATATCACCAATATAGTTGGATATTTATATGTAAATGGTTCTACCTACACTTCCATGGACCTTCATCTAATGGGTAATAAACAAACTATTTTTGTGCACAATGAACTTTTTTCTCATGAAGCAATGATAGTTAATTTATTCCTTTACCGTCTCTCATGCTGTCCATTATGATGAACCCACTATTTATATATTATATATATTATTTCAAAGAATACTTTAATACTTTTATTACACATATCATTAATAATTTAGAATTTACGTTTATATGATAACATTTTTTAGTGAAGTGTAGACTACAACCCTCTCGAAATGATGTGATTCATTCATAGAATGCATTGAACAAATGAATTATTTCTTTAAGTAAAAAGATAGTACGTAAAAAAATATAAAATAAATTAGAGATTTAACATTTTTGAAATATTCTATGTATATGTAATTTTTTTAATACCCTTTCTCACACTTAAAAAATGATATCATTGTTCGTGGACATGTGGACTACATCCTACATGACATTATGTAATTCATTTTAAATCACAACATTATATATATATATATATATATTTACATTTATATGATTAAATTACACTGTCATTATGATCATTATGGAATGTTATATTTTTACATAACATATTCTTATAATTCTAATTCAAAACTATGTATGATACTCTTGCATACGTATAACCAACCATCTCCATGATCACAACATTGATTCCTTTTTAATAACCATATTTAATTATTTATTTTAAAATTATAATTTATGTATAAATATGATAATCATGTCATTATTATTATATTTATGTTATATAATGTCCCCATTGACCATATTTGACCTACAATAGTCGTTTTTGAAACCTAAACTGAATTTGGCCTAAACACCCAACACAAATTTATTTAATTAAGTAGTTGCCTAAAACAAAGTAAAAAATGAAATAAAAGTAATTATTAATATGAAAAGGTTTGTAATGAAACTATAGATTTAACATATGTTGAATATACAGGATGTTATTGGACTTTTACCCAAATGAAACTCAAGATAATGGATTCCCATCTCACAGTTTACATCTGTGGAATAAATATCATTTTCACCACTTAAAACATTTGTGTGGTGTAGATACGAACCATTTTTATATATTGTTTCATGAATTAATTTACCTTTATAGTATTTATGAATGTAATATAATATTATTCCTTCATAAGGTGTATAATTTAAACTATCTCCATGTTGTATGTGGAATATTGGATTGTTTAAATTTTATTGTCCACAAAGATATATTTAATGATTTTCAATGGTATTTCAATTAAATGAAATTATATTTCAATTTCTAAATAAATAAATTATTTACCTAAAATATGATAATTCATGACCTAATCAACATATATATTCCAATTTTCCACACTTCGTCACTAAAAATGTTTTAAAAATGTTTTAAAGAAAACATGAATTCATTTCTATCTTTATTTTAAGAACTATTTTATTTCAAAAACAATAAATCACTAAAATTTATTCAAAAATACTTTTAAAATGATTTGGTTAAAAAACTACCCCATTTTTTATTATACCAATTTTTAAAAGGAATATTAATTTCTTTATCCAAATAAGGTAATTTTCTTATACTTTTTACATTGAAAATTTTCTGTTTCATTTCTACAACATATGTTATTTACTCATTTATACATCATCATTTCACTGATTCTTCCTTATAATAATTAAAAGGATTATCTTTAATTTTATTTTTATTATGTATTTTAAAATTTGATTTATTTTCAAATGGTTTTTAAAAGGTAATGCATATTTTTTTAGGAATATTTTTGATGTTATTCTTTTATTAATTCTAATACAAAAACTGTATATTTTTACTCCACATTGGATATATTGTATTGATATTATCATTTTCCATCCTATAAATTTATAAATTTATTTTTCAAAATATAAAGTAACACCCCAATGATTCCAAAAAAAAATTAATATAGAATGTGATGAAAACAACACTGAGTGTTTATAAAATAACAATTTTTTATTATAAATTTTTAAACAAGATAGTTATATCCTAGAAAATAAGCATAATGTCTACTCATATATAAATTTTATTTTGAAAAATACCCCTATATGGTTGTGATCATTATGAGTATTATAGTGTGATAGGATCCGCATAATTTTATTTTCAATAGTAATGTTACCTTTCAAAATATAAATGTTACCCTTGTGAATAGTAAAACGTCCTTTATGAATAGTAAATCATCTAAATTAAACATAAACTCACCTGTTAATGTATGAATAAAATTTTGGAATCTTATAAATCAATGTATTATAATATTATTTCATATTATAAGTACATAAATGTTTTGGAAATTATTAGTGTAGTGTTAGTATTTTTATAAAACATATATGATTATATAATATTTTATAAGTTATATATTGACTGAAAATAAAATATATCTTCATAAAATAGATAAAATTTTTAATATATTTAAAAATTTTGTTTATAAATTAAATTTATTAGAGCTTATTAAATATTTACATTTTTCTATAAAATTGGTTACAAATTAAGAAATAGTATTTTTCAAGTAAATTATGATTTTTATTGAATATTTATTTTGTAAAATATTAAATATAGTATTAATAAAATATAAATATTTTTATAATTATAAGAATTAGTAATTTTATTTGATGATTTATAAGAATTTACTAAAAAATATGAATTTTCAGTGAATAGTAAAAAATACAGGTTTTTAGAATTTGCAGTATTTTTTGTAACAAAATCAATATATATTTATCATATAAAATTTATTAATCATATGGAATAAATAAAATTTTATCCTATAAGAGAAATTTATTATATAAATAAATAATGAAGTTTAAATTATATTTTATATCATAAAGAAAAAAAGAACCATTTTCATTATCGATGTAGTGCATGAGTCATGTCGATAATGCCATTTTGTTTCCATCAAAATTTCAATTGAGAGATAAAAATAATTTTCAATACCTTGTTATTAATTACCCTTTATAATTTATGTCATTGGATGATTTTTATTATTTTAAGGTTATATAATATTAATCTTATCCAAATTCCTATGCATAGCTTGTGTTGGTCATACAAGACAAAAAAACAAATTTATGAAATTGTATTGTTATGTTTATGAGTGAATATAAATAATTACTGAAAATATTATTTTATATTGAACATAATGAATTTATTTTATTATATTAATTTATATTCAAATTTTCTATATGAAATAATTAACATTAATTATTATAAAACACAAATGTAGTGCTTTGTAAGGAATAAAGAAAAGAAATAATGTGTTTTTAAGTAAAAATAATGGAATTATTAAATGACCAATATGTTGCATAAAAATATCTCTATAAGAAGGATCCAAACATCAACTCAATTTAATTCAATGTTTTTTATATCTCCGACCCACATGAATAACTTTATAGTCTTTATGATTTTATTTATCTAAATGAAGTAATGTAGTCACATTATAGTTTTTTATAAGAATAATATTTTATTCAATGGTTTTATATGTTAGTTTTGAGAAAATATATATGTTAATAAAATCTATAAAATTTATATTCTAAATAAAATTTTATTATTATTTTTTTGGTAATATATAATTTCCTTATTGTCTTGAACAATAACAAATCAGTAATTATATAAATAATGAATAGGTCAAATAATTGATATTCAAAATATTAAAAAATTATAAATTTTAGATTTTTATGTTAAACAATGATATATTTATATTAATATGATATTTCATTATTATAATAAAAAATTTAATCTAAATTTAATTTATTTATTGTTCTATTGAAATTCATGGTTTTTAATCGTGTTTAATTTGAAGTATAATATTTTTCATTATTACAATATATTTTTAAATTACTAAAAGTCAATATATTGTTTAAAATTGTTAAAATAGTAATATTCAATCGAAATTGAGATCACATTCGATTTCAAGAATGTTTTAAAGAATTTAACAATATTTGTAGACATAATATATCATAATATTTCAAGTATTTTTCATTTTTCCTCACCCAAATTATAAATGGTTGCAAAACCCTTAACATAATTTAAAAACCGTAAGCCTAATTTTTCATATATATATATAGCCAATTTCCATTCTCCTCACCCATTGAAAAATCGAACTACCTATGGTATCACAATAGTATTTCATCAAATATCCCAAGGTGGTTCTCAATGAGAAAATATTTAAGAGGTACGATTCATTTTCCTTTAATTTTTATTTATTTTTTACATATAAATTATCCTCACCTCGAATATAATTATTCATGACAATTAGAGTATCATAAAAATAATTTATTGTTTTTTACCGAAGTTATATGAATAAAAAAAAATTATTTTCTTATTTTATACATAAATAATTAAATCTCCATCTATAGAGTGTCAATTCACTGCCTTTGGGGATAATGGCTTTTTGTTTAACATTAACACAATCACACCCAGTTTTTCTTGTCTTGGGTTCTCCTTTGGCTCTATAAAAATCACAGTCTCTTACTCCAGTTTTGGGTGTGATGTTTGATGATTATAAAATGTTCCCTTTTTTAGTTTTTTTCCCCTTTTATGCCCTTACTTCATTTGGTTGTTTTCGGAGAAATCCTGAAAATTTTGGTTTTTCAGTAACTTGCGCACGATTGGCGCTTAGTTTTTGAAACAATCCAGCAGAAACTTGAAAATCCATGTGGAAGGTTCATAACCTACCTCCTAGTTATAGAATGACCATAAAATAGATCCTATATAATCATTCGGCCTATCCATCCATGGAGAGTGGCTACATCCTGATTTGTGCATGTTTTGGTAAAACATTCTCCCTTCCCAAACATAAAATTTTAAATCTTTCAAAGAATAATAATTTAGTGTTTTAAACTAAATCAATCTCCCCCACTCTGTATAGTTCCTTCGACCCTAGGAGGTCTATCAACTCTTACCCAAGAATTCCACCTCATTCTATGGTGATTTCAAGTGGAAATCATCAATGGTTTTATTAGAGATCCCAGGAAAAACCCCTCATATCATCACCCTCTTGGTTATCCTCTCCATCCCTCATGGTATTATCTTCTACAGTAGTTATTTTTACCTTGGGTTTTTATTTCCCTACAATTATGTTGGGTGTATTTTTCATTACTTACTTCTCTTTGAATATCTATGGTCTTTAACCCTTGTAGAGTTTTTTTGGTGTGTTTTCATTGTGCCATGCATATAAGGTTCGTCATCCCTTGCACTTGTATTTTTATTTATAAATTGATAGTTTTATTCTACTCACACATTCATTGATTTAATAATATTATTTTTTGATACTCATCATTATTATTTGGTGTGAAATGTGGATTCATATGCCTTGGTTTATGATAAATGTAATTATTGTGCTAAATAATGAAAAACTAGAGCTTAATTAAATGTATCTTTATCTTTTATGAGTAATTTTTTATTAATGAAGCATGTTTTAGTGATTTTAATATATTGATATTATGATAAGGGATGAATTAGGTTTTTCATATGGGATTCCCAAGTGGTTTTGGGTGTTAAAATCAAATAAGGAATGAATTTTTGGGAGTTCTGGGATGTGTTGCCAAGGAATGGACTGTTAAGAATTTCTTCAAAGAATTTTTTCCATTTAACATGTATTATGTATGTTTTAATATGATTAATATATTATTTTAAAATATAAAATGGTGTGTTTACACCCCTTGGTGAGTAGTGTATTTTGTATCATTGATAATGGTTGGTTTTGGGAAATTCATAAAGGCCCATCATGCAACATTTGGAAAATGAAGAATGTTTTTATTATGAAAACCTCAGTTAGACTTTTCTATTAACTTGAATATGTATAATGGAATATATATCCTCACTAGGTAATCCTTTAGATCCATTATTATAGTTCCTTAGTTGGGACACATTGTGTTCTATTTATTCTCTTATGTGATGTTAGTCTAAGGTGTAACTCCAAGTGTGGATGTTGTTGGGTTACTATTAAAGATACTTATTATTGGATACATATTTAGAATTGGGTTTCTCACCCCCATTATACATGAGAAACGAAAACATGTCATAGCGAGATAATATCCTGAGGATGATTGCTGCAGTAGCTAGTTTATGAATTGTCTGATGTCCCAAAGTATGTAGATATATTATTTTATTACAACACTATTTTATTGATATTCTTTCCAAAGTTAGGGTTGTTCGGATTGTTAAGGAATTTTTTATTTCATTGTGTATCTCAAGCTACCAGATATGGGTCTCATGTATTCAATAGTTCTAAATTATTCATTATCTCCTAAGATCATCCTTGTATTTTTGAACAAAGATGCGGTGAGTGATTATTGAGATATATATATAAGCTTATTTCAATTACATTTGTTATAATATATTTATGGTTCCTTCTTGTGTTGTTTTTTTCGTGGAATGTGATGTGTTGGATTTAAAATAGTTCAACAAAATTTTTGTTAATGAAAAGTGTTTTATGCACTTTTGTGCTAGTTGAAAATGTATCAATCACGTTCTAGTGGAAAATGTTAATATTTTACAATTGGAATTAAACCTAGTTTTGAAATGGAGTTGATAAAATATTAATATAGTTATTTTAAGTAAATTTTGTAGAAAAGATTAGTTTTATACATTACTGTTCAAACATAAAATTAATATTTATTTTGTCATCAAGTAAATGCATTGGGTATAGAATACTGGGTAAGCCTACTGAGTTTTAATAACCAAACATATTCTTATTGTATTATCCTTTAGTTTGGGTATGAACATGAGTTTGTTATCCTTAACTAATGGATGATCATTATTTTGGAGAGTAACCCACGAGCTCACATAGAGATCTGGTGGTCTTATGGTTAGTTTGGTCTGGTTGTGTTTTTTGGTAGTATTTTGAGATATTGTATAAAATATGTTCAGAATAATTTTTTTATATTGGGATGTTTTATTAATTTTTCCATTGTCTCGTTTCGTTATAATTTGTTTTGTCAAATCATTACTTGAATTACTATTCTGATTCCTGACCCATAATTCCATCCTGTTGGAATGAAGAATTCCCTTCAGGCCATGCCACAGATCGACTCAGGTGACCAGTATAGAGGTGACCCATTTCAGTTTCTAACAATATGGAATCAGTGAGAGGATGAACCGTAGAGGACCAATCTTTTAATAGATACCATTATTATTTTGGGAATTTCAATGTAGAATAAGTAGTATTTTTGTGAATTTAATGGTTGTTGCGGGATGAGCATCATGTGATCTTTTCTGTTCTGATCCTTAGATTCCCAATGGATTTCTTGTTTTGTTAGATTCTTTGTCCATTAGGGAATTTTTTATTATGATATGATAAGTCGAGTTGTTTAAATTGTCTACATGTTCTTGTGGTGCCTAGAAAAGCAATTGGAGATAGGGTAATGGTCATAGAAAGCTTTCAGTTTGGGTGTTGTGGATTTTATGTAGCTGCCAACCTAGTGGACATGTTTCTCACTGAAACTAGTTCCCACATATGAGTTGTTTGGAATGTTATTAAATTATCAAAATCATATTGATTCTCATGTGTTGGAGTTGTGAAAAAATACTTTTAGTGAAAATAGATTAATTTTGGAATGTGCGAAAAGATATTTTTTAGAATTATCCTAGTGAAAGATATATGAAATTTGATCTTTGATAAAATGAATTATATGATGTAAAATTGAAATTATTTAATTAATTTGGGATTTGATAAATAATAAATGGTCTTCATTAAAAATAAATTTTTATTTTGGAAACTATATTTAAATTAAAAATACTGATTTTTTAACCAAAGAAATTTGATTTGACCAATTTCTTCATAAAAGTTTTTTATGTAATGTAATAGATTTTTTGTGAAATAATGCAGGTATTTTATTTTTTATAATGGTAAAATAACTTTATGTGTGGAATCTGAAAATAGATTTTGAATTAGTGTTTAGTTTTCATTTTTATGATTCATGATTTTTTAAATGGGTTTAATTAATTGGTTTGGAAGATAAAGTTGATTTGATTTATCATTTTGTGTTCTCATGGGTGATCAAATGTGTTGTGGATTCTGGATGTGTGGGGGATTCATGGTATGGTAGGTTTGATGTATTCTCAGGTCGTCAAGGAAGTATCCATGTGATCATGACTCAATTAAACATCAAGGGAGATTGTGAAAAAAAATCCACAAAGTTGTTTTATTTTCAAAAAGTGTATTAATATTCAAATTGTGGTGTTCTTTTAAGCCAATGGTTCTTTGGAACATTTTTTATGTTTTATAATTTTTGTTTATTTTGTATTCACTTCCTTCTGTTATATAAGTGAAACTCTTGTTGTATCTAATGTTGATATTCTATTGGTATCTCAATCTAGAACCAGTGTATTAGTGGTATTTTGGAAATGTTTTTGTGAAGTCCTTGAGATAGTTTTCTCTCGAAGTTCGTGTTTTTTCTATATAAAGATTTGGGTTCGTGTGTTGGTTTTGATAATTCTTGTTGTTTACTTATTTCCATGTGTTCACCCCTATAAATATGTGATGGATGCACGGGTATGTGTATATATCATTCTCCATTTGAATTATTTATAGTGTATTAGCCTACAGATTTAATTATCAGGTTTCAAATGTTAAATCCACCTCTTTGAAGGATTGAATTTGCTATTTGTTGTAATACAAAATTATTTGGGTTCAATATGAAATGGTTAACCAATATAATAATTCTCTAATATATAGTAGTAATTTTTGGTGATGTTTGGAGTGTTTCATTATGTTCTTTATGTTGATTCAATACGTTTTACTTATAAATTTTATATTCCTTTGTGTTTTGAAAATTAGAAACACTCTCTATCATGGAAAAAATTATTTCCCATTATATTTATCTTAGTATTGAATAATTTCATTCCCCATGGAAATTTTCTCCTTATTTTTGTTTTCATTGTTCATGCCATGTTTTATTTCTAAATCTAACTAATTTTATTTCTATTTGTATAATTAGGTTTCACATCTAAAAACTCAGAATACTATAAATACTTAGATATAGAGTATTCTATTTTCATGTTTCTAATTCAGACCCAGAATTCCTAGGAAATTTAGACTCCCAATTCGGGGAAATTCAGTAACGTAATTCTCTGAAATTCTGACTCTGAATTCATTGACATTCTGAATCCGAATTCTCTGAAATTCCGACTCTAAATTCTCTGTAATTTAGACTCAAATTCTCAGGATTCGTACTCCGAATTCCATAAAATTTGAAATCTGAATTCCTCAAAATTCTGACTCCAAATTCCCACAAATTTAGAGTCTAAATTCATCAGAATTCTGACCCCGTATTCATCAGGATTCGAACTATGAATTCCTTAGAATTCAGACTCGGAATTATATATATTTCAGATTTCAAATCATCGGAAAAAAGAATTTGATCATCCATGATTTATCGTATCCATGTGTTTATTTATTTGGACTCTATACATTATTTTTTCCATATACTCCTAAAAATTGGATTTGGTTAAAAAACCATATTTTTCATACCCTTGACATAGTTATGAAACAATATCGTACAATTTATTTCTAATTATTTATTGTTTGAGTGACACATATACAAGTCCCTCCATGATTCAAAGAAAAATATGACTATTGGAGAAGGGATCCGATCATTGGATAAGTTATTATAAATATATGCTCATTTGAATGATCTCATAACATTTTATGAACATGTTGATCACAATAAAGAATACATAATTCTGAAGTAATTTCTAGAGAGAGATACTCTCAATCATTGGGAGTACTGAACATTTTGTTCAACTTGATTAGTGTGACTCTGATGGTTATTGTGTATAATCGACGACTTCTGGGGATAGGAAGACAGAGGTGCCGACTACCTCAATGTTCAAGGACTTCCATGGATTTGATAACAGAGGTTCCGACTAAGTTGATGTTCGAGGGGCTTGTGTATATAGTAAAACAAATTCCGATATTATTATAGAGGGCTAACCCTAGGTTGGGTAAGTTAAACATTCTTAAAATTATAAATTCGGGGACCTTAATCTAGGGCTATTGGATACAATACTCTATGGGATAAAATATTTCATAATTGTTACATTTTCTGTTTCATGTTTATTACCACTTCATTTTGATTAATATGGGAAGCATAACTATCTTTTGCATCCATGTACTTTTGTATAATATAAGTATTAATATACAATACACATTAAATTAGAATCATTTCCTTGTAATATTTTCTTATTTTTCATTTATGGAACCATATTTCTGGAACCTAGCATGTTTGTATAACTAATAGGTCTTCTGAATTTATATTCTTTAACATTATTAAACATAGTTTTCATTAAGGTTGAAAATGAATGTATTTAAAAATACAATTCACACCCTATTGTAATTAAGAATAAAAATTCATATTCCAATAATACAACCGGTATCAGAGGAGGTATTTGAAATAATTATATTCATATAAAAATTTTCTTGCTCAAGTTATAATTGTTTTATATTTTTCATAATTTGGATTTTTTATCCTTGTTTACAAAAATTTTCTATTAACATGTAAATTGTGGAATGAAATTTTATTTTAGATATAATGAATTAATGTTAGTTAGATTGAAAATCTAAATCCTACTAGATCAAAAATATTTTATGGGAATGATTATGAATTTTGGAGGATCTTATGAAAGATTTTGTTATTAATACTACAGTGGACAACATTGTAATCCTTACTGGATGTTACAAGATTTCTATTAAGGATGTCAAAAATTTTATTAATCAAAAAATTTAAGAATAAAAACATAACTACATGGTACATAATACTTTATTATGTTCTATGATAAGGAATATATATAATCAGATTTCTCCTTGTAATGCTACAAATTGAATTTGGATGAAATTGAAGGCTACTCATTTTTGTACGTTCAAACTTGTAGATACTAATATATCTGTTCATAGATAATTATATCATAGATTTCTATTTCCATATGGGGAACCAGTGTATATGGTACAAAAATAGTTTATGATTATTGTTAACAGTTTACAATCAATGGGTGAATTAGGTCTTGATGATGAGTAACTTATGGACAAGATTGTAGATGTCATTCCTAATGAGTGGGAACCTAAGAGAACATCTATTTATGATAATAGAAAAGTATCTCAAATTACTCATGATGAGATTTTTGGAACTATTCGTCTTCCTAAGACAATAATGAATAGAGATTCTAAATATATTTATAAGAATAATGGAAATGTATGTTTATCCTTTAAAACTGATTCCAAGACACTTGAAATGGTTACAAGATCTAAGTCAAAGAAATTCAATATTATATCTAAATATAGGGAATGTGAACATTCAGATAATGATCGTGAAAATATTTCATGAAGGTTGAACAAGATAGTTGGAAATAAAGACTATCAGTATATATTTAAGAATAATGAAAGAAAAGACACAAAAGATTCAAAAATAACATGTTATGAAGGAAAAATAATTGGGCATATAAGGTCGGATTTTACTATGCTTAATGAAATGGATAGAATGGAAATGAATTATAAGAATAATAAAATTATGTAATACAAATCTATATCTAAGAATGATATAAAAGACAATAAAACATGGAGTTCCAGTGGTGGAGACTCTTCTGATGAATCCTCATGGTATGTATCTACTTTTCATAAGAATCTAGGTTTACTAGCCAGATTACACATTGAAAATAATTGTCTAATGGATATGGTACACAATGATTAATATATAAATAATGTATCCTTGAATGAAAATTATAATGATAATAAATATTATGAATCTTCATATGAAGAATATTCTTCAAATAAAGATAATACCTTACCTATTTATGCATATGTTTCTAGTTTTGTTATACTTCTTGAGAATGGATATTCCTAACTCAAGAAAAAAAATGATAAGGAAAATTATTGAATTTATATTCTTACTAGTTATGTATCATATGCATAAAAATTTCATGGTAAGAAAATTTATCTTATATAATGTATTTGAACAAACCTTGAACATGTTAAATCTGAGAAGGATAAAATTTCTAAGGATCCCGGAAAAATATTTTCTATGAAAAATAATTTAGATAATAACTCTTGTGCTATAACTATTGTTTTTTAGGACAATTGTTTTTATTAAAATATATTCATATATATATTCCTTATGTATGTGTGTTTAGAACATAAACTTTGGTACGGAAATCATTGATAAGATATATTCCCAAATTCAACCTTTAAAGAATATTTTGAATTTTATTATACTCTTTATATACACGTTTTCATAAATAACTATGTTGTTCCCTCAAGTGATCCATTCTACACGAAATGTCATTGTGGTGGAAATTGGGCAAAAAATTGTTCATTAAAAAAACTCAGTCATTATGTTTCTACAAAGCCTTTTTTTCTACGAAGGTGTGGATACCTAAATTTTATCTTTTTGATGATTACAGATCCAAGAATGTCTGGTTTCTGAAAATCCAACACTCTTATTTTCAGGAAAATAAAGATACAACCAACAACAATACATGGTACATGGATAGTGGATGTTCCTGGCATATGACTGGTAACAAAAACATATTTTAATATATTATCAAGATATATAATGAAAATTAACTTTTGGAGATAATTTAATGGAGTAATTATTGTTAGAGGTAAAATTGTTCTTCTTGGAAAAACATTGATTTCAAATGTTTTTTGGTTAAGGGTCAAATGAACAACCTCATTATCAAATTTCAATTACGTGATGAAGGATACCTTATGAATTTTAGGAATGATAAATGTTTAGTACCCCATTCCAAGGAAGATTTTATTCATTCTACCAATATACAAGAGAATGTATACACACTAAACATAAAAGTCCTTAGGAACCAAGACTTACATTGTCTTAGAGAAATGGAAGAGAATTAAATGTTATTCTATAGATGGTTAAAACTCTTTTACCATAAGAACCTATGTAAAAAATCTAAGAAAAGACGAGGTAAGGATCTAACAGAGCATAGTTTTGATTCTTCAAAATACTATGATCCTTGACATTTTGAAAAGAATCATAAATCAAGATTTATATTAGTCATCGAAGTCTTAACAACTGATGCATTATAATTGGTTCATATGGAAATTTTTTGAAAAACACAAACTAAAAGAATTAGAGGAAAATATTATATATTTTTCTTAGTATATGATGACACTTGATTTACACGGGTCTATTTTCTAGAAATGAAATATGATGCTTTTTCTTATTTCAAAATTTTTATAGCCCATGTTAAATTAAGAAAAACCTTCGTTTGATGAATATTCATAGTGATCATGGGGGGAAATTTCAAAGTTATGATTTATAATCCTTTCGTAGTAGAAAATGAATTACTCATAACTTATCACCACCAAGAACCCATCAAAAAAATGGTGTTGTTGAATGATGAAGTAGAGTTCTTTAGGAAATAACTAAAACCATGTTGAGTGAATATTCAATTTCTAAACACATTTAGACAGAAGTTGTACATAATTCATGTTATACTATAAATTGAGTTTTGACTAGACCATTTTTTGACAAAACCCCCTATGATTTATGGAATGGTATAAAACCTAGACATTCCAACTTCAAGGTATTTGGATGAAAAGTATTTATTCTGAATCATAACGAAAATTTACCAAAATATGAACACAAATTTGATACAGGAATTTTCCTAGGTTACTCCTGATATCTAAGGCTTATAGAGAGTTAAATAAAAATATTTGTACTTTTGAAGTAGTATATGGTCAATTTGATGAAACAGTTTTTTTTTGTTTTTAAACAATCTCATCCTATATCTTTAGATGTGTTTTCAAAAACCAATTATCAAACCTCGATAGAAGACCCTTCTAATAAAGAAAATTTCCATGAAGATATTTCTGAAGCATTTATCCTAGATGATTTCATTCCATATGTTGATGAATAAGATTTACAAAACCCAAATCAGTTGTTTCATATGAATCATTCTAGTGATGGTATCATTGGTGATATAAATAAACTAGAAATTAATAGAATTTTTTAAGAAATGAAGTATAAAATCTTTGAATCCTTTATAAATTCTAACCCAAAATTACTAATGAATCTTTAGGTGATTATTATTGGAGTAAAGTCTTGCAAGATGATCTAAATGAATTTGAGAGGAATAAAGTCAAAAACATTGGATGAAAGACCTATGGAAACATCTGTTATTGGTGTAAAATAGGTACTCAAAAATATGTATGTGGTAAATAGAATAATAGTAAGAAATAAAGAAAGATTTGTTTCTAAAGTAAATAACTAACAAGATGAAATATACAATGATGAATCCTATTCTCTATTAGCCAGACATTACTCTATTCATATTTTACATGCATTTGCAGCATTCATAAATTTCAAACATTTTAATATGGATGTCAAATGTTCTTTCCATAATGCATGTTCAAGATGATGTTTTTGTAGAACATCCTCTTGTTTTAGAAGACAAAAAACATCCTAATTTTTTTTCAAACATACCAAATCTTTATATGAACTTAAATAAGCCACTAGAGCCTTGTATGATAGACATACAATATTTTTTTAACAAAACAATTAAGTTAAGGGAAATTAAGATCCAACCCTTTTTATAAAGAAACATAAAAATTTTGTTTTGATTTTTCAACATTACATTAAATACTTTATATTTGTTTCAAATCAGCTATCGATAACTGATTTTTTGTGGATCTAATGAAATCTGAGTATGAAATTATTTTGATGGGTGAGCTAACATTTTTACTTGGATTTCAAATTAATCAAAAACCCGAAGGATATTATATATCACCAAATAATCATATTAAAGATCTTTTTATAAAATATGGATATGAGAATACTAAGAGTATTTTTACTCCCATCAATAACTAAAATTCACACGATCTTGATGAAGTTAGGAAACCAGTAGATCAAACACCATTTAAGGGTATTAATAGAAGTGTACTATACTTGATAGATAGTCATATACATATAATTATTTTAGTATTCTTGTGTGCAATACATCAATACAATCCTAAGGAATATCATTTAGAGGGGGGGGAAATAATTTTTAGCTTCATAATGGGAACTATGGATTTAGTACTCTTTTATATTTCGGGGAAATATTTTAGTTTAAAAATCTTTTCGGATGATGAATTTGGTGGATGTAGAATGGATTGAAAATGTATATCTGGAACATGTAATTTATTAGGAGATTTATTAGTTTATTGGTGATGAAAAAATCAACACTCATTAGCACTTTCCACTTCTGATGATTGTAGGATCGAAATAATGATGTAGATGCTCAATTTACAAGAGGGAGGGTGAATTGTAAGCTTTAAAAATTCCTTTTGAACCTTTAAAGTTAGCTATGAATAACTATGTTTTCTTTAAGAAAAGGAAAGGGCTATGTTTAACAAAATTAAACTTAAGAAAATTCACAACACCTCTAATACCAAATGAAAACATGGAAAGAGATTCTGAACGTGGATTCCAGAAATATGGTTTCGGAAATTGAAACTTAACAAAAGATTACAAAATGAGATTCTACCTTAAAGCGTATAGAATCTAAATGAAACAGAGTACAAGTAAGGAAGTATAAGAAAGTTATACTTTCTTTATAATACAATATGCAGCGGAAATAAACAAGTTGTAAAACTACAAGTAACAAGATATAAGTCTTTTAACCCGAAGAGAAGGGTATCCAACAACCTTTGATAAAGGTCCCCTGATTTATTCTTTCAAGCAAGTCTGTCTTACCCACACCAGGTTAAGCCCTCGAAACGATGATTGGAGTGTCTTTGTCTTGCTATCCCCGCAAGCCCTCATCTTCAAGGTAGTTTCCAACCTCTGTCTTCCTCAGCAAGGAAGCCCTCGAACTTCAAGGTAGTCGACACCTCTGTATTCCTATCCTCGAAAGCCATCGAATGTAATCACCAACATTCAGAGTCGCATTAGCATTGAGAGTTAATAAGAGCCTCTCTCTCTAGAAATCACATCAACAACATGTATGAACAATAACCAAGTTGTTCATTAGTCCATCAGTTATGAGCTCTTTCAAATGAGCTCCTATTTATAGGTCAGGTCGGCCTCCTTCCCAACGGTCATATTTTCCATAAAAATTGTAGGGACCTGTACACGTGTAACTTAACCAACGGTTAGTTAATAATAGAATACATGGAATTGTTTTATAACAAAACAAGTGTAACAGAATATACGACACCGTCTTAAATCTTAACTAAAAATATTTGGAGTGAAGGATCAGAGTTAATGTTCGGAGTGTAAAGAAAATAATAAAGAGTAGAAAAAATATAAAGGCATAAGCAAAATGAAAGTTCAGAGTGAAAAATTCGGAGTCTGTATAAATTCAGAGTGTACATAACAGAGATGATCAGATTCTGTTTAATAGATGAATTCACAATGAGAATTCAGAATGAGAAATCGTCATTAGAATTCGTAGTGAGAATTCCTCATCAGAATTCATAATGGGGATTCATCATCATAATTCATAATGAGATTTCATCTTAATAATTCGTAATGAGAATTCATATCCAGCATTCGGAATGAGAATTCATCATCATAATTCGTAATGAGAATTCGTCATCATAAATCTTAATGAAAATTCATTATCAGAATTCTTAATGAGAATTCTTCATTAGAATTCGTAATGAGAATTCAATGTCAATCTTCATAAGGATTCGTATCCTGAATCTAGAATATAACATAGTCAGAGTTCGTATCCGGAATTCAGAATGATACTTTATTAAAGTTCTCATCTGGAATTCGGAGTGAAACTTCCTTTTAGTTCTTATCCAGAATTCGGATCCTAAAATAGAATACATTATATCAAAAATTCAAACAAATCTGAGAAAATAGAAATGAATCCAAATTTTATACTTAGTAAAAATATGAATGAAAATATGATAAGATAAATTTTCTTACAAAAGCGATTTTCCTTATAAAAGCGACTTTCCTTATAAAAGCAATTTTCCTTAAAAATCAATTTTCCTTATAAAAGTGATTTTCTTGAAGATAAGGTGTTTGTGATTTTCAAATCAAGAAGGAATGGAAAAGTCATAAGGAAAACCTTATTGACTCAACAATGATGAATATATAGCAGTTTGAAGTTGTTGTGCTCTAGTGTTGTGGATGAAACACACCCTCACAGACTATGGTATGAGTTTTACCAAAACACAAAAAATGTGGTATAATACTAGTTCCATTGCCTTAAGTAAAAACCATGCACATCACTCTTAGAATAATTGCATAGATATTAGGTATCACTTTCCTCGGGACCACAAACATAAATGAGATATCACTCTACAATTTATAATAACTCAAGATGAATTTGCTGATATTTTCGCAATAATAATTAACCAAAAATAGATTTGAATATATTAAATAGATGTTAGGTGTGATAACCATAAGGTAATATTCCTTATTAACTTCTTTATTTAACCCTATCTTCTTACTGAAGTAAACCCATTCTCATAGGCGGATTACATAAACATGTTAGTGATTTTTTTGTAATCAAATTCTGTTCGTAATCAATTTTTTTTTGTAATCAAATTTTATCATAATGTAATTACTCGAAATCAATTTTTTTAGGAATATAACGTTTTCTAAGAAGAATTTTCCTTATTATAAAAAAATTGTCTAATTAATCTGAAAGGTATGTTTCCTTTCCTATATTTTCGTAATCATCATTTTAATTATTGGTATTTTCACATTGTTTTAAATTTTTTGGATTCACTTTTACATAAATCTGATTTTTTATCTTATAAACCTAAAAATATTGATCCTACCGAATTTCATCTTCGACTATAATTTCAATCATCACATCTAATCAGAAGTATTTCAATCATTGGATCATGTAAAGAAGTTTAATCATCTTCTCAAATGCCTATATAAGTACAACCACCCTCGATTTTTTTTTAAAAGTTGGGGATGAAGTCTAATTTTTATTATTAAAGAAATGCAACGACCCCTTTAACTATGTAGAGGGAGACCAATTACATATCCCATAGGCCTAGTGGGCATTTATCCCATTACATAGTCCATAGGCCCAAATTTTAGGCCAAATACACATTTTTTGAACATCTAGCTAATTGGCTGGGATATTATATGTATATCAAAACCAATGGAGCATGATTCTATATATTCAGACCTACAGATTGAATTTTATGAGTCTGATAGTTTCTTCAAGAAACAAGGGAGATGAAATTTGTCTTTTAAGTGTTATGAAAAGACCTTCTTTCTTTATAACAATAAGGAAACAAGTTAAATCAGAATTCATTATGAAGGGGAAGCATAATTCCGTACTCATAAATTAATTGTTGTATCATGATCTTTTGATAATGAGAATTATCTATCATGACTTTGTTTTTTAGAGGTAATGAATTTAATGATTCTTTATCTATCAATGTATTTACGTATTCTAAAATTGCACGTTCATGGTTTTATTATTCCAAGAAAATGAGATAATTATACATTGAAGAACATTGATATACATGTTTTTGATTTATTAGTAATCCTCAGGATGATTATCTTGGTTAAGTACACAATGGTTCGGATTGAGAAAATACAGAATTAAAATTTGAAGTCTCAAATTATCATGTATCTGGATATTCTATACAAAACTATTGTTTTTTTCACCAACCATTCAATATTACTTTCGTATCAAATCCTAGAAATTACAAGGCGATGTTGTTTAGTGATGATACTTTAAAAAATGTAGGCTGGATTCTCTAAAGAATCTAGAGAATTTTATGACTTATCAAAAGATGAAGTAGAAGACATTTCTAAGAATACAAATGTGTCTAAAACTTCTATGAATGGTGGAAGGAAGCGGAATTCCAAAGAACTGAAAGAGAATGGAAAAACTCAGGTGCCTAAGGAAAATCAGTCAGCACCACCGAAGCCAAAGAAGAGAAAACCTACCCAGGTGAATTAGTGGCTATGTGAAGAGAAGATAAGAAGAATATGAAGGAAGAGGAGCCCAAATTTGGCTTGGACCCTCCTAATGAAAAATCCATGAAGATAAAGGATACCAAGGATCTAGAAAAGTAAGAGAAAGAAAATAAGAAAAGGTAGAAGATATTTGAAAGTGAAATCGTCCAATACCTTCTCAAGGCTATTGAGAATGCTGCTGAGAATATTTATGTACAATAATTCTTTCTACAAGAATTATTTACACTATCTCTCAGAAAAAAGGTAGTCATTTTAGAACCTCATCAAGAAGAATAAATGGATGAAGAGGAAGAAGTACAACAAGAATAACAATAATAAGGTAGTGGTGACAATGATGATATGATACGACATGTAGAGGATTATCATAAGATGGGGAGTCCTTCTATGAAATTATCAATACAAACATCTGATGCTGAATCATCAAAACATGGTACTACATGAAAAGATGAGAAGTCATAAGAATAATTGAATAAATATTCTAAAAAGGAAAGAAGAAATCAAAGTTTTATTCATCTAGAGGATGTTGTGGTAGGAAACGAGATAAAAAAAAGCATGAGGAAGATAAGATGGTTCATATTTTAGATAGTAAACATGAATAACCCAAACCAGAAGTATTTATTCCATGATCTGATAAGGGATTCTATGTGGTATTCGATACACCTAGTTAATCTATTGTGAAAAATTAATGATTTGGTGATTCGTCGAAGAATATAATTGTTGAAATAGAAAAGGAATCATCACCTACCAAACACTCAGATTCTGAATCATCTTCCCTTGGACAAGATTTTGTAGTTAAATCATTGAAAAAGGTGGTTGGTACTATTCCCTTATTTTTAAGTCTTGAGTCAAGATTCCAGATGAATCTCCATATGATAAATCAAAAATTAGATTTAGTCTCTATAGTAAATCATAAATTTTTCAGTCATGAGACAAATTTCAAATCCTTATTCATTAGTTATTAAGATCATAAAAGATCTTGCAATAAGATTACAAGATGGTCTAGGAAGAAAATAGAACAAATGAAAATCTTTGATGAATTTAATGATACTGTCAAGGATGCATTTTATGATGAAGATTAGAAGATCAAGGTCCTTACTAACAGTTTTGAGGAAATGTTATGTCTCAAATAGACTACTTATAAGCATGAAGTTATAGATCTAAATGGGAAACATAATTATTTGGATATTAATTAGATGAGAGAAAGGGATCTCAAAATCAATTTTGAAGAAAATATTGTAATGAATAAAGTTGTTTTGAAAGTTCAATTAGAATATCTTAAGGGTTAGGAAGAAAAAATTAAACTATTGGAGAAGAAATGTGATGATCCGGATCATCTTATAAAGTATTTTTATGAATATCACAGGGATCTAATGAAGCTAATAACCATTTTAAAGAATCTAAAGCTGATGGTGAAAGAATGATAATTCCATACAATTCTGATCTTTTGTTGTAGTTTCTTAATTGTACAAATTATTTCAAACATAGTGAAATTTTTGTGGTTGTTCATATATTTTTTGTTGTATAGTATTAATGTTTCAGGTACCATATTTTTACATTCCATATATTCGAATTTTGAAAATCATAAGGGGGAGAAAGGAATGAAAAAAATAATATAATGTAAATAAGATATTTCCCTAATTAAAGGGGAGTTCATTAGGTGAACGTTATTATCAATGATTATTTTCGAATGCATGAAAATGATAAATATATTTCAAGAAATCGTGAAAAAAAAAACCTTAGGGATTTCAAATCTTTAGGGATAGATAGTCATATTCACTATGATTTATAAGTAAATGGAGATATGTTTTATTTTCAAGTCCATTAAAATAATAAGATCTTAATTTCTCTTTCCTATGGATGTTTTTTCATTCAAAAAAGTTGTATATTTTTGAGTCAATAAAGTTTCCTTATGAATTTTCTATTCCATTATTTATTGAAAATCACAAACACTCTATCTCATGGAATATTTTATTACTCATTATATTTATCTTAATAAGGTAAATTTTTCTTCCCGAAGGAAATTTTATCCTTACCTTTGTTTTCATTGTTCATTGCATAGTTTATTTAAATCTTACTCATTTTATTTATATATGTATAATTTTAATTCACATATAAACCCTCCGAATATTATAAATACATAGATATATAGTTTTTCTATTTTCAGGTTCCGAATTTAGTCTCTGAATTCTTCTAAACTATAGATTCTGAATTCTCTAAAATTCAAACACCGAATCCTATAAAATTCAGACTCTGAAATAATTGAAATTCAGACTCTGATTTCACTAAAATTCAGACCCTAAATTCTCCTAAATTCAGAATTTGAATTCAAATAAATTCAAACTACGAATTCTCTGAAATTCGTACTCCAAATTCACAGAATTCGTTCTGTTATTTCGTCAGAATTCAGACTCTGAATTCCTCGAAATTATGAATTGGATTTCCTCATTATTCCAACCTCGAATTCCACATAATTTTGACTATAAATTCCTCAAGAATTCGGAATCTGTATTACTAAGAATACAGACACCGAATTCCTCAGAATTCAGATTCTGAATTCTATAGATTTCAGATTCCGAATTCTTTGGAAAATTTAATACGAAAATCCATGATTTATAGTATCCAAGTGTTTATTTGTTTAGGATCCGAAAATTATTTTTCCTCAGACTCCAGAAAATTGGATTCAATTATGCAACCATATTTGTTGTACCCTTTTCATAGTTATGAAACGATGGCATACAATTTGTTCTTAACCATCCATTATTTGAGTGACACACATACATGTCCCTCCACGATTGAAAGAAAAATGTCATCGTTGGAGAAGGGAGACAACCATTGGATAAGTGCCTATAAATATGAGCTCATTTTAACGAGCGCATAAATTTTGATGAAAATATTGAACACTCTAATGATTTTTTGAAGCTAAATTGATTTATAGAGAAAGAGACTGTCATGCATTTTGCGTACTGAAGATCTTGTTCATCTTGCATAGTTCAACTATGATTTTTTTCTTCTAAAATAGATCACTTTTGGGGATAGGAAGACAGATGTGATAGGTACCTTAATGTTCAATTAATTCTATGGATAAAAATACAGAGGTTCTGACTACCTAGAAGATCTAGGGATTGCGAGGAAAAAAAGATAAGTTCAGCTATTTTTATAGAGGGATTACCCTAGTGTTGGTAAGACCTTATTTCATGAATGTATAAATCAAGGGACCTTTATCAAAAGTTTTTGGATACCATACTATTTGGGATAAAATATTTCATTCTTGTTACTTGTTTTATTTCATTTTTATTTAGGCAGAATTTTGATTAATAAAGAATGTATATCTATCTTGGAAATCCGTGTACATTTGTATACTCTAAGAAGTAAGATTCTATACGCTTTTATATAGAATCTTTTCCTTGTAGAATGTTCATATGTTTCATTTCTAGAAGAATATTTCTGTAACTTAACTTGTTTTTTTAACTATGATTTCTTGTGAATTTACATTGTTTATCTTTGTTAAACATAGATCTCCATAAGGTTACAAACAGATGTTTTAAAACATTAAATCCATACCCTATTGTAATTGAGAATCTAAATTCATATTTCAATCCTACAACTTGTCCATACTTCTTCTCATTCATAGTTAGAAAGAATGGGGATGTACATAATTAATTCATTGTCTTAGTACAATTCTTCTATTAGAAGACGTGAGTTTCATGGTGTCTCATAATTAATTGTTCCATCCTGGGACTATTATTTGTATTTGTGTGGCTCTAAAAGAAGGGGTTCCTATATGGGATTAAAATCTCTTAACTACAAGGTAGTATATTCTTAATACATCATATCTTTATCCCTATGCCTCAGAGTGAAGTAGGTACATACTGCAAAATGAATGGGTATTAAGGAGTTTGGAAATGTTCATTCCCATATCGTTTTAGTGAGGTTTTTGGCGGGTTTTTACTACAGGTTCTCATCCAATTTAATTTCTTATTAATCCAAATAGAATGTTATAATCACCCTTATTGAAATATATATCGTTATTACTTTTTTGATACTTGTTTCTTTTTAGTGTAATTTTGTGGACCACCAATGCGAATAGGGTGTGGCTTTATATTTTATCTATAAATATGTGATGATTAGTGTGTGGTTGTTGGTTATGGTATCAGTATTAGAATAATTGGCCAATTCCCCCCCTCCCTAGGAGGATGAGATTTTTGGTCTGTGTGGGAAGTCTTTTCATAGGTCTCGTACACACCATTCAGGAGTGGTTATTTTAAATTCCCTTCATATAGTCATCTTAACTTATTTAATTTTTAACATCGGTAGGTCATGGTGGAAGGATTTGGGTTGTCCTATAAGATAAAAGCCTTATACTATTTAATGTTTAAAATTTATTTGGTTGAACATAGTTAGTCTTTAATGGTGGGGATACCCATTGTGTGTCTCATTGAGTTTATTGTTAAAAATTTATTAGGTGAATGATTATTTCTTTTTGGGAGAAGTCCATTCAAGACACCCAACTATGATTGATATTTTTCTGGATGAGTTTTAATTTGATACTATTGATGTTTTTTCTTCCCAAGTTGTTGATTATTCACTATCCTACTCTATTTGGGTGGGAATTTGGATTCATGGGGGACGGTCTAATGGTCTTCTTTTTTGCATTGGTTATGGATGTGGTGGCATCATCATTATATGTTTTACAGAATTTATATTTGTGTTGTTGTTTAATTTCATAAATGGGATTTGGTTCTGTTAAAGGATGGTGAAATATATTTTTCTTACGAGGTAGGATCATGTTAATGGGGAATCCTAAAATTTTGATCAATTTACATGAATTTTTTGAGTTCCACAAATATTACCTTTATCAACGCCATAAAAGTCGATTTATAGTTATAAGAAATGCTTTGTTAATCAAGCACAAGATGGGGAGTCCCATTTATCAGTGCTCAGAAACGCCTTGATTAAGGCCCCTTTTATCCGTGCAAAAAAAATCTATATTAAAAGTTCAAGAAATACTAAAATAATAATAATAATTTTTCAATTCTGGGGGGCATTAACAGAGCTCAAAGCCCCCCATTAACAGTGCCAACTGCCCGTAGTAGCCTACTCACACCACAGGCCAGCACCACCCAGCCCCACCACCCTTTATCATCGCAAGGTAATTCCCAACACCTGCATATACGACATGCCTCCCCTAGGATTCGAACTCGAGACCTCTTTCCTGCGCACCCAATCCTTTACCACTCGACCATGTATTTTCTCTATGCTTTTATTAATATATCTTTTAATTTAATTAAATATATAGTTATATTTACTCATATATTTATATATATTTATATTTAGTAATATTTATATATATCCGTATATATATATTAACATATATATTTATAATATATATATATATATATTTATAGTCATATTAATATATACATATACATTTAGTCAATTTTAAAATATATATATTTAATTATATTAATATATATATATATATATTTAATTAAATTAATATATATATATATATATATTAATATATATTAATATATATAAATATATATATGTAGTTATAAGTATTTATCTAGATATAAATTTTTATATTAATATATAATAATATATATTTATAAGAATAGTTTTAAATACATTTATAATATATGTTTTCTTATGTTGGATTTTATAAAAAAATTTATAAATACATCCATATATACATATATACAACACACACACATAGAAATATATTTATTATATGTATATCATTAGGTATAATTCTTCGTATTAATATATATTTACAAATATTATATATTAATATGTCTATACCAAAGTGATAGAAATGGGGTCTCAACAAACCTAACAAATCGTAGTGTCACTGAAAAAGGCATTACTTTGGCTCTGGGTGTCTGTTTCGGCTCCTTGAATAGTATAACTAAATATCAGGGAATGAAATAGGATAAAATAGTTAGTGGAAGAAGAACATACACATAGATCATTTGTTATGGTAGTCTTAAGAAAAATTTGACGGGGGGCCGGACATGGAAACAAATATTTTGAGGCCTTCTAGTGATTCATTGGTGTTTTTGTGTCCCAGACTCGACTGATACTAAGTATCAGTCAATTTTATGTGGATATATCTTCGATACATTAAATTTGATATGTGGTAGTGCTCAAACTGACACATAGAGATACTATTATGGCCCTTTGAAATAGCAAATTTTTTGGAGAGCTATAACTGATATATATTTCGTTCATCTGATCTTCTAACGTTTTCAACCAAACAGGGTTGTCCCTCATTTCATGAGATTTGATTTGACTGGTCATGGAATTAAAATATTCAACAAGAGTATATTTTATTCTCTTTTTAGTGAGTTTCTATATTCTTTTATTTTTAGGATATACGAGAATTGAAAAATTTCAAACGACAATAACGTCTGCTCCGAGTGTCCATTTTGGCTCTATCACATATAAAATCGAAACTTGTAAAGTTTTATATAGTAAAGTGATCATAAAAACCCTTTATCGTGTTCATTGATGTTAATTAAGGAACAAAAACAATCTGAATAGTCAGAAGTTTGGCTCTGGGGGTCCGTTATTCCATAACTTCTGCTCCGGGTGTCCGTTTTTCCTCACCCACAAATCAAATTGAATTTACGACCAGACCAACAATATGGTGACCATTTTAACTCCTTATCATATTATTAAAGGTACAAAATATTCCTTTATACAAACAGATAACCATAATTTCTGCTAAAGGGGTATCCATTTTGGGTCTACGACATATCAAATTGATATAAAAAAAATTTAAACAATATTTTTTATTTATATCAATATAATTATACTTATATATCATCATATTGTTTTTTATGATTTTTTGTGAAATATATACATTGATTAGCACCAGGAAAATGCGCGATGATAAAACCCCACTTTATCAGCGCTACTAAAAAAAGCGCTGATGAAGGGTGGCACTGCAGAAACCCAGTTTTGTGGTGGTATATGTTGATTTATGTTGGAGGGAAGCATTAATGATGGATAGAATTTTCACACCCGATTATTCATGGTTTTTCTTATGATCTGGTTCGATTGTAATCCAAGTCTTTTTCAAGGGTTCCATGTGTGATAGGTGTGGAGTTTTGATGATTTCAATTGTGTAGTTTTTTAATGATTTTTTTCCTTGGTTTATTTTTTTGTGTTTATAGAAATCTTGAAAAATGTATCTTGGTAGTACCCTAAAAAACATGGTGCATTGTTTGATATAATGGGCCACCAAACACATGTAATCTTGTGGGGGGGGGTAACAAACCTATGAAATTGTAAGGGAATAGTTTTATGGTTGATCCCAAGTACCTGTGAGGTCGAGCCACCTCCAGACATTGGTTACCACATAGTTGGTGCCCAGTTTGGTCAACCTTGTGGCTTGACTGCATGTTATTCGCAGATATAAATTTTTTGTTTTTTACATGTTTACTCCTATCAGTCTTTTAATCAAAATCAATTTTCAACCCACCATGCTGTTAATTCGACCCTATGAGGGAACTCTCATCTTCCTCAAGGAACGAACATCCTTATAGGATGATTTCAAGTGGATATATAAATTGGTTTGGTTATATATCACAAGTTAAACCCCACCTCTCATCTACCTCTTCCATCCACATTCATACCTTCATGGGTTTCTCTTCTCCCAAGGTCATTTTGATGTAGTTTTTTATTTATGTTCAATTATTTTTTGTGGTTATTTTGATTAAGGGTTTCTCTTTAATGATCTAGAGTTTTAACCCCACGGAGGGTTTTTTGTGGTTTATGGTCAATACACGATGGATCCATGAATGGATTTCCAATGTACATTCCTTTTTAATTAATTAATTATTAGTTTCATTATTTTTGAACCTTTTTGATTTATAAATTTTTATTTATGATTCAATGTTTATTTATTTTGTGTGAAAAGTTGTGTTTTCTTACATGGATAGACATAAATGGAAATTTACTTTCAAATAACACAAACCATGTTATCAATTAAATACAAAGTTAAATTTTCTGATTAGTTATAGATTAGAGAGGATTTTTTTTTTGAATATATTTTTATTATTAGAAATTTTTTATTGGCTTCGGTATATTGGTATCCCATGTGGTTTTGGGGATTATAAATAAATGAGGCATGTATTTTAGGATATTTTTTCATGTTTTTTTGATGAATGGCTCATTTGAAAATTTTACAATATATGGTTTTCTATGAATGTTTAGTGTGACTGGATTTAGTTAATTTTGTTAATGTATTTGAAATGATTAACAGTTTTTTTAGACCCCATATGGAAAAGTGTATTTCATATCACTGATAAATGTTGGTTTTGTAAAATCCACCAGTGACCATTTGTAAACGTTTTGAAATTTGTGAATGTGTTTATTATGAAAACCTCATATAGATGTTTCTTATACATTTTCTATGTCTAATTAATGGTATTTCCTTGTTGTGGAATCCCTAAGATCCATTTTTAGAGTTCCTCAGTTGGGATACTTTCTGTTTTATTTATTCATTTGTATGAGATCGATCGTTCAGGTGACTCAAGGTCAATAAAGTAGTAGTTATACTATAATATGTGCTTGTGATTGCATTTTTATCTAGATTCAGATGGTTCACCACCTTTATACTTTATACCTATAATCCTATCAACATGATAGAATTTTTGAAGGGTGACTTCTAAATTGGATAGATTTTGCACTAGTCAGTGGCCCAAAGTAGTTATATATATAGGTTTTATGACAATTGTATTTTTACCTTGGTCTATTAGTAGTCACGGTGTATGGGAGTGTTTAGGATTTTGTTATTTTATTTTGTGTTTCATTCTACCATGGATGAGTCTCGTGTATTTTTATGTCATGGATTGTTCATGATCTCTTAGTTTTACCCATAAATGTAACTGTTAAATATTATTAGTGATGTTAGAGGAACTAATATGTGTATTCCATTTCCCTTGAAATTTAATCTTTATAGTTCCATCTTGTTCAGTATTTTTCATGGAATGAGATTGGTTGGTTTGAAAAGTATTTATGGGAAATGATGTTAAAGAAATGGGTTTTATCCAATTTCGTACAAGTTGAAAATATAAGCATCACAGTATATTCAAAAATGTTAATGATTCACTATTAGTAATGAATTTTTATTAAATGAAGAAGGAAAAGGGGATATAGTTTTTCATTTAACATATATAAATAAGTTTATTTTTTAAATTATAGTTCAAACATGAAATTTCTGTTGCTTTTATTTTAAAGGAAATGCCATGTGAATTGAATATCAGGCTAGCCTATAGAGTTTTAATTCTCACACACATTGTTCTTTTCTATTCATAGCCATTTGTGTTGGATTCAGCTTGAGTTAGATCACCTTGGTTAATTATTGGTAATTATATTTGATAGTGACCCATGAGATCACATGGATAAAATGTGGTCATCTTCATTTGTTGGACTTATTGTGTAGTTTGATTGTATTTTCATAAATTTTTTAAATTACATTTAGTTCAATTTTAGTAATATTTTGCTGGTTTATTCATAATCCATTTATCTAGTTTATTTATTATTTATTGGAGTAAACCATTTCATTCTGTAATCTACTTGATTACCGATAATTGTTTCCAAATTTTTGGAACTGGATACACGAATCGGGCCATGACATAGATCGACTCAACTGAGAAATTATGTGTTAACCATATTTGGATTGCGATAGCCATAATCATGGTTAGTTTTATTTCACATTAAATTATTTAAAATTAAATAAATATAATGTTTTTTAATTAATTATAGATTTTAATTTCATTTTGGAAAGGAATACTATAATAAACCGACCATAGAAAACATGAAATGAATGCTACTCATGCAATGAAAATAAGTTAAATTTTTTAATAAATGTGTGGAAAATGTTATAAGAATTTTATGAAAGGTATTATAAATATGAGTAATGTTATGTAATAAATTTATAACATTATTCAAACCATTATTCAAGTGTTTTGATCAAATATGATGGAAGATGAACCTGAGTTAATTGATATAATAACTCAACATTCATTCATTGAGACAAACATCTATTACATTTGTTATGTTCTTCCATGGATATATTTGTGTGAACTATGACTTTTATTTTATATATACCCACATATAATGTTTGGATTTATATTTTTAACATATAATTATGTCATTGAGTTTTCCTTACTCTAATGATACAATATTTTAAAGGGTAAATTTCACAATCAATATTCATTATACATAAGTATTTTTTGAGGAATATCTATCATCCAGGTCCATTTTTTTATATTTTCATAAGTTTTATATTAAAGGTTTAATTTAATGAATCTTTGACTAAATTTTTTTATTATGTCATTTAAATATTTATTCATTTAAATATTTCACATTCATGTTCATGTTTATAAAATGGTTTTTATTGATTCATATATAAGGACATGAATATTTAAATATTTTAATTTTCTAATTTCATTGTATTGTACATATGTAATATGGGACACATTGATTCAAAAATATATTTCTAAATGTATTATTCTATAATTGTCAGACATTTTAATAAATGATTTCAAGGTAAAAATTTATATTTTTATAAAAAATTATTGATATTATTAGAGTATTTTCATCTATGTAAACATTGTTTAATTCATCTTATGTTTGATTATGGTTTGTCTTTTATTGTATCATCTACCACATTTTATTGAATGGATTATTATTAGTTTGACTATGGATGTTCTATCATGATACCATTCACCATATTAATGTGAATGGTAAATGATTTTGTTTATTGATTTTGGAATGTTATTTAAATTTTATATGTTAGTCTCAATATGAATGTATATTTTGAATATGATTCACCCCTATTATATGTGGAATTAATTTGATATAATAAGTATGTGGTGTGGAATTCCTTATCCCCTCGATGGATTGGTAGTTCTCATAAGACAAGCTAGTTTTTGGTATATGATAGTATCTTACCTAATGATTTATAGTGTCTTTACCGAATTATTGATAGTATTTTTATGTTGTAACACATTATTTATTCCATCAATAAGAGATTAGTAATTGATTTTCCATTTGATCATTATAGTTGTAGAATATCCATGGTAATTTTTTATAATGGAATTATTTATTCATCAATTACTCCTCTCTTATTATGATCTGGATCTTGTTTTAATTGCTTGTGTTCTTTATTTATTCACAGTCCATTATTATTTATGCTTCCACTATAATACATAAACTTATATGAAATATGATATAACCATTTTCTTATGTCTCCATATACCCAATTTATGAAGAAGAAAACATTGAACTTGGTTACAAGGATACAATATATATAATGTTATATTATATTGGGTTTTATTTTCATTTCACAATGTATTATTGGTATTATTAATGTAATTCGGTCTTCCATGACTACTAAACTGATGGTTCCATACGGATTGGATTCATAGAATCATGCCAATTTAATAAAATAAATACATTTATTTGAACATTTGGGTTCGGGTAATTATAAACGATAAGAAAACAATTTTAGTAGTAATTGTTGATACAAGAATAAGAAATCATTTATTATTAAACATAAACATCATATAAAATTATAGGATTTATATATAATAACATTATAAATACATGGTAATGTAAATATTATGTAGGTCTTCTTATAAATACATTCCGTTTTGGATACAGAATATGGATGTGGTTCTACAACATATGTACCTAACAGTAATGACTCTAGAATGGTGTCCCGTACATTACTCAGGCTAACATAGTATGTGGAAATGGGCCATACAATGCCATGGGATTAACACACTCAGGAGATATTATTATGATAATTTAATTTTTTTCAATCCATTATGATGGATTTAAATTTAAACATGACATCACAGAAATAATGTTTATGATTATAAGATTATATACATATAAGATTTTCAATTTATGATAATTATTTGACTCGTAATTTTTATGATTCATTATGTCTACTAATGTTATGATCCAATTTGGTGAATCCAATTATTTAAAAATAGTTCCTACCAGATGGAATTGGAAGTAAATTAATACACATAATCGAAAGAGTTATAATGATCTTTTCATCGATTTGTATAAGAATGCATTTCAAAGGGAACTACACTCTCAATAATTCTAATCATGTGAGGAGATAGTATCATGTCATAAAAATAATGAGAAATATGTTTCTATGTATTATAGACTCAAATGGATGAAATATAAGGGGAGCTCCACTAGAAAAAATATACATAAAGGGGTGATATGAAATAGTTATATTCCCACATGTGATAATTGTGGAATTAAACACTTTGGTCTATGCTGAAAAGGTGCATGAATTTTCCTAAAGTGTATATAGAAAGGCCACCAATCATTGTATTCAAATTTTATGAAAAAATTTTCCAACGAAAAATATATTTCAACTAAAATGAAATTTTACACTAACCTATTCAATGTCCCTAGCATCGAAGGAATATACCCCAAAAAATAGAAAATAGATCATGGTCATGTTCATAATACTACCAAATATGAAGATGAATGTTTAAGGTTATTATATTTAGATTCAATAATTACTTGTATTAATTATTCTAATAACTGATTAATTTATTATAATAATTATATATATTTTATTTAAATTATACTATAGAACTATTTCATTATTGATTTGAGGTCATATGAATAATGGTACAAAGGAAAATTGAGTTAGTAGAAAGAAATAATATTGGAAAAAATAAATTGTTAAGGGTATGATAAAACTTTAAATGTTATTGATACTAAAATATCATGGTCAATATTAAGATATGATTTATTTGGATAATATAAATTAGATATCATTTAATATATTGAATTTAAATATTAGATTATCAAAAAAAGTGGTAGAGTCTAAAGGATTATGGACAGATGAAATATATGGAAATTATAATGTTTTAAATAATGAATAAGGAATCATGAACGTATTAAATATTTATTTATAGTAATTCATGTTATTACCATGATTCAAGATAATAGAAGGATAATGTACCGAGATGTTTATATACGACTATTAAGAGACAGTTGCTGTTTTTTAATAAGTTCATTATAGAAATTCAGTGTCCTTTATAAATGGATGGATCATAATATTTGTTGAAAAGTTACCTATTTATTAATGGTTGAATTTGAAATTGGGAAATGTTATTAGTGACTATTTTACCCTTCAAGGGGTCAATGACATTCATTTTTATTGTTTTTGATAATCCAACGTTCAAGGGGTGAGGTGGAACCCTTACAAGGCTCGTTGAAGTAAGTATTACATGCATCATAGGACTTAGAGGAATTCATTTCCCATAGTATTCAATCATTTTCAAAATAACTACATGGAACTACTTCTCCCCCACATATTCGTCGCGAAATCATCTACCCACCTTCGCATGGATGTTCGACTAAGCTTTCCCATGCAGGCACAGGCTTGTCCAGATGGAAGGTGCTATACCATTTCATTCATGCAATCCTTTTAGCTTCTGCAATAGTGAATTATTTTTCCTCATCCTCCTTCTAGAGCATTTTCCATATTGATTGTATAGTTTTCATATGAACATATAGTGGCACAATGTCCTTGAGGTGGCCCGAAGTCCGTACTAACCCACTAGCATGAGTGACCTAAAGGCCTTAGAGGACACTAGGACCAAATATGTGGCCCAAAGACCCCAACAGTGGAATAGTCCCGGCAGCTATAGTGGTAAATTTTACATGTTAAAGTTCCTGTTATAGTAATATATTGAGATTCTGATAGGATCTATTTTATTTTACAGGAAATAGAAAGATAACACCATTGAATAGTAACATTGCCCCTCTGAATAGTAAACCATCCAAATGAATATTTATTTAGCATGAAACCTCAATCAAATGATTTCATTCCTAATATTAAAATTGATAAAAAGAGTTAATGACCCAGAGTCCCATCTCCAGTTGGCCTCTGGGTGGCGACCAACACCAAGGGTGTATAATTGTCACAAAATTAGAGGCATTCCCTTTTATAGTTAACATGATCAAGAGATACAATGTATTAGACTCAAAAAATACAATATATATATATATATAATATAATTCGGAAACCATCCCACATGCATGATAAAGACAAAACAACAACAAAATAGAATTTGAAAAAGTAAATAATAAAATGATGGATAAGATGTGACTTGGAAATTGTCTGAAATACTATGATTTTAATCTACAGAATTTTTTTTCTAATCCTCTTGTAATCATGAAGGATATATTATATACATAGTGTGAATATACAGGTATACATAGTAAGATATTCCATGGACTCTCATTCACATGTTTTAGAAGCAGACTATTGACCATGTGAGAAAAAAAGTATACACAAAAAACAACTAACAAGATATAGAATACATCCTTACCTCACCAAGGAATGAAAAAAAAATTAATGAAGGTAATGTAATGTAACATAATAAGTAAATAAATATTTGGATAACCAACACCACATCCACCTGGTTAAATTCTCATACCCTAACACAAAAAATGTCTTTTATCATCCACACTCTTCAAGAATACCCATGTCATAACCCACCCAGACACACATGGGCCTCAGAGATAGTTCTATAATGTGGGAATATGAATATCAGCACATCCATCTTTCATAAAGAAGTTCCAAAATTATACCACATCTTAAACTCACCTAGGAATCACACCCCATATCATCCCATAGACACCTTGGAACGCATACCACTCCCGCAAACACAAGGGATACACAACTACACAAAAACATCCTATAATGATCATAGGATTCCACTACCTAGAAGTGTGAACCGAGAATATTTGATAATAATCCATCCATCCTCCATGAGGGATGATGAAAAATGTCACCCTCTGCATGACAATGTGGATGATCGATTCATAGTGCTAAGCAAGGGAGGTGTGTATATAGAAATGTCTTTTAAAAATAGGTATATATATTTTGTAACATAAACTCAATCCCAAACAATGGGTTCTTCCGAAATAATAAATCATCCAACAAAACAATTTTTTCATCTACCCATAAATGCATTTATAAATGCAAAAAAGTCTTTCTTACGATGCTGATAAATGATATCCACTTCAAAAAAATCCAAAAATCAAAACATACACTCAGCCAAATCACCTTAACAACTATCATTTATTATTATGAAATCCATTTTTTCATTCCACCCCTACCCAAGAAACTATTAATAACTGCATGGAATAATTAACACTATATAAACCATTTAGAGGAAAACAAACCACAAAAAGGAAAAAGGACATCATATTTTCACATTGATCTACACCAGTTGATTCCACTACCATTTTCATTTTCAACATCATTATTCCTAATCCATTCCCTCAACATCATTATTCCCAATTCAATCCAACTAATAACCTTTACCAAAACCCCTACACAACACAACCCTATAAGAAACATCATAGAAAAAAAAGAAATAAATCCCACAGACACACCAAATAACGATGGGTGCATTTTAATTCAACAAATATTTGCTCCTTGTTTCCACACGTAAAAATCCAGAGTTATCATAGATAAATAACAATTCTCATTTATACATTTATTTATCCAGTTATACATATTTAATAAATTGAATATATATAGCTATTTAAGACATTACAATAGGAATTTCTCATAATAAATCTAGTGTTTCTAGACAAAGACCATCCCTTGACATGATTTTCAGCAGTGATACTGTAACACCCGAGACTTTTATGTTATATAAATCATCAAAGGAATCTTTTTCTACACAACACTTGCTTGGCTTGCTTTACACGCAATCGCGACCTTCCTCGATAGCTTGCGTCGTACGCAATACCGAGTTTCACTAAACAACAATATGCTATTAAAACTAGCCGTTATGAATAGTAATAACCACTTTTTGAAATTTTATAAATTTTATTTTTCAAAATGGACTTCATTTTTGGACTCAGAATATCGAAATTAGCCTAGGGTGAAATTTTGGTATTTTTCTGAAAAATTTCAATTTTTGATGAATAGTGAAACCACTAAGTGGTAGGTTAAAAACTGAATTTTGCATAAAACTTAATTTTACCGCTTCTGTGAATGGAATTTCGAAAATCCGAGAGACACGGTTAATATCAAGGACTAAAATGTGGTTCAATGAGATGAAAATAATTTTTTGGTGAATAGTAACTTTTTACTTTTTTTTACCGCGGTTAATAGTAAATAGGGTAACTAAGGGTAAATATGATATCAATATTACCCTAACACATGTCCTAATACTATTGGACAAGTGTAATTCGACCAAAAACAAACTTAGGAATAAAATATGACCATTTAGGCCCACTTGGATTAGATTAGGACATTTATTATTAATTTATTTAAAGAAGGGTTAAAATAGTTAAAATCAAAGTTTAATAAGTAAATCATTTTTAATATGGGGTTATACATAAGATAAATTCGATTGTAAATATTCATTAGAAAGCTAAAAAGATTTCCTACATGATGGTATTTTATTTGTAATTTTTAGACATCAAATAATTTAATTTATTTATGACACAAATATGATGCAGTAATTATCTTATTAATGAAATATTGACAAAATTGATAATATAAATACCAAAATAAATGTAATTTAAGACTTTCAATGAATTCCACTAATTTTCTAGGTTACTATGATATATTATTGTTGATTTAATCAAATTGGTTAGAACATATAATTCTGTTATGACTTTCACAAAAATCATATATCAAATAGTGTCAAAATTGACACAAAATAGTTTTTAAATCAAATATTATATTATTAATTGTTATTTTATTCCTAAAAATCTAAGGTTCGGCCAAATGACTTAGATAAGGATATATATATTAATAATAAACAATTTGGGGTTCGTTTGGCATGTTATAGTAAGTGTATTAACCATATAGTGAAAGAAAACAAAAAGACACGGTAAAAGTTAAATTAATTAACTTAGAGTTAAATCTAATTGATAAGGTTAAAATAATACCCTAAACTTGTCTAAATTCTATTGGTTGATAGGATTTCGACCCATCCCCACTTTAGCTTCGAAATAAGACCCTTTGGAACCATTATAAACCGATTTTGACTTCAATATAAAATAATATTTTGAGATATTCCTAAGGTGCCCCTCTCCTCCCTTATAAAAGGGCACCTCCTCCCCCTCCTCCTCACACCAATTTGAGCACTCAAGCTCGGCCAACCCCTGCCATTTTCCCTTCTCCACTTCCCTAGAATAATCCTAGAGGTCCTGGTCTTCTCCAAAGACCAATCTTAGTTCCTTAAGTGGAGAATTCAAAAAGGCGTTCCAAAGAAGAGGTAATATCCATTACCGATCTTTTCAATTTCTTTCTTCTTAAACTTCTTCTTCTTCAGTTATTTCATGATAAAGTAATAACATCAGTATTACTTACATACTGATATGTTATTATAAATATGAAACAACTCTAATTCACCTTCTATCCATCCTACGGAAAAATGAAATCACCGCGCGTGCGTACATACGGAATACCGTCTCCACGCCGTGGTGTAATCTATTTTCCACCATCACCTTACAAGGATGGGTATAATGGTGTAATCAGTAACTATATATGATTATTATTAAGTAATATTGATACTGAAATAATATATATATATACTCCAATACAATTCCACGATCATAGGAACGATATCATCACTCGTGCGTACGTACGGAATACCGTCTCCACGATGTGATGCGACTCGTTCTACATGATCTTCATTTCATAATGATTATATAAATGAATTGAATGAATAAATATGGTATATAATACACTAATACCATTCTGGAAATGAATTATCTATAACCTAAAGATAAGAATAAGAATTTATTCGACAAAACACGCATAAGAACAAAAAGTTATAAAGACCCGAGTAACAAGTAACAATGAAATATTACTAAAAAGAAGCTAATAATATGACCATATATGATCTCATATCAATATGTATGATTCTGGAATAAGTCAATAAGAGTATTTAAACCATTATACAGGAGCTTCGGACACGAACAAAGCAAATCGGACCTAAGGTAAGGGAAATATCACAATCTCATTTTTATCCGAGATTGTTTATTCGTAAGTATTTACTGGGGTGTATTTTATCATCCACATCCATGTTCCCTCAATATGTAATATTGTTTCCATCCACTTGAAATAGTTTAAATCCAATTTTACCCTTAGGTGAGTTTTTAGTAAAGAATATGAAAGGAATCTTTTGTCGTTTTTCCGTACGAGGTACTTTTTGACTTTTCCGACAAAAGTACGAAGAATGTTTTTTTTTAACTTATACGGCATGAATGGATTTTTAAAACATTACTTCAAAGAATCTTCCTTTACAAGTTTTCAAGTTTATTTTTAATCAACTTCTTTTATTTTAAAGTTGTATGACATGTTATGAAAGGAAAAATATTTTTGAAGAAGAAAGGATATTTTCCTCAAGAATTCAATTCAAGTGTTTTATCAAAATTATTTTCCATCTAAGATAATAAAGGGTTCTGTTTCTATCCATATTTTTGCATTGGTTTGACTATGTTGTGATGGAATTATGTTTATGAATTCCTTTATCATATATGAATTGATTTATGATGTCATGATGTTTCAAGAATCCCATTTTTGTTATATGTGTTATGCGATGATGTATGTTTTATGATTATGTGGCACACATAAGAAATGATTCATTATAAGATGGGTGGGACCTATATCTCCCTCCAATGCATTGGGTAATGATTTTATATCTCATGATATAGACATGGCTGGAACGGAAGGTTATTTCGGTTCAGTGATACAGGACTGAAACGAGGAGTGAACTCGGTTCAGAAAGGGACTTTGTCCACTAAGATAGTCTTGGAAATGAGTCATGACTAACAAGAAATGATTTTCCATGATTATGTGTGCATGCCACAAAGTTTCAAGTTTTATGTTATGATTTTGGGGATCTCATTTTCACTTCTATGATTTATTCCATGTTAAGATATTATGATCTATTTTGCAGGTTTTGATTTTCAAAAAGATATGATATGATTTTTATTTCCTTTATTTTCCCTTGCTGAGCATTTGAGCTCACCCTTTTATGTTTTCTTTTCCCCAGGTCAGGAAGATGGATATTAAGTAGAATATACTAAAAGGGACCCTAGATATGATGAAATAAATGGGAGACACTGTAGAAGATTTATGAACCAGTTGTTTATGTTTCCCAGTTTCTAAAGACACTATACCTATACGGTCCTTTGTGGTTTTGTCATATGTTGTAATAAGTGTGATTCAATTTTGAAGTATTAACAATGTATGTAAAGTGTGGGTCGTTATAGTTGGTATCAGAGGAAAGTTATAGTCAACCTTTGGAAACTAGGATGTGAAAGCCTTAGTAAGAACCCTAAGGATAAGTCTAAGCATAGAACACAATCTTAGAAATGGCCATGAATAACCTAGGATAAGACCATAAGCATGAAAATTTTATTCTTGAATTATGTGGTTTCCTATTATAATTAGTGTTGCTCACACTATTCTTCTTGGTTTTAGTCAATGGTTGGAACCCGAAGGAACCGTGTTAATGCGGAATGCGATGGGCAATGCAATGATTGTCCCCCTGAGCAACCAAACGATATGGGAGCTGGAATGCAAAATCTTGTAGCCATGCTCACACAACTTTCTCAAGCTATGAATCATGCAGGATTTCCAAACGAACAAAGAAGGGATCAACATTCTGTTGAATCCTTCATGAGGCAGTGTCCACCATCTTTCAGCGGGTCTACTGATCCATTAGTTGCTGAACAATGGATTAGTACTACTGAAAAGATATTTTCAGTTCTTCAATGTTCTGAGAATGATAAAGTCATCCTAGCAGTGTATCGTTTGGAAGGAGATGCGGATCAATGGTGGAATCTTGTTAAGAATACGAGGCAAAGGGATGAAATTGAGTCTATGGAATGGGACGAGTTCAAGAACTTATTTTTCAATAAGTACTTCCCTCGTATTCTCCGAACAAAGATAGAGAAAGAGTTCCTTGAACTGAAGCAAAGGGATGATGAATCTGTTGGTACCTATGAAGCAAATTTTACCAGACTTGCAAGGTACGCTTCTGGTATTATTATCCAACCTGAGAGTAAGATCGATCGATTCTTTAGTGGCTTAAAACCAAGTCTTCGAAGGGCGTTAGCCATAAGGGACTTCAATAGCTACGAGGAAATCGTTCGATGTGCTCTCAAAGTCGAGATGGAGATTGGAGTAACCCATCAGTCACATGGGTTTGATAAGAAGAGGAAGATGGAATTCAAAGAAAAATCTAAAGAGCACACGGAAAAGAAGATGAACTTTCCCTTATGCTCAAAGTGTGGAACGAAACATGGAGGGAGTTGTCTTAAAGGGACAAGTAAATGTTTTAAATGTGGAAAGGAAGGTCATCGGGAATTTGAATGCCGTGATAATGGGAAGAAGATGTCTAATGATGCAAACAAAGGAAGGGATACACAGAATGAACCTGCTACACTTCAATGTTTCATGTGCAAGGAGATGGGGCATTATGCCAATCAATGCCCAAATCCAAGGGTTGATGATGATGGTCGACGTCAACAAACTCTTAAGGCTAAAGAAAAAGGAAAGTCACATGCAATTTCTATCAGCGATGTGGAGTACGATAACGATGTGGTGAAAGGTACACTTACCATCCACTCTAAAGTAGCAAATGTTTTATTTGATTCTGGATCCACCCACTCTTTTATTTCTGAAAAATTTTCTAAGGGTATCACCGTATTACCTCAACAATTAGATGTTGAGTTAGCTGTGACAACACCTAATGGCACATCAATCGCATCAGAAGTTTATAATTCTTCTCCGATCGAAGTTTGTGGGAAAGTGCTTCCTGCAAATCTTGTGATCCTTCCTTTAGTGGAATTTGATGTGATTCTTGGCATGGATTGGCTTTCTCTACATGAAGCTCATATCAATTGCCAAAGAAGGGAAGTCACATTTCATATTCCAGATCAACCTACGATCGTCTATCAATGCAAGGATGAACATAACCTTCCAGTGGAAATTTCTTCCATCTTATGGGTATTGATTCCACTAAATGAAGGTTATTTATCTCAAATGGTTGGTGAGAAACTCACGATTAAGAATATGCCCATTGTACGGGAGTTTGATGATGTCTTTCCGGAGGAATTACCGGGTCTTCCACCAAATCGTGAAGTTGAGTTTTCAATAGAACTCGTACCGGGTGCTTTGCCTATTTCAAAGACACCTTATAGAATGGCCCCAATTGAGTTGCAGGAATTGAAGAAGCAACTCCAAGAGAATCTTGATAAGGGATTCATACGCCCTAGTGCGTCACCTTGGGGAGCACCTGTTCTATTTGTTAAGAAGAAAGATGGATCAATGAGACTCTGCATTGATTATAGAGAACTTAACAAGATCACTATCAAGAACAAATATCCTCTCCCACGCATTGATGACTTATTTGACCAACTACGCGGAGCTCAATACTTTTCCAAGATTGATCTTCGTTCAGGGTATCATCAATTAAGGGTCAAAAGGGAGGATATACCAAAGATGGCTTTCCGTACAAGGTATGGACACTATGAATTTATAGTGATGCCATTTGGTCTTACTAATGCCCCTGCTATCTTCATGGATCTAACGAATAGAGTCTTTAGAGACTATCTTGATCAATTTGTGGTAGTCTTTATAGACGATATTCTTGTCTATTCAAAGAGCAAGGAAGAGCATGAAGATCACTTGAGAATTATATTGAAGACCCTGAGAAAAGAGAAGCTTTATGCCAAATTTACCAAGTGTGAATTTTGGCTTCAAAAAGTTGCATTTTTGGGTCATATAATCTCAAAAGAGGGGATATCTGTGGATCCAGCAAAAACAGAGGTTATCGAAAGATGGTCAAGACCAACAACAGTAACTGAGATCCGAAGTTTTTTTGGTTTGGCTGGATATTATCGACGTTTTGTAAAAGATTTTTCACGATTATCTAATGCACTCACCAAGTTGACTCGGAAAGGAGTTAAGTTTGTCTGGACAGAGGAATGTGAAGAGAATTTCAAGGAGTTGAAAAGAAGGTTATCCAGTGCACCTGTGCTCACACTGCCTTGTAGTGGAGAAAGGTTTGTGATCTACAGTGATGCATCCAAGAAGGTATTGGGGTGTGTTCTTATGCAAAATGATATGGTGATAGCTTATGCCTCACGACAGTTGAAAATCCATGAGCAAAATTACCCAACACATGATTTGGAGTTGGCTGCGGTAATCTTTGCATTAAAGATTTGGAGGCATTACCTTTATGGTGAAAGGTGTGATATTTATACTGATCATAAAAGTTTAAAGTATATTTTCACACAAAAGGAGTTGAATATGCGCCAAAGAAGATGGTTGGAGCTGATAAAGGATTATGACTGCTCAATCCATTACCACCCTGGGAAAGCAAACAAGGTGGCGGATGCATTAAGTCGACAAGACCATGCTAGTTTATCCATGATGAGGATTACAAAAGATCCAATATTTATGGATTTACAAAGGATGGATCTTGGAATTATAATGGAAGGGGAAAAATCTTATCTTTCTCAAATGAATGTTCAACCATCTATACATGTGAAGATTAAAGAGGCACAGAAAGAAGATGTCGAGTTACAAAAGAAGGTGGGAAATGTTCCTGAATTCAACCTTGATTGTGATGGAATAATAAAGTTCAGGAATCGGGTTTGTGTTCCTCCCATCCCCGAATTAAAGAAAGAGCTGCTGGATGAGGCTCATAGTTCTTCATTCTCTATTCATCCTGGAAGCACGAAGATGTATAGGGACCTGAAAGAGTACTTCTGGTGGGATGGCATGAAAAGAGATGTTGCTGAATATGTCTCTCGATGCTTGGTTTGTCAACAAGTTAAAGCTGAGAGACAGAAGTCTAAGGGGATGTTACAACCATTACCCATACCCGAATGGAAATGGGAAAACATCACTATGGACTTTGTCATAGAACTTCCTAAAACATCCAAAGGCAATAATACTATCTGGGTCATAGTTGATCGTCTTACAAAGTCTGCACACTTCATTGCTATTAGAGAGGATTTCTCTCTAGATCAGCTTGCCAGGATATATGTAAAGGAAGTGGTAAGATTGCATGGAGTACCACTTTCTATTATATCTGATCGAGATCCGAGATTTACCTCGAAGTTCTGGCGAAGTCTTCAGCATACTCTGGATACAGAGTTGAGTTTCAGCACTGCTTATCATCCCCAGACAGACGGTCAGTCTGAGAGAACAATTCAAACCCTAGAAGATATGTTGAGAGCTTGCTCTATGGATTTCAAAGGAGGTTGGGATCAACACCTACCTTTGGTGGAATTTTCTTATAATAATAGCTTTCACTCCAGTATTCAGATGGCTCCTTATGAAGCTCTCTATGGAAAGAAATGCAGGACTCCAACTTGCTGGGATGAAGTTGGGGAAAGAAAGCTATTAGGACCTGATCTCATTGATGAAATGGCAGAAAAGGTTAGATCTATTCAACAACACATAAGAGCAGCTCAAAGTCGACAGAAAAGTTATGCCGACAACTGAAGAAAAGACCTAGAGTTTGAAGTGGGCGATAAAGTGTTCTTACGAATATCTCCCTGGAAGAGGGTTATGAGATTTGGAAAGAAGGGGAAGTTGAGCCCTAGATATATCGGTCCTTTTGAAATACTGGATCGTGTTGGGAAGGTAGCTTACCGATTGGCGCTTCCACCAAATCTCTCTCAAGTTCACGATGTGTTCCACGTATCTCTCCTGAGAAAGTACATACCAGATCCTTCACATGTACTCAGCTCAGAAGTTGTACCGCTGGAGCACGATCTTTCTTATGAAGAACAGCCGATAGAGATTCTGGATCGTAGCGAAAAAGTCCTACGAAACAAGACCACTCGCTTGGTGAAAGTTTTATGGAGAAACCACCAACTTGAAGAAGCTACATGGGAGCTTGAGGATATGATGAGGGAGAAGTATCCTCATTTGTTTGTTGCAAAGTGACGAATTTCGAGGGCGAAATTCTTTTTAAGGGGGGTAGAATGTAACACCCGAGACTTTTATGTTATATAAATCATCAAAGGAATCTTTTTCTACACAACACTTGCTTGGCTTGCTTTACACGCAATCGCGACCTTCCTCGATAGCTTGCGTCGTACGCAATACCGAGTTTCACTAAACAACAATATGCTATTAAAACTAGCCGTTATGAATAGTAATAACCACTTTTTGAAATTTTATAAATTTTATTTTTCAAAATGGACTTCATTTTTGGACTCAGAATATCGAAATTAGCCTACGGTGAAATTTTGGTATTTTTCTGAAAAATTTCAATTTTTGATGAATAGTGAAACCACTAAGTGGTAGGTTAAAAACTGAATTTTGCATAAAACTTAATTTTACCGCTTCTGTGAATGGAATTTCGAAAATCCGAGAGACACGGTTAATATCAAGGACTAAAATGTGGTTCAATGAGATGAAAATAATTTTTTGGTGAATAGTAACTTTTTACTTTTTTTTACCGCGGTTAATAGTAAATAGGGTAACTAAGGGTAAATATGATATCAATATTACCCTAACACATGTCCTAATACTATTGGACAAGTGTAATTCGACCAAAAACAAACTTAGGAATAAAATATGACCATTTAGGCCCACTTGGATTAGATTAGGACATTTATTATTAATTTATTTAAAGAAGGGTTAAAATAGTTAAAATCAAAGTTTAATAAGTAAATCATTTTTAATATGGGGTTATACATAAGATAAATTCGATTGTAAATATTCATTAGAAATCTAAAAAGATTTCCTACATGATGGTATTTTATTTGTAATTTTTAGACATCAAATAATTTAATTTATTTATGACACAAATATGATGCAGTAATTATCTTATTAATGAAATATTGACAAAATTGATAATATAAATACCAAAATAAATGTAATTTAAGACTTTAAATGAATTCCACTAATTTTCTAGGTTACTATGATATATTATTGTTGATTTAATCAAATTGGTTCGAACATATAATTCTGTTATGACTTTCACAAAAATCATATATCAAATAGTGTCAAAATTGACACAAAATAGTTTTTAAATCAAATATTATATTATTAATTGTTATTTTATTCCTAAAAATCTAAGGCTCGGCCAAATGACTTAGATAAGGATATATATATTAATAATAAACAATTTGGGGTTCGTTTGGCATGTTATAGTAAGTGTATTAACCATATAGTGAAAGAAAACAAAAAGACACGGTAAAAGTTAAATTAATTAACTTAGAGTTAAATCTAATTGATAAGGTTAAAATAATACCCTAAACTTGTCTAAATTCTATTGGTTGATAGGATTTCGACCCATCCCCACTTTAGCTTCGAAATAAGACCCTTTGGAACCATTATAAACCGATTTTGACTTTAATATAAAATAATATTTTGAGATATTCCTAAGGTGCCCCTCTCCTCCCTTATAAAAGGGCACCTCCTCCCCCTCCTCCTCACACCAATTTGAGCACTCAAGCTCGGCCAACCCCTGCCATTTTCCCTTCTCCACTTCCCTAGAATAATCCTAGAGGTCCTGGTCTTCTCCAAAGACCAATCTTAGTTCCTTAAGTGGAGAATTCAAAAAGGCGTTCCAAAGAAGAGGTAATATCCATTACCGATCTTTTCAATTTCTTTCTTCTTCAACTTCTTCTTCTTCAGTTGTTTCATGATAAAGTAATAACATCAGTATTACTTACATACTGATATGTTATTATAAATATGAAACAACCCTAATTCACCTTCTATCCATCCTACGGAAAAATGAAATCACCGCGCGTGCGTACGTACGGAATACCGTCTCCACGCCGTGGTGTAATCTATTTTCCACCATCACCTTACAAGGATGGGTATAATGGTGTAATCAGTAACTATATATGATTATTATTAAGTAATATTGATACTAAAATAATATATATATATACTCCAATACAATTCCACGATCATAGGAACGATATCATCACTCGTGCGTACGTACGGAATACCGTCTCCACGATGTGATGCGACTCGTTCTACATGATCTTCATTTCATAATGATTATATAAATGAATTGAATGAATGAATATGGTATATACTACACTAATACCATTCTGTAAATGAATTATCTATAACCTAAAGATAAGAATAAGAATTTATTCGACAAAACACGCATAAGAACAAAAAGTTATAAAGACCCGAGTAACAAGTAACAATGAAATATTACTAAAAAGAAGCTAATAATATGACCATATATGATCTCATATCAATATGTATGATTCTGGAATAAGTCAATAACAGTATTTAAACCATTATACAGGAGCTTCGGACACGAACAAAGCAAATCGGACCTAAGGTAAGGGAAATATCACAATCTCATTTTTATCCGAGATTGTTTATTCGTAAGTATTTACTGGGGTGTATTTTATCATCCAAATCCATGTTACCTCAATATGTAATATTGTTTCCATCCACTTGAAATAGTTTAAATCCAATTTTACCCTTAGGTGAGTTTTTAGTAAAGAATATGAAAGGAATTTTTTGTCGTTTTTCCGTACGAGGTACTTTTTGACTTTTCCGACAAAAGTACGAAGAATGTTTTTTTTTAACTTATACGGCATGAATGGATTTTTAAAACATTACTTCAAAGAATCTTCCTTTACAAGTTTTCAAGTTTATTTTTAATCAACTTCTTTTATTTTAAAGTTGTATGACATGTTATGAAAGGAAAAATATTTTTGAAGAAGAAAGGATATTTTCCTCAAGAATTCAATTCAAGTGTTTTATCAAAATTATTTTCCATCTAAGATAATAAAGGGTTCTGTTTCTATCCATATTTTTGCATTGGTTTGACTATGTTGTGATGGAATTATGTTTATGAATTCCTTTATCATATATGAATTGATTTATGATGTCATGATGTTTCAAGAATCCCATTTTTGTTATATGTGTTATGCGATGATGTATGTTTTATGATTATGTGGCACACATAAGAAAGGATTCATTATAAGATGGGTGGGACCTATATCTCCCTCCAATTCATTGGGTAATGATTTTATATCTCATGAGATAGACATGGCTGGAACGGAAGGTTATTTCGGTTCAGTGATACAGGACTGAAACGAGGAGTGAACTCGGTTCAGAAAGGGACTTTGTCCACTAAGATAGTCTTGGCAATGAGTCATGACTAACAAGAAATGATTTTCCATGATTATGTGTGCATGCCACAAAGTTTCAAGTTTTATGTTATGATTTTGGGGATCTCATTTTCACTTCTATGATTTATTCCATGTTAAGATATTATGATCTCTTTTGCAGGTTTTGATTTTCAAAAAGATATGATATGATTTTTATTTCCTTTATTTTCCCTTGCTGAGCATTTGAGCTCACCCTTTTATGTTTTCTTTTCCCCAGGTCAGGAAGATGGATATTAAGTAGAATATGCTAAAAGGGACCCTAGATATGATGAAATAAATGGGAGACACTGTAGAAGATTTATGAACCAGTTGTTTATGTTTCCCAGTTTCTAAAGACACTATACCTATACGGTCCTTTGTGGTTTTGTCATATGTTGTAATAAGTGTGATTCAATTTTGAAGTATTAACAATGTATGTAAAGTGTGGGTCGTTATAGATACATCCCAAACAGATCATAAAATAAAAAAATAGTAACTTGTATCACTTTTACCCATTTCATGTTTATCAGTTTAAATTCGATTTAATTTTGTTTCATTCTACATTGACTAAACTACCTTCACATGGGAAACAATCATACACCCACCCTGAATCATACACAAATCAAATAGAGATGAAGTGATTCATAACTGTAGAATCATATTATGAGCACCGCCTCCTTGATACAATCATGTGGTCAACAAGGATCGAGGTAAAAACGATAAAATGTAGAAACATATATGAATTCATATTTAGAAAAGAAGGGTTTTGAAAAAACTTGATAGCAATGAGTAAAGTGGAAAACGCACAAGGTATAAAGGATGTAGTATTTAGAAAGGCCATATCCTATTTTTAAATAGAATAAATTGTTTCCAAATACATTAAATCTGTATCAATATAAAGATAATACATTTTCACAATCTAAAGGACTCCTACGTTATGTATTTAGTGATATAATTTATATCATTTGATATCGATTAAAAATATTTAAAACTAGTTTTAAAATCATTTTATGTCAACCAAAATGATAAAGGGGATATTCTGGATAAAATGAGAAGTGCTAGAAATTTTGAAAAACTATTGAAATGACTCACCATTAGGAGAGTCACTATCATAATTTATTAGACGTCCATTCACCATTGGTTGAATCACCTATGGATGAGAAACTATTGAGATATACCGATGATGGGATATCAATGGAGAGTCCCCATTTCGTGACTCACTATTTAGCGAGTCACCAATCAGAAAGTCACCGTTCAACGAGTCACCATTATGCAAGTTATTTTTTTGTTGAGTTACTATTCGATGAGTCATTGTTCGGTTAGCCACCATTCGATGAGTCGTCATTCGGTGAGTCACTATCATGACTCACCATTGCAACCCACTACCAGTAACTCTCCATTTGTGGGTGATGGATTCCTATCACTATTCCTAAATCACCATCCATGGCCCACCATTCTTTAATCCCCCTTGTGAGATAGAGTTCCCTAGTATCCATTAGCGACCTACCATTAAAAAAACTAGAATTTTGGAAAACTCTTGACAAGAGCCATCATAATCACTAGAACACCACAAACAGTATATTTTGAAAATGTAATGGACCACATAGGTAAAGACCATTACATGAGATACCTATCAACCTAATATATTCCTCATGAATTATAAACTAATCCCAGAATGAAAATATAGGTCCAAAATGACACATCGTGAGATTATTCTCAAGGATTTATCTATATTTGAATCACAAATTTCAACACCAAGTTTCAATGATAATCCTCCATATCTTAAACACATGAATCTAGGAATTCCATCATCCTTGTCAAGATTCTATCCGCTATGGGTAGCACTGACACACCCATACAAGTTTAATCACATATCAATTTATGTGTCTTGTTTATAAGTCATGTGATCACATTTTCCACACATGTGGAATTTGTAACACATTACCGAACAACGAAACCACTCATCTTATACCCAAAAAAGTTCAGACACCCTATCCAAAGAAAATATAATGAAGATAAAACTCAAAAAAAAATCTGGGTACTGGCCATGCATATGAGTTTCTCACTCACAAGTACTCTCTTCCAAAACACCATCCATCCACAAATAGTTAACTAAATGATTTTTTACCCCTAAAACAAATTTTCCCATTGATCCTAGAGATCTATCGACCACTCCATATATGGAACATCATATTAAATATCAATCTCTCCCTATTTTATGAAATTATAGTCATCATAATGATATCACAAAAGTCAAGAGAATTTAAAGACGTATTGGATCCTCTCAAACATTGGTGGAAATGGTAACCAATATTCCACCTCTCCAAATCACCCTAATGCCTAAAAGGGTCCAATGAACCTAGGATAAATATTGAAACCTATTACAAAACTCTACGGCCCTCATCAATGGGAACACATCAAGAACACATTGTACCAATCTTCAAACTCCATAATAATCCTCCTATTATTTTTTTCATAATTGGGATTCCTTCATAATATCACTAACAAGATGAACATTATCTATCGTTCCCTACACTACGTCGGGACCTAGAGCAGCTGTCTCTAAATACCTTATCTGTTACTAAAGAAAAAAATAGTCAAGTATAAAAATATTCAAGCATAACCATTGTAATTAAATATTTATAGATATTTTTATAAGAAAACCCTACCAATAGAACATGTCACACCAAAGCTCCTCCACAATATTGTACACATTCCAGCAACAGGTCATGTAGTGTTCGGACACACTACTCTATCTATCCATCTATCTAAGGGTGGAAGCTAGTATTGAGGCATAACTGAGTTCCAAAAGCATGAGCCATTCCGATCGAGACACATGAGGTAATGAGATTATCAGAATTCGAATTAATGGATTTTCGAACTACAAAGATCCACACCACCTCATCTACAAAACTATATTCTAAGGAATCCACATTCCGTTAATCTTTAATCCCTATAATGTGGGACAATTACATTAGCAGATCCACTACTACCCAAGTCTCATTTTGGCCTATCTATGCACTAGGTAACATATTGATGAAATCCATTGAGATTTAATCCCACTTTCACTTGGTGAAATATATGGGCATTAACAAAACCTTGGAAACACGGTGATCATACTTAACCTACTATAACACTATGCACATTTCTAAAAACACTATCATAACCCAATTTATACTAGGAAACCTAAAATTCTCCCTCAATCCATGATAAAACATGGATATTTATTGGTTTACAACTATGGTTGAGTTGTGATACACATGGAGAACTATGTTTCAAGTTTCAACTAGAACAAGCAGCCTCCCTTGTAATGTCATCCCATTCTGACCATCATCTGGCCATCATTCTGGAGCATCACCATGTGAAACATGATCATAAATCACATATTCCTCCAATTCATCAAATTTATACTTATCCCACTACCACATCAGAGTAGAATACACTATAATATGAAACAGATAGCATTTTCCATCATCTATTTTTCCATATATTTGCAAGGAAACCAAATCCTTCTTCATAGCATAGTCAGATTCCCAAACAACACCCTACTATGACATATTTCACAAAGTGTCAGACATTTCATTCCGATTTAATTAGGTCTAAGGGATCTCAAAATATTTTTCATCATGAAACGTCATCCTATTACATTATAGCATGTTCATATCTTGCTGAGACAATATAAACTTCAATATCATTTTATTTATGAATAAAAAAAATCACTCCCCAATGATAATTTTTCACAACATTAGAGTGAACCTGACTAATGCTGGATCCAGATCATGGGTTGTATATTGAAATTTGTAGGGATCTAAATACCTAGATGTATTACAGATCACTCTTTACTATTTCATTAGAACACATCGCAAACCCTGATAAGAAGCATACCCAAAATTATATGAAAATCACCCATTCCTCTAAAAAATGGAGCACCGAAGAATAGAACAGAATTCCTATTCAGATAAACGAATGCTTCCTAGAACATAGCCCCCCCCCCCACAATCTTATTCTTTATTGGTAAAGGATTTCAATAAAGTTTCAACATTAGGGAAATTAGGTATGAACCTCTGATTGTATCCATTGAGACCAAGAGTGGTATAAACCTCATCCATTTTCTTGGGTGCTTAAAAAGAAACAACTACTTGAATATTTTATTGTTCAACTATCTCACCATACTATGGAACCACATGTACAAGGATGTGCACCTATGATGTCAAAAATATTCTATTAGAAAACATTCTTATGGTTGTTGTTGTCGATGAAAATGCAGGGCAATCATGCTATTCTCGATATTCAACTCATCGGAATGTACATCAGTATGTAATCAATGATTACGATCCTGAACCAGTCTAGGAACTCGTAGAAGATATACCTCATGATCCCCAATAACAAGGATGGTGTATTCATAACACCGAATGAAATAACCAAATACTCAAAGTTCCCAAACCACGACCTAAATGATGTCTTCGGGATATAAAACCTCTTCACACTCAACTAGTGATATCCAGACCACATATTGATCTAAATGAACCAACTTTCTCCCCTTAGTAGGACAAAAAATCTTATATCTTTGGGAGAGTGTAACAGTTTTTGACCATCACTTGATTCAACCAAAGGTATTCTATGCATCAACTCAGTCCACCATCATTATTTTTTTATATCCAGACTGGAGCACAATATACTGAAACACAAGTCTAGATAAACCCCTCTAGAATCAGATCAACTATCTAAATCGTAATCTTCTCATGCAACATAGATGGTTCCATCAAATAATGAGCCATCAAAATCGGACAAGAAACATTTTTTATGTCTATATCAAACTCAAAATCATGTCACATGGATAGAGCCATAACCACATAGAGGAAGACATCCAAGAACTCCCCAAAGAAGATGGTATCATACTCCATCTCAACATCCAATGATTTTAATGACGTCTTGGCTATCAACAAAATTAGAGGCTCCACAGGTTGACAACCCACCTGACAGTTTTTCTCATCGATGAAAGCCGAAAATTATCCATCCATGTCTAACAAAATTCCTCTGCTATAGAATTATGAGATTATAAAAATTATAATTGTAATAGTTGATGCCATGGACGATATTCTATGACTACATATTTATCTTGAAGACATACCTCGGGGACTAATGTAAACCCATCTTTATTCTATATCCTTAGATCACATCAAACAAGATGGTCTGACCACCACCTAGCATAATAAAAAACAATATCACAAGATACATTTCTATGTATATTTCTAGATAATGGTATAGGGAGAGTGAAAAAAAATTAGTGTTCTTCTCTCAAATAAAAAAATGCACAAGAATGATAACTAAACAAACTGATAGTATCTCAAACAGTCTCTAGAACTTATGGGATTTGTACCTTTATGGTGTGATTCTAAACACACCCATATACCAGACCTCTTGTTTGATGACTGCCTCCCCATCCATTCCCATTTCATGGTCACTGAGGAATAACCTTAGTTTGGCCTATACATGATCTATCTCCCCTCAGCAGAACATGGTCTTGGAGTCCATGATAATAGAACATCCCTACAACAAACTACTGATGAGGTTGGGACTAGATCTTTGAACCTATTCTATACATATCTCGAACGAACATCAAGATATGACTCTGAATATTTCATCATGATCCAAAATTGAAACACATTTGTACCAAATTCATGTGAAAAGAATGATTTCCATAAGGCCGAAAAAAAACAATTGAGGTAAACTCCCTTATGGTTGGAACCTCAAAGGCCATGGGTTGTAAGACTTTATGATGGTGAAATTTTAATTTCTAAACTAGGATGACTCACCCCACATGATAATCCATCTCATTAGTACATCCACTCAACTAAAACCCCTTTTCTTTTGTCCCTCCATGTATATTAGTATTGTAAATTGAGTAACTATTTACAAGAGAGATGGATGAAGAAACTATTTTAAGATTATCACATGAGGCTCCTCATCAAGAAAGAGATATGGAGAAGAATGATGGAGGACCTTGAAAATGATCCCTAACACCCATGGTGACATACTCCCCTACTAGAGGGAGAGTAACTCTAACATATTCTCAACCATCAATGTAGCAAATGGAATTCCTCTTGAAACTCCTTTACATAATCATCGTATAAAACATCATCCTCTTTCCTCTCTCCCTGGTATAACATTCTCCATTGATGCTTGGATCCCCACATATGGATCACTGCAAAAGGATCCCAATATTCCCTCAAAGGAGGGAACAAACTGAATGTGATCACAATCTCTTTTATCAAACTCTATGTATCTATATAAAAAACAATTCCCTTTAAGAATTATCGAGTCATCTAATGTAATTCACCTAGCTTCTTCAACCACTAATTATCTTCATCTATATTGTAAAACATTCATCTATCAACCTGATTAGCCTATTGATCCTTCACATCCTACCATACATGTGGATAAAGACCAGGTTAAATATCTATAAATGGTAAACAAGGAACTCCTATAACCATGTAGTATGATATTTTATTAATGATTAATTTGAACACATTATTTATATAAATCACCCAAAACACCAAATTCAAAACTAGAACAGATGTCATTATTATGCATGTACATTTCCTGGTGCCTCAACATTGCAAACATTGTAGGTATATTTGGTCATTTTGTACACTTAATGACATTCCATCAAATCAAGGGCCACCCTAAAATCCATTTTCCAATATATTATTCCATTTCTTATGTCACACACTGTAATCTTCTAACATTATCTCCCTACAATGCCATGCAATCCAAACTATGTCCAAATACACACCCCATCCTAACATACAACTAGTAGGCTATGGTTCTATTTTATCATGATCTCTCCCTCCAACAATTCCCCTCCTTAGTTGAAAATTGAGAAAAAGATGTAATGCCCCCCAAGTCTTCCCTCCAGTAGGGCATGGGTTGGAGATCGTCACTAAGGGTATAAAATTATCTACAAATGTGTGGAATTACCCTTATATAGTATGAAAGATCAAGAGATAAGATGTATCATCCTCTAAAAACACCACCCTATATATATATATATGTAATAAATCTAAAACCAACCTAGAAATTGTTTTAAAAAATACCTCTAAAAAAATATTTTCAAAAATAAATACTAAAAACCAGGCTATGAAGAGACACTAAAACTTTACCTATGTTTGAGATCCTATAGTCTAGCACGGTACGTATAATCTACCAAGAAACCTAAAAATATTTTTTTATACATAGGGTGAGCGTAAATTAATACTCAGTTAGAAAAACCAGGGTTTCTCATGCATAAATGTGTGAATCTTACTAATGTTCCTACAAGGAAATAGTTGAAACCAATAACACCTATCAACAAATAATAGATATACCAACCTCCCCAAGGCACACTCAAGAAAATAACTCAAGACATGTAATGTAATATAATGTTAACATCAATGATTGGGTACCCCGCACCACGTCCCACTAGTGAACTACTCATACCATAATGATAAATGTCCCGGAGCTTCAAAACTCTTATCCAATGCCCATTTCACAACCAAACCATACACACCTGGTCCTAACAACTACTCAAAAAACATGGGAATATAAAGAACACAACATACCACCCACATACACTTGGTCCACAACCATACCACACCCCCCTAGATAGATGGGCCGCAACCATACCACATTTTAATGACACCTGGGAAGCACACCACATCTCAACTTATTGGAATATGGGAAAAAATACCACACCAAAAGACACATGGGACTCACCACCACACCACAACATGTCCAATGATCCTTGGGATAACAATTCCTAGAATAGGGAGTAGGGAAGAGGCAATAATTATCCATACATTCTCCCACCCGAATGTTTGGAATAGTCCCCCCTTAAAATTCGGGTGTTTGGAACATAGTAAAAAACGAGGGTTGGTTGCATACAGAAAATATAAATAAAATACATACATATATATATATATATATACATTGTATCCACCAATCAATCATAACATATGGGTTCCTTCTAAACAAAAATCCATCCTAGAAAAATGGTTGTAACACCACCTCTAAATGAATTTATTAACACCAGCAACATTCCCTTTGGTATTTGATAAATGAATACTGCATCTCAACAAACCACAACTCAAAACATAACCCCAACAAAAACTTTTAACATATTATCATTCATTATTAATAATTCATTGGTAAATTTTGTTCCTAACCTAGATACTAATAATCACATCACACAATAATCCACAAAACATAAACCATGTTTAGGAAAACGGACCAAATTTGTGAAACCCACTTCATATTTCATATTCATTGATCACTCATAAGAATCTCTAACATTATCATTTTTTAAATTTATTCAACCCAATAAATTATCTCACCCAATGAACTCCCATATCAAAACCAAACTCAACAACATATCTCAAAATAACCAAAATTGATATCCCCACTATATATCAACAACACACCTATAACCCCCAGTTCTATAAACTCTTAAAAACCCAAACCTATAGCTTTTTTACTCAAACACATCACATCCATTACACAATAAATCATTTTGACTATCTAATATTCAATTACACCACATGTATTGCACCCATCATAATTTTATTCTCTCTACCACACAACCCCCAACCACATAAGTCACAATTCCGAACAAAACCACGAAAAGAACGGCTACATGCCAATCATGGAAGGGTGTATTCCGATTTATCAAACACATGTTCTTTGATTTTACTTTGATAATTTAGGGGTTATCAAATAGTATGTTTTATCATGACACATCCATTTATTGAACTAGGTATACATTTTTAATCCATTGAATTTATAAAACTATTAAACTCTTATAACATGAATCCTTCAAAATCCATCCCGAGTTCACAAACAATGACCCTCTATGACTATGATTTTCAGTAGGCACATAACCTATTAAAATCATAAATTCAATAAAAAACAAATTAGAACGATGTGTCCCTTTTATCCCGACCATATTAATTGGATTAATATTGATTCAATTATACTTATTAAAAATGAAATCAACTTATCTCACATGGGAAACATTTTTTCAGACAGCCCGTATGATACACACATAAATAAGTGAAAAATGGATACCAAAATGAAGAAATTGATGATCATAACATCTTTACTGCTCCGAAGAGGGGGGTGTAAGGATACAGGGAAACATGATCCATGGAGGAAAGAAAGACACAATAATCCAGAAGGAATAGTGATTATGGGGATTCTTAGTAGAAATATTGAATAAAAAACACACATTGGAGAAATAATATCTTCTTTAGAAATTCTAGATCCAATATACATAGAATAAAGGATTTCAAAATCCATTAAAGCCATATCACGATCAAGACCACACGAATTGACTATCTGAAGTCCTACAACATTAGGGATTTCAATATAGATTTTAGGTATTTTAAAATAGATTAAAAAAACTAAACATTGATTTGACATAACTATACATCATATAAATTGTTATAGGGGTGAATTTGGAAAATATGGGAAAAGACGAAATGTTGAAAACCAGTCAAAATGACTGACCACTTGGTGAGTCACCATCGCAAGTCACTGGTTAGTGAGTCAGCATAAGATGAATCACCACTATAGGATTCACTAGTGCAATCTACGAATGACGAGATATATGTATATTATATATTCATTGAAAACACTCATACAATTCCAGGAGATTACTTTACCTTCTAAAATAAACATGGATATAAAAAGGGAGACAACAAGAGATTCTTAAAAGGGGTATATATGATGAAATAATGAATAAATATTTATAAACCAGCAAATATTTCAATTTAAAGTGAGACAACCCTCAATAATTCATCCAAATATATAAATCCCCTTGGAATACCAGCATAGTCTCTTGGAAGGTCATGGGAAAAGCATCTCAGATATCATGAAAACCATTTAATAAGATTCAAGATCTTCTAAAGGTCCCCAGACATTTTGTCATGACATTTCAAAATAGAATTGGAATTTCTTCATGATTTTTAATGAACTAATTGATTGAAAAAAAATCCAATTAATTTTGTTTTTATTGTATTTTTTTGTAGTTACTATAAATAATTCGAATGGTAAATTAGGATTTCATGAAACATGTAAATCCAAATCCATCCACGGACTCCATTATTGATCAACAAAATAATGTTTATAGAAACATGTATATAATCAATGTAGAGAATACTATAAATCCTCATATAAATCCTGATCAATTTCATCATTGGATCCATGAACCAACAAACCCATGGATTGGAGAATACATCAAACAATGGCCAATCACATGATTGCAGATACAAATTTTGGGTAAATGTTGTGGGAAAAATAAAAATGGTAAAATAAAATGCCTATAAAATTCAAATAATCACTAATAGATAAAGATAAGGTCTCTTGGAAAGTTATGTGAAGATTACACCGCATATATGTTGTATAATGTGAGTCGTAAGAAAGATAACCCTTAAACAAATATATGGAATATATATAATAAAACTAGAATATATACCAATACACATGATACTTATTTGGTGAACATATATTATGACTCTCATGTTCTTTTTATGACTCATCAAGATCATCAATCAACATTAATACATATATCCTATTCCATTAGATGTCCCATGGAATTTCTATTTCAATAACGTAACGTCATCCAGACTCATCAAGAGAGCCACATAATGCCCTTAGAGAAAGCCACCACAGAATTAAGACTCCATGAATCTCCATCCATATCATGTTATTTATACTATATATGTATCCTAGTATATTGGGAAACACTTCAGTGCGTCCACTAGTTTTCTAAAATAAATCTGAACTTATCAACGAGATATCTGTTTATCCATTAATATTATCATCAATGGCACAATAAGGATCCCAAAAATTAAAACATAGAACATGCTATTTACTTTAGAAAAGTCAGATAATAACATGTTATTCCCTCCAGTAATTTCAACATGGTTATGAAGAATCCTGCAAATAAGTTACATGAGATAATTTGATGGCTTCCATGACAAGTTAGCTGAGTATTTTCATGTCTTATGGAAAAGTAAAACATGATCATGAAATGAACTCAAACATTCCCTATATATTTTGTTATTTTCCTTGGAAAATTCATGTGAAACATTATTTTAAATTTTTAATTTTATTGGAATCATACATAAATTTAATTAAATCCTACATCATTTCATGCAGAAATTAAAGAAATATGAGGAGGAAAGTAACACATGTTTTAAATACAACTAGGGTGGGTAAAGGGTATGTCCATGGATATGATAACCTTGTAGAGTCTCAAAGTAGGAAGGATAATTATAAAATATCATATACAATTTATCTATGGGGTGTCAATATTCTTTCTTAACCTCGATAAAAAGGGAAAAGTCTTATGGGGCTGAGATCAATGGGCCTCCACCTCAGTGTACGTTCCACCATGTCTATCACACTGAAAACATCGAGACCCATTTTCTACCATGGGATCATCATCATTCCTTGGGAACTAGAATATTAATACAAGAATGTAACTACTATGTTCCTAATTACTATTATAACCATGGTAGTTATTAATCCATTATAGTTCCCAAGTTCATATAAGAAATCACATCATTGGTATTTTCCCCCATGCCATTTAAATTTCATCCATTAGGAATCAATCATTACCCTAGGATATTAACTATACCTCATAGAAAATTGGATAAATAAATCATATAATCGATGAAGACCATATTTCCCACCCTTAAAAATATACATAACATTCCATCCATTGATTCAATCTCCATTTTAATAATCTAATGGTGTGTCTTGATACGTATGTCCTATACCTATTAGTAGTGAGACATATCAGTTTCAATCCATTATTTCTCACCATGATCATATCCCACAAAGGGTTAGGTTGTTTCAATTATCATATCTCCCACATCATGATAGGTGCACCTGCATTTATATATTAATTCAATGTATTAGGTAATTTGATTTATCTAATGAGATAATTTTAAATACCAGTGAACATGATTCAGGATTTGTTCACAAATATTATTTTAATATTATTCACATATTCTATGTATGAAAATGATTATAAATCAATTCACAAATATGAATGTTATTTGATCACTAATCTATGATTTTTCATTTTTATTTATTTCAATATTCTAAAATTTTATCTGACTCATGATTTTTGGAATATGATGATGATACCATTTTATTATTATGAATATTATTATTATTCTCACCCTTGTTACGTTGATTCATGTTCATATAGATCCTCATATTTTTCATTTAGATAAAACCTTTATTTGATGAATATATTAAGTTCATTACTTGTACTGTGGACAAAACAAGGTATACTATGAACATAGGGATGATGGGTAAAATTATTTTCATGTTTTGTTATGTATATTTGTTGTTTTTCTTATTTTTTAAAAAATATAATTCATTGCTCATGGTTTTGTAAAACAATTTTTTTAATTTATCATTAAAATGACATAATTAAAATGATAGAATATTAGGGTCACTACAGATGTATCACAGAATTGTTCAGTAAATTATGGAATTAGTGTTAGGGAACATTGGTGAAATCGCATATTATGAGACTCTGTATTTGAAAGAACCCAAAAAAATTGTTTAAAAAAATTCTAAACATAGGGGTACCAAAATATATTCCGTTAAATTTAATTTCAATAAGTAATAAATTTTTATTCAAGACTTGTTGATTTATGTTTACTTCAAAACAATTATATTATAAAAAATTGTGGGAACCAGGATAAATTTTTCCACCAACTAAGATTAGAGAAAACATATGGAAATCCCAAATGTCATACCCTATCCTAGGGAGGTGGGGTTAAATTTGTTTTGGATATTGTTATAAAACTGTCTCAGTACTTGAACCATAAACAAACTAATGTGGAATTTCCATCTTCACCAAAAAGGAAAAAACTTCTTTTCAAGGCATTCATATGAAAACAACCATCAATATTAATTGGATATATCGACCCACTATTCGTAGAATAATAGATTAACACAATTGAATAATTTTATTCTATTCATCATTGTTATAGTATAGAAATAGGGAATCTGTTCATTTAACAATTAAATAGGTAAGCCAATAAATAGTGGGAATTGATTAAGAACACCATGGAAATTGATTAAATTAAATAGATATAGTTTTAATACATCATAAAAATATCTATTTAAAAGTATTTCCATGAACATTTCAAACAATGTTGGAGAGATAATAATAAGAGATAATGAAAAATGAATGTGTATGTGTCATGGATTATGTAGAAAATCTCACAGGGACTTCATTGTAATCTTTAAAATTTTTATGATAATGTATAGAAAACTGTATATATTACTTTGTTATTTAAAACAACACCTTAAAAAGGATTTAGAAATTAAATATTTTGGGAGTTATGAAGAAAATGATAAATGTGATCTCAAATTGGCAATGGAATCTATAGAATGTTCCCAGTGATATGGAGATAAGAAATTAATTATAGTGTTTCAAGATAGAGGATAAAATAATAATGGTGGAAGGAAAACCCAATAACTCACTTGTCAAAAATGTGGGAAGAAGCACAATGGGGTTTATCTCAATCAGATGTGGAGAAAGTTTCATGATTGGGGGATTTGGCAACCTAGATCATGAATGTTGTAGATACATAAAGAATAATGATATTGTGGTGGACAAAACAATAACACCGACCATTGTTCAACGATTAAAAATTTGGGATAAAGGGAACAATGAAATCCATTTCATGAAACACAATGTCCTTTGAGTAATCTTTGTCATCATAGACGAAATCAATAGGGACAATGTAAATATGATTTCATCACAACTAATAAGGGGAACATGAAATCAATTTGGGGGTAGGTACACCAGTAAGTCATTAAATAATAGTGAACATAATTTTTGATTCTAGATATACACCAATGTTCTTATCCTCTATGTTTAGTAGAGCAACTCAAATAGAACCTCAAAATATAGAGGATGAAATATCTGTGTGGTCAGTAAGTGGGGAATTTATTGTGTCCATATTATATAACTCAACTGTAGTTAACTTTTGTGGATGATATATCTTTGTAAATATTTTCCTACATCCATTGGTGGTGTTTTATGAAATATTGGGAAAAGATTGGATATCATTATATAAATACTACATAAACTATTGGAAATGTTAGATTCCTCCTCAAATCATGATTCATCCTCCAATTAATTATAATTTTGAGGATAAGGTTAATTATCCCTAAAAATAATCAACTCATTTGTAGATATTATTATATTATGATCAAACATACCTATCTCAAATGATTGTGTAAAATGAGTGAATCATGAACAAATAAATTCTTATTGCGAGGGATATCACTGATATGTTCCCATAAGACTTATTTGGACATCCATATATCTAAGATAATGAGTTATCAATGGAACATATTCTTATATCTACTACTATATCAATGAAATATTATATAACTGACACCAATTATTTGGAAGAAATTATGAATTAGTTATAGGATAATATGGACAACGATTTCATAGGACTGAGTTCTTACCAATAGGTTGTACTATTACTCTTTATTAATCAATGTGATTGATCGATGAAATTAAGAATTGACTATCAAAAGAAGAAAAAAATCATGATAAAATTTTTATACACTTACATGAATGTAGATCATTTATATAAAATGAGTGGGGATAAATATTTCTATATTCTGGACTTTTGGTTGTGATATTAGAAATTAATAGTGAGGATGATAGATATTTCTATGATTGTCTTTTGAATAAGGTACAAAGACTACAATTTCTTAGTGATTCCATTAAGACTCGCTAATCCTCCATCAAAATTCATTTACATACAAAATAAAGTAATTTTAAATTACATCAACAAGTTTTTTTATTTATATGTGATAATTTGATATACTACCAGAAAAGGGAAGAACATGATGTGAATGTTAATGTTATTCTAATGACCTTGAAAAGAGAGATTATTTATCAATGATATAGTAATTATGAGTTCTGTATAATGATTGTAGCATTTTTTTGGTAAAGTTTTAACCCAAAAAAGAAATTTCTGTGGACCATTGAATGTCAATATATATTGGAGAGTGGAAAAGGCCAACAACTGTAATTTCAAACATGTTGTATATTGACATTACATGTAATTTATGAATAATTTATCATGATTTAAACCCCAAATAACCATGTTTACAAGGAATGATGAAATAATTTATTGGACTAGTGAATGTTGAGACACCATTACTGACATGACAAAGTGGCTCATCACAACACTAATAATAAAACTAATGAAAATGGGGAACCATTTTTCATGTAAACAATCATAGAATAAGGTATTACTTAGGTAACTAAAAAACATGATAATGTGATAGATTTTCTTTAAGGATGTTGAAAATTTATGAGAACAAATATTCCACACATGACTGGGTGTTTGCAACTTTGATCGTCATATTGATAATATGGAGGAATTATTTATATTGGGTTAAGTGTGAAATATATACTAATTATTATACCATCATGTATATATTAAACATAAGGATGTTAATATTCCATATAAATGATATTTATATATCATCGACGTAGGATTTATCAATACACTACCATCCTCATAGGGAAAATAATATGGTTGATTCTCTAAGTAGAAAGGGTCCTGCAACATTTTTAATGATGGAAAATGAGAATAATATAATATTATTAGATTTGAGAATGATGTAAATAGGTATCACTAAGGATGGAATATCATCAATCCATTCTCAAATAATTTTCCATCCATCCCTTATGAAACAAATAATGGATGATCAATGGAATGAAGTGGAAATTTAGAAAAAAGGATGAAGGTTTCATAAATTGGAAATATTCAACATTCAAAATCAATGAGGAAGGATATGTATTATTTGGATCATTACTATGTGTACCATCAAAAACAAAGATAAAGGAACATCTGAAAGGTGCACATAGCTCAACCATATCAGTTCACCCAGGGGGTAGAAAGGTGAATTGAGATATCTTAGAGTTCTGTTTTTTGGAAATTATGAAAAATGATATTGATGAATCTATATAAAATGCATTGTATTTTAGAAAGTGAAGGGTGAATGAAAATTATATAAGGGGTTGATAAAACCAATAACCATAACAAAATTAAAATGGGAAAACATCACCATCGAAATTCTTACATGACGTCAGAAGAAAACTAGGGGAAGAAATGCTATTTGGTTTTTTATGGATAGTCTCACAATGAAATATCACCACATCTCAGTGTCAAAGGACTTATCACTGGAGAATAATTCATAGGTATACATAGTAGATGTATTAATTCTAAATTGTGTACCACAACAAATTGTATCCAATTTAGATCTGATATTTGGCTCCATGTTACAATGAAAGTGTACAACATGATCTTAACATTGAACTAAACATTTGTACGAATTATCATCCAAAATAGATGTCCAATATGATCCTTCTATTTAGACGTTGGATATAATATTTTACACTGGATCATCAAAATGAATCAATTTGAAACCATTTTTATGATATGATATAGATCACCAACATTCAAGTATTAAGTTGGAAAATATTTTATACAATGGGAAAATGTTTGAAACAATGGGGGAAAATGATAAATCCAATTATCATCACAAAATTGTATCCCAAAGACAACATAAATTCAATGTAAGTCATCGTTTATGAGGCATAGATTCATGGTTGGAGATATTGAATTCCTCTACATGTCTCCCTGTAAAAGGATCATGAGATTTGGGATGAAAAGAAAGGAGAGCCGTATGTACATTGGTAGCATCTTCGATATTATTGATCATGTAGGAATTATGACCTATCAATTAGAACATAAACATTATATGTCACATTTTAGGATGAATTCCTTATATCCGTAATTTGGAAGTACATAATAGTTCCCTCATATGAATTTAATCTAGAATTGGTATATTTTTAAAATGATATACCTAATGAGGAGCCTCTTATGATGATATTTTACAATAGATATAAAGTTATACGAAAAAGGACGACTAAATTGGTAAAGGTACAATGAAGAAACTATAATTATGAAGAGGCAACATGGGAGCCTAATCATGAAATGAGAGATACGTACCCTATATTCTCTCCATAATATGTAAAACTAAATATCCATGGTGAAATTGGGGGGGGGAGATTATAATTTAATGAACTAAAAGTTTATCTATTGAAATTAAATTAATATGTGTAAATAATATTGTATCAATCACATAGAATCCCATATAGGACAAAATATAGAAATTATAAATAAATAATTATTGGAATAAGATTTATTCATATATGAAAATTATCTTATACTAGTGGAATAATAACACGACCACTAGAATAGTAATATGACCATAAAAATTAATAATATGTCGAATAGGTTAGTATCCTCATCTATGAATGTATAAATAAAATGTGTGAATCTTACCAATGATAATATTATATAATTATATAACATAGTAAGTAAATAAATTAGTTTAAAATTAATATTTAAGAGTTTTTAATATAGTATGTTATATATATTTAATTAGAATATCAAAATTAATTTAATTATTTAGAATAAAATATATTTTCATAAAATGAATTAAAAAAATATATTTTTAATTTTTTTATATGTTAAACATTTTAGACCTTAAATAAAATTTTACTATTTCATAATGTATGTAATAATTTCATTGGTGGTATTTTTCTAATAAATTATGTTTTTTAATAATAATTAAAATGATCATATTTAGAAAATAATTTTCATAAAATGGAGTATTTATTTGAATTGAACACATAGATAAATGGTTTGGGATAATTTTTTGGATTTCTCTAAAATTGTTGAATTTCTGGTGAATAGTAAAATTATAATTTACCTTAAAAATACATTATCATATAAATACATTACTCCATGTGTATTTTTTGATATAATCACCATTATATATAAAAAAACTTAATTATTTTAATATATATTAATATAATATTTCATCTATTCGTAATGTTGATCTAAAAATAATAAAATAATGAATAGAATGATAAAAAATTCCCCTCTCATCTACTATAAATATCACCCTTCACTACATCTTCTACTCGAACCTTCCAAGACATGAATCATGTCAAATATATGTGAAATACTCGTCCTAATATAAACTTCAAAAAAAGCTATGATCTATTGGTATTTACCAAATAACCACAAATTCTCCCTAAAGGGGTTCTCCGAAAGAATAAATCATTACATAAAATCATGTGGTTTTTTCTTTATTTCATTTCAAATTATTTTCATTTCATAATCCCTCCATGTATCCCATTCTCCAAGTTTAATTATAAATCCAGTATCAAATATAAAATATAATGATATTATTTTAATTTAGTTCTTCTTTTTCAATCCTCTTACTTGTTCTTTTTAATTATAATATACCAAGATCATCGTTCATAAGGCTTCGACTCACCGCCATCATTGGGGATGAATTTTAATTTTATTTTAACAACAATAATTGTGGTAAAAATACCATAAAATTTCATTATAAATATTGGAAAAATTAATTATTGACATTTATTATATATTTTATCTAATATATATACATAATATTAAATAATAAAACTAAACAAGTTCATAGTGAGGAAACACAGAAAAAACTAATCTAAACTATTTAAATTTTAATTTTACCTAATGATTCATTCTAAAATATAGAAAAAATTAATATATATTACCAATTAAAATTATCAAATTTCATTAATATAATACAATATCAAATCTAGAAAATTAACTACATTGTAAATGTTCTTCCATACATGTATACTAGTGAACTGATCATTAAATCGCAGAAAAACAACACTTCTGTATAATGAAATTGAACTCTATAAATCACCAAAAATTACATAAATGAACATCAAAAAATGATAATTAATTGACAAAAAATATAAGAGGTTATGTATTTAAAAATTAATAAATATAGTTTTATTATAAAAGAAACTAAAATTAATAAATCATTCATACATAAGGTAAGAAAATTCATGAACCCAGTTATCATTCACGGGGTTGTTCCTCAGTAATAAAAAATATTAATGTTAATTTTATTTATTATTACTCAAATGTATTTCCTTTTTTGAACCCTTTTCTATTCATGGTTTTACATTATGATAATCTTATATTAGGTTAAGTGAATTTATTTTTCCTAAATAATTCATCCTTCAAAAAAAATTCATTTACTACTCTCTAAATTGTTTCCTGTTCACTCATGATTGATGATTACTACACCATGAATTTTAATCCATTTACTTTTTGTAAAAAAATTATTATTCTTGAATGAATTATTTGTTCAATATATATTATACCAGTTTTCTTTCAATTGGTTATTTTACATCAATTATTGATATTCATTCAATATGGAAATCATGATTAAGTAAAAGTAATAATTATTCATGTGAACCCAAAATAATATTTCTCTCCAACGCATTGGGTAATGTGATTTATCTCATGGAATAAGGTGAAATATTAATGAACATGAATCTATATTTCCTCAAGATTGTGATGTAATGATTACACATATATGTTATCTATGAAAATGATGATTTTAGTGTACAAACCTATGCATGGAAGATTACCACTATGACATGATTTATCATTTTTATGAACTTACAAATTCAATTATTTTTTATAATTTTTCTTATAATGATTATGATCATGATACTATAATTATGTTATGATTATTATTATTATTTCAAAACATTTAGTAATGATTCATGTTATTTTATATCATATTATTAGGATTTTAGCTCACCCCTTTTTTGACATATATATATATATATACATATATATATATATATATATATATGAGTACTTGTACTAAGGTGAACATTATGGTTACTGATGAGATGGAGAAGAACAAATTAAATATTTTTTATGTATTTTTATTTAAATATTATGTTTTTTCCTATCTTTACCAAGAATAAATAACAATTATATCAATGTTTTGAATCATAATTAATTTTTTTTTATATAATATTGTAACATTCTAACCAGAGGTCCACATAAAACATTCCCTCTGATTGTTGGTCACAATGCCTCAAGGGTTCATGTGCATATAATGGAGGATTTATACTGGATGTGGGGGTGTCTATGTGGTACAATAGAGAGTAAATACCCTCATGTAAGAGTATCAAATGAGATACAACAGAAAATAAACAAGATTATAAAGAAAATATAAGTAGACAGAATCAATAAACTAATACCGAAGCTTAAATAGATAGCTAAATAAATAAGCATTTGAGCAAATTGAATACTCAACAATAGATAATGTAATCAAAATTTTATATAGAAGTTTATGACATCGAAATTCATTGAAAACTGTAATAATGAATTGATACAGGCATATATAATAATGATATACCATAATACAATAAAGAATATATACAAAATTTATCCAACTATATGAAGACTATTCATAGTCCTATGCTCCTATTCTATAAATAAATATATGAATTCCAACCTCTTTACATATGTATCTTTCTCTGATCAATAACATTGGATAGATGATATTTTCAGGTACCAAATATAAGTCCCCATCCTTAAACCTTACTTAATATTGAATTAAACGAATAATTCACATTGAGGATCTTTTCAGGTTTAGAGTTTTTGAGAATTAGGACATAACTATTACATCTCAAAAGATTACAATGTATAAACTTCTACTATGTTTCCATAAAATTAAAACTATTAAAAAGAAACATGTCTAGTTCCATGTTTTAGATATCATGACTTTTCCTTGATCTCATCCTTGACCCTATTCTACATTAAGTCCTGTGAAAAACATTTCAAAAACATCGGATGACAATAAAAAGCTCATTATGGGATATAAAAGTACGAAATGAAAACATTATTCCATGTATGAAATCATACTTTACTCATAAAACATAAGCATTTCAACATACCTCATCAAATCATGAATAAATCATAGAAATTATAAGACATAATGGTAACTCGAATCATTCATAACATTCTAACGTAGGGAGTAACCCTCATGGTTACATTTGAAATACCCATCACAGTATATCCCCATAAATATATTTGGAGAAACCTTAACGTTTAACTCCTTCACATTACCCAATGCACTAGAGAGCTATAGCGGGCTCACCCGCCCTTAGTTTATCATGGAACCACCCGTCTTCATAACAATTCCCATGAACCATAACATAATCATATCACGCAAAAAATGCATAAAGGATACATAACATTTCTACATTTCAATCACAAGATATCAATACAACACATTGATATAATAAAATAACTATGAAAACCATTTACAATACCAAAATAAAAGAACATTAATACATGGTTTTTATTTTTCATTTTAAAAAAAAGTTAGGTTATGGCTTGTAGGGGAAGCCGAAACTCAAATAATGGTCACGGTGGCGAAGAAGTCGTTATCGCCACATACGTGAAAAAAAACATTCCTTTTTCATTTAGTTAAATTTATTGTATAAAAAAATATACCTTTGGAACAAGAGTAAAAGTAAAAGGGTTTTATACACCATATAAATGAAAGTTGTGTATAAAACAAAATATGCCTCAATGAACGGAGATTGAGATGAAGTCCCTTACAAAGTTCATTTTGTAAATACAATAGATAGCTCATGTGTATTCACTATAAGCTCACATAATGAAAGTATAAATACATGATAAGATATAACCATGGTAGTTATTAATCCATTATAGTTCCCAAGTTCATATAAGAAATCACATCAGTGGTATTTTCCCCTATGCCATTGAAATTTCAACCATTAGGAATCAATCATTACCCTAGGATATTAACTATACCTCATAGAAAATTGGATAAATAAATCATATAATCTATGAGGACTATATTTCCCACCCTTAAAAATATACATAACATTCCATCCATTGATTCGATCTCCATTTTAATAATCTAATGGTGTGTCCTGATACATATGTCCTATACCTATTAGTAGTGAGACATATCAGTTTCAATCCATTATTTCTCACCATGATCATATGCCACATAGGGTTAGGTTGTTTCAATTATCATATATCCCACATCATGATAGGTGCACCTGCATTTATATATTAATTCAATGTATTAGGTAATGTGATTTATCTAATGAGATAATTTTAAATACCAGTGAACATGATTCAGGATTTGTTCACAAATATTATTTTATGATTATTCACATATTCTATGTATGAAAATGATTATAAATCAATTCACAAATATGAATGTTATTTGATCACTAATCTATGATTTTTCATTTTTATTTATTTCAATATTGTAAAATTTTATCTGACTCGTGATTTTTGGAATATGATGATGATACCATTATATTGTTATGAATATTATTATTATTCTCACCCTTGTTACGTTGATTCATGTTCCTATAGATCCTCATATTTTTCATTTAGATAAACCCTTTATTTGATGAATATATTAAGTTCATTACTTGTAGTGTGGACAAAACAGGGTATACTATGAACATAGGGATGATGGGTAAAATTATTATCATGTTTTGTTATGTATATTTGTTGTTTTTCTTATTTTTTAAAAAATATAATTCATTGCTCATGGTTTTGTAAAACAATTTTTTTAATTTATCATTAAAATGACATAATTATAATGATATAATATTAGGGTCACTACAGACGTATCACAGAATTGTTCAGTAAATTATGGAAATAGTGTTAGAGAACATTGGTGAAATCGCATATTATGGGACTCTGTATTTGAAAGAACCCAAAAAAATTGTTTAAAAAAATTCTAAACATAGGGGTACCAAAATATATTTCGTTAAATTTAATTTCAATAAGGAATAAATTTTTATTCAAGACATGTTGATTTATGTTTACTTCAAAACAATTATATTTTATAAAATCGTGGGAACCAGGATAAATTTGGCAACCAACTAAGATTAGGGAAAACATATGGAAATCCCAAATGTCATACCCTATCCCAGGGAGGTGGGGTTAAATTTGTTTTGGATATTGTTATAAAACTGTCTCAGTACTTGAACCATAAACAAACTAATGTGGAATTTCCATCTTCACCAAAAAGGAAAAAACATCTTTTCAAGTAATTCATATGAAAACAACCATCAATATTAATTGGATATATCGACCCACTATTCATATAATAATAGATTAACATAATTGAATAATTTTATTCTATTCATCATTGTTCTAGTATAGAAATAGGGAATCTGTTCATTTAACAATTAAATAGGTAAGCCAATAAATAGTGGGAATTGATTAAGAACACCATGGAAATTGATTAAATTTAATAGATATAGTTTTAATACATCATAAAAATATCTATTTAAAAGTATTTCCATGAACATTTAAAACAATTTTGGAGAGAGAATAATAAGAGATAATGAAAAATTAATGTGTATGTGTCATGGATTATGTAGAAAATCTCACAGGGACTTCATTGTAATATTTAATATTTTTATGATAAAGTATAGAAAACTGTATATATTACTTAGTTATTTAAAACAACACCTTAAAAAGGATTTATAAATTAAATATTTTGGGAGTTATGAAGCAAATGATAAATGTGATCTCAAATTGGCAATGGAATCTAAAGAATGTTCCAATTGATATGGAGATAAGAAATTAATTATAGTGTTTCAAGATAGAGGATAAAATAATAATGGTGGAAGGAAAACCCAATAACTCACTTGTCAAAAATGTGGGAAGAAGCACAATGGGGTTTATCTAAATCATATGGGGAGAAAGTTTCATGATTGGGGGATTAGGCCACCTAGATCATGAATGTTGTAGATACATAAGGAATAATGATATTGTGGTGGACAAAACAATAACACCGACCATTGTTTAACGATTAAAAATTTGGGATAAAGGGAACAATGAAATCCATTTCATGAAACACAATGTCCTTTTGAGTAATCTTTGTCATCATAGACGAAATCAATAGGGACAATGTAAATATGATTTCATCACAACTGATAAGGTGGAACATGAAATCAATTTGGGGGTAGGTACACCAGTGACTCATTCAATAATAGTGAACATAATTTTTGATTCTAGATATACACCAATGTTCTTATCCTCTATGTTTAGTAGAGCAACTCAAATAGAACCTCAAAATATAGAGGATGAAATATCTGTGTGGTCAATAAGTGCGGAATTTATTGTGTCCATATTATATAACTCAACTGTAGTTAACTTTTGTGGTTGATATATCTTTGTAATTATTTTCCTACATCCATTGGTGGTGTTTTATTAAATATTGGGAAAATATTGGATATCATTATATAAAGACTATATAAACTATTGGAAATGTTATATTCCTCCTCAAATCATGATTCATCCTCCAATTAATTATAATTTTGAGGATAAGGTTAATTATCCATAAAAATAATCAACTCATTTGAAGATATTATTATATTATGATCAAATATACCTATCTCAAATGATTGTGTAAAATGAGTGAATCACGAACAAAAAAATTCTTATTGTGAGGGATATCACTAATATGTTCCCATAAGACTTATTTGGACATCCATATATCTAAGATAATGAGTTATCAATGGAATATATTCTTATATCTACGACTATATCAATGAAATATTATATAACTGACACCAATGATTTGGATGAAATTATGAATTAGTTATAGGATAATATGGACAACGATTTCATAGGACTGAGTTCTTCCCAATTGGTTGTACTATTACTCTTTATTAATCAATGTGATTGATCGATGAAATTATGAATTGACTATCAAAAGAAGAAAAAAATCATGATAAAATTTTTATACCCTTACATGAATGTAGATCATTTATATAAAATGAGTGGGGATAAATAATTCTATATGCTGGACTTTTGGATGTGATATTAGAAATTAATAGTGAGGATGATAGATATTTCTATGATTGTCTTTTGAATAAGGTACAGAGACTACAATTTCTTAGTGATTCCATTAAGACTCGCTAATCCTCCATCAATATTCATTTACATACAAAATAAAGTAATTTTAAATTACATCAACAAGTTTTTTTATTTATAAGTGATAATTTGATATACTACCAGAAAAGGGAAGAAAATGATGTGAATGTTAATATTATTCTAATGACCTTGAAAAGAGAGATTATTTATCAATGATATAGTAACTATGAGTTCTGTATAATGATTGTTGCATTTTTTTGGTAATGTTTTAACCCCAAAAAGAAATTTCTGTGGACCATTGAATGTCAATATATATTGGAGAGTGGAAAAGGCCAACAACTGTAATTTCAAACATGTTTTTATTGATATTAAATTTAATTTATGAATACTTTATCATGATTTAAACACCAAATAACCATGTTTACAATGAATGATGAAATAATTTATTGGACTAGTGAATGTTGAGACACCATTACTGACATGACAAAGTGGCTCATCACAGCACTGATAATAAAACTAATGAAAAGGGGGAACCATTTTTCATGTAAACAATCATAGAATAAGGTATTACTTAGGTAACTAAAAAACATGATAATGTGATAGATTATTCTTTAAGGATGATGAAAATTGATGAGAACAAATATTCCACACATGACCGGGTGTTTGCAACTTTGATCGTCATATTGATAATATGGAGGAATTATTTATATTGGGTTAAGTGTGAAATATATACTAATTATTATACCATCATATATAAATTAAACATAATCATGTTAATATTCCATAGAAATGATATTTAGATATCATCGACTTAGGATTTCTCAATACACTACCATCCTCATAGGGAAAATAATATGGTTGATTCTCTAAGTAGAAAGGGTCCTGCAACATTTTTAATGATGGAAAATGAGAATAATCTAATATTATTAGATTTGAGAATGATGTAAATAGGTATCACTAAGGATGGAATATCATCAATCCATTCTCAAATAATTTTCCATCCATCCCTTATGAAAAAAATAATGGATGATCAATGGAATGAAGTGGAAATTTAGAAACAAAGGATGAAGGTTTCATAAATTGGAAATATTCAACGTTCAAAATCAATGTGGAAGGATATGTATTATTTGGATCATTACTATGTGTACCATCAAATAAAAAGATAAAGGATCATCTGAAAGGTGCACATAGCTCAACCTTATCAGTTCACCCAGGGGGTAGAAAGGTGAATTGAGATATCTTAGAGTTCTATTTTTAGGAATATATGAAAAATGAGATTGATGAATCTATATAAAATGCATTGTATTTTAGAAAGTGAAGGGTGAATGAAAATTCTATAAGGGGTTGATAAAACCAGTAACCATAACAAAATTAAAATGGGAAAACATCACCATCGAAATTCTTACATGACGTCAGAAGACAACTAGGGGAAGAAATGCTATTTGGTTTTTTATGGATAGTCTCACAATGATATATCACCACATCTCAGTGTCATAGGACTTATCACCGGAGAATCATTCATAGGTATACATAGTAGATTTATTAATTTGAAATTGTGTACCAAAACAAATTGTATCCGATTTAGATCTGATATTTGGCTCCATGTTACAAAGAAAGTGTCCAACATGATCTTAACATTGAACTAAACATTTGTACGATTTATCATCCAAAATAGATGTCCAATATGATCCTTCTATTTAGACGTTGGATATAATATTTTACACTGTATCATCAAAATGAATCAATTTGAAACCCTTTTTATGATATGATATAGATCACCAACATTCATGTATTAAGTTGGAAAATATTTTATACAATGGGAAAATGTTTGAAACAATGGGAGAAAATGATAAATCCAATTATCATCACAAAATTGTTGCCCAAAGACAACATAAATTCAATGTAAGTCATCGTTTAGGAGGCATAGATTCATGGTTGGAGATATTGAATTCCTCTACATGTCTCCATGTAAAAGGATCATGATATTTGGGATGAAAAGAAAGGAGATCCGTATGTACATTGGTAGCATCTTCGATATTATTGATCATGTAGGAATTATGACCTATCAATTAGAACATAAACCTTATATGTCACATTTTTAGGATGAATTCCTTATATCTGTAATTTTGAAGAACATAATAGTTCCCTCATATGAATTTAATCTAGAATTGGTATATTTTGAAAATGATATACCTAATGAGGAGCCTCTTATGATGATATTTTACAATAGATATAAAGTTATACGAAAAAGGACGAATAAATTGGTAAACATACAATGAAGAAACTATAATTATGAAGAGCCAACATGGGAACCTAATCATGAAATGAGAGATACGTACCCTATATTCTCTCCATAATATGTAAAACTAAATATCCATGGTGAAATTGGGGGGGGAGATTATAATTTAATGAACTAAAAGTTTATCTATTGAAATTAAATTAATATGTGTAAATAATATTGTATCAATCACATAGAATCCCATATAGGACAAAATATAGAAATTATAAATAAATAATTATTGGAATAAGATTTATTCATATATGAAAATTATCTTATACTAGTGGAATAATAACACGACCACTAGAATAGTAATATGACCATAAAAATTAATAATATGTCGAATAGGTTAGTATCCTCATCTATGAATATATAAATAAAATGTGTGAATCTTACCAATGATAATATTATATAATTATATAACATAGTAAGTAAATAAATTAGTTTAAAATTAATATTTAAGAGTTTTTAATATAGTATGTTATATATATTTAATTAGAATATCAAAATTAATTTAATTATTTAGAATAAAATATATTTTCATAAAATGAATTAAAAAATTATATTTTTAATTTTTTTATATGTTAAACATTTTAGACATTACATAAAATTTTACTATTTCATAAAGTATGTAATAATTTCATTGGTGGTATTTTTCTAATAAATGATATTTTTTAATAATAATTAAAATGATCATATTTAGAAAATAATTTTCATAAAATGGAGTATTTATTTGAATTGAACACATAGATAAATGGTTTGGGATAATTTTTTGGATTTCTCAAAAATTGTTGAATTTCTGGTGAATAGTAAAATTATAATTTACCTTAAAAATACATTATCATATAAATACATTATTCCATGTGTATTTTTTGATATAATCACCATTATATATAAATAAACTTAATTATTTTAATATATATTAATATAATATTTCATCTATTCGTAATGTTGAGCTAAAAATAATAAACTAATGAATAGAATGATAAAAAATTCCCCTCTCATCTACTATAAATATCACCCTTCACTACATCTTCTACTCGAACCTTCCAAGACATGAATCATGTCAAATATATGTTCAATACTCTTCCTAATAAAAACTTTAAAAAAGCTATGATCTATTGGTATTTACCAAATAACCAAAAATTCTCCCTAAAGGGGTTCTCCGAAAGAATAAATCATTACATAAAATCATGTGGTTTTTTCTTTATTTCATTTCAAATTATTTTCATTTCATAATCCTTCCATGTATCCCATTCTCCAAGTTTAATTATAAATCCAGTATCAAATATAAAATATAATGATATTATTTTAATTTAGTTCTTCTTTTTCAATCCTCTTACTTGTTCTTTTTAATTATAATATACCAAGATCATCGTTCATAAGGCTTCGACTCACCGCCATCATTGGGGATGAATTTTAATTTTATTTTATCAACATTACTTGTGGTAAAAATACCATAAAAATTCATTATACATATTGGAAAAATTAATTATTGATATTTATTATATATTTTATCTAACATATATAAATAATATTAAATAATAAAACTAAAAAAGTTCATAGTGAGGAAACACAGAAAAAACTAATCTAAACAATTTAAATTTAAATTTTACCTAATGATTCATTCTCAAATATAGAAAAAAAATAATATATATTACCAATTAAAATTATCAAAATTTCATTAATATAATACAATATCAAATCTAGAAAATTAACTACATTGTAAATGTTCTTCCATACATGTATACTAGTGAACTGATCATTAAATCGCAGAAAAACAACACTTATGTACAATGAGATTGAACTCTATAAATCACCAAAAAGTACATAAATGAACATCAAAAAATGATAATTAATTGAAAAATTTTATAAGAGGTTATGTATTTAATAATGAATAAATATAGTTTTATTATAAAAGAAATTAAAATTAATAAATCATTCATACATAAGGTAAGAAAATTCATGAACCCAGTTATCATTCACGGGGTTGTTCCTCAGTAATAAAAAATATTAATGTTAATTTTATTTATTATTACTCAAACGTATTTCCTTTTTTGAACCCTTATATATTCATGGTTTTACATAATGATAATCTTATTTTAGGTGAAGTGAATTTATTTTTCCTAAATAATTCATCTTTTAAAAAAAATTCATTTACTACTCTCGAAATTGTTTCCTGTTCACTCATGATTGATGATTACTAGACCATGAATTTTATTCCATTTTTTTTTGTAAAAAAATTATTATTCTTGAATGAATTATTTTTTCAATATATATTATACCAGTTTTCATTCAATTGGTTATTTTACATCAATTATTTATATTCATTCAATGTGGAAATCATGATTATGTAAAAGTAATAATTATTCATGTGATCCCAAAATAATATTTCTCTCCAACGCATTGGGTAATGTGATTTATCTCATGGAATAAGGTGAAATATTAATGAACATGAATCTATATTTCTTCAAGATTGTGATGTAATGATTACACATATATGTTATCTATGAAAATGATGATTTTAGTGTACAAACCTATGCATGGAAGTTTACCACTATGACATGAATTATCATTTTTATGAACTTACAAATTCAATTATTTTTTATAATTTTTCTTATACTGATTATGATCATGATACTATAATTTTGTTATGATTATTATTATTATTCCAAAACATTTAGTAATGATTCATGTTATTTTCTATCATCTTATTAGGATTTTAGCTCACCCCTTTCTTTGACATATATATATATACATATATATATATATATAACTGAGTACTTGTACTAAGGTGAACATTAAGGTTACTATTGAGATGGAGAAGAACAAATTAAATATTTTTTATGTATTTTTATTTAAATATTATGTTTTTTCCTATCTTTACCAAGAATAAATAACAATTATAACAATGTTTTGAATCATAATTAAATTTTTTTTATATAATATTGTAACATTCTAACGAGAGGTCCACATAAAACATTCCCTCTGATTGTTGGTCACAAGACCTCAAGGGTTCATGTGCATATAATGGAGGCTTCATACTGGATGTGGGGGTGTCTTTGTGGTACAATAGAGAGTAAATACCCTCATGTAAGAGTATCAAATGAGATACAACCAAAAATAAACAAGAGTATAAAGAAAATATAAGTAGACAGAATCAATAAACTAATACCGATACTTAAATAGATAGCTAAATAAATAAGCATTTGAGCAAATTGAATACTCAACAACAGATAATGTATTCAAAATTTTATATAGAAGTTTATGACATCAAAATTCATTGAAAACTGTAATAATGAATTGATACAGGCATATATAAGAATGATATACCATAATACAATAAAGAATATATACAAAATTTATCCAACTATATCAAGACTATTCATAGTCCTATGATCCTATTCTATAAATAAATATATCAATTCCAACCTCTTTACATATGTATCATTCTCTGATCAATAACATTGAATAGATGATATTTTCAGGTACCACATATAAGGCCCCATCCTTAAACCTTACTTAATATTGAATTAAATGAATAATTCACATTGAGGATCTTTTCAGGTTTAGAGTTTTTGAGAATTAGGACATAACTATTACATCTCAAAAGATTACAATGTATAAACTTCTACTATGTTTCCATAAAATAAAAAATATTAAAAAGAAACATGTCTAGTTCCATGTTTTAGATAGCAAGACTTTTCCTTGATCTCATCCTTGACCCTATTCCACATTACGACCTGTGAAAAACATTTCAAAAACATGGGATGACAATAAAAAGCTCATTATGGGATATAAAAGTATGAAATGAAAACATTATTCCATGTATGAAATCATACTTTACTCATAAAACATAAGCATTTCAACATACCTCATCAAATCATGAATAAATCATAGAAATTATAAGACATAATGGTAACTCGAATCATTCATAACATTCTAACGTAGGGAGTAACCCTCATGGTTACGTTTGAAATACCCATCATAGTATATCCCCATAAATATCTTCGGAGAAACCTTAACGTTTAACTCCTTCACAATACCCATTGCACTGGAGAGCTATAGCGGGCTCACCCACCCTTAGTTTATCATGGAACCACCCGTCTTCATAACAATTCCCATGAACCATAACATAATCATATCACGCAAAACATGCATAAAGGATACATAACATTTCTGTTGGATCGAATAGTAGATATAAAAGTCTATTAGATGGAACAATACAAGAGGGGGGGTGAATTGTAGGTTTAAAAACTTTTGAGTTTTTGCAACAAGAAGAGATTAGTTTAAATGATCTTAAACTAATAAAAATAAAAACACCCACAATTGTATTGAATGTAAAAGGTTTGATGTATTGTAATACTAATGTAAAGTAAAACAATTGTATTCAAGATGAACACAATAATCAGAGTAATACAGATATAAATGATTCTACCTTAAAGCGTATAGAACCAATCAATACAATATGTAATAGAATGATTGTAATTGAAACAATTACAATTGAATATGTAAAGAAGAAAGGAAACAATACAAATCCCTTTCTAATACAAGTAACAACAGAAATGTAAAAGTAATACAATTCTTTTAACCCAAAGAGAAGGGTTATCCTTTCACCTAGGATAAAAGGTCTGTCTCACCAACACCTTGGTGAGCCCTCGATACGATGATCGGCACGTCTGTCTGCCTATCCCCGGCAGCCCTCGATACCATGATCGGCACGTCTGTCTGCCTATCCCCGGCAGCCCTCGATACGATGATCGGCACGTCTGTCTGCCTATCCCCGGTAGCCCTCGATTTTGTAGGTAATCGGCACCTCTGTCTTTCAATTACTTGAAATCCCTCGATATGATGATCGGATGCACAAGGCTGATGAGAGAAGTCACATTGTCTCTCTCTAGAATCTTGATAGTTCACAGAGTCTCTTCATTCGATCTCTTTGTTCATCGTTGTGTTCTCAGCTTCAAATGACCTCCTATTTATAGGCCTCAGGTTCCAACGGTCATATTGCCTCCAACGGTCATATTGAAATAGAAAGCACGACATCATTTTGATTAGTTTGTAACTAACTCAACGAAATCATTTTGTTAGGACAAGAGATATATAGAAATGTAAAACATGAGTACGATTCATATGCAGAGAGAGTTTTTGACAAAGTACCACAACAAATAATGATCATCTGAATAGCAGAGTCAGTACGATACGATTGACAGAGTCAGTACGATACGATTGACAGAGTCAATACGATACGATTGACAGAGTCAGTACGATACGTTTGACAGAGTCAGTACGATACGATTTGGTCGGTACGATCAACATCGTACGATACGATAAACATGATAAAAGACAATTGTTATATACAAACATATGATAGAATACATTTTTGATTTCCAAAGCATGATATAGAAGTCAAAAGAAGACTTTTGACTTAACAATCTCCCCCTTTTTGGAAAGCTCAAATACACAAAGTAAATGAAACAAGAAATACTTATCTCCCCCTGAGTTTAAAAACTCTTCTGAATAAGAAAATTGAATACAACTAACTCCCCCTTAGGTATTGACTTTCCTAAGGATTGTATTCGTAGATTTTCCTTAAGAGAATTGTAATGCATTCTCCCCCTTTGTAAAACAATCTTTGCTTTGTAAATATTCTCCCCCTTTGTGATTTACAAAAAGAAAGGAGTAATCTCGAATTGTCTGAAAGAGTTAGTGAAGTAATACAAGACAATGGATAAAAGAGAAAAGATTATAAGAATTATTACAAAACAAACAAGTTCCAAAAGAAAAAAAATACAACAATCATTTGTTTTCTCTTTCCTTCTCTTTCTTTATAAGCTCATGAAGCACAGCTTTCATCTTCTTGATCTCCTTCTTGTCTTCAGAAATTGATTCACCCTGAGTTTTGAGAAGCTCTTCTTGATCCGCAAAAATCTGATCTTGATTTCTGATGGTCTCCTCTTGTACTCTGATTACTTCTTCAAGGGTATCAATTCTGTTTTGCAGAGTCTTGTTATCCTTGGACAACACAGAATTTTGATTCTTCAATAAAACCATTTCATCTTTGAAAGATGAAACTTTCGAGAATTCAGATTGGAAAACATTCATCCTATCTTGCAAGTCTTTTACTGAAGGAACATCGGCTCTTTGAGAAGATAAAAGGTTCAGCCTTTCAACCGTTTCTTTATCAAGCATGTTGAAAGCAATTGCTAGCTCATTTGATAACCTCCTTAAATCTTCAATAGCTATTTCATGATCATTGATTGAGCTCTCTGTTTTGTATGACCACTTGGTCATCTTATTGCAAGCCTTCTTATGAGCAACTGAGCTTTCTAAAAGAACTTTCAGATCGGCTTCTACTGAAAAAACTTTCTTTCTCAATTCTTTTACAGAGCCAAACATTTTCCTTTGATTTTCAGTAATAAAATCAATCTTCCCTTCCAGCCTCAGGAAATAAGGAATGGTTTTCTCCATCCTTCTCAAAACATGAACAATGTAATCACTCTTCTTGAGAGAGATTGAATGCTCTGAATCAGTATCTTCATCGTACGATGCTAGTTCATACGATCTGCTTGAATCAACAACTGGCTATTTCCCTTTCGCTTTTTCTTTCTGTTTTCTTTCATCTTCCACTTTGTCACTAATGACAACTACTTTATCAGACTGAGAAGATTGAGTATCTTTCTTTTCTCGAGATGACATCCTATCCGGAGATCTTTCCTGATCGGCATGAGGAGTTTGTTGAACACCTTCGCTCAGCTTTTGAAGCGATTCCTCTCTACTTTACTTTGAACTTTGAAGAAATTATAACAGAAAATATCCTTCTTCTACTTCCACTTCTTCTATCACTTGTTTTCCTTTTTCTTTCTCAGGCAGACTCTGTACGATGGGCTCTTGGTGCACTTCCACAGTTAGTTGAGCACTAGCATCTTCAACTGCTTTCAAGAATTTAGAGATATCAAAGTCCTGAGCCTTTCTTTTCAAAAGAGTCTTCTTTTTCTTTTCAGCTTGAAGGGTTTCTTCTACCCTTATTCTTTCTGCAAAGGCCTCAGCAGGGTCAAGACCAAACTTCGGATCACCTTCCTTTCTCTGTTCCTTGTCCTTTCTCCATTTGGCTACAACTTCCTTACTATACCTTGGCTTCTTCTTTGGTTTTGAACTAGTTTGAGGATCAGACTTTCAAGTAACACCGGTGGATTGATTGTCCTCGGCTGGCATAAGTGCCGATTGATTTTGAGCCAATTCAGCTTCTACATCTCTGACAAAAAGTTTTGAATTTGAATCAAAACAAACATTCACCTTTTTCATCGTACTCTTATTAATCAAAGATGGCCTCAAATCCATAGGTTCTTCTTTCAAAGGAATGTTACAAAACTTCATACTCTCAAGAATGAATTTCGTAAGGATGGCTGGATACATTATTATCTGGGATTTAATCCCTCCTTTCTTGACATTCTTGATGGTTTCAAAAACATATCCCATGAGATTTACTTTCCTCATATTCACAAGATAGTCGAGTATAAAGACATCAGAAACTTTAAGGGTTTCTCTATCCCCTTTCCTTGGGATAAGAAAACCTTGCATCCATAAAGTGACAACCCGATTGTCCAGTGAAAGATGAGAAACTTTCCTCTTTTCGTCATTAATAACAAACAAAGTTTTTTCAGCACTTTCTCTAATAAACGTACCAACTTCCTCTGGTAGTTTGTGAGATGGACAGAATGCATCGCCTTCTATAGAAACATTCAGAAAATGTGCCGCTTTTTTCACAGACATAGATAATTTTCTATCATACACATCGAAGTTTATAGTCATATCTTTGTCGAAAGAAACGGTTTTGTAAAATTGAAAAACTTCATCAAAAAGAACTGGATCTTGAAAATCAGGCTTTTCCACACAGAGATGTTCTCATCCTTGAAACAGAATGATCCTACTGATTGTAGAATCGTACGTATCGAAAAAGTCTCAGGATACTAACCTTTCTCTGTTAAATTCTTTCTCTGTAAAAGACTTTGAAGACATTTCGGCAGGAGTATTAGCAGAAGATTGAGACATAAAGGTTCTGCCAATGAGAATATTGTACGATTTTATAGCTGGTGGAGCAGAGCTTCGCCTCAATTCCTGGACAATCAATGTGGGTTTGGGGAGGGGAGGGGGGTATTTATAGGCAATAAAGAGATGACCGTTGATATTCTACGGTCAAGATTAGATAATACCAGATCAATGGTTAGGATTAAAGAAAAAAAAATAAAAAAATTTTAAAAAAAATGAGAAGAGTGAAAAGAAACCGGTCGGAGAACATAAGGTGATTGCTGGTTTTAGTAAGAATCAAAAGTAAACACAATCGTAAGGAGAAAAAAAAATCATGATGCCGATGGAAAACAAAGTCATTACTATGATCGGACCGTACGATAGAAAATAGTCTTGTTACCATGAACTGACAATACGATGGAAAACAATCTCAATACTATCTTCGGTCGATACAAAACTATTTGAATGGTACGATGGAAAAGAATTTCAATACCATCATCGGTCGATTAAAAAACTATTGAATGGTACGATGGAAAAGAATTTCAATACCATCATCGGTCGATTCAAAAACTATTGAATGGTACGATGGAAAAGAATTTCAATACCATCATCGGTCGATTCAAAAACTATTGAATGATACGATGGAAAAGAATTTCAATATCATCATCGGTCGAAAAAAAATGAATGGTACGATGGAAAAGAATTTCAATACTATAAACAGAAAAATTGAAATGGTCAATACGATAAACAGGAAAACTAAAATGAAACGATAAAACTGTTAATACGATAAACAGAAAAAGAAACATATATAAATAGTGTAAATAGTTAAAGATCAGAAACATAAAGACAGAAAGAAATGTCCTCCCCCTTTCTACGAGGAGTTTCTTACTTTTAGGAGAGATGTAAAACAGGAAGTAGATATGAATGATTATTTTAATGTAATCATTCCTAGCTTCTGTTTTATAAATTCAAATCTATCGGAAGGTAAAGGTTTTGTAAAAATGTCAGCAAGTTGTTCTTGCGTTCCGATGAATTGTAAAACAATATCTCCTTTTTGTGTGTGATCTCTAAGAATGTGATGCCTAACATCTATGTGTTTTGCACGAGAGTGATGTGCTGGGTTTTTACTATGAGCTATGGCACTTGTATTATCACACATAATTTGAGTTTTGGAGAAACTCAAACCATAGTCAGTGAGTGTGTGCTGCATCCACAATACTTGAGCACAGCAACTTCCAGCTGCTACATATTCAGCTTCAGCAGTGGAGAGTGCTACTGAGTGTTGTTTCTTGCAGGACCAAGAAACCAAAGAGTCTCCTAAGAAATGACATGTTCCAGATGTACTTTTTCTATCCATTCTATAACCACCAAAGTCAGCATCTGAAAAACTTTTTAAAACAAAATCATTTCCAGAAGAGTAGAAAAGTCCTAAATCCATAGTGTCTTTTAAATACCGAAATATTCACTTTACGGCTTTTAAGTGAGACTCTTTTGGATTAGATTGATATCTTGCACATAAGCATACAAAAAACATCAAGTCGGGTCGACTAGCTGTCAAGTATAGCAAACTCCCTATCATACCTCTAAAAATTGTTTGATCTACTGGTTTCCCAGTTTCATCAAGATCAAGAGTATTTGAGGTACCAATTGGGGTGCTAATACTTTTAGTTTTGTCAAATCCATACTTTTTGAGTAAGTCTTTAATATACTTATGTTGAGATATATAAGTTCGTTCTGGTTTTTGAGATATTTGAAAACCAAGAAAGAATGTTAACTCACCCATCATACTCATTTCAAACTCAGATTTCATTAAATTTGAAAAAGAATCGGTTAAAGATTTCTGAGTTGATCCAAATATGATGTCATCAACATAGATTTGGACAACCAAAACATTTTTGTTTTCCATTTTGATAAAAAGAGTTGGATCAGCTGTACCTTTTCTAAAATTGTTTTGTAAAAGAAATCCTATAAGTCTATCATACCATGCTCTAGGAGCTTGTTTAAGACCATATAGAGCCTTGGTAAGTTTAAAGACATGATCAGGATGTTTTGGGTCTTGAAAACCAGGAGGTTGTTTGACAAAAACTTCTTCTTGAAAAAAACCATTTAAAAAATCACATTTGACATCCATTTGAAATAGTTTGAAATTGAAATATGCTGCGAAGGCTAATAGAATACGAATAGATTCTAGTGTAGCTACAGGAGCATATGTTTCTTTATAGTCTATTCCCTCTTGTTGATTGTAGCCTTTAGCAACAAGTCTTGCTTTATTTCTTACAATGATTCCATTTTCATCACACTTGTTTCTGAAAACCCATTTTACACCAATTACAGTTGTTTCTTTAGGTCTTTCAACTAAAGTCCAGACTTGATTCCTTTCAAATTCATTTAGTTCATCCTGCATTGCTTTGATCCAATCATCACCACCTAAGGCCTCACTTGGACTTTTAGGTTCAAATTGGGAATGAAAAGCAAGATGTTCTATTTCATTTCTTAAGGAATTTATGGTCCTTACAGGTTGATTAATATCACCAATGATGTTATCACTGGGATGATTCCTAAGAAACAATTGATTTGGGTTTTGTAAAACCTGTTCATCAACATATGGTAGAAAATCTTCTGTGGTAAATGTTTCAGGAATACTTTCTTGAAAATTTTCTTTATCAGAATGTTCTTCTAATAAAGGTTGATAAACATTTTTAGAAAACACATCCGAGGATGTAGGATTGGGTTGGTTGAAAATAAAAGGGTTAGTTTCATCAAATTTTACTTGTACTGTTTCTTCAACAGTACAAGTGTTTTTATTGAAAACTCTATAAGCCTTAGAGGTTGTGGAATAGCCTAGAAAGATTCCTTCATCAGATTTTGGGGCAAATTTGTGTAAATTATCTTTTGTATTCAGAATGAATACTTTGCATCCAAAAACTTTGAAGTAAGAAACTTTAGGTTTTCGGCCAGTCCATAACTCGTAAGGAGTTTTATTAAGAAATGGTCTAGTTAAAACACGATTTATAGTATAACAGGCAGTACTTACAGCTTCAGCCCAAAAGTGCTTAGCAATTGAGTATTCACTCAACATGGTTCGAGTCATTTCCTGAAGAATACGATTTCTTCTTTCAACAACCCCATTTTGCTGAGGAGTTCTTGGAGCTGAGAAATTGTGAGTAATACCTTTCTTACTACAAAAAGTTTCAAAATCTGAATTTTGGAATTCACCACCATGATCACTATGAATAGTTATCAATGGTAGGTTTTTCTCATTTTTAACTTGGGCTCTAAAAGTTTTAAAATAGGAAAAGGCTTCAGATTTCTTTGTGAGAAAGTAGACCCATGTAAATCTAGTAAAGTCATCAACTAAAACAAATACATAGTATTTGCCTCCAATGCTTCCAGATTGTGAAGGACCAAACAGATCCATATGCACAAGCTATAATGCATTAGAAGTTGAAACTTCATTAATTGGTTTAAAGCTAGTTTTATGTTTCTTGCCAAATTGACAAGGATCACAGACTTTTGAAGAATCATATCTAAGATCTGGTAGCCCTTTTACAAGTTCTTTCTTTGAGAGTTTTCTTAGGTTTCTCAAATTACAGTGTCCTAGTCTCCTATTCCATAGCCACGATTGGTCTTTTATTACACTTAAGCAATGTAAGTTTTGGTTCCTAAGGTCTTCTAAGTTAATAGTGTAAACATTCTCTTGCCTATGGGAAGATAGAATGCATTCATCCTTGGAATTGTGAACTAGACACTTATCATTTCTAAAATTCACAAGGTAACCTTCATCACATAATTGACTTATGCTAATGAGATTGTGCCTAAGACCTTTTACAAATAAAACATTTGAAATAAGAACTTTTCCAAGAAAAATGATATTACCTATACCAACAATCTTTCCTTGAGCATTATCTCCGAAGGTAACTTTTCCACCTTTTGTTTTGATAACCTTTTCAAAGAAATCTTAGTTTCCAGTCATATTTCGAGAACAACCACTATCCATGTACAAAATGTTCTTATTGATACACTTCTTGTTTCCCTGAAAAAGAAACAATTAGATTTTTGGAATCCAAACTTGTTTGGATCCAGAAGGGTTAGATAAAAGAATGTTAGGAATCCACATTTGTTTAGCAAAATGAGCTTTATGAAATCCTAAGGATTGAGTTTTGTTAAGAGAACAATCTCTTCTCCAATGTCCACCACATTGACACTTGGAACAGAAAATGGTTTTTTGAGGAACAAAATAGTTATTACTAAAAACAGGTTTGGAATAAGAATAACCAAGACCAGAAAAATTTCTCAACTGTCTAATTTGAGAATACATCCTATCAAAGTTTTCTTTTCCATGAGTAAAGTTTGACAAACACTTTTTCAAGGATAAAATCTCTGACTTTAGTTTTAAAACCAAATTCTTGTTTTCTAAAACATTTGAATTTGAACTAGAGTTAGACTCTAAAATATTTTTCTTTGAAATAGCAGTTTCAAGATCCTTAGAAAGTTTATCCTTTTCAGATTTGACTTTCTCAAGGGTTTTCAAAATACTTTCAAAATCAGAAGTTTTCCCATCAAGATCTTTAGAATGATCTGATACTTCTTTAGTCAAAATAGAAATTCTAGAATTTGCTTTTTCAAATCTCTTTTTGAGTTTAGAATTTTCATTTTCAAGTAACTTAGAAAATATAGAAACTTCTTCAAAAGATGGTAATGTATCATCTTCTAATGATAAGGGTTCGTCATTTGAAGATTCATAATATCTATTATCAACATAATTTTCATTTAAAGAGACATTTGTAACAGCTTCAGCATTATGTACCTTAGCCATGAGACAATGATCTTCAATTGGTAGTCTGGCTAGAAGTCCAATATTCCTTTGTCCTGACGTCTCATATTCTGAAGAATCATCTGAGGAATCACTACCACTTGCACTCCATGTATCATTTGCTTTCAAGCCTTTCTTTGTCTTATAAAACCTTTTCTTGTTTCTTTCAGAGTGTTTCTCTTTTCTATCTTTCCTCTTTAGTAAAGGACAATCAGGCCTTATATGTCCTGCTTTCTTGCATTCATAACAAATTACCTCTGAATCTTTCCTATCTTTCCTGTCTTTCTTTTTGAATCTATATTGAAAATCTTTCTTTCCCACAATCTTGTTCATCCTTCGAGCAAGATTAGCTAACTCATTATCCGAAAGATTACAATCACTTGAATCAGATACAACCACTTTCTTGGATTTAGACCTTGTAACCCTTTCAGGTGTTTTAGCTTTAGATGCAAAAGCTACACTTCCATTCCCATTCTTCTTCTTATTGAAATCAGCATCTCTCTTCATTCTTGTCTCGTGCTGTAGAAGAGTTCCAAAGAGTTCATCAAGAGTAATCTGGGAAACTTTTATATTTTCATCAATAGCTGTTCTTTTTGACTCCCATTCATTTGGCATAATATCTATAATCTTATCAACAAGAGCTTCATCATCAAGACCTTTTTCTCCCATAGATTGTAAGCTGTTGACAATTGTCATAAACCTTTGTTGCACTTTACATACTGGATCTCCATAAGGAAATAACAAATCCATGATACTCTGCTCGAAGCATTGCTCTCCTTGTTTCTATAACCTTGGATGTACCAAAATGAGTGACTTCTAATTTCTTCCAAATACAGTTGGCTGCTTCACATGAAGATATATGACTATATATATTCCTGGTCATAGAGCATAATAAAGTATTGCGTACCTTGTAATTCAGTTGATATTCTTGCTTCTCTTGGTTGGTGAAAGTGCTAACTTCTTTGTCATGAATTTTGTAACCCCCAGTAAGCATAATAAAATTGTCTACACCGGTATTGATGACGAAAGTCTTCATACGATCTCTCCAATACTCATAATCATTCCCATCGAAAATTGGTGGTCTAGAAGGATTCAGATTATCTATTGATCCGATATTCATTCCTGCCATCTAATATAACAAAAACAACTTTTCCACTCCACACGTTAGTGTAGTATGTATTCAAGATAGTAATAAGAAGTAAAGCTAGTAATACAAGTCAGTGGAAAACCTCCTCTGATACCAATTGTTGGATCGAATAGTAGATATAAAAGTCTATTAGATGGAACAATACAAGAGGGGGGTGAATTGTAGGTTTAAAAACTTTTGAGTTTTTGCAACAAGAAGAGATTAGTTTAAATGATCTTAAACTAATACAAATACAAACACCCACAATTGTATTAAATGTAAAAGGTTTGATGTAATGTAATAATAATGTAATGTAAACCAATTGTATTCAAGATAAACACAATAATCAGAGTAATACAGATATAAATGATTCTACCTTAAAGCGTATAGAACCAATCAATACAATATGTAATAGAATGATTGTAATTGAAACAATTACAATTGAATATGTAAAGAAGAAAGGAAACAATACAATCCCTTTCTAATACAAGTAACAGCGTAAATGTAAAAGTAATACAATTCTTTTAACCCAAAGAGAAGGGTTATCCTTTCACCTAGGATAAAAGGTCTGTCTCACCAACACCTTGGTGAGCCCTCGATACGATGATCGGCACGTCTGTCTGCCTATCCCTGGCAGCCCTCGATACGATGATCGGCACGTCTGTCTGCCTATCCCCGGCAGCCCTCGATACGATGATCGGCACGTCTGTCTGCCTATCCCCGGCATCCCTCGATTTTGTAGGTAATCGGCACCTCTGTCTTTCAATTACTTGAAAGCCCTCGATACGATGATCGGATGCACAAGGCTGATGAGAGAAGTCATAGTGTCTCTCTCTAGAATCTTGATAGTTCACAGAGTCTCTTCATTCGATCTATTTCTTCATCATTGTGTTCTCAGCTTCAAATGACCTCCTATTTATAGGCCTCGGGTTCCAACGGTCATATTGCCTCCAACGGTCATATTGAAACAGAAATCACGACATCATTTTGATTAGTTTGTAACTAACTCAACGACATCGTTTTGTTAGGACAAGAGATATATAGAAATGTAAAACATGAGTACGATTCATATGCAGAGAGAGTTTTTGACAAAGTACCAAAACAAATAATGATCATCTGAATAGAAGAGTCAGTACGATACGATTGACAGAGTTAGTACGATACGATTGACAGAGTCAATACGATACGATTGACAGAGTCAGTACGATACGTTTGACAGAGTCAGTACGATACGATTTGGTCGGTACGATCAACATCGTACGATACGATAAACATGATAAAAGACAATTGTAATATACAAACATATGATAGAATACATTTGTGATTTCCAAAACATGATATAGAAGTCAAAAGAAGACATTTGACTTAACAATTTCTACATTTCAATCACAAGATATCAATACAACACATTGATATAATAAAATCATTATGAAAACCATTTACAATACCAAAATAAAAGAACATTAATACATGGTTTTTATTTTTCATTTTAGAAAAAAGTTAGGTTATGGCTTGTAGAGGAAGCCGAAACTCAAATAATGGTCACGGTGGCGAAGAAGTCGTTATCGCCGCATACGTGCAAAAAAACATTCCTTTTTCATTTAGTTAAAATCTTTGTATAAAGAAATATTCCTTTGGAACAAGAGTAAAAGTCAAAGGGTTTTATACACCGTATAAAAGAAAGTTCTGTATAAAACAAAATATGCCTCAATGAACGGAGATTGAGACGAAGTCCCTTACAAAGTTCATTTTGTAAATAAAATAGATCGCTCATGTGTATTCACTATAAGCTCACATAATGAAAGTATAAATACATGATAAGATATAAAAATTCATTTCTCACATAATCAGGTAACAACATAAATAAGAACGATAAGTTCAACCCAAGGAATTGGAATTGGGTTAAGAAGTTTCCTTAACTCGTGTCCGACGTGACTCGATTACTCTTTAATCTCCTGAATAATAAAAATGAGTTAATTTCTACTTTCATAAGAACATTTTTCAAGTTCATTATTCCTTTTATATCACTTATTACCATGTCATGAACACTATGTAGTTATATAAGTTAATATCGGTCGTTTTAACGATTATTGGTACATGAGTCAAAGATAAAATCTTTATAATTACAATTTGTTCATGAATCCATTATATCCAGAGTTATACTCATTATTTATATATCATATACATCATATATATCCATTATATACATGCATTTATAATATTACATAACATTTAGAGGTATGAAATGAAATGCACCGTTCATGGAGATAGTAAGCTGTATGTACACATCAAGGCTACTTTCATTTCTATTTTGTATTTTATGGAATGGAATCATAATTAAATAAAGGTATATTATAATTCCAGTATACTGTCATATATAATATCATTAACTCCATCCTTTATACGTCCCACATATGGCATTAACGAATTAAATCACTTTGAGGGGACGGTAGTCCGCACATCCTAAAATGAAGATATCATGTATACCATTATGGAATCCATAAAGGTATTCCATAAATGAAAAATACAGAAGCTTAAGGAAAAAATAGACATATTATATATCATATTTAAATATAGTGTCATCTTAATGTCCACCTATGATGGTGTTATAAGAATATTGAATAATCATCGTTTTGTGGGGCAGAAATTCATCATCCACGGAAACAGTATGATCTTAAACATTATATGAAAGTTTGTGTAAGTGTAGCTCTAATATTTCTCATAAAAACATCCTAGTATATTGAATATAATGGTGTTGTTACAAAATAAAGGAATTAGAAGATTTTAGGGGGTTGGAGAAGAAAAATAAAACATAAGAACACAAGAGAAGACACTACCTTTAAAATGGGTAACTCTTTTTGATTTGAGCTCAAAGGCTTCCTTGAAAATACTTCTTCCCAAATTGAGGCTTCTAGGAGTAAAAGAGGTATGTGGAGAGACTAAATGGGCAGGGTTTGGCCGAGCCAAAGGCTTGATAGATGTGTGTAAGGTGGTAGAGGTGGGGGCCTTTTATAAGAGGAGAGGAGGGGCACTCTTAGAAAGTTATAAAAGGTTACTTTAATATAAAATTATTTTCGGATTTTAAAGGTCCCAAAATTATATATTTCTAAGATAAGTTGTGTTCTAAATCCACCCATCTAATAGGTTTTTGACAAGTTTAGGTCTTATATTTAACATTATCTTTTCATTTTATTTAAATCATTAAATAATGAGGTAATCACTGCATCAGCATGGTGTCATAAATAATTTAATTTATCTAATGTGTAAAAATTATAAAAAAATATCATGATGTAGGAAATATTTTTATCTTTCTAATGAATATTTATAGTCAAATTTATGACTTGTATAACTCAATTTATTTTTTTTAGTAAAACAACACATGTTTGTGACATTTCTATTTTAACATTAAATAAAAAGTTATTAATGACATTTTCCTACAAAAGTGGCTCCAAGGGGTCTCCAAGTTTACCCATGGATATACTTCGTATTCCTTGACACATAAAATAAGGGTAGGACATGTTTCATGGTCATTTAATATTATTAAAACATTATTTTTACCTTAAATTACACTTATTACCTCTAATCGTGATTAAAAAAATTAAAAGTTACTATCCACCCAAAAATTATTTTAATCCCATTGAACCACATTTTACTTCCTAATAAAAACCTTTAATGTTGGATTTTTAAATTCAAAACACAGAGGTGGTAAAATTTCATTTAGATGAAAAATCAGTTTTTTTATGTACCACTTAGTGGTTTCACTATTCATAAATTCTTTTTGTTTTTCAGAAAAATACCAAAACATCACCCTAATCTATATTTGATTTTAAAAATTCAAAAATAATGTATATATTAAAAAATTAAAAAAATATAAGTTACATTAATTAATTTAATAATTAATTCCCATTGTTAGAACAAATAACTTGTTTTTATGAAACAATATATATCAAAAGATTGACATAGTTTAAGTCAAATTTCAAAGTAAAATTAATTCCAATGACCAAAATTGGATTAAATGGTAAAAATATATTCTAATTTCATGTTAAAACCAATTTAAAAGATAATATAATCATATAAATAAATTATATTAAAAAGAGGTTTTGAATAAAAATACAACAATTCTCACTATTCATTAAAAAAATAAACTTTATCGGAAAAATACCAAAAATTTACACAAGGTAAATTTTGATGTCCCGATTATAAAGAAGAATTTTATTTGGTCCAAAATAATGTATAAGAGTGACCAAAACTATATTTAAAGAGGGTTCTCTATTACAAGACGATAAGTGGACCTTTAGTGAAAATTAGAGTATATATGCCTAAAATTGAATTCTTTTCGTATTTTAAGCCTTTATGATTTATTGGATAAATGTAAAAACATTTAAAATACATATATAATCATATTTTAGATATTTCTATTCATTCCCCCCAATAAAACGGCTACGTGTTAACTACCATTTAAAATAATAATATTTTATTACTAGTGTGCAACGTAAGATTTCAAAGAAACTCTTTGTTGCGTATCGGGTACGCTATCGAACATAGCACCCCATATAAAGTAAAATTAATATTTAATTACTAAATATTAATAAGTATGAAAATGTAATATTCTTTATTTACTTGGGATGTTACATCCTTCCTCCCTTTTTGGAATTGTGTCCTCGCAATTTTACTCACTTATCAAAATAAGTGGGGGTATTTATCCCTCATAGAATTTTTAGATTCCCACGTTGCCTCTTCAACCATATGGGTTCTCCAAAAAACCTTTACCTGATAAATTACCTTATTCCGCAACACTTGCTCCCTATGGTCAAGAATTTGGACTAATTGTTCTTCATAAGAGAGATTCTCTTCCAACTGGACTACCTCTGGGCTCAAAACATGATATGGATTTGGCATATACTTTCTCATCATCGAAACATGTAAAACATTGTGTACCTGAGTTAAACTCAGAGGTAAATCCACTCGGTAAGAAACTGATCCAACTTTTTCCGGAATTTCATATGGTCTAATGAATCTTGTACTCTGCTTTCCTTTATTACCAAATCACATCACACTTTTCCATGGTGAATCTTTGAGAAAAACATTATCACCTACCTCGAAAGATAGATCCTTCCTACGGTTATCCGCATAACTCTTCTTCCTGCTCTGAGCTATTCTCATGTGTTTCTGAATCAGATAAACTTTTTGTGCTATCTCTTCTACCAATTATGGTCCCATCAGCTTCCTTTCACCCACTTCATCCCAAAAATCTGGAGTTCGACACCGCTTCCCATATAATGCCTCAAACGGTGCCATCTGTATACTGGAATGAAAACTGTTATTATATGAAAATTCAACCAAAGAATGATGTTGGTCCCAAAATCCATGATAATCCATCGATCAAGCATGTATCATATCCCCCAATGTTTGAATTTTTCGTTCGGACTGCCCATCTTATAGAGGATGAAAAGTTGTACTAAAATTAAATTTAGTACCCAAAGACTTATGAAGGCCTTTAAAAATTTTTTGAAGTAAACCTGGGATCACGTTCAAATACAATTGATAGGGGAACTCCATGCATCCTAACTATCTCATTAACATACAATCGGGAAAGTTGATCTAGAGAAAAAGTATTTCGAATATGAAGGAAATGAGCAGATTTAGTCAAGCGATCAACAATATACCAGATTGCATTATTACCCCGAGATGTCTTCGGTAATCCCACAACAAATTCCAATGATATATTTTCCAATTTCCACTCTGGCACAGGTAAAGGTTGAAGCATCCCTTTCGGTTACTACCTCTCTACTTCAACCAGCTGAAAAGTCAATCACTTCACAGTAAAATCAGCATTATCCCATTTCATTCCATCCATCCAGTAATACACCGGCAGATCACTGTACATCTTAGTACTGCTAGGATGAACTGAAAACGGAGAACTATGAGCTTCACATAACAACTCTCTTCAACTGTGAATTACAAGGCACACACAATCTCTTCCCAAATCTCAAATCACAGTCATTATCAATGTTGAGTTCAGGAAACTTACCATTCTGAACCAGCTCTACCTTTTTCTGCAACTCACTGTCTTGCTTCTGTGCTTTCTTGACTCTGTCTGGTAGAGATGATCTCCCTGATACCTGAAACAAAAGAGAATAACTTCCTACACCGACAACTTCTATTCCAAAATTCATCAAATCAAAAACCAAAGGATCTCATTCCAAACGTAGCATGGTTAATGAAGAATTAATTTTTCGACTCAAATCATCAGCCACATTATTTTCTTTTCCCGGATGGTAATGAATTATACAATCATAAACCTTGAATAATTATAGCCATCATATCTTTCTCATGTTAAATTCATTCTGAGTGAATATATACTTTATAATTTTGTGATTGGTATATATTTCACAATTTACTCCATTCAAATGATGCATCCAAATTTTTAAAGAGAAAACACCCGCAGCTAATTACAAATCATGTGTAGGGAAATTATCCTCATGATTTTTCAAGTGACGTGAAGAATATGCAATTAACTGATCATTCTGCCTAAGGAAACAACCATGTCCCTTCAACGAAACATCACTGCATATAACAAACTCACCATTCATGGAAGGAAGTTCCAAAACTAGAGCATTCACCAATCTTCTTTTCAACTCCTGAAAACAATCATCACATTCTTTGGTCCAGATAAACATAACACCCTTCCGAGTTAGCCTAGTCATTGGACTAGATAACCATGAAAAATGTTCAGCAAACATTAGGTAGTAACCTTCCAAACCAAGAAAACTACGGATCTCGGTTACATTGGCAGGTCTTGTCCATTCTTAAAAAACTTATGTTTTAGTAGGATCAACAATTAAGCCATTTTATTAAACAATGTGACCAAGGAATGAAATTTTTTGTAACCTAAACTCACATTTGCTGAATTTTCTATACTGTTTCTTTTCGTTTAAGTTTTTCATGATAACCCTTAAATGACTTTCATGGTCCTCTATACTTTTAGAAAACACCAAAATATCATCAATAAAAACAACCAACATTTCTCACCAGAGTCAACTAAGACATCACTACAATAAACTGTTTTGTTCTGATTCTGACCATCTCTGGATACTGATTTGAAAGGTCATTTCCCTCTGTATGCCTTCCCATAAAATCCGTTCTATTTCCTCTATCAAAGACCATTCTTAACACAGAAATATCATAGGCGAAGAAACATGGTAATCTTTAAATACTATATCATTTCAATATTACCCCAAATTAATTTATAATTTAACAATTTTATAACTACTAATTTTGTCTAAACTGACCTCTGATTCCAACTATAAGGCCCCAGCCTTAAACCTTACTTAATATTGAATTAAATGAATAATTCACATTGAGGATCTCATCAGGTTTAGTGTTTTAGAGAATTAGGACATAACTATTACATCTCAAATGATTACAAAGTAGAAACTGCTACTGAGTTTCCATAAAATAAAATGTCTTAAAAAGAAACATGTCAAGTTCTATGTTTTAGATAGCATGACTTTTCCTTGATCCCATCATTGACCCTATTCCAAATTAATTCCAGTGAAAAACATTTCATAAACTTGGGATGAGCATAAAAAGCTCAGTAAAGGATATAAAAGTACGAAATGAAAAAATTAGTCCATCTATGAAATCATACTTTACACATAAAACATAAGCATTTCAACATACCTCATCAAATCATGAATAAATCCTAGAAATCATAAGACATAAAGGTAACTTGAGTCATTCATAACATTCTTACGTAGGGAGTAACCCTCATTGATACATTTGGAATACCCATCACATTATATTCCCTAAATCTCTTCGGAGAAACCATAATGTTTAACTCTTTCATGTTACCCAATGCATTGGAGATCTATATCGGGCTCACCCGCCCTAAGTTTATCATGGAACCACCTGTCTTCATAACAATTCCCAAGAACCATAACATAACTGTATCACGTAAAACATGCAAAAAAGATACATAACATTTCCACATTTCAATCAAAAGATATCAATAAAACACTTTGATATAATAAAAACATTATGAATACCATTTTCAATACCAAAATAAAAGAAAAGTAATACATGGTATTTATTTTTCATTTAAAAAAAAAAATCGGTTATGGCTTGTAGAGGAGGCCGAAACTCAAATAATGGTCACAAAGGCGGAGATGTCGTTGTTGCCGCTTACGTATGACAAAAAAAATCCTTTTATCATTTAGTAAAATACTTCATATAAAAAAATATTCCTTTTGAATAAGCATAAATGTCAATGAGGTTTATACACTGTATAAAAGAAAGTTGTGTATAAAACAAAATATGCCTTAATGAACGGAGATTGAGACGATGTCCCTTACAAAAATCATGTTGTAAATAAAATAGATCGCTCATGTGAATTAACTACAAGCTCACATAAAGAATTTATAAATAAATGATAACATATAAAAATTCATTTCTCACATAATCATGGAACAACATAAATAAGAAGTATAAGTTCAACCCAAAGAATGGGAATTGGGTTAAGAAGTTCCCTTACCTCATGTCCGACGTGACTCGATTGATCTTTAATCTCTTGAATAATAAACATGAGTTAATTTATACTTTATTAATAACCTTTTTCATGTTCATTATTCCTTTTATATCACTTATTACCATGTCATGAACACTATGTAATTTTTTAAGTTAATAACTGTCGTTTTAACGATTATTGGTACTTGAGTCAAAATTAAACTCTTTATAATTACAAGTTGTTCATGTATCCATTCTATCTAGAGTTATATTAATTAAGTAGATATAATATATATCATATATATCCTGTATATTCATGTATTTATAATATTACATTACATTTAGAGGTATGAAATGAAATGCACCGTTCATGGAGATGGTAAGCCGTACGTACGCATGAACGCTACTTTTATTTATATTTCGTATTTTATGGAATGGAATCATAATTAAATAAAGGTATATTATAATTCCAGTATAATTTCATATATAATATCATTAACACCATCCTTTATACGTCCCACATATGGAATTAACGAATGAAATCACATTGAGGGGGCGGTAGTCTCCACTTCCTAAAATGATGATATCGCGTGTACCCATAATGGATGCGATATAAGAATTACATTAATGAAAAATAATGAAGCTAAAGAAAAAAATAAACATAATATTTATCATATATAAATATATTGTCATCTTAATGTCCACCTTTGAAGGTGTTATATGAATATTGAATAATCATCATTTCGTGAGGCAGAAATTCATCATCCACGGAAACAGTATGCTCTTTAACAATTTGATCAAGGTGTGTGTAAGTGTAGATCTAATACTTCTCATAACAACATCCTAGAATATTGAAGATACGGGTGTTGTTACAAAATAAAGTAATAAAAAGAGTTTAGGGGGTTGGAGAAGAAAAATAAAACATAAGAACACAAGAGATGACATTACCTTTAAAACGGGTAACTCATTTTGATTTGAGTTCAAAGGCTTCCTTTGAAAGACTTCTTCCCAATGTGAGGCTTCTAAGAGTAAGAGAAGGATGTGGAGAGAGAAAATTGGGAGGATTTGGCCAAGCCAAAGGCTTGATAGGTGTTGGTAAGGTGGTAGAGGTGGGGAATTTTTATAAGAGGAGACGAGGGGCACTCTTGGAAAGTTATAAAATGTTACTTTATTATAAAATTCATTTCGGATTTTAAAGGTCCCAAAATTATATATTTCGACAAAAAGATTATAATAGTTAGAAATAAACCCATAAAATAAGTTTTTGACAAGTTTAGGTCTTATATATTACATTATCTTTTTATTTTATTTAAATTGTTAATTAATTTGGTAATCGCTTCATCATCATGGTGTCATAAATAATTTAATTTATTTAATGTCTAAAAATTATAAAGAAATATCATGATATAGGAAATCTTTTTATCTTTCTAATGAATTTTTATAGTCAAAATTATTACTTTTTATAACCCCATTTAAGAATTGTTTTAGTAAAACAACACATATTTGTGACATTTCTATTTTAACATTAAATAAAAAGTTATTAATTTCATTTTCCTACCAAAGTTGCTCCATGTGGTCCCCATGTTGACCCATGGATTTTCATGGTTGGACATGACTCATCAAATAAATTTAGGTCATGTTTCAAGGTCATTTAATATTATTAAAACATTATTTTTACCTTAAATTACACTGACTATCTCTAATGACGATTAAAAACTTAAAAGCTACTATTCACCAAAAAATTATTTTAATCACATTGAACCATATTTTACATCCTAATGACAACCATGAATGTCGGATTTTTGAAATTAAATGCAGAGATATGGTAAAATTTCATTTAAACGAAAAATCAGTTTTTTTACGTACCACTTAGTGGTTTCATTATTCATCAAAAATTGACGTTTTTCTGAAATATACCAAAACATCAAATAATATATATTTGATTTTATGAATTATAAAATGATGAATATTTTAAAAAATTCAAAACATATAAGTTACTGTAATTAATTTAATAAATAATTATCACTGTTAAAACAAATAGCGTGTTTTTATGAAACAATATATATCAAAAGATTGAAAGTAGTTTATGTCCAATTTCAAAGTGAAATTAATTCTAACGACCATAATTGGATTAAATGATAAAAATATATTATAATTTCAATTTAAAACCAATTGAAAATATAATCTAATAATATAAATAAATTAGATTAAAATGTTTTTTTGAATTAAAATACAACATTTTTCACTATTCATTAAAAAAATAAACTTTATCAGAAAAATACCAGAAAATTACACCAAGTAAATTTTGATGTCTCAATTCTAAATAAGAATTTTATTTGGTCAAAAATAATTTATAAGAGTGACCAAAACTATATTTAAAGAGGGTTCTCCAGTAAAAGACGATAAGTGGACCTTTAGTGAAAATTATAGTATATATGCCTAAAATTGAATTCTTTTCGTATTTTAAGCCTTTATACTTTATTGGATAAATGTAAAAACATTTAACAAACAAATATAATCATATTTTAGTTATTTATATTCCTTCCCGCCAATACAACAGCTACGTGTTAAGTTCAATTTAAAATAATATTATTTTATTACTAGTGTGCAATGAAAGATTTCAAAAAAACACTTTTTTGTGTATCGGGTACGCTATGGAAAATAGCAACCCATTTAAAGTAAAAATAATATTTAATTCGAAAATATTAATAAGCATGAAAATTTATTATTCTTTATTTACCTGGGATGTTACACTAAAGGCATCTTGAGTAGGGTCAGAGATAAAAAATTTAGTTGGAAACAACCAATACTGCCTATTTGTAATTTGAGTAGTGCACAAAACATAAATTTACACACGTATAATAGAATATGTAATTTTATGACGAATAAATAAATAATCGTACCATAATGGTAATTAAGGCACACATGATGGATCAACCATCTTCATCTCAATATAGGAAATAATGTCTTAATAATTAGTGCATATATTTTAATAATATATATATATATATATATTATATATTTCTCCCACCTATATGGACCATGCGTGTGTTGACACAAAATGGCCAAATAAATAGAATATTAGTTCTAGGTGGACTCGGGCATACCTGAGACAACCATTTCCATAGTTATAACCATATATTTTAATAAAATAGGCTTCATTCCATACATCCAAATTGATTGATAGATTCAAAAAAAACGACACTCGAGATGGAGATATAGCCTTCATGGGGACAATCTATCTATAAAATGTGTCATGTGAAGACCAAAACCCATATAGTACTATAGATGTGGTGGATCATAATCAACACCTGATATAAGGTAGTAAGATGCTTCCATGCTCAATATCCCATTACCATATTATCAATGACTATATAAAGGTGTATAATAATTAATACAATAATGGTCCATTACATCCCATCCTTTTCATTAATCTATCCCATATACATAGAATATGCAAAATGATTCATAATATAGGTCAGAATTCATAACAACATATGAATTTCATTAGAAAACAATAATTATAATTAAAAAATATTCATTATAAAAAGGGATTCATATAATATAAACATGGATCATAGTTTACAATACCACATGTAATTTCATTTAAACCATTGGGATTAAATTTATACATTTCAATCAATAATGCATTATCCAGTAATTTTAAATCACCCCTTATATTAATCAAAACATGGAAAATTCACATACAAAGATCAAGTGTCAATTAGTAGATGTCATGGTCAATTTATTTTAAGGATTAAACCACAATGAATAATCTATATTATATAATACATTCACCATAACCTTGAAATTAAATTCATCAAGACATGGAAATTTCATTTCTAAGGCACAACTGTCAATGTGAGATGAAATGGGGCACATTAAATATGCATACTTGTGGAATTAGAAATAATATAGGAAAAAACTAGTGGTACTTTTGAATTCATTTAATTCCAATAATTCAAGATATATTCCATTTAAAACCAAGTTAGAAAATTATAGATGATCCAGGAATTTGAAAAAATCAGTAAAATGGTCAATTCTATTTGGCGCCCCCAATGGGTGACCATATATGTTATGTACAACCTATAAACCACAAAAAAAATATCAATATAAATGTAATATGGTGTGAAATAGAATAATACACGACGGAATCAATATATTTTATATTCATAGAGAAATATTGTGTGAGGAACAATGGTGGAATTAAAAATCAAAAAAAACTCAATAGAAAAACAACATGATAAAAAAACTCAATTTCATATATAAATCATTTCCCAATATGAGCATTATAAATAGAGTAGATTATAGGAGATATGATAAATTCTCCAATTCCCTAATAACTAGTCAAACTGTTTCTATAACAAAATATCTCCCTAGATTTGATGATTATCATTGAATAGAGCTGGAAAACAAGTTATGCATATTGAGATATATCAAATGCTTCTATTGGATAAAATAACAAACACCATTTGGATGATCAACATTAATTCATTTCCTTGGGTGTTCTTATACTCAACGTAGATATATGTAAAGTGAATTAAACTATATATTTAATTGAAAAAAGGCTTTTTATTTAAAATTTGGTTAAAAAATGTAATTTCACTACAATATATGAAGGATAATTTTTTCCACGTGGTTATCCAAAAACGTGCACATACTATGCCCATAACACTGCTACATGGGGCACACCACTAAGTTAGGTGCCTTATTTTTTGTAACTGTCCACAAACCATGAAGAACCATTTTGACCTATGTTTACAACTAGCAACAAGACCTTATGTACTAGGTCAAATGGTCACAAATAAAATATGAAACCTAATGTTATTTTCCCATTTTGGTTCTCCTAGTCCTGAATGATCCCCAGATAGTCATGTGACCTTCATTGGGGAGATTAGAAAACATTATCATGGATTTATAAGGCATTAAAATTAATAAATTAGGGATATGTACCTTCATTAAAACTATTGGTCATTATAACATCCCCTCATTAAATCATATTTTCCCCAAGTAGTCCATATGAGGGTAAAGAGGTATCATCAATGAAGAGTTATGGCCACTAAGAAAGTATTACAGCTTCATGCTCCAATGTCTCATCATGTTCTCTATCATTATTCCATGAAACCCATAACAAGGAAAAAAATTGTGTTACAATTCCTTTAATCTTTAATACACTATACATACAAGATACTTTACAATGGAACCATTTTCATCCAGATCAACCTCATCAGGATGAAATATTTTTGACGAGTGTGGATAATATCTTTTAAACATAGAAACAAAAATCATGTATTTACCGATATCTCTGAGGACATGCGAACTGATAATCCACCATTCTAATCCACTCCACAGCATCAATTGGTCCAACGAACCTCGGTGAGTGATTAAAAATTTTTTCAACACATTTATTTTGTATCCCATGTGGGGATCACATAAAAATATGGTATTCAACCCCAAAACCCAACAGGTTGTTGTCATTTATTGACACACAAGTATTTTCTGCACTGAGATTTCATAATTAACATTGTGATCTATTTGACCAACTCAATAGTAACCTCTATGATATGTAGTCCATGAACTAAGGTATACCCAAGTATATTCCATCACAAAGGTCAATAGAAAATTCTACCTTATAAGGCTTCATAAATATCCATCATTTCGGTATCCTAAAAGATATTATTATAATTGAACTACACCATTGGAATGTATTTATCCCTTTCACCTACAAAATCTAGGACACATTCATGGAGCATATCCTCTAGCACCTGAATCACATTCTCCTTCTATTCAATGGTATATGGTTGAGAAGACATTTTCAAATGTATCTATGTACAGAAGGCCTTTTATAAACCCTACTAGAATTGTGACATGAATGGAGAATATCTATCATAAATGAAAGAATAAGGATATCCTTGACGATGAAAAACCTCATTTATTAACCCACTACATAGATCATATACCATTATGGTATCTGACACATGTGTTTAGCATTTTTCATTTATCATATAATTAATGAAAACCCACAATGCATCATTTCGATGAGGTGATCTATTTAAACCAGTCATGAATACCATTAAAAGATAATTCCATTAACACTCGGGAATGGAATACTAATATTGAATACTTTCCATTAATTGGTGTTCCACATTCCCCTACTAAAAAGTGGAATCCCTAGTGTTGAAAACGATAATTTCACGTTCCATTCAAGGACACCAATACCTGCACCAAAGATCCTGAATCATTTTTCTGTCACAGAGGTGAACCACCAATGATGAGTTGTTGAATTACCACATCATCTCCACTCTAATTTAATCCATGACCCATAATTTCCAATTGAACCAAATGTTATCATCCACATACATGGTTGAACTAGAGAATGTTTTATCACCTGAAATGATTTCACTCTAGATAAGGACTTGAACACCAAAAAACTACCTCATTCGTACCCATTCTAGAGGAGTAGAATTTATTACTGTGTATGAGAGCATGGATTGACCATTTAACTCCAAATCCTAAATGTGTATCTCTGATAATAATTCCATAGGATATCTTTCGACTCTAGATTCATGAACCACCAATGTATGAGTCTTTTGGATGAGAGAATCAAATGATGAATTTTTTTACATGTTATATAGAAAAATTTGAAATACAACAATTTATAGTACAAAACCCCCATATATTGAATGATATTGATATCCCAAAATGTGAATATATATACATGAAGAAATTTTGACTAGTTAATGCCAATGAAATTTCCCCTTAAAGATAGTGTCTCTAATAGAATAATGCATGGAATAAATCTACAAGCATGATGTGTTGTGTCTGGTAATTCTACTCATGATACCTCAACTAGTAAAATCCTTATTTGAATACTTTGTCATCATTTATTATAAAATAATAATCCCAAAACCTTATTTGTTAATGTACACAATATAGCTCTTTGTTGATTCCAACTGAATCAGTATTAGGTATGATGCAAATCTTCCTTTTAACTATTAATGAACTACATAACAGACATTTTACCAAACTAATTTCACAAAAATATATTTCAAATCCCATAAGAATTTCTGAAATTATGGAGAAATACTTGATTATGTGTATGAAATATTTGACATGGCTTAAGTTACTCGGAATTTCCAAGACACATTGGGTCTAATCCCATGAAAATGAATCTTTTAATTTATCTTGGTCTAATGAAACTCTTGGCTCCATGATGATGTGAACTAGGAAGTAGGAATTATGGATCCAAAATTGGAACTTAGTTATACTTGAATATAATTGGTTCCCAAATAGTGTATTTATCACAATATGATGATTGGTTGCATGTTATTATAAGGGCCATGAATGCACTGAGTTATTGTCATAAAATACAACCACAAATGAATCCAGATATGGGTGAATGACCTAGTTTATAATAGCCACAAAAAAATGAAGGTGCATTCGTTAGTCTTGAAAACATACCGATGTACACTTAGAGAACATATCTTCTCTTGATGATTGTGCATGTTATTTTTGATGTCCATATAAGCACATTATGATTCCTGACCTCATATTTATCATAAATACACATTATCCCCACAATGGTGATCAAAAAAATAATTTATTTTCAAATTTGGTAACCAATTCCTTAACATGATATTATTTACCAAATAGGAATCCACACAAATCTGAAGTTTACCTTATTCCTTTTTATTGAAAAGGTCCAATGATACCCACAGTGATGTTTTGGGGTGTATAAAATTTTTAGCCTCCAAATACTCCAACAAACTCAAGAGCTCCAAAAAATACACAGGTGGAGTCCTACCATGATGAATTTACACTATTGATGCTCTTGGTGATGAATCAATATTAAACTCAACCTCTATCACTGGAGTTAAACCCAATAAGTCATTAAAAAACCACTATTTAACAAACAACAATTGGAAGAAAAATATGTAGTTTCAACCACTATTTTATGGATGAAATGTCTTGTGATTTGAGCTATAACACTACAATGCCTCAATTATAAATGTCTTGATCAAGTATCACTAACAACCCTTTCACCATTATGAACATGCCTAACACCATATAGTGACGTAAATGTCACCATTTAGTGATAGATGCTTAAATGATATCGATAAGGAACTATCCAATTTAACATGATGATTAATTTAAAGACAACCAGGTTTTGGAATTATGGATTCCACCTAAAAGGTAGCCACCTATCTCAACGAGACAGTCCATTCAATAGTGAACTCCAATTGAAATAATAGAAAATCGAGTCTCTAGCTACAAAGATAAATGAAACTTCCCAAATCATGATGTATAAACATCTTATAATAGTCATAGATATAATAGAGTTAGACAGTCATGTTTCAAATAATTTATATACTAATATTAAGGCTACTATAATAATACCACACACAGTAGAAAGTATAGAAATATGCCCCCCAGTGACTGCATGACTACAAGTAACCAGCTTGTCCCACCCCATTGAGTCATTGTTCTATACCCTTGAGCAAGCCAACTACAGTGCACTGAGAATCATAAACCTGAATATCACTTCCCCAATTTTCAACTCATCCTGATCGACCACTGGTCTTCCATCTACCTAGTAGACGATAACTCACTAGACTAGATCCTGAAAAATTATTATGCTTATATCATCACTCATTATGCACTTTAGGGGTTATCCTACATAAATATTGAATATTTCCAATCCTATCATAGCCTCAATATTAAATTGAATTGTGTGGGAACTGGTGGTTTTATGTCTTAGATTCTTTCATTAGTGATAAACCCAAAATATATCTATGAGAGAATTTTGACTAGAAACACCCCCGTATGTTGCCACAAGACACCACAATATTCCCAAAAGATGGACCATATACATATCATGTTGTGGAATTGTCCTAACACATACCTTCATCTTATCTCAAGTTCATCTATGTAATAAGGGATTGAATGATGATTTTATAAATTTTCATCAACCTAAACATGATGACTGGTGATTGAATTTCCTTTACAATACCATGCTAAAATCACCTAGCTGTCACAAGATAATCATCAGTGAGAGTATGAGATAACTCACTGAGTTCGTTGAAACAAACAAAATTTTCAATTAAAATTATAATCCCATACTACAAGATCCTAAATTATCTTGCTCTTTATATTCTAATAGCATGTGAAAATAAGTACTCATAGTATATATTCTGAAATTCATCCAATATCATATAACAATTACAATACTCTTGTGTGAAAACATCTCACAACCTTTATTATGATTCTTGAAGGAGATATGTTTACAATATGACACTTCGCTCTGGAAATATATATATATTCCCAACTATAGATAAAATATACTCAATCCAATAATCTAATAAATTATGTTCTATGTCTCCCAATAAATAGGGAGGATGATGCTACGTAAAGTCATATGTAAAATGTACCATGATATGGGAAGGAAAAAATACATATTTCATTGATTTAAAGATTCATTGGAATCCCTCTCCTAAATGAGAGTTATTTAAGATTTATAGAACTATATGGGGTTCCACAATTTGAAATATATGTGGAATCGCTAGGGCTCATGGTGTCTCCACCTTACAGTCATGGACTTCAATAAATTATGCCAATCCAATAGGTAGACATTATGGAAGGATGACACTACAATTCCAAAAACCAAGCTCATAACCTATTTTGCAAAATGATAATATTATGTTTAAGAAAGTAGGATAAGTATAATGTCTTAATTTGAGAATGATGATGCCTCCAATACTTCTTCGAAAACTAGTTCTAGATTTTAGGATGGAACATAATAGGAAATACGTATGTAATAGATCCCACTACCCAATAAATAGGCCAAGCTATGGTCAAAGTGATTATTTAAAAAGTATAGGACCTAAATAACCAAATTATATGTCACAATCATTTTGAAATTTTTACTCTTAAAATGTGTTATTAACATAAAATGGATGTATTATATGGTATACCTATTTCGACCTATACGATCTCATACTTTTTATGTACCAAAATTTGATATCCATTAAACTCATATAATAACATTTCTCAACTCATGAACCCAATGACCCATAGCTCACCATTTTAATATTTATTACATAAGATCTTATTATTAACCAAATCATGAAAACCCTATTATGATATGGCATATAGATTAAGTGTAAATTATGTTTTCCACTCCATAATTTTTTTAGAATAATTCAATATAAAAAAGGGACTGTGGATATGAGAAATGAAAATTCCTGCTAATAATATAAATGACATGGAATTATTCATGGAATATATATAATATCATGACTATAGAGATTCCTCTAATGCATTTACCAAATTTAATCTGGTGATAGTAAAGAAATCATCTTATCAATAAAATAGATATCAATAACATTAGACATAAAGTGTGTCACCCAACTGTTTAGACATATCAATAATTAATTGAAAAAAAAATAACTATAATAATAATTATCGATACTTGTGATATACCAAAAACATGGTTCATGGTTGATAACCATGGGTTATGATAATGTTCCATGTGTTCCCATTATCAATTATGTTGTCTCCAAATACTTATTCTATGAAGGAATACATCTTTCATACCACTTTATAACATCCTAACATGTTTTCCATAAAACATGTTCCCCAACCAAGTTGGTCACATTGAAAACTACATGGACACCTACCTTAGAGATGTAGATGACTCATCTCCCACTGTCAGCCTCATATTTTGAGTTCGTTTGAAGAGATATGAGAAACAGTCACATACCATGTACATATGTAAAATTACTTTATAACAAAATAGTGAAAATATTTCAATATTAACATTGATTGGAGTTAAAATAATTTGGGAGCGTACCAAGAATAAACATTTTCTTTAGACTGAAAAAATAATTGAAAAAGGAAGAAGGAACTTCTTCTATGCTATGAAATGGGTGTTGTTGATCTGAAAGGAAGAATAAGAGAGGGTGTTTCAATTGAATGATGACGGGAAAAGAAAATATATATTTATTTTTAATGAGAGGGAAATAATAATTTCGTCCCCAAATATAGTGGCACATGATTTGGCCACATGGTTTAGCCAATATGTGTTAAAAAAATTTAGTTCACTAATAAATTGGGAACCCCTAGTGGTTAAGTGAATTGATTGAATAACTATGAGGAACCCATGTAGAATGGATATATCCCATGTTTTCAACTGTCCATAAGGCCATTCCCCTTGTATCATATGGTTGTAGAAAAACTGTGAGGCTCAGTCTGTTTTTACAATTTTGGAGCTCTGGGCTCTGAATGATCCATGGAAGTTCTTGTGACAACCAGGGAATAATTAGATAACATTTGATGTGAATTTACAGTATATTACTAGTAACAAATAATATTTACATTCACTAAAATGAATGTACATTAAAAAATGTTATAATATAAAATGTAAGAAAATTACTTTTGCTAAATTCTCAAAATAGATTTTACCACCACTTTTTTATCCCACAAAACAGATACATAGAATATGTGGCCATGGAGTAATCTAGTGATTTCTATAAGTGGAAAATTAATATAGTTTTTTCCTATACTTATTTTGATTATTTTGGTCATTTCACACCATGGAATATCATAATATTTGGATTATAAAATTCCAAAAATTGTTCCACCATCTTTTCTAATTCAACACATTATACACTGACCAATGAATGGATCATTTATAATACGCTTTCATTGAAATATGATTCAACTAGATTAATTTAAAAAGTTTATTCCTTTAAATCTTGATATATAGAATTTAGAGATAGTGTTAGTATGATATCTATTTAATATAAAACTAATAGTACATAAAAACAAATGATAGTGTTGTTTTATTCATTTATCATAAATCAAATTTATATCAAATTCCACATATGCCAAAATCAGATGATCGGACTCCAGAAAACCCTATGCAGTCCATCATATCAACAGTATTTACAGGACAACTATCAATCCCGAAAAATAACCACAATACCTCTAAATTTTTGGCTTTTTGATTTCCCTTACACAAATAATGACATTATGTAATACTTTAACACGCAAAAAATGACAATATGATATAATGTAAATTAGGTCATAATATAATTATGAAATAAAAAATCATGTGTCAACCTATAATGTCTCTTGATTTTACATGACATACAAGGTGGATCATAATCCTAATCATTATGGTATTGATGATATTAATAGATCACCATAAATAGATAACAAGGAACAATTTGACTGCCCATCAACATATGATAAGATATAATTTTTTTTGAAAAACTGTATTTATCAAAAATAAATTATTTATAAAAAAAATGATACCAAAATGAATCATAAAAAACACAATTAATTGGTCATGATGGAAAAAATAATATTCCAAAAAAATTAAAAAATAGACTAATTCATTTCCCTACCACAAAGAAACTACCATTCATGATCACATAATCTTCCAACATACTGATGTCGGATCCACTAAATGGTGCCCCAGGATCGTGGGAAAATGTATTTAATAATACCTCTATGAAATCTAGAAGATTCCAACTACAACTCGTGGACCAATGTTATATATCAAGGATTACATACCCCCGTGGTCAAACTTGCATAATAGGTAAATTAATATTTAAGTAATATAATCATAATAAATGGTAACTAAAATGGATGAATCCAATCCTTTAGGTTATAATAAATCTTGTAACGCCCCGACCCCAGCTACCCAGAGTCGGTGCATTACTTCGTAACATTGGCATGATCACAAAGGATCAAGTCTCGAAAGACCGATTAGTTTAGTAGCCTTGGAAACACTAGATACATTCATAAGTCTTTCATTACATCAAAATTAAACAAACTACAAAAAACATGGTCTTCATATTCCACACTCATATCTTCACTGATTATTCTTGCAAGTCAGTCATAAAATACTTCTTCACAACCTGGAAAATTTTTAAACATTGAAAGGGGTGAGCTCAAATGCTCAGTAAAGATAACAATAATACGGAAGCTTTCATAAATAAACATTAACATTTAAGGCAATGTATAACTAAAACAAAAGCCTCTTAAACATGAACTTCAACATAATATGGCAAAAGTAAAATGAGATAATGCCATTTACTTCTTCACATGGATATTCTACTGGTCGAATAATCACATGTAATATCAATAACCACTTTCATAATGAGGGAATGTATAATGCCGGACATTCTGAAACATTTTGTCAAGGCCTCGGCCAAGACGTCTAAAATGATTAAGGCCTCGGCCAAAACCATAAATCAAATTGGGAAAGGGCCTCGGCCAATTCCACGTCTAGTTGTCTCATGAGACCTGCCGATGCATCGAGGAGCTATTGCGGGCTCCACCCGTCACTTATTAAGTCCAATACATTCCTCATATGAATAGGTTTAAACATATCATAAACCTTAACATAATCATATCACATAAAACATGCATAAAGGAAACATAAAATTTCCACATTTCAATCACAAGATATCAATACAACACATTGTTATAATAAAAACGCTTTCAAAACCATTTTCAATACCAAAATAAAAGAAAGTTAAAACTTTGTATTTATTTTTCATTAAAAAAAAGATAGCTTGTATAGGAAGCCGAAACTCAAACAATGGTCACGGTGGCGGAGAAGTCATTGTCGCCGCATAAGTACGGAAAGAAAAACATTCCCTTTTGTCGTTTAGCAAAACGCTTCGTATAAAAAAGATTCCTTTTGAATAAATGTAAAAGTCAAAGGGGTTTATACACCGTATAAAAGAAAGTTGTGTATAAAACCAAATATGACTCAATGAAAGGGGATTGAGACGGAGTCCTTAAAAAGATCATTTTTAAAATAAAATAGATATATTATGTGTATTCACTATAGGTACACATAAAGAAAGTAAAAATACAAAATAAGACATAATAATATCATGACATAATTTGAAAGTAGGAGATTAACCCAAAGAATGGAAGTTGGGTTAAGAAGTTCCCTTACCTCGTGTCTGACTTGACTCAACCGTTCTTTAACCTCCTGAATAATAAACTAGAGTTAATATATACCTTATTAAGAACCATTTTCAACTTCATTATCCTTATTATATCACTTATTACAATGATATGAACATTATGTAATTATTTAAGTTAATAATGTTCATTTTGTCGGTATTTGGTTCTTAAGTCAAAAATAGGCTTCTTACACTTACATGTTGTTAATTTGGTCAAAGGTTCATTATATCCAGAATGGTATTCATGATGTAGATATCATATATGTCATATATATCCAGTACATACATTCATTTATAATATTACATCACATTTAGAGGTAAGAAATGAAATGCACCGTTCATGGAGACGGTAAGCCGTACGTACGCATGAACGCTACTTCCATTTCTATTTCATATTTTCTGGAATGGAATCATAATGATATGAGAGTATATTATAATTCCAGTATAATAACATATATAATATTATTAACTTTATCCTTCACACATCCCACATATGGTATTAACGAATCAAATCACTTTCAGGGGGCGGTAGTCCGCGCTTCCTAAAATGAAGATATCGTGTTTTACCCATAATGGAAACCATAAAGGTATGCCCAAAATGAAAAAAACAGAAGCTTAAGGAAAACATAAACATATTATATATCATATATAAAAATAGTGACATCATAATGGCCACCTTTGAAGGTGTTAAATGAGTGTTGAACAATCATCGTTTCGGGAGGCAGAATTTCGCCATCCACGGAAACCTTATGTTCTTTAACCATTTGATGTAGTTGTGTGGAAGTGTAGCTCAAATAAATCTTATAACAACATCCTAGTATATTTAAGATACTGGTGTTGTTACAAAAGAAGTAAATAAAAAGAGTTTAGGGGGTTGGAGAAGCAAAATAAAACAAAAGAACATGAGAGAATGAATTACCTTAAAAAGTGTAACTCCTTTTGAGTTGAGCCTAAAGGCTTCCTTTGAAAGGATTCTGCCCAAAGGGAATCCTCTAGGATGAGGAGAGGGATGTGGAGAGAGCAAATGGGCAGGGGTTGGCCGAGCCAATGGCTTGAAGAGTGTGTGAAATGAGGTAGAGGTGGGGGCCTTTTATAAGAGGAGAGGAGGGGCACTTTTGGAAAGTAAAGGAACATTACATTATTTGAAAATGTGTTTCGATTTTAAAAGGTCCCACATTGATAGAATTCGTGGATAAGGTGATAAGGCATCGAAATCCACTCATCCAATTGGTTTTGGCCATGTGTAGTTCATAGATTTTATATTACCTTTCCATTTTATTTAAATCGTCAAATAATGATGTCATCGCTGCATCATTATTATGTCATAAATAATTAAATTTATTTAATGTCTAAAAATTATAAAAAAAATACTATGATATAGGAAATCTTTTTATCTTTCCAATGACTATTTATAATCAAAATTTGGACTTGTGTAACCCTACTTAAAAATTGTTTTAGTAAAACACTTTATGTTAGTGTCATTTTCACTTTAACATTAAATAAAAGTAATTTATGTTATTTCCCAACAAAAGTGGATCCATGGGGTCCCCAAGTTAGGCCATGGCTTGTCTTGGTCGGCCATGACACAACCAATGAGGTTGGGACATGTGTCTAGGTCATTTAATATTATTAAAATATTATTTATACCTTAAACTACCCTAATTACCACTAATCGCGATTAAGAACTTAATAAGTTACTATTCACCAAAAAATTATTTTTATCCCATTGAACCACATTTTACTTCTTAATGACAACCATGTATGTCGGATTTTTGAAAATCAAATCACAAAAGTGGTAATATTTCATTTAAACGAAAAATCAGTTATTTAACAACCACTTAGTGGTTTCACTATTCATCAAAAATTGAAGTTTTTCAGAATAAGGCCAAAATTTCACCCTAAGCTATAATTGATATTCCGAATTGAAAAATGATGTCTATTTTACAAAATTCCAAACATATTAGTTGCATTAATTAATTTTATAATTAATTCCCGCTGTCACAACAAATAGCGTGTTTTTAAGAAACAATTTATATCAAAAGATTGGCAATTGTTTATGTCCAATTTCAATGTTAAATTAATTCTAATGACCACCATTGGATAAAATGGTAAAAATATATTCTAATTATACTTTAAAACCATCAAATATTATAATTTATCACTATAAATTATTTTGATTAAAAAAGTTGTTTTAAGTATTTTTCACTATTTATAAAATTTTAGAAGTTCTCAGAAAAATACCAAAAATTCAACATAGGCTAATTTCGATATTACGAATACAAAAATGAAGTCCATTTTGACATATAAAATTTATAATATTTCAAAAAGAAGGTATTACTATTCATAACGGCTATTTTGATTAGTCGCGGTGTTTTAGAACTCGAAGTTGCGTACAATGCAAGCTATTGTATTACTGAATGAGAAGCGTATCGTGGAAGCTCGGGGTGTTACATTCTCCCCTCCTTCAATAAATTGCGTCCTCGCAATTTGAAATTTTTCTTGGAAAATAAAAGGTTGAAAATAGAAAATACCTTTGAGGAAAACCCACATCGGAAATAAGATTAATAAAATTTAGCCTTAATAAGAGGGAAAGGGAAATGAACAAGTCACCACCCAATTATGATCTCGATTAGGAGAACATTGGTGGCAATTAGAGACATATAATTAGAGGAAAAACGTAAATATTTGTAGGGAGCGATTGGGGTCATCAATCACAATCAACTGTCAAATTGAGGGCCTCAAAGCCTTCAATCTATGTTGATTTAAAATATCATCAGTTCAACAAGACATAAGGTATTAGGATAACACTTTTTTTGTTTTAATATCCCTTTACTAAAGTTTAAGAATTAATTTATTCATTGAATAAGAGATAGGTATATATATATTTATGCTTGACAATTAGAGTTTCAACCTTCAACTCATCTTTCACTCAAAAAGATAATAGAACACAAAAATATTATACTTATACTAATTGTATAATGTTCCAAATGTTAACACATACCATTTAGATTAGTAAAATTATTTTGTAATAACCAGGGACTTCCTGTAGGCTAGTGGTAGGAAATAAAGGCCTGTCGCACTATGATTGTGGGTTCGATTCCTGCAGCTTTGTCCGACGCGACGGGTTATTCCCCACCCTGCAGGTTGTCCTTTTCCTAAAAATATAGTACTATACTATTCCAAAAATAATCTTCATAAATTTTTTAGCCTTAAACAATACTATCCAAAGTTCAACTTAATCCATTCCAACCTTAATAGTTATCCAAAATACCTCCGTCCAGACTTTCTCTAAAAGGTCTCTAAATTCCAAAATCAATTTATCAGATTCCCAAAACAAAGAAAAGTTTCTCTTATTGTCACATACTAAAAATATGATTACCTTAATCATATTAAAACCTTACTGAAATCAAAAAGTACTGTAGTACAATCCATATATATATATTACATTATTCTTATAACCAGAATATAATCCTTGAGTCCAAAAGCACCAATACATTAGTTATTCTGCTTCAACTGTAGTAACAGCATAAGATTGTCCTTGACCCCTTGGCCTTTTCTGAGGTAAGTTTCCCTGACGCTTAGGACATTCATTTGCATAATGACCCATTTCTCTACAATTGTAGCATTCAACTTTGACAGCCTCTTTCTTTCCCTTGCAATCACGAGCCTGGTGACCCTTTTCTCCACATTTATAACAAACTCCCATTCCTTTTAGGCAAGTACCAGGGTGATTCTTCCCACAATTATCACATAATGGAAAATCCTTCTTTCCCTTTTTCCCTTTATCTGTCTCTTGTTCCACCGTTCTCTTCTTCTCTTGCTTTACTTTGTTGTCATAAGACTTAGAGAATTCCTTTTCTGTCTTGATAGCACACGAGACAATATCTTCGTATGATGAAAAGGATTGTGATACCAAAGCTCGACGGAGAAATGGTTTTAACCCATCAAAGAAACGATCAATATTACTCCTTGGGTTACGTATATAATCGGCAGCATGCCTCGCTAACCTTGTAATGTTAGCCTCATACTTTGCGACATTCTCATCCTCCTTCTGCCTCAGACTCAGAAATTTCCTTTCCATATCTACTCGATGGTCACGAGGAAAGTATTTTTCTAAGAAAAGATCTTTTAACTCCCTCCATTCCATATTCGATACGTCATCATCTTCCTTTGTGTTTTGAATCAGCGACCACCACTAATCGGCATCTCCAGTGCGGCGGTAAACTGCCATGACAACCTTCTCCCTTTCACTACTCCCCAAGGCATGGAATATTTTCTCTAAGGAATTTATCCATTGCTCAGCTACTATAGGATTTATACTCCCATTGAAGGTTGGTGGTTGTTGCCTCATGAAGCGGTCTAACATTGATCCTCCACGTTGCGGATCAGGGTGCTCCATACGAGTAAGGTTATTATTCATAACCTGAGTGAGTTGTCCCAGTATGGTAATAAGTTGATCAGCACCAGTTGTATCTCCAGGTACACAATAATTATCTTGATCAGGAGGGCAATCCCTACACGGAGTTCGTGCATTGATACGGTTTCCATTCCTTCTACTAGGCGCCATTTCTAAACAATGGCATAAACTAGATTAGTTTATGAATCAAAATACATAATTCCATACTTGTAAAACACTTTACATAAATTGAACTATTTATGGATATAATCCATAATCATAAAAAGAAATGTTTTCTTTGAGGATGTATATACTCATAACCCTTCATAGTGGTTTGTAAATAAAATGAGAATTATCCTAAGCATATCCCCCGGGAGTGTCGTAACCAAGAGTGAAGCAAGGCCCGTTGTCGTGCACCAGTTCCCGTTCGAGTCTAGCTCAAAGCGGTGTTTTCGGGTTTTACCCCTAGGTACATCTGTGCCAGAGCCGCCTCTACCTGCTCGTATCCAGACAGGGATGTATTGCTCGGAAAACTCATAACATCTCTATAATACCAAAATTCTAGGATGTTCTTCTATACTAATCCTCAAAGTCTATCTTTGTTCTATGTGCTCTAATCAGAGTTTATCTAAATCTAGCTTCCAAGGTTAGTACTAAACTGCCTCTGATACCAACTGTAACGCCCCGACCCCAGCTACCCAGAGTCGGTGCATTACTTCGTAACATTGGCATGATCACAAAGGATCAAGTCTCGAAAGACCGATTAGTTTAGTAGCCTTGGAAACACTAGATACATTCATAAGTCTTTCATTACATCAAAATTAAACAAACTACAAAAAACATGGTCTTCATATTCCACACTCATATCTTCACTGATTATTCTTGCAAGTCAGTCATAAAATACTTCTTCACAACCTGGAAAATTTTTAAACATTGAAAGGGGTGAGCTCAAATGCTCAGTAAGGATAACAATAATGCGGAAGCTTTCATAAATAAACATTAACATTTAAGGCAATGTATAACTAAAACAAAATCCTCTTAAACATGAACTTCAACATAATATGGCAAAAGTAAAATGAGATAATGCCATTTACTTCTTCACATGGATATTCTACTGGTCGAATAATCACATGTAATATCAATAACCACTTTCATAATGAGGGAATGTATAATGCCGGACATTCTGAAACATTTTGTCAAGGCCTCGGCCAAGACGTCTAAAATGATTAAGGCCTCGGCCAAAACCATAAATCAAATTGGGAAAGGGCCTCGGCCAATTCCACGTCTAGTTGTCTCATGAGACCTGCCGATGCATCGAGGAGCTATTGCGGGCTCCACCCGTCACTTATTAAGTCCAATACATTCCTCATATGAATAGGTTTAAACATATCATAAACCATAACATAATCATATCACATAAAACATGCATAAAGGAAACATAAAATTTCCACATTTCAATCACAAGATATCAATACAACACATTGTTATAATAAAAACGCTTTCAAAACCATTTTCAATACCAAAATAAAAGAAAGTTAAAACTTTGTATTTATTTTTCATTAAAAAAAAGATAGCTTGTATAGGAAGCCGAAACTCAAACAATGGTCACGGTGGCGGAGAAGTCATTGTCGCCGCATAAGTACGGAAAGAAAAACATTCCCTTTTGTCGTTTAGCAAAACGCTTCGTATAAAAAAGATTCCTTTTGAATAAATGTAAAAGTCAAAGGGGTTTATACACCGTATAAAAGAAAGTTGTGTATAAAACCAAATATGACTCAATGAAAGGGGATTGAGACGGAGTCCTTAAAAAGATCATTTTTAAAATAAAATAGATATATTATGTGTATTCACTATAGGTACACATAAAGAAAGTAAAAATACAAAATAAGACATAATAATATCATGACATAATTTGAAAGTAGGAGATTAACCCAAAGAATGGAAGTTGGGTTAAGAAGTTCCCTTACCTCGTGTCTGACTTGACTCAACCGTTCTTTAACCTCCTGAATAATAAACTAGAGTTAATATATACCTTATTAAGAACCATTTTCAACTTCATTATCCTTATTATATCACTTATTACAATGATATGAACATTATGTAATTATTTAAGTTAATAATGTTCATTTTGTCGGTATTTGGTTCTTAAGTCAAAAATAGGCTTCTTACACTTACATGTTGTTAATTTGGTCAAAGGTTCATTATATCCAGAATGGTATTCATGATGTAGATATCATATATGTCATATATATCCAGTACATACATTCATTTATAATATTACATCACATTTAGAGGTAAGAAATGAAATGCACCGTTCATGGAGACGGTAAGCCGTACGTACGCATGAACGCTACTTCCATTTCTATTTCATATTTTCTGGAATGGAATCATAATGATATGAGAGTATATTATAATTCCAGTATAATAACATATATAATATTATTAACTTTATCCTTCACACATCCCACATATGGTATTAACGAATCAAATCACTTTCAGGGGGCGGTAGTCCGCGCTTCCTAAAATGAAGATATCGTGTTTTACCCATAATGGAAACCATAAAGGTATGCCCAAAATGAAAAAAACAGAAGCTTAAGGAAAACATAAACATATTATATATCATATATAAAAATAGTGACATCATAATGGCCACCTTTGAAGGTGTTAAATGAGTGTTGAACAATCATCGTTTCGGGAGGCAGAATTTCGCCATCCACGGAAACCTTATGTTCATTAACCATTTGATGTAGTTGTGTGGAAGTGTAGCTCAAATAAATCTTATAACAACATCCTAGTATATTTAAGATACTGGTGTTGTTACCAAAGAAGTAAATAAAAAGAGTTTAGGGGGTTGGAGAAGCAAAATAAAACAAAAGAACATGAGAGAATGAATTACCTTAAAAAGTGTAACTCCTTTTGAGTTGAGCCTAAAGGCTTCCTTTGAAAGGATTCTGCCCAAAGGGAATCCTCTAGGATGAGGAGAGGGATGTGGAGAGAGCAAATGGGCAGGGGTTGGCCGAGCCAATGGCTTGAAGAGTGTGTGAAATGAGGTAGAGGTGGGGGCCTTTTATAAGAGGAGAGGAGGGGCACTTTTGGAAAGTAAAGGAACATTACATTATTTGAAAATGTGTTTCGGTTTTAAAAGGTCCCACATTGATAGAATTCGTGGATAAGGTGATAAGGCATCGAAATCCACTCATCCAATTGGTTTTGGCCATGTGTAGTTCATAGATTTTATATTACCTTTCCATTTTATTTAAATCGTCAAATAATGATGTCATCGCTGCATCATTATTATGTCATAAATAATTAAATTTATTTAATGTCTAAAAATTATAAAAAAAATACTATGATATAGGAAATCTTTTTATCTTTCCAATGACTATTTATAATCAAAATTTGGACTTGTGTAACCCTACTTAAAAATTGTTTTAGTAAAACACTTTATGTTAGTGTCATTTTCACTTTAACATTAAATAAAAGTAATTTATGTTATTTCCCAACAAAAGTGGATCCATGGGGTCCCCAAGTTAGGCCATGGCTTGTCTTGGTCGGCCATGACACAACCAATGAGGTTGGGACATGTGTCTAGGTCATTTAATATTATTAAAGTATTATTTATACCTTAAACTACCCTAATTACCACTAATCGCGATGAAGAACTTAATAAGTTACTATTCACCAAAAAATTATTTTTATCCCATTGAACCACATTTTACTTCTTAATGACAACCATGTATGTCGGATTTTTGAAAATCAAATCACAGAAGTGGTAATATTTCATTTAAACGAAAAATCAGTTATTTAACAACCACTTAGTGGTTTCACTATTCATCAAAAATTGAAGTTTTTCAGAATAAGGCCAAAATTTCACCCTAAGCTATAATTGATATTCCGAATTGAAAAATGATGTCTATTTTACAAAATTCCAAACATATTAGTTGCATTAATTAATTTTATAATTAATTCCCGCTGTCACAACAAATAGCGTGTTTTTAAGAAACAATTTATATCAAAAGATTGGCAATTGTTTATGTCCAATTTCAATGTTAAATTAATTCTAATGACCACCATTGGATAAAATGGTAAAAATATATTCTAATTATACTTTAAAACCATCAAATATTATAATTTATCACTATAAATTATTTTGATTAAAAAAGTTGTTTTAAGTATTTTTCACTATTTATAAAATTTTAGAAGTTCTCAGAAAAATACCAAAAATTCAACATAGGCTAATTTCGATATTACGAATACAAAAATGAAGTCCATTTTGACATATAAAATTTATAATATTTCAAAAAGAAGGTATTACTATTCATAACGGCTACTTTGATTAGTCGCGGTGTTTTAGAACTCGAAGTTGCGTACAATGCAAGCTATTGTATTACTGAATGAGAAGCGTATCGTGGAAGCTCGGGGTGTTACAAATCTAGTCCATAAAATTAACATCATTATCATATAAAAATGATTTAATGCAATTTTTAAATCAAAAAACAGAACAGAAATAAATTAGTCATGAAATCGAACAAAATACATTTAATTATATGAGAATGAAAAAAATCTCTAAAAGCATATAAAGACACATCTCGGTCATCTGCTTCCCAATTCAAATGCTATTCTCACTCATGAATCAAAAACTGCTCTCTGTTCCCAATAAATACATATATATACATTATATTCTTGTTTACCATATGTGGTCTAGATAATATGTGTGATAAACTCAGTATTAAACAACCAACAATGAATATAATTAGTAAGGCAATTCACATAATATGTGGAGAGTGCTGATATAATAATGATATATAGAAATTAAATCAATAAGGGGTCGACTCTGGATCCTGAAGCACGCTAGTCAGATAGTTCATACTTCATCTACTTCTAGATAATCAATTAATAAAATTAAAATAATTATAAAAATATTATTGCTATATACCTAGTGATGTATAAAGACATGTATACATATATATGGTTACTTCTAAAACTCTATTTCCTATGTGTAACTCAAGCATCAAGGGGTAGTGACATGGGTCTTCTATGATTCAAGGAGCACCATGCCCTGTATCATAATATTAGGTATGTAATGATTGATTATATGAGTAGTAGGTATCACATGGCCATGTATCACATCAGCCTATTCTCTATACACATTTATCATAATCCAATGGTGTCACAAGGAACATTCATTATACTTCATATGTGTCTCTATGTTGATTTATCATAATCAAGTAGGGTTACCATTCGCATTGATCATAATTAATAATGGTCACCATGATGATTTATCAGAGTCCTTTTGTGCCTCAATGCCAATTCATCCAAGTTAAATTGTATCTCCATAACCATGTGTTGTAGATGAAATGGACTCCATTCCCCTGTATCACAATATTGCAATGTCATGCTCATATCTAGTAAATAAAGGGTTTCCATGAACATATGTCAACTGTTTAGGGGATTCCATTCCCATATATTGAAACATTTTATGTGTTATGTTTCATTATTAATAGATAATATATGTTTCATTGTTCCACTATATTTCTCTATTTACCAAGAGAGTACAAATTTTTCAATCTAAGCATGTGATGTAGTCATACCGCCCACTTATATTAAATTCACTATTTTCATTATAATTATGAGTCTTTCTAAAACTATAATGAATATTTTTTGTTCACTTAATAATTTAATTCAACTACGAAAATACCACAAGTTCACCCTAAGGTGTATATGTAACCAATTGTGACCCCTATAAAAGTAAAAAATGTTTTGTTGGTATCCTCTATCAGTGATATTTAAATAATAATGGTTTATTTGTATTTAAACAAATAAATCATAAAATATAAAATGAATCATATTGAATCATATTATAAGTCATCATGAACTAATAGAAAAATAGAATAATATATAACTTATGCTGATGATGGAATTTTCATCCAAAATTGGGCACTATTTTGTCAAGATCAAAATAAAATGGAAAAATAAATGAACATCTAAAAAATATGGCTTCTTGAGTCACCCAATAATAGAATAATTAATGTAAATATGAACATAAAAAGTGTCATAAGGATAGTATCACATACAAAGACGATTATAATAAATATAACAGAAGACAATATTGATGTTTGATGAAGATGTTGATTCAAATCCACTACGAATATTTGAGGGGAGCTCAAAAGGGAGTAAAAATGGACCGATTTTATGCATGAAATTTGAAATGTAGTGGGTTGTTGGTTTATAATATAATGAGATAAGTAAAATTTATTCGGTTTACCCTATTTTAATTTAAAACTATTTCTGGTAACAGTTGGATTCACCAGGTTCTTACCATCACCATTAACAATCTAATGTTTCCCCACACACAGTCTTAGAAAACAGTTAGACTGACTCATTGCATCACACTCAAAACCCCTTTGACACATTTCTGAATCTTGTCATATTACCAATGCTCCATCTCACATAGTTAGGACAAATCATATGGACCAATTCTATGCACTAAATCCTCCCACACAAATATGATAATCTATGGATTCTAGGACTATCAGTTTCTACTAACAATGAAGACTAGATGTTTCATTCCACTATGTAATCTTTCAGACCCTGAACAATACCTAAAATCCATTTTTTCTATCATATCCATAATATACAGTAAAATTATTTAAAAATCATGTTATTAACCATCATTATAAAATTATATGTACCACTTGGAAAATTTTGGTTCATATATTTTTCCCATATAGTAGATGTCTTCCTCATATTTCCCTTTCAAGGGTGGTAAATCATTATCTTACAGATAACACTTTCTATTATGAATGTACCTCATCCACACTCTCCCATGTCCTATCTTATACATGGAACTGTGAATATTTCACCAGTAATAAAGGAATATAAATGCCTCATAGTTCCTTCATTTTCTAATCAATGATATGTATGGTATAATCCTAAATATAATCATCCAAATATTTGACATCATCATGTCAATAATTATGTGAATATTCATCTTGATAATAAATAATTTTTTAAATATGGAATATATAATATTCTATACAATACCAAATAGATAACAGTATCCAATAGGGCATTTCTATTACTCCATCTAAAAAATATTATGGCCTAAAAAGATGAGGTAAAAAATTCCATTTATTTTTCATTCATTTATGACCATATATGGGTGATACTCACATGGAAGAATGATCCCAGTCCTCATAATGTGGTGTTAATTGATGGATATTGAAATAGAATATTTTTCTCCACCATGAAGTGACTATATGGTATTAGATATTATTAACCTCTTACAAAGTCTCTATTTCTAGTTAAAGACCAAATAAAACTACCTCTCATACCTCAAGCTATAAAATAGATGAATAGAATGAAATACAATATATTTCCTAATGTAGATCAATAGGAATTTCCTCTTTAGATATATTATCTTAGAAAAAAATTGACAATTGGTGTATGATACATCCATGACTGAATAAATCGTGGATAAATGCTCATTTTATGTCATATAGTTACTATAAAATTAATTCCATGCGGCCATTGGTCTAAAAGATAAAATATGATTTCGGTAACACCATTGTGCACAATGATTTATGTTACCCTATCTACAACCTCGAAATGAATCAAGCATCCCTAAAATAAATAATAGTATGATTTTCCTAGTTTAGGTGTATAATCTCATGGATATACATTCTTCACATATAATTTTGTGAGAAAGAATCATTTCCATAATGGATGTGGAAAACCTTATTTAATCGATCCATAACTACCCAAACTATGTCACTACTTCATGGAGACAACAATCATCAAGTCAAAAAATCTTCCACGATGACATCCAATTTCCATTATTTGACCATTAATGACTATAATTAGATAGATTGCAACTGGTGTTCCACATTCACCAATTGATAGGTGGAACACCTAGTTAATTAATCCACATTACAATTTTTCATCCAAGGGAACAAATACTAATGTCACATATCATGATACTTATTAGAGATACATGGTTTCAATTAACACTAAAAATAATGTGATTTAACCATATTCTCCTCCCCTTTACAATATGATCTATCATACTATTAACTATAAGTAGAATTTTTTGTCCACCCATTGAAAAATCAATATGTTGTTACCCTCATGAACTACTCTCTCATAGGACCAATCCATCAAATTCTGTAACTTTATTCTCTTCACCCTATATCGCGGTTAAAGTGTAATTGGCGAGGTTGTATGAAAATTTCAATTTTTAATCATAGAAAACTCTAGATGCATATCATAATAAAGGGACATTACCATTCAATCATAACTGGATTCTTAAATAGATTATTCCTGAGTTCTCTGACTCAACACATTAGTACCCACATTTCCCTTTATAATAATTTCAATAAGCTCATAGAAAATATACTACAGATATTAGTCACATCATCACTATATTATATTCATGTCACACTAAATAGAGATGTATTTTATGATCATGAGGGTTGTAATAACCACACAGTTCTCTTCCATAAGATAATCCTCATACAATGCATGTCATGGACAACTATGGAATGATTTAGGTCTTATGTCATTTAACAATGCTCTCGAGGTCCAATATAGAGAGTAATTTACACAATAAATAGATCCTCCAGAATCAATATTGTGCAAAGCCTAATGCATGATCCATCATATAGAACTATATAAAATCCTCCATCCTATAGAAGAATGATGATTATTAGTGAATTAATCCTTCCATTCAGCTACTTAAGGGCCTTATCACATGCTACATACTATTATAACATCACCCTATACATAGGTTGACCAGTTAAATCTCCCACATGTTGTGATAATTTTTTTATTAAATTACAATTATTTCCTAATTTCCCCATGAAATAATGTATATCAGACACATTATTGTGATTCACTTAATAGCAAAAAAAACTCATCAATAATTGTTCAAGTAAAACTATTAATTATGTGTTAACTAGACATTCACTTAGGAAATTACAACACTCAACAATAGTTGGTATACTCGAACTCATGATTATGAGTTAAAAAAACCTAATAGTTTATTCTTGTTTATCTATATGTGGCACTCTATGAAAATAGAATATGCACTTGTTCTCTCGTTATAATTAATATGATATAATAATAATGTGAATCACGTCTTAGTGAATGACCATAACCCGATATTTCATCATCAAACCCAACATAAAATGAAACCTTGGATATATGGAATAACCTATTCATCAGATATATGAAAATTATTATTAAATTCATGATAAGAAATTCCATATCTTTATAAACATAATGGCCATTACAATTATGGAATAATGTATGAGGTATGTCTAGTGGTCTGACAAAAATATAGTATAATCCTATCCCAAAATTAATATTCATGAATACATATTCTCAAATGATATTGTAAAATATGTCTTCTATTAGAGGACTATGATATAAGTTCATCATTGTATAATTATTTAAATTACATTAATCTCCACCATAATTGATGGTACATTCTATATTATATGATAAAACGATGGATGAACCCCATGGAGAAGTACTAGTATGTATAAAAGCCATTTATTAAAAATAATATTGATTACCCATGAGCTACTATAACTTACTAGTTGACATACTATAAGGATGAGTGTGTATGAGTGAATCTTTAAGAAGTATCCCAATATTTTATCATTCCACTCTCTTAAGTGTTAGTGAAAATAATTCACCAGGGAAGGCATCCATGGAATGTTATAATAAAAACAGAAAATCATTCAGATAGAAAAAATTATCATCTATATAATGGTTAACAGTCTGGGTCGTAACTGTACATAGATCTACATGTTTTGGAATATAGAATAATTCTTAGGAATCCCAATCAACATTGTGAAGATAAATAAACCCTCAACGGATTAAAACAATACCATGGGTTGATAACACTCTACATGAGTGTGATATATGAACAAATAGTAATTTCCATTAATGAAATTGAATAACATGATATCAATAACAAATAGTTCCCATGTGTAATAATAGTTTCATACATTAAAGATTAATTACTTAAACTTTTGTACACATTTTGATCAAATTCTCAACAGTGTATCACATTTTCTCAGAGTACAATGTTACCCCATTTGAAGATAAAGGACTTCCAAAATATAAATAGTGATAAATGAAAGTGAATGAAATGTATTGAATAAGGAATAAACAATATAATGCGATACATTAATAGTTCTCGAATAGTAGATCACCTGAAAATCTTGCAACATTAGTATTGTCTATTATGAATATTCTATCCGGATCCATGAGACAATACAATAACCTAACTACCAGGAGGAGGTATATATTGCAACCTTTGTGTATATTATGATGAGTTACCTTAGGAAAAACATCCACATATTCATATATATCTATTGTTACTCAAGCTACCTTCTAAGAGAGGTTCTTTTAACCCTACTCCTGAAAGAGAAACTGATACGGATCTGCTCCCACAAATTAAATAATGGAGTGTCATATAATAACACTAATGATGAAAAAACATTCCACAGTCTCATCTCTCTATTTGGTCTCTTGGACACTTGGTATTGGTCATCCCATGCTTCCCACAATTTTGATAAACAATTTAACTATTAGTGTGCGTTATCTCACTATTGTTTCACTAGCATTCAATCTCAATGCATGGCTTCCGACGCATAGTCCAACCACTTCCCAATCTTAGTTATAAACCCTCCTTGATTAAACAATTATATTCCCTTATGTTTATCAGAGTTGTTAGATCCCAATTTTAAATATATGACATCGTATTCAAACAGAAAATGTTCTAATGGGATAAAATTTCATTTTATGGACATATTCAATTCTACTCACTATCAATGAATCATCAGTATAATATATAAGTGAAATGTGAGAATGATTTTTAAATTAGGATCAATATCCATTAAAAGTCATAGAACCATAATATAAGTCTATGATTTCATTGGAATGGACATCTATCAGGGCCTCAAAGTTGAAATAGTCATAGAATCTATATTATAAATCCTTATAAATCTCTTCCTAGTAATGAATTTCATTGTAAAAAATATCCTTGAATAAATTGGATGATCATAAAAGAATATTTGTGGTGATATTTAGAATTCTCTCAATAGGTGTGTCTAGGTACATGAAGATAGATAATATCATCTCATTTGACTTCTCTATAGCATTGGGTCACCATCCAATGAAATATTTGGTAGTTACTATAGATGAAAATCCCAAATCGGTTCTCTTATAGAAGGGTCTAGTCTGGGAGCTCCCTATATAGTCTAGACAAGACATAGAAACTCCCATTTAAAATATAAATCATCTCACATATAAGGGATAATAGTTCTTACCATACGTGGAACAAATATAGGTGTCACTGGTGTCTCATACCACCATCTTCAGAGAATGGCCTTAACCACCCACCATAGGTATGGATAGGTGTAATAACCCTAAAAATGAAGAACCCATACCTATTAAAGGATAAATAAGGGTTATGATCGATGAAAATAAACGAAGATATAAAGAATACATCATATGAGAAGTCAAACACCTCTTCATTATCATAAATCCATATTTATGAGATCGAATTGTTCGTCAAGGACTAGATAGACACAACTTATTAAACACATCATTTCTCAGGTATGGGTCAAGATATATGATTCACTATAAAGGAACTAGTATATAAACATCCAATTTAATTTTGTATTGTAAAACATCATTTAGTTTTTTAGGGATCTTCCCCATTCAAAGGATAAAATGATTAATATAATATATATCAATTATTGTATTATGAAATAGAGTTGTTATCTAATGTACTATTCTAAATTAACACATGTACATCCTTTATAAATTCAAACTGGCATTCGATTTAACTACATGTATCTCTTTATAATATATTCTGGAATGTAATAGGAATTATTTCATTATTCCATTATTTTAATCATCATTTTCAATCTATAAATTTACATTCAACTCATTTTATGAAAAATAAAATAAAATGTATGTATTTGAAATAATGTGTAAATTCCATCAATGTGACCTCAATTACAAAACATAGTCATGTGATTATTTTCTAATTATGATTGCATCATCAAACATTGTGGGTAAAAACTAGTTATTTTGGTCGAAAATCATAAATAAACCATTATATTATATCATTTTCCTGCCAAAACTCTAATTATAATATATATTTTTAAATCAAGAAATATTAAATAATAATAATTTATTCACGAAATATAACACACATTTAATAACATTATTAATTACATATTTGTTCTATAAGGTTAATAAAGTCATGCCTGTTAAATGATTCCATGATGCATGGGTCCTTATATTAGTTATTATAAAATATCATATTACTAATCCACATCACAAATAATTTTAATCACCGAATGTATTTATGAAACAAACTAATATTAGAATAAATTAGAATATAATATCACATATTAGAAAATTTGTATTTTCCCCATACATTGGTTAGATAATGAAATTTATAGGCTCAATACAAAATTATCACTATTCCTAGCTTCATTTATACCTTAAAAAAAATTTGGAAAATAAAAACGAACTAATGATACATCATGGTAACAACATGAATTGGGATATACTAAATAGGTTCTTGAGCTATTGGGTAAAATGGCCTCATGCACCACTTCTTATATTATATAGGATATCGTCTATGAGTGAGAGTATGATAGGGAATAGTAGGGATAATTTACCCTCTTGATCAGAGGAGAAAACCAATAATATAAATAGATAGTTTGAGGAATTATATAAAATGGAAACTAAAATAGTCGTACATAATCACTCATATGATAATAATAAATGAGTCAACAAAAGTATCTTATATTAAAAAAACAAAATTATGTAAAGTCCTATAACTATACAAAATAGAACATGAATAAATGATTGTTGGAATAAATTAATATTAAATGTATTAAAAGAACAAAAATACCAAAAATATATTTGTATAAAAGCATCACGAGACACATCTTTGTTATGTACTTCCCAGTACCTATGCTATTAACACTCAAGAATCATTAACAGGTTAATTTCCTATTTCCCTACATGAATCCACAGAATCATACATAGTAAAAATAGTTGACCAAAAAGGGTTTGAGAAAAACTATGTATGACAATAAAAATGGTATCTATACATTTCAATTAATTTCATATAATATGGGCAGTGCGTAGATATAATAGTGGTAATACGAAATAATATTTTCAATGGGGTTGAATCTAGTTCAAAAAGGACACATTACTGACACTAACTACTATGGACCTTGATGAAAAAATGTAAATATATTTTAATTTGTAAAAAATTATATGTTATATATATATATTTAACTTTATCTTTATACATATATATGGATACTACTACTACTCTTGACCCAAGTAGTAACTCATGTGTCAATGGGTAGTAGTCTGGGTCATTCAAGTGTCACAGGACACCATTCCTAGTTCATTTTCTATAATGAAATCATGATTGTATAATAGAATAGTAGTATCATTATTATTTTGTATTATATCATTAGAGTTTCCTTCCATTTAATCATAATCCAGAGGGGTGACCATGCTCAATCATTATCTGTCATACTGTTTTCTATTCCCATTAATCTGAAAACATAGGGGGAAAAATTCCTATTTTTCATTACTCATAAGGTAGGAAATAACCATTTATAAAAATATATAGGGTTCACCAATCCTAGTATTTGTAATTTATATGGGTATCCATACAAATGACTTACGTGTGAATGGGATTCCATTCCCTTATTGTAAAATATTGGGATGAAATTCCTATATCTAATAAAAATTGGTCAACATTCCCTTATGCCAATGGTGTAAGGGAATCCGTGCTTATATATCCCAATTGTATAATGGTGTAAAGCATTAAATTATCAAATATATAGCTCCTCATTAAAAATTATTTTAGTATTTAACAATCATGTAACCATTTTCATATATAAGAAATTGATGTTTTCATACAAATCACCAAATCTAAATTAATTATTATCATCAAAATTTGGAGTCATAGTGAACCATATTAAATATTGTTTTGTCACATAATAATTTATAACAATATAATACATTCAATAATCACATGTAAATGTCGTTCATCATACATTGGTGACCAATATAATCAAAAAAATGGGAACTAGGTAATCTAAATAAGTGATATTCAATTTAACATGGTTTATGTTTATTATTAGGAAAGCCATGAAGAATATAAATGGAAGAATCATTAATCATATTATAAAGAAACATGAAATAGTGTATAAATAATAGATTACCCAGCTAATTATTATTGAATAATAATCATCCTAACTGTGTGTGCTACATTAGTACACAGGACTAGGAAACACAATTTTCCATTTTCATGTGACATGGGAAACAGAGTCATGGGAATTTTTCTAAACATGAAACATATGGGTTACTAGAGGTTGTTCATGGTTAGTAAATATATTCACCTATCACATGTGATGTTCTAATTCTGGTAGTTCATGGAACATGGTTTGGAAAGACTTATACTAAAACCCTACATAATTTATATTAGTGTAAAAAATTTATAACATTAACTCACTACCAAATAACATGCACTAGATATTCATTTTCTATTTTTAGCATACCTTATTTCATCCTTTTATCTTCTTTTATATCCCCTCAAATATTTATTTTGGATATTAGTACACTTATTCAGTTATAACTTGTATTTACTCCTAACCAAATGTCTCTTTATATTATAAATATAAACGTTTCATTTCTGTAAAACCATTTGCACATATTTTTAATCATCTTTTGGAGATTCCTCGCTACTTCTATGGTTGAAATTATATTAGATTTGAAATCCATAATTAAAGAATTACATTACACATATTACATGCATAATATATAATTTTTAATGAAATAGAATTTTAAAGAAATTTAATTTCAAGTAATTATTATGTACACTATGAACATATTTTTTATAAATAATAACAAGAAGAAAGAATATGATCTTAAGTTCCACCAAGGGACATTCCGTATGATGAGGAAACCTACACAAAAAATGGGGTGAATGACATCGCCATTAAAACTGGTGACGGGAAACAAACAGTCATGCAACATAGAAAACTAAATATATGATAAAAAATATTTCCCCAATCAAACCCATTATATTTTGTAATACAACCCATTTAGGGGTCAGTCAATACATGGGGAAGCGTTACGAGTTAACCATCAATAGCAAAGTGGAGAACCTAAGCAGTTATCTAAACATACCCCTATGAGATCTGCCTAAATTAATCATGGATAACTATATAATCCAAGAGAGATTCATATAGACTCTTATACATGGACTCTTTCAAGATAATGATATATTAAAGCGATAATACATGTTAAATTGAGTGTTATAAATGAGGTAATTTTCCATTTTTTAATATTGATTTCAATTTTTAGGCTACATAGTTAGAAAAAATAATACTCTTATAGTGATGTAGAAAAAGTCCATTAAAATTTTTACATCTATGGGTATCTATCAATAGATTAATAGTTACAAAAAACATGTGACGACCTTTTTATGTAACTCATCCGGTCACATGGTTTTTATGGTGGCATTTAATTTTAGGAAACTATTCAAACCGCCACAAAAACTGATAGAGCCATATCAAATGGTATGGAAATTATTATAAATAAATTCACACATAAACTATGAACCTCAGATATTATCGCCAAAATTGATAATTTTAATCCCTGAATCATAAAACATACATTATTGTAAAAATAGAATATCCAAACTCAAATGAAACAATCATACAACCCTTAGGGAACAAAAAAAATTACGGAATATTGTTGAAGACATTTGGTTATTAAGACTAGTCCATGCTTTAGAGATAATAGAAAATACCCATATTATTCATAGAATAAATAATAATAATCTGATTCAATAGAATATATATATTAATAATCATGGATGATTTAATATGTTCTATGATAGAGATAATGTATTTACAAAAATGGTACTACAGAAAAATGTTAAGACCATTAGAATCAAGGGGAAGTTAATTCATATATATGAAGGAAACAATAAATTTCTCATTCAATGGGTGGTGTTAAATTATAATCACACACAAACATTGTGCATCTACCACATGAAAAATTTGTTCTATATAATACTTTATTAGTGTTACATTAATGTCTTGATTGATATTATGAACTCAGAGATTCTATAACTGGAATATCTATCATCTACTATAGAAAAACCAGTATAACTCTTAGGTATTTATAGTAGATTAATATGATTAAAAAAATTTGTTAGCATTCTATAAAAAGACCACACACATTATGTGGTGAAATGTGAATTTTTTTATTTATGGAATCAAAATTATCATCATCGATGTGCATAATAGTCAAAAATTTCCATGGGTGAAATTATATTAAGGGGTATAATGTATAACCCTCTAATTTTATAATTTATGTCCATAAAATAAAATCTACGTTTATTAACATGATTCCTATGAAAAAAACATCTAAGATAAATTATATTCTAAAAAAAATATTTCAAATGTACATGAAACTATGTATTGCATTCCACCCTTTATTGCATTCAATTAAATTAAATATATTAGAATGGTAAAATAAATTTAAATGAGTAATACATTAAAACTAAGATACCCTATGAATTAACATAATCCTTGAGAGTCACCATTAGTATAAATAAACTAATAATGTGAATCAAAATCAAGAAGTGACAAATAATAAGGTAAAATATTTAGCATGAAATTGTATTCATGACCGCCAAAGTGAAAATGATATGAATTTTATGTATTAAGGATAATATTATATCTCTTAAAATGTGAATATTTACAATAAAAATATATTTATCAATAATAGCATAATTTAGAATAAAAGTATTCAATATTTTACACATGTTACCTAATAATTTAAATTACTGTAATTTAATAAATATATAAACATTGATAGGTGAGAATGTACTAAAAACATGCCACATTGAAATCTTTTTGACTAAATCATAAAACTAATCATTAATTCCATCATTACCCCATTGTTAACACTAGTTTCAAAGGAAAATTATATATATCTCTCTTTTAAAAGGTTATCACTTCAACTCTATTTACCAGACAACATTAATTATAATTTCAATGGAATTCATGCCTATTTCAGTACTTCAGTATCTCAATTTGATGGTTTTTAGAAAATGTTAATATGAATTTACCACTATTCAACAATTTTTATTAGTTGATTGAATAGAAAAATAAAGACCTCAACGAGGATAAACCACTTATATTGAAAACCAGAAATATTATATTGTATTATTTTTAATACAATTTATATGTCTTTATTTTAATTAACGGATTTTTTTAAAAAAATCTGCAACCATTCTCTCTATGAAACCTGACATTTTCATTTCATCCAACAATTCATTTGAAAATTAATTTATTTATTATCTTCCATGTAAGTGTATATAACAACACAACTACATCTTCACTATTAATAATTCACTCGATGTATATATAAATTGATTTATTTTATGGATTTCTTAATTTATGCATGAATAATTTATGATGTTCATTTTCTACACCTTAAAATTTCATTATAAATGATTTAAATGAATCAGTTAAAATTTAATAATAGGGTCACTGAAAAAAAATATGTTAAATTGATCTTGTATAAAAATAATACTTGATGTTGAAATTTTTTGTAGTTAAACAATTCATCCTTATAATGATTTTTGACTCCTTTTAATTTATTTTCTAAATAATCATATTTCATAATTACTTTGATATTAGTTTTTTTATTATTTTTAAATGTGACATAACTAATAATAAGAAAATGATTTATTTTATCTATGTGTACATGGATTTATTTTATTTTGTTCGGTATGGTTATATTCAGTTTGTACTACTAATATTCATTCTAATATTGAATTATGATATTTCATATTTTTTTTATAACATTTGTATCATTTCAATTAGTTAATAATGTTAATTTTATAATTTCAATTTTATCATGTTCTTATAGAATTATTATTTATTATTTTCATTATATGATTGTTTGGCCAAAATTATTTTTCCATAAAACATAGTGGGATATTTATGAAATCTCATGATATATTTATTGAAGGTAGGAATGTGATTCTTGATTAAATAGTTGATGTAATGTTTTACCATTTTTTCGATTCTAGTATTTTTGGTTTTGTAATAATGTTATTATTTATATACAATGGGATGGAATGAAGAATAAATTTTCAAAATTTATTAGGTATTTGGTGGTAATAATAGGATTCTTGATATAATGTGTTATGGGAGTAAAGAATGTGATTCTAGGTCTACTATTAATTTAATGAGTATGTTTGTTCAACATTTATACTTTTTGAATCAGAATCATGTAATGATTTTCCTAGTATTATATCCTAAAAATACCCTTATGACATTATTAATTATTCATTTTATAGAGATTATGATATCCTAAAGTTTTTCTCACTATAATTTATTTTCATCTCATAAAAATGTATTTAGTAAATTTCCGTTATTATATTGAATTGTTTTACTATTTTTTAGAAATATAGAGAATATATGTATACCAATTTTTTTGTTTTTTTCTATGATTTTAAAATATGTTTTTTTGTATGATCTATCTAAATGATATAACATTATGGTGTCATTTATAGGGGCTATTGAATCAATATTATAATAGGTTTATAATGTTATAATCACTAAAGATGGTAAATTTTTAGTTTCTAAGGTGTGATTTATTGTTTTATGAAATGAATAATTATGTATAATTATGTAGAAAACATTTATTTCTAGTTTTTTTACTCATCAAGGATGTTTATTTCATATCAAATAATATCTAAAACGTAATCCATCTAATTTATTTACCAATCCATTGAATAATATCAACATTATAGAATATTAGAAAGTATTAGTTCTATAAATAATTTAAAACTAAGTTGAAAATACATGGACATATTATATCCCCATTAATTATTCTAATTCTCCTCCACATTCTCCAATTCTAAATGTTACATTGAAATGAAGATGAATTGTAAATAATATCCCTATTATGTGTTTTCCTAGAATAGTTTGTTTAATTTACTCTTCAGATGACTCTATTGGCCTCAATGATGTCTCATGTGTGATTTATGAAACAATGTTTTCTTACTATCTCAACGTCATGGGACTCAATCCATCATGAATTAAATTTAATATATATATATATATATATATTTCTTTTCTTTATATTGGACACCATGAAAATGATTGAATTTAATTTAAAAATATTATTTTATATATAATACTTATTTGATTAAACACTATAACAACAAGAGAATATTGATCGTGTAATTATTTAAAGTTATATTTCAGCCACATCCCCTGTAAAATAAATGTATAAGTCATTATCAATTGATATTTTTATAGTGATACCCTTACCTATTATCTTCCAATTACACATAAAAAATTATTTCAAGAAGACTATTACATTGTCCATCCACATGTCATTTATTTATATCACATGCTTTTATTGTTCAAGACATCTGAATTTAATTAAAAAATCTCCTTGTTCACTTTTAATAAGCTATAGATAATTAAATAAAATAAATATAAAAAATTAGAATTCATTACATCCATAATCAATGAAATAACATGCACAAAATAAAATCACACAATGAAAGTATAAAAAACATAGAACATTGTTAGAATACATATATAATTACCAATAATTTATCCATATTCATTTAAGTATATATTAAACCCTCTATGATTAATATTTTTATGAAATAAATAATTTATCAAATAAGACTATATTAAAAAATCAATTATTCATTTCAATAAATGTCATGAAAATTCAAAAAATGGGCCCATAAAATTATGAAAAATTAAATTTAACATACTAAAAATAATACAACATTGAAACCCAGAAAATATCATAATTTTTAAATACATAAATATTTAAATATTACATAAATACAATGTTATTATCTTTTATTCTCTATTTTTATTTTACAATTTACATTTATAAATTATCGAAAACCCAAGTTAGTCACTAATTTAATATGCCATTAATCAATAAAATATAAGATAAACCATTCCCATTTATTTTACAGTAGTTAAAATGTCATTAAAATTATAAAAAACATGATATCAAAATAACAGTTTTCAATTTGATTATAAATTTATTATTATATTATACTTTATAGAGGCATCTTGGATCATAATTTTTGAAAAAAAAGAAGAAAGAAGGATTATTATTTTATCCAGAAGAAAAATAAATCAATAATACCCATTATTTGAATGGATAACATAATAATAGTGTATGATAGTAAAAAAATTGTTAAAATAACAAAAATGATAACTATTTACATGATATTATTGTTTTAATATTGAAAACAATTATATATTTTAATTCATCATGGAAATTAAAATGAAATCTCTTATATAATTTAGTGGAAAATATATATTCAAGTGATAATTAATTGTATGTTAACCCTTTTAAATCTGATAATAATGATTTCAATTTAATGTACATGACCCAAATGTTATAATATTTCCATAGTAAAAATCCCCTTGAAACCTATTGGGGACCCTGTGTGGTACCATTATCCACATGGTGGAAATTCCTAGGAACCATTAGAACTCCCTCCACTATTTGGATTTTATTAAATTTCATTTTTGAACTATATTATTGTTCAATTTATTTCCCTATGAGAACGAATTTATATTATCTCTCTTAAAAAAAAATTTAAACCATTTTTCTAAAATTTTTAATAGAATAAGTTATAATTAATATAAATTAATTTATTATTGTTAAAAAAGATACGGATAATAACATTAATTTAAAATATATTGTAGTGATTCCAATCCCTTAAAATTCCGATTGAGTTTCTATAACAGGAAAATCATATTATAAGACATAATTGTTACCTACCAAGCCCCTATATCCACATAATTAATAATGTATTCAATAAAAAACATCAACAAGAAAATATATTTCCTTAAAATATCTTATCATTGGGATCTATAATATGCACTATTACCTCAATAAAAATTTAAATAAACAAAAATTTCATATTATAACAGTACAGAAAATAATAACGTTATAACATACATTTCATTATTTGAGACATAAAGAAGATATTATAAGTTCCACAATATTTCAATGGTCATGAAAATTGTTATCAAATATTAAATCACTATATAAAGTTACTAATACGTAGAAAACAATACATCTCTCATCCATTTGTTATCTAATAATGTAATTATCAATTGAGGTGGGGCATTATGAATGACAATATTTCTAATAAAATAGTTAAGTGGTTAGTTATTCATATTATAATATGAATTAATTCTTCATTAATATGATTCAATCAATTCCCTTTTTATATTTACATCATTAGAATAAATTCATTCCATAGTTTTCCAACATAATTATGATGCATGTGCTTTTATCAGGTATAAAAGAAATCAACATGTCATGTCATTTTATTCTTAAAATGGGGACATCTTATTATAATCTTGTTAAATATTTTCATAGAAAACAAATATAATTCCATATAATTTCCGTCACACTACCAAAATCAATAAATATGAATGAGTTATATCCTAAGAATCAACAATATTAACCATGATTACACACTTTTCAATGAATTAAAATATTTAATAAAGAAACTATTATTAATTTACATTTATAATAGCTAACAAAAATAAATATAAAGTATAAACAATGAACTAAATTAATTATAATTAGTATACAGTGAAATAAAAAACCCTATTGAAATGACATATTTGTAATATCATCAAAATTTTAATAATAATTTTTTAATATTAAAATTCAAACAATATTAAAGATATCAATAATTACAAACACATATTTTATAAATTATAGTAATAATAGAAAAATTTATTAAATAAGAGAAATAGAATTCCATTTCCCTTGTAATTTAAGTAATTAATAACGAATATCCTCTATCATAAGAAGATAAATATTTACATACTGAACATTATGGATTTTCTAAAAAAACATCCATGTATTTTTTTAAACGAGTATACTAAAAATCTATATAAATCACATTTATAAAAACTTGTTAAACATGGATGAATAAAGTGTGATGGAAAGTTCAGATCTATTATCACATTCTTTAGTAAATCTAACAAAAAATAATATATCCATTAAATTTCAAGAAAAATAAATTATATGATTTTAATTAAGAATCTATACCACATTTTATAATTTACTCATTAAATAAAAACATTAAAACGGAATATAAAATCATATTTCATTCATTATTGAGATGATAATGCCACAAATAACATTTTTATGAATAAAATTATCATTTAATGATACATAATTATTAATCTCAATGTCAATTATATTATCTATAAGTCATTGATTAATTTATCTACAAAATCTGTATATAATTTAATTTTGAATGAATTAAAAATAAAATTATATTTCATCATAGTTTATATCATCTCAATATCATAAAAATGAATATATTTTACCTATATTCTTCAAAAATTATTTAAATATAACTTGTAAAATATATATTTCCAGATGTTAGGATTTTAACATTATTTATTCACCAAATAAAAAATGTAATGAAAAAAATATGAACAGACATGGATGCAAAAAAATGATTATCAATGTTATGGTGAGATTTATCTTGTTGTTTATATTTTGATGAAATATATAACACTATGTTACCCACCATCATCAACACTCACCCTATGCCAACACAATAATATTCACAATAAAATTCATAAAATTTCCAGTTTTTTTTGAACTAGAATATATGATAATTGATGAGTCATACACATATCATAAATTATTGACACATTTGTATTACCTCACTAATTATTTATTTCAATTTTGTCGATAAAATCATCTCTACCTAAATGTGATTGTACTCTGAAGTAATCATAATGTAATAATTATAAATAATTAAGAAACAATGTATTATTAAAATGTTAATAATTTTTAAAACAAAATTAAACTTTCCAATTTATATAAAAATTATATTATATGTTTAATAAAAACATGTCAAAATAAATTCAATACTCAAAATGAATAATTAAATATCAACTACCTTTTTATTATCATTCAAATGAAATTGTGTTTATGAAATTGAAAAATTATCTTCTTTATGCCCATATAATCATGAAAATTTTAATATATCACTAATGTATACAATAAATTTTGTTAATAATTAAGAATATTAAATTCAATATAGACATAAATATATATAATATATCCATTTCCCAAAATGAAATCACCAAAATCATGAAACAATTGTATCTGGTATAAAAATATATCTATGTAACCTCTTTGAATACACAATGATCCCTACGGTAATATATTGATTTTCAATATTATTAATCCAATGATCTACATGTAGACGTAAAATTTTCATTGATCCATTGAAAATAATATTATATCCAACTTTTTATCAAGTTCAATATTGTATCACCAACACAAACAAATATGTTCATATTTTACATACAAAAAAATTCTTAGTGAACTCTATATGGAAACACACTATCAAATGATAAGTAATATTTCATGATTATCATTAATAGTCTTCAATTAGTTAATATTTTACTATTTTATTCATATGTATGTATATATTATTATTGGTACTTAATATACTATTAATCTATAACTCAAAAAACATATATAGTTGAATCCCTATAAAATCCTCACACATTAAGAAATGTATCAATCAACAGTGAAAATATATTATTAACATAATAATAAAATTATACTTCTAAAAATATTTAATAATAATACATTATGGAGGAAGGAATAAATGTAATTAAAATTTAATCAAACATCCACAATTTCATACAAAACATGTCATTCAATAGATGTTTTTAAAGTCACTAAATAATTTTAGAGATCCTTGAACACACAATACCATTCTATCTAAAACTAATAAATACACAATCATTATGGAGCGTCATATAAATTCCACTTATCAATCAATTTTTATTTTTTAATATAACTATTTCATCTCTTTCAAAGGAATATATCCCTTAGATTATGTAACGTTGTGTTATTGAAAATTTAAAAAATGAATCGAAAATATTTTCTTGGACTCCTAGGTGTAAAAATTTCATTATTTACCATGATTAATCCATTTAATCATATAAAAATGAAATGTGATATTTCTCACAAAAATCATTCCACGAAGAACAATTTTTATAGAATATAATTCAACAACATATATGTGTAGGTCCTACATAACATGTATGTCACATGAATTTTTTTTGTCTAAATCTATTTCATAAGACCATCAAAAATAATAAAATCTATTAGAGTGATATCACATGGTGATAACAGTCACCTAATCATGATTCAGTCTTGGTGACTCTATATGAACTTCAAAATAAATTATCATCAACCACAATATGCATTTAATGAGTCAATGGCAGAGTTTATTATTTATAATCGATAAAAATATTCATGTTTTTAAATTTATACAAATAATAAATAGCACTAATTTTATTCCTACATCAAATATGAAAAACATTTAATAACCATTTAGTCATTTTTTCCCTTTTGTTTTGAAATATTCCTTACATAATTATAGTAATCATCATGTACTTTACATATCAAATTTTCCCTAAAATCTATTTCTAAAGATTTTTTCCCTTCATAACCATTTGATATATATTATACATCATTGAAATTCAACTCCAACTTACTACCAACTCATATACAAATTTATTATTTTATTCCAGAAAAATTGTTCACCATCCAACACAACACGACAATCCAACAGTTTTTACCTTAGTGGAATTATTCCTTACAATCTGTTCATTGGAATGAAAATATATTATTTCCATATAATAAACTATATAATGGGAACAATAACTACAATTTGGACAATGTGGATCCCCACTAGACACTAAACAGTGTGTTCACCACTACATTCTAAATTTTGAGTGTTTCCAGTGGTCTGCAAGTCATTTTTTCATATATATTTAGATTAATATAATGAGTTTCAACAGATGAATGATTTTAATCCATATTCCAATTTTTCATAATGTGAATAGTATTTTATTCCCTTGTCACCTAAAAAGTAGAAGACATAAAAAAAATTCATATATATATATATATATTTAATATAGTTATTCATCTTGTAGTAACATCATCACCATACTGTGGAAGATAATAATATAGTTAACCAATGTCCTAAATGATTAATTTGAGAAGGGTTTCATTAATATGACTCCATTCATTATAGGTGGTATAAAATATGAAATATGATCCTTATTAATAGGAGAAAAACTCCAAACATTTAGAATGAATAAATCTTCTATTATCATCAAAAACATGGATAAAAGTCACTCACTTTTTAGAATGATGGAATGTATGACAAGATAAAAAACAACAACACAATTTTCATAATAAAATGTTTAAAAAATAAAATGGTCAAACAATAAATTAATCTCTTACATATAAATATATAGTCAATTAGAAATTTTACATATCAAAATAATTACATTTATATTGAGGGTTGTCATCAATATTACTTCTCCATTGAAGGAGAATAGATGAGCATAGTCAGTATGCATCACTTGACCATTGAAGAGGATTTGTTGTTTGAGTGATATATATGATGCTAGAAATACATCTAGACTCATAAATTCAAAGATACCAATATCTTTTTTCAAGGTGTTATTTACATCCCAACACTCTTATATTAATTGACTCAATTTCCCTAATAGATGATATATATTGTTTAGTCATCAACAAATTCTTCCATAATTATGAGAAATATTATATCATATATAACATAAAATATTAAATTATTTTATGTGAAAATTCAATTATTATGAAACTATAATAAAATGAAAATTTAAATATATCCAGTAATTAATTTTTTTTTATTTGTTGAATATTTATTTTGTAGACATATGATGAAAATAAATATAGAATATGTTCTATAATGGTTCACATTAAAATAATTTACCAAAAATATCGAGAATGTTATATTTATCTATTAAAAAATGTTTTTCATAGTTAGTTATATTATAAAAAATTAACCGTGTATTTATTACCGATATGATTGAAATTAAAATATGATCATTTAGAGGTATGGAGAGTCATTTTTTAAAAAATTCTTTATAAATGAAAAATTATATAATTTTTTTATTAATTAAATAACATAAAATTATGAATACTTTATACGAGATTTAATTTTTATATATCAAAATATATTAAATTAAATCTATATAATGATGGTTACTAGTCATATAGTATATTTATGATTATCTTATGCTTAAAATTTTATTTTCCATAAAAAACTAATTTCTTAATTGTGAAGTGGGGTTTTTTAAAATTTAATTCCAAAAAATTTGTGAATTAAATGTGATAAATTGTATTAAATATTTTAAATTTTAAGAAATAATAATAATAATAAAACTAATCCTAGTTTTTTATTATAATTTTTTGTAAAATCATGAAAATTATTTTCTATGGATAATGTCCAAAAATGATTACCGATGGATAAATATATATTTATAATTGATAATAATACCTAACCCTTACAAGAAATGAGAATTGATAAATTCATTATATATTTTCATTACATTCATATAAAATTATCTATTTTAGAACTATTTTGAAGAATTTGACTTGAAAATATTTTAATACATTGTTAAATTACATTTTTGACACTCACTTCAATTATAAATGGGCACCACCACACCTCTTATTTTGAGATTTATTAATCCATTTATCTCAAATAAACCCTACCATAATAAATCCCTTATATATGTATCCATTTTATAGAGATATTTGTATACATAAACTACTTTATATTTATTAATAAGACATTACAAGGATATTTCTTAAAAAAATCTTGTGGCCTTCAAAAAACTAAGTTTGTACTTAGAATTTTTCAACATTCAATTATGTACTAATAAATACAATATAATAACACCAGTATCTAAAATTATAATATAATTTATATATTTTATATCGTAATAGTTATCTATCTCCATATACATCAAATGGCTTACAATACAAAATATTATGTGTTTGGTGGACTTCTACCTCACGAGCCGATGTTATTTAATTTCCATCACATACTAATATGGCTAGACATACTAATAGATGAAATGAATATATAAGATAAATGTGTCATAATTGTGATTAAGTTAGATTTATTTATCTTAAAATCTCCTTCCTTGAAACCAATTACAGAAATTATAACATCATATGTGCATACGTACATCGTACCATATCAACAAATAGTGTTATTAACTTTCCATACCTAAATTTCACTAATTATTATAAATATCTATTTAATAAATATATTTTGTATAAGTAATTCTAATATTTTTTTTAATTTTATTTATTTAAATCATATGAACATGTAAGGAAACATTAGTGGGAAATCATGCATGAGAAAACATTGTACAAAACAACATAAAAAATCTAATAATTGAATATAATTAATTAATGAGTGAAAATATGTTTTTAGATTAACATATATGATATTATAAATTTAAATATTCTTTTTAAAAAAATTAATAACAATTTTGACAATAATTACATATGAATTTAAATAAATCTCAATATAAGGGAAGCATATGTTAATGGAATTCATCCCAATTCAACCTCTATTACTGAAAATATGTTATTAAAGCCCTCTTTAATTTTATTTTGAGAATATACATACAATTTGATATATACATCACACAAAAATATTATGAAATGGTTATTATTGTTAAAATTAATGTTTATTATTTGAGGGTATCAAAAATTTATAGTAACCATATATTTAATTTTTTTTGTTAGAATCTCATTTTTTGGGATTTTCATAATTTTATTTAAAGAAATATTATAATAAAATCCTCATAAAATACATATAGTTTCTTATCCTAAGGATATATAATGGGATTTCATATTTTATTCCAATGTTTATTGTCTTTGGAAGATGAATCTGACATTGAATTTTTTAATGAAGAACCTATTTTATTTTTGATTTAATCAGATGACAATTTCACCATGTCAATATGATTTGAAATTATTATATATAAGTCTATTTTTAGTCAAATGGTTTATGAACATATTATTATTTTATAGAATAATATTTAAATGGTTTAAATGGAAACCTTACAATGCCTTCTAAAACAATTTTTTTAATCATTTATATTTTGAAAAGGAATGTTTTAATTTTTATGACGTTAATAGACATCCCCAGCACAATAAAAATTTTATAATATTTATCTTATTGTACATGTTTTCAATGTAATTGTAGAGAAAATACATTAACTTATTGTTATATTAAATATATTTAATTTTCATGTAGAAATGATTTTCTAAAAAACATCTATTTCTAATGAACTAAATTATATCCCTTATCACTTACTAATATTTAATCATTAATATTATTCTAAAGAATTAACTTTCATGTAATCATTTTAAATTTTATATCCCTTCAATTTATATTTTTTTGAATCATGTATACTATTATTTGATAAAATACATGGATTTTTTACATATGGTTCATTGCTACTGATATAATTTGATGGACATGGGAAATTATTTATAAATATATATTTTTAATCACCGAATTTATTTATTAATAAGGAATAATGTATATAAAGTAAATTATTATTTCCATATATTAGGAATGAATTGGACATGAAGTGATATGTGTCTCCCATTATAATACTTACCCTCGATTCATTTACTAGGTTTCTAATTAAAATAAGTTGGCCAAAATATTTTTTATACCATCTAATTGATTATGTTGTCTTGGATTAAGGTCATGATGTATAATATATCATGATAAATGAGATAATTGAATCAAATATTATGAATTATATTCATTGACAATATATTTATTATTATCCATGAGATATTTTCATTGATATAATAGGAGGATAAATATTATTCTCAACTTATTTATCAAATATAATATGTTTTTAGTCATTTAACATTACATATACATCATTAAATATTAAATTCTATTATATTAAAATGATTTTGAAAATAACAAGTAATTTTACATAATCAATATTTTCATCACATTCCCGTAGATATAATGATCAATTATTTGAATGAAATTCATTGATGTAGTTATTTTTCCATTTTTATGTATCATAATTTACTCTGAATGTTAACTGGGTAAAATTTATATAGCTAGTTTCTGAGAATAATAAACATAATATCTCTACAATGCTATATCCATTATACGATTAACAATGTGGAAATGAATATGGAATTAATGATTTAATATTGTTGGTGTTATAAAAGTTAAAAATAGATATTGTTTTTTTGAAACCATATTAACTAGATTTAAAAAATATAGATTAATTAATATAGACCAATGACAGAATTTATGTATAAATATATTTTATTAATGAACTTTTTAATATTTACTAATTTAATGGTTATGTGTATTTCACAGAAATAAATACATATCTAGATATTATAAGTAGATATGTTTTGGAAAAGATTCATATATGGAAAATAACCTTGAAAAGAGTTGGTTTGAATATATACCAACATTATCATGTTCACAGTGTCTGTTACATTACAATGCACCTCTTTTTACACTCATTAATGATGTTTGGAGAAAATTTATATTTTCTGTAAAAATAATTATTATTGTTTTTAAAAATATCATTGTGTTTTTTGTATATTGAAAAATAAGACATTTTAATTAATAAGACAGTAACAATAAATAAAATTTTAATATAAGTTTTGTGGTAGAGTATAAATATAGAATTATTTATTAATATTTAAATTTAATATTTTATTCACAATTATATTATCACTAGTTTTTAGAAATAGTTTTATATAGAATGAATGATATTACAACTCATGAAAAATGAATAAATTTAACAGATGAGAAAGCTAATACAATCATCAATAGAGATGGAATAATTCTTGGGTTACTAAAGAACCTATAATAGTATATAAAAAATAGAAATTATTATACATAAAATCATGATCTTCCATATAATAAAACACATATATTGGATATATTCATTTTATAAAAACACTCATCTATTAGTGGAACTGCTAATGTAGTGGTATTGGGAAATGGATTTAATTCCATAGAGGATAATTATATCCATGTGATGTAATGAATGGTAATAGATTATATTTTCCTCATAATATACCAATAAAAATATTGATTAATTCATTCTATTTATCCATAATACATCCGAGGAAGACAAAATGAAAAACATTAATCTACATTATTTTAATGTAACATTATTCAACAAACAGAACCTTCAACAGGAAAAAGATAGGATGAAGATAATGTTCATTAACATAATGAAAAGGGAAGAATATTTTTTGGTGGTTTGATTATATACCTATATATTATGATAAATATATTCTTTTAATTAGATATTAAATATGGAATACGGTATTAAAAATTACCTTAAGGGGTATAATCTATGAATCTAAAGGGAACTAGTTTATTAACTTCTTAATCATATATTGAACTAGTTTCCATTCCAATGAAAAAGAGGATTTTAGTTATCATAGTTAAACATGGGGAATAGATAGTATATAATTTTTAATAAATACTATAATAATGGAATATTTTGAAGTGGGTGAATGTGTTTCAGAACTTTTCTTCATACAAAAATAATGGAATGAAACTAGATGGTTTTTATGTAATCGGCAGTAATGTTTGAAAAAATTGTATATATAATGATAATCTAGCTAATTAATGTATTTAAAGTAATTATAAAATATTATATAATGATTCATCAATAAAAAATGGTTTATTATTCAATCCAACATAGTAACCATCAAGGGAACATACCAGAAATTATTTTTTGAGATAAAGGTTATCTTATGTAATCACTAAAAATGAGTTTGAATTTCCTAAAGGTTTTAGTTGAATGTGGAATAACTATATCAACACTTTTATATAATTATTTAGTTTTCTCTAAATCGTCACACAGATTTATATCATCCAATTTATCTATGTAATTTATAAATTTCACATGCACCTTATATAGTCAGTTTCTTATTATAAATCTTTTTTGGGAATATGAATACATTACTAATATATTAGTTTGTTCCTATTATGAGAAATAATGTTGAAATACTAGATATTTTTACATTTTTCACCATGGTTTAATTTGATATTTTTTTTAATAGACATGATTTCAAAATAGCATGAAAAATTTTAATATAAATGAAAATATATATTAACTCATGACAAATAAGTGGATTTACTTTTTTTTATATTTGAGAATTCATCATAGTTACCATGAATTGATCCGACAACAATATAAAATTTAAATGAGATTCATGGACAAAATGGTAATAATAAACCTAAACATTGATAAGATAACATTAAAATTGGGGATGTTCCTACTGTACTTTAATAAAATGATACATATCCTAAGGAATTACATATCCATCCCAATGAGTACGATGTTGAGTTTTACAATAATTCAATACATGTTTTATGATACATATATATGACTCTTTATACAAAGGCCACTTTATAATACTATAATATTTTATGAAAATGGAATTTGAAGAAAACCGTTGGGATAAGATATTATTTTCATAAAAAGATGTATTGATAAATGATTTTCCATTGATTATGGTTAAACTAGTTCTATTATGATAAAGTAGTGTCATTCACTTCCTTTCAATAATGAAATATTTGTCAAAATTCATATAACTCAACAATTTTTAAAAATTAATTTCATTATATGTATCATCAATATAAATTAATTTAATATTATATTATGAAGATAGTATTTCAATAGATGTTGGTACATAATGCATTTAATTTCATTCAATTTTGATTAGCTGATGTCCCCTATGTGTTTTTCCATATATTAAAAACACTATTTATGGAATATCATATTAATTTTATTATAGTATTTATTTATGATAGATTGCTGTATTTGAAATGATTTATAGACCATGAAAATAGATTATTAATCCTTATTGAGAATGTATGTCGAAAATAGTCATATAGTAAATTTGGAATATATAAATTCTGTTCTATATAATTTTATATTCTAGGACAGATTGTCTTTATGTTTGCTATCTATGTTGTTCATGTGTTGTCAAAGGAGGTGAATAATGTCCTGTAACAACAAAAATAAATCAGTACAATTGTTTCCATTGTAAGGTATGTTACTATTATTGAATTATAAAAAACAATCTCAATTTTATAACTCATTAACAATGCCTGCATATAATGTGGTCATGTTCATATGGACAATGGAATGTGAGAAATGTTATTAAGAATATAGGAGAAGATTAGATAATTCTATAATATTTATCCAACCATCATCAAATTATATATTTATGATATATAATCATTCTAAATGTAATTACATAGTTTTCTACAAAATATAAATGATAATGTCAATTTCCTTGCATTAGTGTTGTTATAGAGCCAAGAAAAGAACTATCCAACATATGATATAGAGTTAATAGATAACAAGTTTTATAAATTTATTTATATATTTTCATTCTTTGGATATATATTTGAGATATAAAAAAATATGATCTTAAAATAATTATTTTTGTCGAAATAACTAAAAATGATGAAAATATGAGGGTTAAAGATTCTCAATGTTCAAAATTGGATAATATAGAAATACTAAAGAAGGAAAATATGGTAAAGGATTCATTAGTATGTAAATATTATGTATTATTGGCCTAAATAATGACATGTAGTGATCCTATGTTCATCGATTTAGTAGTGATGGATATATTAATCATTAACGAAGCGTAGACGATAATCATTTTTCAATTTATCATAAAACCAACCACATTGTAAAAGGTAAATATTTCAGTAACTCTTTTACATAATTATAAAAATAAAATTTACTAAATGAATGATTGAAAACTTGAAAAACTATTTTGTGATGATAGTTATATGAAATTTTGAAACAGGCAATGTGTGATATCGAAAACATATACGGAAAGTGAAGTTATGGATGACCCTCATATCACGAATTTCCCTACACATCCCGGTAGACCATTTATTTATTATGTTTTAAAATATTGATTTTGTGAGAAAAATGATATGATAATTTACTAATTATGTATCAGGATGCATTATTTTTCCACAGGTGAAGAATAATAGGGAATAAACAATAATTATCATGAATCATTTAACTATTAACAAATGAAAATTTAATTGAATTAAGATGGTGTATTTAACATAAACCCCAATTCCTACTGGAATTAATAATTCTGTAATGGTTATTTCTGATTGCCAATCAAAATATATAAATTTTCTTAATATAAGAGAATATACTCGACCAATGATTCATCTATGTAACTATATTAAATAATTGATATAAAAAATTGGAAACATAAAACATATTGCTTCTGATCATGATCCATGACATAAATAAAATTTATATAATAGACTTATAAAGGCTTTATATACATATATTTATTTCAACCAAACTAATCAACCACAAGTCAAAGAAAATACCAACGGTACTATTCAGAAAATTAATGATATTTTAAGGTCATGATACCCTAATTTATAGTGCTTGAGGGCTTATCATTTATCAATTTTATAGTTTTCCAATTACAGTATATTCTATTGTAGTATTCAAATGGTGTCTTATGTATATTTATATGTAGTGATTTTTCATAACCCCACATGTTCATAAATTTTTTTTAAATGTAATCATATTCAGGAATATAATTATTTTGAGGCGGAATTTTTTCTTAATAATATGTATATGCAAATTAATGAAACCAAATATAAAAAGCAATTATACATATATATGATAAATGTATTAATAATTCCATGCAGGAGATCACATTATTAATAAACTATCCCATGTAAAGGAGTTATATGTTTTCATATGAAAGGGATACTTGGGTCGTACTACATTAGACCTTTTTAAATTATATATTTAATTGTTTATATGGATTAGTAATTAAAAATTCCACTACTTTTCTCTAATGATTATGATGTTTAACATGTATCATCGATATAGAAGTGTAGTCTAGACCCATTTCATGTGTTCACATCTGAATAAATATTATTATATTTATATCTCTCTTACTGTGAAAATAATATCCATATTTATGAAAATATTTTTATATTTATATATTTTTTAGGATTATGGGAATTTTACAATATAATGTACTATAGAGAAATCATATAATTTAGAAGGCAATAAAGAAAATAATTTTAATTATTTAAAAACAACCCTCTCATTTCATTGTAATGTAATATCCATGAAACTTTATAATAAGTTGTTTTTATAAGTTGGAAGAAAATAAAAATGGATCATCAATTATAATATGTGATCCATATATTTATATGTAACAATAATAATACAAAAATAAAAATTATTTCTGTCAAAAAAGTATAACATGATGGGATGAAAATATATTTTCAACATACTCGTTCTATATATTCAATGAATGAGTTTTCTGAAATTTCACTTACAAATATGAATTATCAATGACTGAAATTGTAGTATTTTACTATTTTACAATATATTTATTATAATTATTTAAAACCATTATAATGAAAAATACATTTCTAATATTTTTTTTGAAATAATTATATGATCATTTATAGGTAAAGGTTATATTTTTTTAGAAAACTATTTTAAAAAGAATAATAAATTTAAATATTAATTATTTAAAATAACATATAGGTATGAACAATATAAATTAAATGTATATTTAATATATATATATATGATTATGAATATAAATATAGATAATGATTATTTCTAGTAATATTGATAATTTATGATCGTCATATTATTGAAAATCGAAATTTCAAAAATATATTTTCAACATGTTTTGACAAATTATTTTTATATAAAAATCATAAAAATATGTAAATTGAATTCGATAAATTTAACTCCATATTTTGATTTAATATTATTAACCTTAAGTAAGAAAGAAATGTTAATTTATATTCATAAATAATTTCTAAAAAATTTATTTTTTACGATGGTTGTGTTCAATTTTTTTTCATGTGTTATATAAAAATGATAAGGGTCAAAATTTCATCAAATCATGCTAAGATAGAATTGGTCAGTTATATTTAGACCATAAACTTATTAAATTGTTATACCATATATGTTTAACCATGTTTATAATGAATTATACTTGAAAATATTTTTATTCTTTTAAAAATTACAAGAGTTACCCACCCATCAATTATATAAGAGAATATCCACCCCCACATCATTACCCCTAATGAGTCCATTAATTATGTCCATTAACTGAAAAAATAACTCCCAAAATCAATATACAATATTATATAGATTATGGTATTCCCAATATATGAACCCTATATGTCTTACTAATTGATCCAAATGATTTATCTTCAAGATATAATAGTTATTTTTAACAATATGGGATTTTTACATTTTTAATTTACTACTTTATTATATGTATTTATATTTTAAATAAAATTACTAAAATATATTACATATACTGGCTTGTTATGAATTTAATAGAATTATATTTATCCAATATTTTTCTCTATAAAATTGGAAATATTATTTTCCCTCTTGTGTACGGTATACTACAGCCTTACGAACCAATATCATTTATTTTCCATTACTAAATTACATGTATAGTTGATGTGAAGTATTAAAAGAATATATATTTATAAAAATCTATTATGGAATAATATTTAATCCATAAAATTAATCTATCATCCACCTTCATATCCTTTTTCTGATTAGGGTTTTGATAACATCTTTCGTGAGTACGTGCAGCTGAAGCTCTCCATGAAGAGATCAAACTCTCTATCAATGATAAAATATAATGAATAATTATAGACATATATATAACGAAAAAATATGATATTTTATAAAAAATATCACTCAATATATTATGAAACAATATATTATCTGCATAAACTAGAACATCAAGTATAATACATTCAATAGAAAATCAAACCAGTAACACTAGAAACTATGTTAATATTGAAATATTTTTAATTAATGGGAGAAAAGATGCCATATGTGGATAATATATGATATTATAAATAATAATATAGATGTTTAACAAAAATTATAACCCTATTAAAATAATTATATACTTTTTATCTCACATTCAATAAATGGAATGTTTGAGGTAGGGTATATCATCACAATTTACACTCGACCGAGATGTATGATTTATTATGAATATCTTTAGTTAGATATGGTGTATATATTTACCCAATGATTTATTTTTTATGTATTTTGATTTTTTTAGATTATTATGGTCTAAATTAATATTTAATAATTTATTGGGTAATAATTTAAATGTTACAAGTAATGATATGTAATAAAATCTAATTTCTTTCTTGATTTACATTATTTTTATTTTCGGAATATTATAATTCATCTATCCTAAAATTAATATATTCAGAAATCATAATCAAATTCCAAGAGATTCAATATTTTCTTCCAATGTTTTATCTATTTTAAACTTTAATATTGTAAAGAACTTTTGAATGAGAAATCAAATATTATATCTCTTTATATATAATATGCATTTTTAGTTTCTATATATTTAAAATTAGACTTAAAAAATAACATTTAGTAAATCATATGATTTATTATGGAAATTTTGTGTTATACATTTTTTTTAAAATATGTAATTTTATAATTTTTATATATTGTACATTTAATAATATAATAAAAATTCAAATTTATGTTTTTAAAATGAATAAAATTAACTAGAATCCATGATTCCATAACATTTTTTTTGATATCATTCTTATTATATATACTTTAAATGTGATTTTCCTATAAACTAATTATAAAATTATCGTTTTAACAATATATAATTTTATATTGAAAACTATTTTGTTATAAACCCAATATATTCATCAAATTTATATTCTTATATTGTATCTTATTAATTTTAGGGTCATTAAAATTACCATGAACATTTAGTGTCCATTAATCATCAGATATTAAATTTCCCTTATATATCAATATTCAATGAATAACGGATATGAATATTCCAAAAAATCGATACATTTTTCATAGATAGTTATTTAACTATAAATGTTTTATAATGTCTGGGTAAAATAATTATATATCCATATTAGTTATACAATAATTATATTTATTATAATATCATATAATTTATGAAATAAATATTTAGTTAAATACATGAGTAAAAAAATTTATATAATCTTAATGGAGATCGATGAAATTATACTGCCCCTTAATAAATAGATATGTCTCGTTAAACTAATTATTTTGAAAAAATGATTATGTTTTCAATGTATAACTACTCATATATTGAATTGTCATTCTATAAGGACATGATAATATTTATATCCCAATTTCTATGATCATGATGTCAATTATTTTTAATTTCCTTCATTTATAATTATGTTATTTTTATCCTTTAGTAACATTCATTAATATTTTCCATTACATCATATCATTATAATGTTACTAATTAAATAGATTCTGTTTTTAGTTATTTAACTATATATTTTGATTATTAATTAAATACTCGTGATATTTTTTACATTGCAAAAACCTTTTTTATTATCTAATATCAACAATATTTGTTTTATATTCTCTCAGACAAAATGAAGAATTCTTGGAATTTGTTTTTGGGATTTTGGTATTTTTTTGTTACGTTGTATATTTTATTCACAATATAAATATAAAGAATTTATTTTTCTTATAATCTATGTCTAAAAACATTTCATTCCTTCAGGATAAAATCTCATATACCTACTCCTATTTAATAATGTTTAAAATGACTTTGGGTTATTATAATTGGAATTTTACTTCTTCGAAACCAAATAGATCACTCTGTAGTATCTTGATTTCATGTTGAAAAACAGGTGCCCAATAATTGGTGTTTTAATTGGAAAAATAAATTCCTAACACATTCTAAAACCACATTGGGAGTCCATACCGATTGAATAATTATTCTGATTTCCCCTATTCTAAGGAGTTTGTTGATGTCAATGATTACCTATTCAAGATAATGCCTAAATGTTTTTAAATATTAATTTCACAATTGTTTAACATCATAAAAATTTTCCCACCTATACCAAAAAAAAATTTAGTATTCATTCATTCAGTTTTTCCAATTTATTTTTTCATGTTATAGATATCGGGGACATGAGGTTGTGATGAATTTAATAGAGGTAAATATATTTTTTATCTAAAAACTCAATATCAGTCACATCATATGATTTCACTCATCAAAGTTTTAGAAATTATTCATTAAATGCATCAAAACCATATTCAATATTAAATCTTGTTATATTATCTCTCCATGAAATTGGATCCATTACTAACCATCATTTGTAACCTCCCTGTGATGATGATTTGTAATTCCATGACGGTCCTCCAGAGGGTCAAATATTTACCAACTATCATTGTGGTCCCCCAAAAATGATTATAAAAATTTTCATGGAAATTTAATCCATGACCTAGAGATGACTGTGAATAATAATTTTTTTTTAAAACCATATTTTTTTGAGGGTTATAATAGATATTTTCAATCAATCATTTAGAATACTAGCCTAATAATGAAAAATGGATGATAGTCATATCTTTTGTACCAAAATCCCTTCAATTATATAGTAACAGATTAAGGATATGAAATACTTAAGTTAAATTTCATATTAATCTATAAATGACCCATATGTTCTACTATATATGGAAAATATTTTTACATATTAAAAAATTACTAGTATGTTGTCCTTAGTGAAATTATTTTGATTTCCCAAATCCTATAAATATTTTTTGTTGAAATATTATAATCTAAAATAGAATTTCCATATGAAGAAGAACATAAATGGTGGAACAAGTCAACAAAAATACTCCATTAAAATGAGAAAAAATGGTATCATACCATGATGGTGATATTATTGAATCATACACTAATATATAGATATATTATCTTCTAATTATAAGGTATCCTTGATGATTTTACTCACAATATAAGATTTGAAAAATAGGTTCATTAATACTCTTTAATTTTTTTTCATAAAAACCATCACATAATATAAAATAGAAATCCCACTATACAAAATATGATATATATTCATCCTATTAATTTGTTGTACGTATTTAATTATGAGAGGGATGAGTGTAATTATATGAAACTATATGAGATCATGTCTATTGAAAATGTTTTATTCATGTTCAATCAATGGGAAACATTTCGATTCATTATTCAAGATGTTGTGGTTGAAATTACGATGAAATTTCATTAAGAGAATCTATTTTAAATATTAAACATTCATAATAGATAATAATTGGTGTATCCTTGAAGTACTAATCACCTTGTATTCATTGGTAAATAGTTGAGAAATATATATCTTCTATTTCCCCAAAGGAAAAGTATAATGAATCTATGGGGTTTATTTAGATCTTACTCTAGGTATTTGATTAATATAATATAATATTATGATAGATTGTAAAATTGGAATCATCTAACGTGTTGTTAGGGTATGAGGGAAGTATTTTTTCTTATATTTAACTCCCATTTTATTTGAAAAATGTAATTTAAAAAAACCACAACCTTGATTTTTCCTATTGGGTATTTCAAATATATTTTTAATGTGCTCTCAAAAAAACATACCAAAACCCACGCCTTGATTTACATTCTACAATGATGTGTGGAAAAATAAATTAATCAACCTGATTAATGAAAAAATTATTTTTTATCTTTGATGACATTAGTTAACTTAATGTAGTAATTAAGTTGGTGATGAATGATCAATTTCCACACACACCCAATGATCATCTAACATACCATTATCAGTAGGTTATAGTCCGGAAGAATTACTTAACTATACAAGGATGATATAAGGGTGTGGTTATTTAATTTATAAACCCATTGATATTAGTCATTCACATAATTTGTTCACATTCACTGAGTTAATATGTGTTTCCTTGATCCATAACATTCCCTATGGAATTTATTTTTATTTATACCCTTTATAAATCACAAAACTATCTATTTAATTAAGGTAAATTCAAGTTTTATTATATATAAAAATATAACTTAGATAATAATAAACTCAAATTAATTATAATTCTAAAATAGAAAATATTTCTTAAATAATAATCATAGAATATTGATAAGTTGATGTAGTGAAATACTGGTAAATGATTGATATATTTGTCACATTAATAATAATGGTAGATTCCGTCTACTAAAAAACACCATAGTAAATTTCAATATATTAAATTCATAAGGTGTTCAAATGAATGGAAATTTATAGGGACGAGTTGAATTACATGGGGATTCTCACCATAATAGACGATTTGCATTGGATGTGTCCACATAGAATACAATGTATAATATTTATTTCGTATGACAGCCTCTATATTACGATCCCTTAACACCATCCAGAACCTTGACAAATGTAATGGAATTACACTAATTTTTTTGTTACCATATATAACAAGTCAATCATTCTGGATTCAAATATTGATTCAATTATCCATGAGTTTGAGAATTTTCAATAGTATTATTTAGATATCCTTAATATACATTGTATTGATCTTACAAATTATTACAATGTTATTATCAGATATCAAAATCATATTCATAATATTATGAAGCAAATAAATTTAACCATAATAATAGTTATATTTCATTCCATGTTGAGGTAGGAAAAAGTTTCTCTAGGGGATTCCATTATAATGAATTGTCTTGGATGTTATATTAGGAAACAACCACATTATATGAAAATTTATCAGACCAGTAGGACAATATAATCAAATATAAGTAACATATAATAAAATTATGTGATCCAATCCCACTATAATATAGGCTAATATATTTCAATCTACTAAAATATATGAATAATTAATTTCATTTCCAGAATGGGTGGAAAACAACCACCACCAATAAATTTCAAAAAATATGTTCTATTCATCCTCTAATTTAATTATTGATCCATAAATTCACATACCAAATTTATTCACTGATGTAGGTTGAGTAAGATGAAAAAATAAAATCAAGATGAATCAATAGATAATTTCTACATCAAGATTTTGTATGCACTGAACTGCAGTTATTTACGAACTTGTATAAACTCTAATGAATATCCCATAACGCATTTATATCATAATTTTATCAAATGGGTTTTCATAAACAAGAAATATGAAAATATCATGAGAATTATTGCTCCACCAATATATTTACATGATGGTAGGATATGAAATAAAATATTGATTTTCAACTCCCACAAGTGTATTTTATTTGAATATTCATGGAGAATTTTAGGGATAAGTTTATCCTAACTTTTTCCCCCAAAATGTATTTATCTCGATTTAATTAGGTCATTATTAGGGAACATATTCAAGAATACTTTATATTCTACAAAAATTAAAATGCATCAAGTTATAACACTATCATATTTATGGAGACCTATCTATTCATAAATAGATGTTTCTATATTTACTTTTAACCTCAAATGAAACACCTCTTTTGAGAATCACTGAAAAATCCATGTCAAATAAATTGTTATGTATAACTTTTTTTAAATGATCCAATAATTATAAAATATATAATCACATTACTGATCAACAAAATAGAGTCAACTCCTTCTATACGTCACATGTTCTTTTATTTCATATAAGTTCAACCTAAAACATCCTTAAACATAGGGGTTTTTGTATGTTGTCATTAGTTAAGATGAATTAATATCACATGTATTTCCCCAAATATTATATACATAGATAGAAAATATTGGATTCCTTCATTATAATTTCATTATAGATGATATAAATAAAAAATAGTAGATTTAGTGTATCCTTAATTAAATGTCACATTAATCCCCCCCCCCATTGGAAAATTATTATGATAATACCATTTCATTGATTTTACATCATGAATATAAACTAATTGAGTACATATGAAAATTCATTCAAGAGTAAATTATTCAACTCATTATCCATAAAAATTATCCTTTATAAACAAAATTCTCATATAATTGTACAAATTGAATGTGTCAGTTCATGTATTTAATTGCTAAAAATCATCCTACACCGATTCAAAATTTACTTTTCACTGTCATAGATTCCAATCTCCACAAATTAGGACATAATTATTTTTCCTACAATGTAGAAAATAATTTATCTAATGTTTAATAAATGTGTATACCTATCAAAAAAGTCATATTATTTAACATCGTTTTCATAATAGGGATATTAGATTTATTTCAATTAATATTCAATCCTCCCATTAATTATCTCTAGAGAGAGGAACATTATTCTTAAGAAATAAATTATTAATAGATTTCATCCTTCCATCCATTGTTTATGTTTTTATGAAAAGAAGGTTGTAATGACAATGATCATAAAAGGTAATTTCATATATTTAAATGACCTCCAGTCTATCTCCACTTTTAATTTGGATGGCTTTAAAATGAATGCAATCATATCATGTATCCATTTATATAAAAAATAGTGTTGTGACCAATAATATATTAAAAGGTCAACTAGATTTTTATAATTTTATTATATTGATAAAATGATTAAAATAAAAACAAGGAACTTAAATATATATAATCTGTCATCTAAACATACTATTTTTTATAAAAACTTGACTCAAAACCACTAATACAATTTTCCAATAAAAGGAACTTTGTATGTCCACAATGGAGACCCTAAGTTGTGCTAACGAGTTTGAGAGAGTTGTAGATTCCATATGAGAATAAAAATTAAAATAAGGTGAATTAAAATAATTGCATATATTTGTCACCTTATTTATTGAGGATGTGGTTTTAATAATATAGGTCAAATACATTCCCTATGTATTTTAGTATAACCCAATGATTTATGAATTCAATAATGATCCTTAGATAGTGGTTTTATGATCAATATTATCTTAACCATGATAGCGTACATGAATTGATATATAAATGTGTATAATGAATCAAGTAACATTAAAATTTATATATAGGAAAATATTTCTCAAAATAGTCTACAAATGATCCAATTCAAGAACCATTTATTTGATTTGGTATTTAAGATGGTGTTTTTTGGAGTATCAAACGAATCAAATTAAAAAACTAGAGAAGTAAATTTTTTAAAATTATTCATCAAACCATTCATCCTATCAACCAAACATATTATACAGTATAATAATTTGATAAGGTCTTCTCCAAGGGAATTCTACACATTTTGATGAATCCATATACTATTACATCAATATAGATTAATGTGATTTTTTTTATATACAACCATGTTATAAGATATGGGAACATAAAAATACCTCAAAAGATTATAATCACCACCATTAATCATTAAGATGAATAAATTATTTTTTCAACTAAAAAATGAAATATATAAAATATATATAATGAAAACAAATTTATTAGAAGAGATTTAATTTAGTTATCCCCAATCAACAACTATTGAATCAAGGGATACGTAAGTAAAAATATTTTGTTTTTCCCAATGATTTTTCCTAAAAGAGTTCAATTAAATCCAATTAACCAAATCCATAACCATGTTTAACATATTGTATTATTGAATAATAATTTTTTAATTACGATGAAATGTTTTGATATTTTTGGTTGAAAGTACATAGGAATATTAGTTCAAGAAATATCTACATCCTTAATTAATCTTTCCACGTCAAAAAAATGAAATAATGTTATTTATGAATATTTTACCCTAAAACAATATAGATATTAATCTATATTATTGAATATAATGGTGGAATTAAATTCCCAATCCAACCCACACAAATCTAACTAGTAATAGTAATATAGATCTACTATGACATATGATGTATGAGTTTCCACCACCATTTTCGATCTAATAAACCTCACTACCTAAGAAAGATGATCCAAAAAACTAATATAAGTTATCCTATTCCTTAATAATTTTGGATATTTATTTCATTTTTATAAAAAAAATAATGTATTGGTATGTAATTTATCGTAAATTCATGGTTTTAATATTTTGGCCCACATTAAATTTCAGAGCCTCCCCATTTTCCACTACATATTTTAGAATTCCCATTAATGGACCCATCCCCTTCCCTAGGGGAATATGTGAGGATGAAGTTAACATACTGATCATGAAATATGGTTTTTGGGTGGAACAAAATCTCATATTCCAAAAAATATTCCCATTCTAGAAGAAATAAATTTTTATTAATTTCCGTAGGAAAAAATAAAATCTAAGAAAATATCAGGAATGATGAATCCCTTTTCCCAATTTAAATGATACTGCTCGAAACAATAGATAGATTTTTGTACATCTATTTCATATATTAATACCACAAATAAACTAAATTCTATATGGTATCTTAGGATGAAAGGGCAACTGTATTTAGGGAATGTTAGGTACCATACAATTAACAAGTGATTCCCTATGGGTTATGTATATATGATGTATCCTAACATTGGGAATTGCATAACATCATTATGAACTGTTTGGGAATGATTATGTGGTGATATGTTATAATTTTTTTGGTCTAATACCCTAAATTCCATGATGATATCATATATATTAGTATTTTTCCCCATGATAAGGGCTCATAATATTAGCACAAATCCTATTAAAGTGAGTACTCATCCTCAAATATAGGAAATTACGTCTATTCATTTTCAAATATATATGCCTTTAATTTTTCCATGATAAAATAATCAATATTATTTAAATGAAAACATCCCATAATTTTTTATAGGAGTCACATTTTGAAGAGTCTAATCCTTGATTAGAAAATTTTAATCTCAAATAAATATATACTGATATTCCTTGTCAAAATTTATAATGTAATATTATTTCATTTATAAGGAAATGGAATTACAAATGATATTAAATGAAATGTTTTTGTAATTAATAAATCATAAAAATTTAATGAATAATATCAATGAAAAATCAATGATACTATATTCTTTTTACTAAGATATATATTTAATGTTTCCAATTATAATATCAAAATTGGGATAAACATGAACATTTATTCTATGGAGCTCCATTTTTATAAAGACCATTTTAAAGGATATTTAATATCATTTAAAAAATATTTTTCATTCGAATTTTCATTGATGGTGGAATGTTGTTTCATTACATATTATATAATTTGGCTTATATTATCCCTAATATAAACCCCCTTATATATGTTATTCATTATCTGATTTCAAATCAAGGATTTTTTGGATAATTATAGATCCTTAATAATTTAATATTATATTCATTTTCTAATAATGAAATCAAGAATAAAGAATTAAGAAATATCATTGATATCCACCCATCCCTAGAGGACGATATTATGGACATCGAGTTTCTTATGGAGTCAATTATCTATATTAGTGAAAAAATTCTTTTAAATGATGTAAACATGTATGGTTCTTCAAACAATTCTACAAGAAATTAGATGAACTATCCCAAACATAATATGGATAGCATGGGGTTGTAATTTTCTCTCCTTAAAATAACATCATGACATATACAATACATATTTTTAAGGGGGAAAAAGGTTAAATATTATACCTTCATTATCAGAATGGAATTTACCTTTGGTTTTTTTATTTCCTAATGGTATCCCAGGGGTAACCCATAGTAGGTAAATATTTTAATAATTTTTAAATAAATTATCATAAAAGAAGAGAATGCAATTTTTATAAATCAAATATATGATATCATGTTTATGAATCCTTTTAAAAAGATATTGTTTCAAGTATTTTGTTCATATATCAAATGGTAATATTCATTAATAAAATATGAAGAAATGTTATGTAAGTCCAGACCATGATTACATGACTATCTAAAAAACACATCAAATTGAAATATTCCTCTACATTGCTACTTTGAAATGTTGCGTTGTAGAAAATATGATATATGAATTTTAAATGGTGGGTCACATTAATGTTTATGAAATCGAGAAAGTGTAATATTATATTATTCCCATGATTCTATAACTCTATATTATGATGATATATTTGAATAATCCAATGTAGTAATATATAAATAATTGAGTGGAATATTTTTTTCATTATAAAAACCCTAACCAATTAAAATTAATCTTTATAAACACATTAATGAGATTCATATCCCAATCATTATAAGAAAAATTCATTTTGAATATAAATATTTTAATATTAAATTTATTGGGGGCCATTAAATTGTATTGAATCTCAATCAAAATTTATAGTGGAAGATCAATTTTTTTTCTAATGATGATTTTGGATTTGAAATAGTTTTATATGATAATAAATCATTCTAGGACCTTTATGAAATCATGTATAATTCATGATAACTTCTCAACACAACCGCATAAACGTATATATTTACTATGTTGGAAATCAATGTAATGGGTTCGTACTCATATGTGACTGAATGGTCATTTGAGTTGAATATTCATATTACTAATTTATCTTTTAAATGGAATAAATTATTAACCCATAGGGAGTTATATGGTTTGGAATATTATTTAGTTCATGAATATCCATAACATTAAACTCCACTAGATTACATACATAATTACCATAATTAACAATAAAAAATTTCAATCCTTTTTCTTAGGAAGGAATATACTTCATATCCTATAATGTCTAACCATAATATAATGAATAATTTGAAAATATATTTATAAACCAATGAATTATATAATTCCCTCATGGTTGTTTTTTATGAAATTATATTAGATTAATAAAATATATCTTAATAATTTATTAATTTCATTAAAAATATTCAATGAAGAATAAAACATCTATCAAATAGAACACTTACCACCACTACGAATTTAATAGTGGTTGTGTATCAAATTATTGTATAATTTCCTTTATTATTAATATCTCTATATGGAAATTTTATATATTATGAGAGTTCATTAGATACATTTTCATTGATGGAAGACCTCGATGAATTCATTGTATATAATTTTTATAAAATATTGTAATAATTATATTTTAATGCTTCTATTATTTAACATGATGGTTCTCCATTTCACATTTCCCTACAAAAAGTTTATTATACAATTTCTAATGAAAATTATACTGAGAATAAAACTATAAAATTAAGAGTCAAAGTGAGATGTCATTATTATTAATCAAAATTTGTTATCACAATTTTTATATTCACCTATAAACATTTACGTAGAGTTTATTAAACCTTCTAAATATTTATGACTTATAAAAATATATTATTCATATAATACCCAAGTCAAATGATGTAAAATAATTTAAAATATTCATGTCCAAATGATCATATGAAACATAAAAATCAACATATTCTCATGAATTTTGACTATATGTACCATCCTCATGACATGAATTTTAATTTCATGAATCGTTTTTTCACACTAGAAGACATTATAATTCATCACTCTAATCATTGTGTAGGGTGAAAAAATTCCTGAGTAGTTTTGGGGTCCTCCTTCTTGGGGATTCCCCTTATTATAATGTAATTGATATCCTAAAATGATTTTACATTGTATATCTATTTTTCACCTAAAATTATATAACCATGAACTTAGTGTGTCTTGATTAATATTTCCAAATAAATTTAGTTTATACTAATATTTTTTTCAAGATTCCAAACAAATGTTCTAATCACATTCGAACATATTATTTGAGTCACACCATCAACTCACAATGAGTCTACCTACACATTTTAAAACAAAAGGAATGATATATTCGACATTCATCAATGTTTGATCTAAATTTTAATATAATATATATTTCAATAAACTATTTGTGGAATAATTATAATTTCATAGGATATGCAGTGTTGATTTTATCATGTACTCTGGAATCATCCATACATGTTATGTCTCAAATCCTCAATTAGTATTTCATATCATATATTTATGTCATGTATTCATATATTCATCAAAATTCTTGGATAACATTTACAAAATGATAAATAACAAAAAAGATCTCAAATAGACACGATATATAGTGATTCCAAAATATCTAATATTTGGGCCACACAAAAATTTATTATCTTCTTATATATTATTTGTGTTTTATAATTCAATATCTGGTAATAATTATCTTCCAAATATCTAGATAAAAGTTTTTATATTGTTATGATCCAGTGTATATGACCATACACTAGAAGACAATGATTTGATCAAAGATACACGTTAATAGAAAACAGTCCCACATGGATCATGATACATGAACATATACTATATATCCTTAGGGATACTATTAGACCAAAATGTTTTGAATGATCTATAAAAACTATGATTCAATTAAATTAAAATAATATTTACTCTAAACAAACTATATCACATTCGATCGTAATTTCTGAGCAACATCATCATCTCACAGTGATTCTTGTTAGACATTCTAAAATAAGAATAAGGATAAATGTAAAGATTCGGAAACTTCAAGGAAATTTTTTTTCTTAATTTTATTTGGAATTTTACAAGAACGCAGTTCTTGACGGCACCTGATTCCGAGGCCCGGTGTGCCCGGAATTAATTTCCGAAGATTGGCTCGGGTACGTTCAGTGAACGAGCGAGCGGGAATTTCTATCCTTTGAACCGGTGCCTGGAATCGAATTCTGAGGGCACCGATGGAACCGCAGTGCCGGTAATTTCTTAATAACACCATTTTTGGAGTTGCGTTTATCCGAGAGAAGATGATAAAAATTGTGGAAGTTTAATTTATAACTTATCTACAATTTTTATTTTCTTGTTAAGTAGATTAAGTGTTCTGTTACAACACTTGACCCTCTCTTAAGTGGTTTTAACCTATATAAGGGAGTTAGGGGTGGGACCCACAAAGAGTTAACCACCCATGGAAGGATTTAAGGTGAGGTGGGGCCCACACGAACCCCACCCCTTCACTTTTCCCATAACCCCCTAACTCCCTCTTTATTTTGAAACTCCTCACCTCCCTCTTTATTTTGAAACTCCTCGCCTCCCTCTTTATTTTGAAACTCCTAACCTCCCTCTTTATTTTGAAACTCCTCACCACCCTCTTTATTTTGAAACTCCATAACTCCCTCTTTATTTTGAAACTCATTCTCTCCCTTTCCCCCTCATAACTCATGCCAACTAGAACTTAAATTAATTTATTGAAACTCTTAATCAATTATGTTTTTGAATTTTGAACATACAATGCATGGCATGATTAAAATAAAATAAGGGGAATCCTTGTTTTATTTGGAGGTTGAATTGTGGTGGGAGGATTTTTGAGAAAGAGCCTTTGTGTGATAGAATAACGAAGATCCTTCTTCGTTGAATAACATCCTCCTCTCCGTGAAGAACGGTTCTTCTCCGATGATTAACATCGATCCCTCAACTTAGAACGACTCGGTGATCACGGTTCTTCATCCTCTTTTTCCTCCACGGCAAGGGAGAAGACACCGACGTAGGGAACTCTCCAACGACAACGCGCCTTCCTTCTTCATCTCCGAAACAAGTGAGGAGATGTTGTTTCCTCCTCGGACGTACCCCAACATCCATGGAATCGACGTCCGATCTCCGCGACGTCGTTCTCCGCGACACCGTTCTCCGCGACGCCCGACATGCGACGTCAAATATCCAAGTAGGGGTTTGTTGTTGCTTTATTTAATTATTTTCCGTTCTTGGTTATATCATGACAATCTTGAGGATGAATGATTAAGTGTTATAGTCTAACGAGAGGGGGACAGGACCGCACAAACACGGCCGAACCCCCCTCCTTTGTTTTTGAATGTTTTTTGCGGATGAAACGAGATAGCGTGGTGCCGTCACACCACGCAGGAATCACACAAGAATTATTGCGTGGCGCCGTCGCGCCGCGCCGTGGAAAGAATTATCATGAACGCGACGCAGTCGCGCCGCGTCAAAGGAAACCGAAGACGCCACGGCCGGAGCGGGGCCGCGGCGGAGGGGTGCGGTGCCGTCGCACCGCGCTGGATAACGAAGGCCGCGGCCTGTTCCGGGCCGCGGCGGATCGTGATGACCGGCGGCCAGGCGGGACGCCGGTGCTGGAAGACGGAAGAGGACCGGCCCTTGCCGGTCCTCTTGATATGAAGCCGGCCGGCCAGGTCGGTCCGGCCGGGTTAGTGGAAACCGGGGGAATTTAATTCCCCCGGGCAGTTATTTGGCCCCCCATTATGAGGGGGGGGGGGGGGGCGGTTTCACAAAGGGGGGGCAGGTGGCCCCCCGTTTCCAGCAAGCTCGGCCTTGCGCTGAACCGGGCCACGCCGGGCCGGGCCGGGCTATTCCGGGCTGGGTCGACCCGGTTCCGGCCATCCGAGGGGTCTCGGGCCGGGACGGCCCGGGCCCGAAACCCCCGTTACCGAGCGGTGTGGTCAAATGCCCGTATCTTGGGCTACGGGTCTCCAAACGACTCGCCGTCAGCGGGAACACGATCCTTGGATCAAGACGGTCATTTCGGTATACTATACTCAAGGTGCACCTTCCTTTTAGGGATCCTACATGGTTAAAACTCCATATTTAAGCGTGTTTGGCCTAGAGTAGTGATCAAGATGGGTGACCTCCTGGTATGTTTCCCAGGGTGAGTGTGAGACGGAAAGGCCAATAAATAACAGACCGGGCGTCCGATTGACGTGCCGTCTGTTTCGTTGAATTACTTTAAGTGTGATGGATCTTTTTTCTTACTTCTCTCAAGGTTTGGATGCCGACGGAGTGCGGTCGGGTTGGATCGCACCGAAATCCAATCGGGCCCCTAGAACGGAAAAGCCAATAACTCTCAGACCGGGTGTCCGATTAACGCGCCGTCTGTTGCGCTGAGTTCCTGTTGACGATACGGAATTTTTGGCATCCTCCGCCTGAGTTTTGGATGCAAATGGATAGTGGCCGGGTTGGATCGCACCGAAATCCAACCGGGCCCCTAGTACGGAAAAGCTGATATCATTCTGACAGAACGTCCGTTTGACGAACCGTCAGTGGCGTTGGTGATCTCGTTGAGAAACGGTCCCTATGAGTATACCCTATGAGAGTTCAGGGTACAGTTAAGATACGGCCGGGTTTGGTTCGCTCACGAAACCAACCGGGCCCCTGGGACGAAAATGCTAATAACTCACAGACCGGGCGTCCGATTGACGCGCCGTCTGTTGTGTTGAGACCCCTATGATGAGGCGGCCCTTTGAGATACTTCTTCGTGGGACATTGAGATACTTGGATTATCGAACTGTAGCTCGTGGAGCGGACCCTCCCAGTGGCGAGTGTGCGGAGTACGGAGACCGTGTAACTGGCTGAGACCTGACGACTGCTTGACCGACTCGACTTGGAGTGAGTCGACTAGCCCAGTGGACGAACCACTACTTTCTAAGGTGCAGACCCATGGTGGACAGAGCACTACCTGTGTGACAGTGCAGACCTGCGGTACTCGTCTGGAGAGTACCTCAGCAGGCTACTAGGGGTTGTGCACTACTGTGTTTGTGTGACATACCTCGGCGGGAAGCACTACTGTGTCTGTGTGGCTGACCAGCGGTACTCGACAGGAGGAGTACTTCAGCAGTCTTAGGTTAGTGAGCAGGACCTCGGAGTCATGACAGGACCACTATACACTCCAGAGACGGAGCTCTTCAGCAGTTACGGTTTCGATAATAAAAATCCTGGTTTGAGCGGAGACTTTTGACCTTGTGTTTACCTCATGATTGAGATGGGTCACTTGATAACTTAGGTATATGTATGGGCATATACCTGGGTAGTAGTTATCCGTTGATTTCATAATCCTTGTGTTTCCTCATGATTGAGATGAGTAACTTGATAACTTAGGTATATGTATGGGCATATACCAAAGTAGAGGTTATCTATTGAGATCTTCTATGTGGTTATCCTTGTTGGTTTTAGTGAGACATTGAGGGTATCGGGGTCCCTACTGAGTATCGTTATACTCACCCCTGCACGGGCTATGCCCGCACCTCGTTGAGTTGGTTGTAGACGACGGCCAGTACTGACAGAGGCCGAGTGTTCGATGTCTGGACGGTACCTGGAGGTGGACTATACGACGAGACGGTACCCAAAGGTTGACGTGACGACGAGGCGGTACCCGGAGGTGGACCACTGGGCGGGACTTACTCGGAGTAGATGGCGGGACCCGAGGAGCAGAGGAGCTGTCTGTACCCACCCTTCAGGTGGGATTTCCAGTGGACAGCTCGACGTAGCAGCTTTACTTTTCAGTTGTTGTTTTCCCTTTCGAGTTGTACTTTACTGTTGGTCATGTATTTCCGGCCCCTTTTTACTTTCCGCACTTACTGTTGTACTCAGTTTTTACATAGTGTTTACTTCTTCCGCTTGTACTCTGTGTGATTGTTTACTTTACAAAGGCAATGCCTTCCCTTTTTACCGGGATTTACGCCTTGGTGCTAGTCGCCAACCCCTGGCCTATGGTAGGCGGTCTTGGGGTAGTCACGGCACGGGCCCCGAGGACGGGTCAGACAAATTGGTATCAGAGGAGTTCGGTTCTACCGCAGAACTTATAACTCTGATGTTTCTTTCTGTGAAGCAATAGTGTTAAGTGTACCGAGTGTGGTTTTCAGTTCAGGGAGTCCAGTGTTGGTGCGGGCGGCCGACGTATGCATACACCAGGACCCTGACAACTGATTTCTGACTTTGTGAACGAAAACACTGATTGTGTGTGTGTTTCCAGAAGTTTTTAAATGTCAGCTCAAACCTGGTCAGCTCACCAGGTATAATCGGTTGATCGTGTTACGTTGTTTCTTTCAGGATTCCTTTTCACGAACGACCAGCTAGAGCCTAGAGGGATGTGCGTACTGATATCCTGTCGAGCGACGAGGCTTTGGTATAGGGACCTCTTGCAGTTGAGGCACCAGCGGAGGCACCAGTGATACTACGATACGTTGGGCCACTGATGCCACCATCCCCAGTAGTAGGCGATGCACGCCACTTGAGTGTGCTGCACGAGTTCCAGCGCCAGAGGCCACCCAGGTTCTGGGGAGAGACGGACCCGCAGGCGGCTGAGGATTGGCTGGAGGTTGTGGTGGGAGTCTTCAGGCTACTGGGGACGCCGGAAAACTTCATGGTGATCTTTGCTGCCAGCCTCCTTCAGGCAGCAGCAGGCAGGTGGTGGAGCCACTTGTTTCAGTTTTGCGACGGGATGACCTTCTCATGGGAAGACTTCGAGACCTTCTTCAGGGTGGAGTTTGTGCCAGTAGATCTACACCCCGAGCGTGTACAGGAGCTTCTTGCCTTTGCAGCGTGTTTTTCGATCAGTAGCCGAGTCATCTATGGGAAGTAGACTGATGATGCAGAGGTCCAGGAGGACCATACTAGCAGTTGGACGATCTTGGGTTTTAGGACCGGTGGTGCGGGGCACTTGAGGTGGGGTCAGAGCCAGGCATGCCAGAAATGGACAATGATACTCCTGCGGCGGGAAGGGTCACCTGGCACGTGACTGTCTGACTCCTCGTACGTTTGATCAGTGGGTGTTGGAGGAGCCACCGAGATAGAAGCAGCGACGAGTGCTTGAGCAATAGCCGAGCAGTGAACAAGGCAGTAGATCTTCGAGAGCAGGTGGAAAAGAGAGGAACTAGTGGATACTTCGCTTGTACTTCTAGTTCCATTTTTCTATTGTATTTGTAGAGACCCGTATCCTGACGTACATGGACATTACATTACATTTGCGGAATACTTAGTACATAAAAAAAACACACACTAAAGGATCGTAACAGTTTAGTGTCTTTGGAAACATGGAACATAATCTTCTAATCCTGGTGAAAGATCTTCAATATCTCCCGTAAAGATCTTCCATTTTTTTTACCTAAAACCTTTCTTTATATCCTGGGGAAAAGAAAACATAAAAGGGTGAGCTCAAATGCTCAGTAAGGGTATACAAAAGAAATAAAAATCATATCATATCTTTTTGAAAATCACAACCTGCAAAAGAGATCATAATATCTTAACATGGAACAAATCATAGAAGTGAAAATGAGATCCCCATAATCATAACATAAAACTTGAATCTTTGTGTCATGCACACATAATCATGGAAAATCATTTCTTGTTAGTCATGACTCATTGCCAAGACTATCTTAGTGGACAAAGTCCCTTTCTGAACCGAGTTCACTCCTCGTTTCAGTCCTGTATCACTGAACCGAAATAACCTTCCGTTCCAGCCATGTCTATCTCATGAGATATAAAATCTTTACCCAATGCATTGGAGGGAGATATAGGTCCCACCCATCTCTTAATGAATCCTTTCTTATGTGTGCCACATAATCATAAAACATACATCATCGCATAACACATGTAACAAAAATGGGATTCTTGAAACATCATGACATCATAAATCAATTCATATAAGATAAAGGAATTCATAAAAATAATTCCATCACAACATGATCAAATCAATGTAATAATAGGGATAAAAACCGAACCCTTTATTATCTTAGATGGAAAATAATTTTGAAAATCACTTGAACTCCATTCTTGAGGAAAATATCCTTTCTTCTTCAAAAACATTTTTCCTTTCATAACATGTCATACAACTTTAAAATAAAAGAAGTTGTTTAAAAATAAACTTGAAAACTTGTAAAGGAAGCTTCTTTGAAGTAATGTTTTAAAAATCCATTCATGCCGTATAAGTTAAAAAAGACATTCTTCTCGTTCTTTTGTCGGAAAAGTCAAAAAGTACCTCGTACGAAAAACGACAAAAGATTCCTTTAATTTCTTTTACTAAAAACTCACCGAAGGGTAAAAATGGATTTAAACAATTGTAGGTGGATGGAAATAATATTACATATTTATGAAACATGGATGTGGATGATAAAATACACCCCAGTAAATACTTACGAATAAACAATCTCGGATAAAAATGAGATTGTGATATTTCCCTTACCTTAGGTCCGATTTGCTTCGTATGTGTCCGAACCTCCTGTATAATGATTTAAATAATGTCATTGACTTATTACAGAATCATATTCATTGTTATGATATCATATATGGTTCACTTATGACATTATATTACCCGTTCTTTTGTAAATTCCATGTTAAAGAATCGTTTTGGGTAAAATCGTTTCATTTATCGTAGGTGTTTTGACTTGTTGTTCTTGACATCATTATTACTTATATCATGATTTACTTACTTCCAGAATATAAAATATGATTTATATATCATATATATTCAGTATATATATATATATAATAGGTAGATAAATAAAATGAAAAACACCGTTCATGGAGACGGTAGTCCGTACGTACGCATGAACGCTGTTTTCCTTTTCTTATTGTCTTGAAATGGAAGTAAGTTGATGACATACATATGTATATATATACATAAATCCAGTAGCTTTATAATGTCATATATTTCATTATTATTTCTTATATATACTTTATAATCATTCTTAAATGGTTAACATGGAGAATGAATCTCATCGCGTCGTGGAGACGGTAGTCCGTACGTACGCACGAGCGATGATATCATTTTCATAAATATTGAATTGAATCGGAGTGGATTATACAATATATCAGAATCAATATGATGTTGTAATAACTATGTATAGTTATTCTTTACACCATTATACCCATCCATGTAAGGTGGTGGTGGAAAATAGATTACACCACGGCGTGGAGACGGTATTCCGTACGTACGCACGCGCAGTGATTTCTTTTTCCGTAGGATGGATAGATGGTGAAATAGGGTTGTTTCATACTTATAATAATATATCAGTATATGAGTGATACTGATTTTATTACTTCATAATGAAACAACCTAAGAAGAAGAAGTGGAAGAAGAAATAAAGATGAAAGAATTGGTAACGGTAATTACCTCTTCTTGAAGCGCCTCTTTGAGACCTCCTCTTAGGGCACTAAAATTGGTCTTTGAGGAAGACCAGAACCTCTAGGATGTTTCTAGGGAAGTGGAGAAGAGATTTTGGCAGGGTTTGGCCGAGCTTGAGTGCTCAAATTGGTGTGAGGAGGAGGGGGAGGAGGTGTCCTTTTATAAGGGAGGAGAGGGGCACCTTAGGAATTCTTAAAATTATTAATTTATAATAAATCTAACCCCACTTCAAAACCTCCAAAAATGACTCATATTCGAAGCTTAGATGAGATAGGGTTTTAATCTCATGAACCAATCAAATTTAGACATGTTTGGATCTTATTTTAAACCTTATCAATTAGATTTAACTCTAAGTTAAATAATTTAACTTTTACCGTGTCTTTTTGTTTTCTTTCACTATATGGTTAATACACTTACTATAACATGCCAAACGAACCCCAAATAGTTTATTATTAATATATATATCCTTATCTAAGTCATTTGGCCGAACCTTAGATTTTTAGGAATAAAATAACAATTAATAATATAATATTTGATTTAAAAACTATTTTGTGTCAATTTTGACACTATTTGATATATGATTTTTGTGAAAGTCATAACAGAATTAAATGGTCGAACCAAGTTGATTAAATCAACATTAATATATCATAGTAACCTAGAAAATTAGTTTAATTCATAAAAAGTCTTAAATTACATTTATTTTGGTAATTATATTATCAATTATGTCAATATTTCATTAATAAGATAATTACTGCATCATCTTTGTGTCATAAATAAATTAAATTATTTGATGTCTAAAAATTACAAATAAAATACCATCGTGTAGGAAATCTTTTTAGCTTTCTAATGAATATTTAAAATCGAATTTATCTTATGTATAACCCCATATTATAAATGATTTACTTATTAAACTTTGATTTTAACTATTTTAACCCTTCTTTAAATAAATTAATAATAAATGTCCTAATCTAATCCAAGTGGACCTAAATGGTCATATTTTATTCCTAAGTTTGTTTTTGGTCGAATTAAACTTGTCCAATAGAATTAGGACATGTGTTAGGGTAATATTAATATCATATTTACCCTTAGTTACCCAATTTACTATTAACCGCGGTAAAAAAAAGTAAAAAGTTACTATTCACCAAAAAATTATTTTCATCTCATTGAACCACATTTTAGTCCTTGATATTAACCGTGTCTCTCGGATTTTCGAAATTCCATTCACAGAAGCGGTAAAATTAAGTTTTATGCAAAATTCAGTTTTTAACCTACCACTTAGTGGTTTCACTATTCATCAAAAATTGAAAGTTTTCAGAAAAATACCAAAATTTCACCATAGGCTAATTTCGATATTCTGAGTCCAAAAATGAATTCCATTTTGAAAAATAAAATTTATAAAATTTCAAAAAGTGATTATTACTATTCATAACGGCTAGTTTTAATAGCATATCATTGTTTAGTGAAACTCGGTATTGCGTATTACACACGCTATCGAGAAAGGTCGTGATTGCGTGTAATGCAAGGAAAGTCAAGGATGTGTGTTGTGCAAGCTCCTTTTGGTGTAGCGTACAACACAAGACTTTAATAAAATTAAAAAAAATATTTTTTTATAAAATCGTGGGCTGTTACATTCTACCCCCCTTAAAATGAATTTCGCCCTCGAAATTCGTCGGGGTTATAAATGGTTTACTATTCGAAAGTTTCTTTAATAGAAACCCACATCGTAAAAAGGAATATCAAAACCAATCTTTAAAAAAAAGTATGAAACGTAACGGTTGCCCAAATAAACTAATCATTGGGTTTCCACATAGGTGAAAATATGGATATGGAAGAGAAATCTAACCATCATGTTCTGATGGAGAGTGGTAGAGAACATGGCTATGGAAAAGCCAGTAATCACAAAGCCATAAATTTGTGACGATCTAGGGTACCATCTGATTCATCAGATATAAGGGCACTAGGACAACATTTTTGGTTTTCAAGATAATTTCCCTAAAGTTGAAGAATTTGAATTAGAATAAATACTTACTTTATTTTGGTACAATCTCACTATTGTTCGTGCCTTGAACAATTTCCACTTCATCTCTTATATAAATGAAGTTGAATTTGTTATTCGTGAAGTGTTAGCAGATCATGTGATAGAATGACGGGTCATTCCATCTGTCTCGAACAAAAGGTTAGCAAAAATTATATACATAAGTCGATCTATAGTGAGATTAATCATATATGGTTCCTAAAATGGACTTATACTTCATATATCATACTGCTTAATATAATAAAACTAGTTTCTTCTAAACAGGGACTTCCTGTAGGTCAGTGGTAGGCGATAAAGGCCAGTCGCACTTCGGTTGTGGGTTCGATTCCCACAGCCTTGTCCGAAGTGATGGGATGTCGCTCGTCCTGCAGGTTGTCCTTTTTCCAAAACTATATAACATCCCATCAATAATATCGAAAAAACAAACAATACTAACTTATGTCCAACATAATCCATTCCAATCTTTTAGGCTTATCCATAATACTGCAGTCGACTCTCATAATATAGTGAAAATGATTACCAGAGATTTAACACCATCATCAATCCCCATATATCATAAGATATGTTTTGTTGGTCACATTCCAAACATTCAAAGTCCTTAATCGTGTATTCTCTTGAATACCTTAGTGAAAACATGAATGCAGTTAAAAGTTAACACTTTTCACATACCAAAATCCTCAAAATTCTATATACTCAAACTTAGTCCTTATATCAATCATGAGCTCATGAATATTGTTAAACATTTCATTTTCTTATTTTCCCTTCATTATGCGCATATCATCTTATTTCTAAAAATATCTCAATCACTTTGAATACCACATTAAACCAATACATAAATATTCCAATACTCCATGATACAACATTATTTTGGAATCCCATTACATAAACACTTAATCATTCCACCACATCGTTATCATATTCAACATTGCCAATAGAGATCGCATGTGATTTCCCTTTGTCCTTTGCCTTCAGTGGTTGCTCATGTTGATCATCACTAACCCTTGGATTAGGGAAATTATTAGCATAATGCCCCATTTCCTTGCACTTGAAGCATTGAAGTGTTGGCGGTGTGTTCTCTGCAGTGTTTGCTTTATTCACATCATTAGAAACCCTTTTTCCATTACTTCGACACTCAGCTGCTCGATGACCTTCTTTTCCACACTTAAAACATTTTCTAGTTCCTTTAAGACAATCTCCACCATGCTTCTTTCCACACTTTGTGCATAAGGAAACATTCATCTTCTTTTCACCATTATTATGAGATTTCTCCTTGAACTCCATCTTTCGTTTCTTGTCAAAACCATGAGATGGATATGTAACACAAACTTCCATTTCTACCTTGATAGCACAACGCACAATTTCTTCATAGCTACTGAAGTCTCTTATAGCTAATGCCCTTCGAAGACTTGGTTTTAAGCCACTGAAAAATTGATCAACTTTACTTTCAGGTTGGATGATAATGCCAGATGCATACCTTGCAAGTCTTGTAAAATTCGCTTCATATATACCAACAGATTCATCATCCTTCTGCTTCAGCTCAATAAACTCCTTTTCCATCTTTGTTCGAAGAATACGAGGGAAGTACTTACTAAAAAACAAGTTCTTGAACTCGTCCCATTCCATGGACTCAATTTCATCCCTTGGCCTCGTATTCTTGATAAGATTCCACCATTGATCAGCTTCACCTTCCAAACGATATACTGATAAGATGACTTTATCATGTTCAGAACATTGAAGAACTGAAAATATCTTTTCAGTGGTACTGATCCATTGTTCAGCAACAAGTGGATCGGAAGTCCCACTGAAAGAAGGTGGACGTTGCCTCATGAAGGACTAAATAGAATATTGTTCCCTTCTCTGCTCATTTGGAAGTCCAGAATGATTCATAGCTTGTGTAAGTATAGCAATAAGATTTTGCAATCCATCTCCCAAAACATTTGTTTGTTCAGGAGGGCAATCATTGCATTGTCCATTGCATTGATCAACACGGTTCCTTCGGGTTCCAGCCATCGTCTAAAACCCAAAAAGAATAGTGTGAGAGGCAAAAATCATGCTAGGGAAAACAACATAATAAAGGGGGAGTACCTTCAATATCCAACATCTTAGGTTTAATTCTATGATCGTTAGCGTAATTCTATTACTATAACCTATACGTATACTTATCCCTAGGGACATCCCTAGACATACCTTAGAAATATCTCTAGGGATCTCACTAACGTTTTCGCATCCTAGTTTCCAAAGGTTGACTAAACCTTTCCTCTGATACCAACTATAGAGACCCGTATCCTGACGTACATGGACATTACATTACATTTGCGGAATACTTAGTACATAAAAAAAACACACACTAAAGGATCGTAACAGTTTAGTGTCTTTGGAAACTCGGAACATAATCTTCTAATCCTGGTGAAAGATCTTCAATATCTCCCGTAAAGATATTCCATTTTTTTTACCTAAAACCTTTCTTTATATCCTGGGGAAAAGAAAACATAAAAGGGTGAGCTCAAATGCTCAGTAAGGGTATACAAAAGAAATAAAAATCATATCATATCTTTTTGAAAATCACAACCTGCAAAAGAGATCATAATATCTTAACATGGAACAAATCATAGAAGTGAAAATGAGATCCCCATAATCATAACATAAAACTTGAATCTTTGTGGCATGCACACATAATCATGGAAAATCATTTCTTGTTAGTCATGACTCATTGCCAAGACTATCTTAGTGGACAAAGTCCCTTTCTGAACCGAGTTCACTCCTCGTTTCAGTCCTGTATCACTGAACCGAAATAACCTTCCGTTCCAGCCATGTCTATCTCATGAGATATAAAATCTTTACCCAATGCATTGGAGGGAGATATAGGTCCCACCCATCTCTTAATGAATCCTTTCTTATGTGTGCCACATAATCATAAAACATACATCATCGCATAACACATGTAACAAAAATGGGATTCTTGAAACATCATGACATCATAAATCAATTCATATAAGATAAAGGAATTCATAAAAATAATTCCATCACAACATGATCAAATCAATGTAATAATAGGGATAAAAACAGAACCCTTTATTATCTTAGAGGGAAAATAATTTTGAAAATCACTTGAACTCCATTCTTGAGGAAAATATCCTTTCTTATTCAAAAACATTTTTCCTTTCATAACATGTCATACAACTTTAAAATAAAAGAAGTTGTTTAAAAATAAACTTGAAAACTTGTAAAGGAAGCTTCTTTGAAGTAATGTTTTAAAAATCCATTCATGCCGTATAAGATAAAAAAACATTCTTCTCGTTCTTTTGTCGGAAAAGTCAAAAAGTACCTCGTACGAAAAACGACAAAAGATTCCTTTAATTTCTTTTACTAAAAACTCACCGAAGGGTAAAAATGGATTTAAACAATTGTAGGTGGATGGAAATAATATTACATATTTATGAAACATGGATGTGGATGATAAAATACACCCCAGTAAATACTTACGAATAAACAATCTCGGATAAAAATGAGATTGTGATATTTCCCTTACCTTAGGTCCGATTTGCTTCGTATGTGTCCGAACCTCCTGTATAATGATTTAAATAATGTCATTGACTTATTACAGAATCATATTCATTGTTATGATATCATATATGGTTCACTTATGACATTATATTACCCGTTCTTTTGTAAATTCCATGTTAAAGAAGCGTTTTGGGTAAAATCGTTTCATTTATTGTAGGTGTTTTGACTTGTTGTTCTTGACATCATTATTACTTATATCATGATTTACTTACTTCCAGAATATAAAATATGATTTATATATCATATATATTCAGTATATATATATATAATAGGTAGATAAATAAAATGAAAAACACCGTTCATGGAGACGGTAGTCCGTACGTACGCATGAACGCTGTTTTCCTTTTCTTATTGTCTTGAAATGGAAGTAAGTTGATGACATACATATGTATATATATACATAAATCCAGTAGCTTTATAATGTCATATATTTCATTATTATTTCTTATATATACTTTATAATCATTCTTAAATGGTTAACATGGAGAATGAATCTCATCGCGTCGTGGAGACGGTAGTCCGTACGTACGCACGAGCGATGATATCATTTTCATAAATATTGAATTGAATCGGAGTGGATTATACAATATATCAGAATCAATATGATGTTGTAATAACTATGTATAGTTATTCTTTACACCATTATACCCATCCATGTAAGGTGGTGGTGGAAAATAGATTACACCACGGCGTGGAGACGGTATTCCGTACGTACGCACGCGCAGTGATTTCTTTTTCCGTAGGATGGATAGATGGTGAAATAGGGTTGTTTCATACTTATAATAACATATCAGTATATGAGTGATACTGATTTTATTACTTCATAATGAAACAACCTAAGAAGAAGAAGTGGAAGAAGAAATAAAGATGAAATAATTGGTAACGGTAATTACCTCTTCTTGAAGCGCCTCTTTGAGACCTCCTCTTAGGGCACTAAAATTGGTCTTTGAGGAAGACCAGAACCTCTAGGATGTTTCTAGGGAAGTGGAGAAGAGATTTTGGCAGGGTTTGGCCGAGCTTGAGTGCTCAAGTTGGTGTGAGGAGGAGGGTGAGGAGGTGTCCTTTTATAAGGGAGGAGAGGGGCACCTTAGGAATTCTTAAAATTATTAATTTATAATAAATCTAAACCCACTTCAAAACCTCCAAAAATGACTCATATTCGAAGCTTAGATGAGATAGGGTTGTAATCTCATTAACCAATCAAATTTAGACATGTTTGGATCTTATTTTAAACCTTATCAATTAGATTTAACTCTAAGTTAAATAATTTAACTTTTACCGTGTCTTTTTGTTTTCTTTCACTATATGGTTAATACACTTACTATAACATGCCAAACGAACCCCAAATTGTTTATTATTAATATATATATCCTTATCTAAGTCATTTGGCCGAACCTTAGATTTTTAGGAATAAAATAACAATTAATAATATAATATTTGATTTAAAAACTATTTTGTGTCAATTTTGACACTATTTGATATATGATTTTTGTGAAAGTCATAACAGAATTAAATGTTCGAACCAAGTTGATTAAATCAACATTAATATATCATAGTAACCGAGAAAATTAGTTTAATTCATAAAAAGTCTTAAATTACATTTATTTTGGTATTTATATTATCAATTATGTCAATATTTCATTAATAAGATAATTACTGCATCATCTTTGTGTCATAAATAAATTAAATTATTTGATGTCTAAAAATTACAAATAAAATACCATCGTGTAGGAAATCTTTTTAGCTTTCTAATGAATATTTAAAATCGAATTTATCTTATGTATAACCCCATATTATAAATGATTTACTTATTAAACTTTGATTTTAACTATTTTAACCCTTCTTTAAATAAATTAATAATAAATGTCCTAATCTAATCCAAGTGGACCTAAATGGTCATATTTTATTCCTAAGTTTGTTTTTGGTCGAATTAAACTTGTCCAATAGAATTAGGACATGTGTTAGGGTAATATTAATATCATATTTACCCTTAGTTACCAAATTTACTATTAACCGCGGTAAAAAAAAGTAAAAAGTTACTATTCACCAAAAAATTATTTTCATCTCATTGAACCACATTTTAGTCCTTGATATTAACCGTGTCTCTCGAATTTTTGAAATTCCATTCACAGAAGCGGTAAAATTAAGTTTTATGCAAAATTCAGTTTTTAACCTACCACTTAGTGGTTTCACTATTCATCAAAAATTGAAAGTTTTCAGAAAAATACCAAAATTTCACCCTAGGCTATTTTCGATATTCTGAGTCCCAAAATGAAGTCCATTTTGAAAAATAAAATTTATAAAATTTCAAAAAGTGATTATTACTATTCATAACGGCTAGTTTTAATAGCATATCATTGTTTAGTGAAACTCGGTATTGCGTATTACACACGCTATCGAGGAAGGTCGTGATTGCGTGTAATGCAAGGAAAGTCAAGGATGCGTGTTGTGCAAGCTCCTTTTGGTGTAGCGTACAACACAAGACTTTAATAAAATTAAAAAGAATATTTTTTTTATAAAATCTTGGGCTGTTACATTCTACCCCCTTAAAATGAATTTCGCCCTCGAAATTCGTCGGGGTTATAAATGGTTTACTATTCGAAAGTTTCTTTAATAGAAACCCACATCGTAAAAAGGAATATCAAAACCAATCTTTAAAAAAAAGTATGAAACGTAACGGTTGCCCAAATAAACTAATCATTGGGTTTCCACATAGGTGAAAATATGGATATGGAAGAGAAATCTAACCATCATGTTCTGATGGAGAGTGGTAGAGAACATGGCTATGGAAAAGCCAGTAATCACAAAGCCATAAATTTGTGACGATATAGGGTACCATCTGATTCATCAGATATAAGGGCACTAGGACAACATTTTTGGTTTTCAAGATCATTTCCCTAAAGTTGAAGAATTTGAATTAGAATAAATACTTACTTTATTTTGGTACAATCTCACTATTGTTCGTGCCTTGAACAATTTCCACTTCATCTCTTATATAAATGAAGTTGAATTTGTTATTCGTGAAGTGTTAGCAGATCATGTGATAGAATGACGGGTCATTCCATCTGTCTCGAACAAAAGGTTAGCAAAAATTATATACATAAGTCGATCTATAGTGAGATTAATCATATATGGTTCCTAAAATGGACTTATACTTCATATATCATACTGCTTAATATAATAAAACTAGTTTCTTCTAAACAGGGACTTCCTGTAGGTCAGTGGTAGGCGATAAAGGCCAGTCGCACTTCGGTTGTGGGTTCGATTCCCACAACCTTGTCCGAAGCGATGGGCTGTCGCTCGTCCTGTAGGTTGTCCTTTTTCCAAAACTATATAACATCCCATCAATAATATCGAAAAAACAAACAATACTAACTTATGTCAAACATAATCCATTCCAATCTTTTAGGCTTATCCATAATACTGCAGTCGACTCTCATAATATAGTGAAAATGATTACCAGAGATTTAACACCATCATCAATCCCCATATATCATAAGATATGTTTTGTTGGTCACATTCCAAACATTCAAAGTCCTTAATCGTGTATTCTCTTGAATACCTTAGTGAAAACATGAATGCAGTTAAAAGTTAACACTTTTCACATACCAAAATCCTCAAAATTCTATATATTCAAACTTAGTCCTTATATCAATCATGAGCTCATGAATATTGTTAAACATTTCATTTTCTTATTTTCCCTTCATTATGCGCATATCATCTTATTTCTAAAAATATCTCAATCACTTTGAATACCACATTAAACCAATACATAAATATTCCAATACTCCATGATACAACATTATTTTGGAATCCCATTACATAAACACTTAATCATTCCACCACATCGTTATCATATTCAACATTGCCAATAGTGATCGCATGTGATTTCCCTTTGTCCTTTGCCTTCAGTGGTTTCTCATGTTGATCATCACTAACCCTTGGATTAGGGCAATTATTAGCATAATGCCCCATTTCCTTACACTTGAAGCATTGAACTGTTGGCGGTGCGTTCTCTGCAGTGTTTGCTTTATTCACATCATTAGAAACCCTTTTTCCATTACTTCGACACTCAGCTGCTCGATTACCTTCTTTTCCACACTTAAAACATTTTCTAGTTCCTTTAAGACAATCTCCACCATGCTTCTTTCCACACTTTGTGCATAAGGAAACATTCATCTTCTTTTCACCATTATTATGAGATTTCTCCTTGAACTCCATCTTTCGTTTCTTGTCAAAACCATGAGATGGATATGTAACACCAACTTCCATTTCTACCTTGATAGCACAACGCACAATTTCTTCATAGCTACTGAAGTCTCTTATAGCTAATGCCCTTCGAAGACTTGGTTTTAAGCCACTGAAAAATCGATCAACTTTACTTTCAGGTTGGATGATAATTCCAGATGCATACCTTGCAAGTCTTGTAAAATTCGCTTCATATATACCAACAGATTCATCATCCTTCTGCTTCAGCTCAATAAACTCCTTTTCCATCTTTGTTCGAAGAATACGAGGGAAGTACTTACTGAAAAACAAGTTCTTGAACTCGTCCCATTCCATGGACTCAATTTCATCCCTTGGCCTCGTATTCTTGATAAGATTCCACCATTGATCAACTTCACCTTCCAAACGATATACTGCTAAGATGACTTTATCATGTTCAGAACATTGAAGAACTGAAAATATCTTTTCAGTGGTACTGATCCATTGTTCAGCAACAAGTGGATCGGAAGTCCCACTGAAAGAAGGTGGACGTTGCCTCATGAAGGACTTAATAGAATATTGTTCCCTTCTCTGCTCATTTGGAAGTCCAGAATGATTCATAGCTTGTGTAAGTATAGCAATAAGATTTTGCACTCCATCTCCCAAAACATTTGTTTGTTCAGGAGGGCAATCATTGCATTGTCCATTGCATTGATCAACACGGTTCCTTCGGGTTCCAGCCATCGTCTAAAACCCAAAAAGAATAGTGTGAGAGGCAAAAATCATGCTAGGGAAAACAACATAATAAAGGGGGAGTACCTTCAATATCCAACATCTTAGGTTTAATTCTATGATCGTTAGCGTAATTCTATTACTATAACCTATACGTATACTTATCCCTAGGGACATCCCTAGACATACCTTAGAAATATCTCTAGGGATCTCACTAACGTTTTCGCATCCTAGTTTCCAAAGGTTGACTAAACCTTTCCTCTGATACCAACTGTAGAGACCCGTATCCTGACGTACATGGACATTACATTACATTTGCGGAATACATAGTACATAAAAAAAACACACACTAAAGGATCGTAACAGTTTAGTGTCTTTGGAAACTCGGAACATAATCTTCTAATCCTGGTGAAAGATCTTCAATATCTCCCGTAAAGATCTTCCATTTTTTTTTACCTAAAACCTTTCTTTATATCCTGGGGAAAAGAAAACATAAAAGGGTGAGCTCAAATGCTCAGTAAGGGTATACAAAAGAAATAAAAATCATATCATATCTTTTTGAAAATCACAACCTGCAAAAGAGATCATAATATCTTAACATGGAACAAATCATAGAAGTGAAAATGAGATCCCCATAATCATAACATAAAACTTGAATCTTTGTGGCATGCACACATAATCATGGAAAATCATTTCTTGTTAGTCATGACTCATTGCCAAGACTATCTTAGTGGACAAAGTCCCTTTCTGAACCGAGTTCACTCCTCGTTTCAGTCCTGTATCACTGAACCGAAATAACCTTCCGTTCCAGCCATGTCTATCTCATGAGATATAAAATCTTTACCCAATGCATTGGAGGGAGATATAGGTCCCACCCATCTCTTAATGAATCCTTTCTTATGTGTGCCACATAATCATAAAACATACATCATCGCATAACACATGTAACAAAAATGGGATTCTTGAAACATCATGACATCATAAATCAATTCATATAAGATAAAGGAATTCATAAAAATAATTCCATCACAACATGATCAAATCAATGAAATAATATGGATAAAAACAGAACCCTTTATTATCTTAGATGGAAAATAATTTTTAAAATCACTTGAACTCCATTCTTGAGGAAAATATCCTTTCTTCTTCAAAAACATTTTTCCTTTCATAACATGTCATACAACTTTAAAATAAAAGAAGTTGTTTAAAAATAAACTTTAAAACTTGTAAAGGAAGCTTCTTTGAAGTAATGTTTTAAAAATCCATTCATGCCGTATAAGTTAAAAAAAACATTCTTCTCGTTCTTTTGTCGGAAAAGTCAAGAAGTACCTCGTACGAAAAACGACAAAAGATTCCTTTAATTTCTTTTACTAAAAACACACCGAAGGGTAAAAATGGATTTAAACAATTGTAGGTGGATGGAAATAATATTACATATTTATGAAACATGGATGTGGATGATAAAATACACCCCAGTAAATACTTACGAATAAACAATCTCGGATAAAAATGAGATTGTGATATTTCCCTTACCTTAGGTCCGATTTGCTTCGTATGTGTCCGAACCTCCTGTATAATGATTTAAATAATGTCATTGACTTATTACAGAATCATATTCATTGTTATGATATCATATATGGTTCACTTATGACATTATATTACCCGTTCTTTTGTAAATTCCATGTTAAAGAAGCGTTTTGGGTAAAATCGTTTCATTTATCGTAGGTGTTTTGACTTGTTGTTCTTGACATCATTATTACTTATATCATGATTTACTTACTTCCAGAATATAAAATATGATTTATATATCATATATATTCAGTATATATATATATATAATAGTTAGATAAATAAAATGAAAAACACCGTTCATGGAGACGGTAGTCCGTACGTACGCATGAACGCTGTTTTCCTTTTCTTATTGTCTTGAAATGGAAGTAAGTTGATGACATACATATGTATATATATACATAAATCCAGTAGCTTTATAATGTCATATATTTCATTATTATTTCTTATATATACTTTATAATCATTCTTAAATGGTTAACATGGAGAATGAATCTCATCGCGTCGTGGAGACGGTAGTCCGTACGTACGCACGAGCGATGATATCATTTTCATAAATATTGAATTGAATCGGAGTGGATTATACAATATATCAGAATCAATATGATGTTGTAATAACTATGTATAGTTATTCTTTACACCATTATACCCATCCATGTAAGGTGGTGGTGGAAAATAGATTACACCACGGCGTGGAGACGGTATTCCGTACGTACGCACGCGCAATGATTTCTTTTTCCGTAGGATGGATAGATGGTGAAATAGGGTTGTTTCATACTTATAATAACATATCAGTATATGAGTGATACTGATTTTATTACTTCATAATGAAACAACCTAAGAAGAAGAAGTGGAAGAAGAAATAAAGATGAAAGAATTGGTAACGGTAATTACCTCTTCTTGAAGCGCCTCTTTGAGACCTCCTCTTAGGGCACTAAAATTGGTCGTTGAGGAAGACCAGAACCTCTAGGATGTTTCTAGGGAAGTGGAGAAGAGATTTTGGCAGGGTTTGGCCGAGCTTGAGTGCTCAAATTTGTGTGAGGAGGAGGGGGAGGAGGTGTCCTTTTATAAGGGAGGAGAGGGGCACCTTAGGAATTCTTAAAATTATTAATTTATAATAAATCTAACCCCACTTCAAAACCTCCAAAAATGACTCATATTCGAAGCTTAGATGAGATAGGGTTTTAATCTCATCAACCAATCAAATTTAGACATGTTTGGATCTTATTTTAAACCATATCAATTAGATTTAACTCTAAGTTAAATAATTTAACTTTTACCGTGTCTTTTTGTTTTCTTTCACTATATGGTTAATACACTTACTATAACATGCCAAACGAACCCCAAATTGTTTATTATTAATATATATATCCTTATCTAAGTCATTTGGCCGAACCTTAGATTTTTAGGAATAAAATAACAATTAATAATATAATATTTGATTTAAAAACTATTTTGTGTCAATTTTGAAACTATTTGATATATGATTTTTGTGAAAGTCATAACAGAATTAAGTGTTCGAACCAAGTTGATTAAATCAACATTAATATATCATAGTAACCTAGAAAATTAGTTTAATTCATAAAAAGTCTTAAATTACATTTATTTTGGTATTTATATTATCAATTATGTCAATATTTCATTAATAAGATAATTACTGCATCATCTTTGTGTCATAAATAAATTAAATTATTTGATGTCTAAAAATTACAAATAAAATACCATCGTGTAGGAAACCTTTTTAGCTTTCTAATGAATATTTAAAATCGAATTTATCTTATGTATAACCCCATATTATAAATGATTTACTTATTAAACTTTGATTTTAACTATTTTAACCCTTCTTTAAATAAATTAATAATAAATGTCCTAATCTAATCCAAGTGGACCTAAATGGTCATATTTTATTCCTAAGTTTGTTTTTGGTCGAATTAAACTTGTCCAATAGAATTAGGACATGTGTTAGGGTAATATTAATATCATATTTACCCTTAGTTACCCAATTTACTATTAACCGCGGTAAAAAAAAGTAAAAAGTTACTATTCACCAAAAAATTATTTTCATCTCATTGAACCACATTTTAGTCCTTGATATTAACCGTGTCTCTCGGATTTTCGAAATTCCATTCACAGAAGCGGTAAAATTAAGTTTTATGCAAAATTCAGTTTTTAACCTACCACTTAGTGGTTTCACTATTCATCAAAAATTTAAAGTTTTCAGAAAAATACCAAAATTTCACCCTAGGCTAATTTCGATATTCTGAGTCCAAAAATGAAGTCCATTTTGAAAAATAAAATTTATAAAATTTCAAAAAGTGATTATTACTATTCATAACGGCTAGTTTTAATAGCATATCATTGTTTAGTGAAACTCGGTATTGCGTATTACACACGCTATCGAGGAAGGTCGTGATTGCGTGTAATGCAAGGAAAGTCAAGGATGCGTGTTGTGCAAGCTCCTTTTGGTGTAGCGTACAACACAAGACTTTAATAAAATTAAAAAGAATATTTTTTTTATAAAATCTTGGGCTGTTACAGTATTCGTGTCTTGTACTATGATATGCAATAATAAAAAGACACTTATCTTTGTTTTCTTTACTGTCCTTTTGTTTGGTTGATACTGAGTGGTCCCGGTTAAACTGTTGACTTACCCTCACTTTCGAGATTTCAACTGGAGGGGACCCAGTGACCTCACACTGATGCCGAAAGTGTGAATCGACCCTTGGAGGCGAGAGTGAATTTTGGATCTCTTGGTAGTTACGTCGAGTCCTTACGACGTCATCCATGGCATGAATGCATCATTGATGTTGGAATTGGCTGTATTAGGAAACGATTGTGGTTCATCCAGGGGATGAGACCAGATTTCTCTTATCGGCAAATAAGAAATCATACCAGCTCTTGTGAGACTAAAGGAGGTCCAGGACATCCAAGAGAGGATAAAGACGGCATAGTACAGTAAGAAACAGGAAACCGGTGCCAGTCTTAGAGACTCGGGCGTGTTAAAGAAGAGGAAGATTAAAGGAGAGATGAGTCTACGAAGCAGCAGACGTGGAGGCAGAGCTAGGAGAGCAGCATGAGGTGGTGTACATCCTAAATTTGTACAACCACCCGCCTTAGTTATTCCTGCCAGGCTTAGGGACCTGGAGGGCGGAGGAAGAGTGTGGCTGCATGTGGTCAAGGAGTGTGACCCAATGGCTCTAGAAATGATTCAAGGGACAGTCTGTGTCCACTACTGGCTTCTGTAGTAACGGACGTCGAGGTGAATCATTCCTTGCTTTCACAAATCTTTTTCCAGACCTAGAGTTTCTGGTAAGCCGTGGACTTGACCCTCACGTCTGGAGATACCTTGGGAGGAGACTCGATAATCACACTTACGCCGATGGTGTGGTCAGACCCTCGAGGCGAGAGTTTTGGTTTGAATATCTTGGTGGCAGCGTCGAGGCCTTACGACTTTAGTTTGAGTATGGAATGGGCAATAACTGTTCATACTCAAATTGACAGTTTTTGGCAAACGCCGGGATGGGTTTTCCTTGGTCGGCGTAAAAGGAAACCCCAGACAGTGCATGGTAACTCTTGCACAGGAGGGTGCGACCGATCACTCTTGAGTCGGTCAACCTTACCCTCATGACAGCAGCCTTTCGAGTTCCAGTTCTAATAGAAAATGGAGCCCTCTGGAGTTTGAGGATGAATATCACGTCCTTATACGGGTCTCACCTCGACGAGGTTTACGGAGATGTGGCCAAGGCAGCAAGTTATCTCTGGGGTTCATCGGACCTTCTTAGGTCCCCAGCTGGGTAGGCGGGGTGGTTTACTACTTGACCCATTCACCGCAGTTTCACCAGGTGCACGACGACTTCCACGTATCTCAACTGAGGAGAAATGTTCTCGACCCTTCACATAACATCGACCATGAGGAGCTGGACGATGGTGATGGGGTGTCTTTCACGGAGATTCCATTGGGGATCGAGGATCAACAAGAGCAGATCCTACGAGGACGATCGATTCCTCGGTTGCACTTTCTTTGGCAGTATGAAACCTCCAGGTGAGCACATAGGAGTGGAATACTCAGATACGTGCTCGGTACCGCTTTTGGAATTTTACAAGAACGTAGTTTCTGACGGCGCCTGATTCCGAGGCCCGGTGTGCCCGGAATTAATTTCCGAAGTTTGGCTCGGGTACGTTCAGTGAACGAGCGAGCGGTAATTTCTATCTTTTGAACCGGTGCCCGGAATCGAATTCCTAGGGCACCGATGGAACCGCAACGCCGGTAATTTCTTAATAACGCCATTTCCGGAGTTGCGTTTATCCGAGAGAATATGATAAAAATTGTGGAAGTTTAATTCATAACTTATCTACAATTTTTATTTTCTTGTTAAGTAGATTAAGTGTTATGATAAAACAATTGACCCTCTCTTAAGTGGTTTTAACCTATGTAAGGGAGTTAGGGGTGGGACCCACTTGGAGTTAACCACCCATGGAAGGATTTAAGGTGAGGTGGGGCCCACACGAACCCCACCCCATCACTTTTCCCATAACCCCCTAACTCCCTCTTTATTTTGAAACTCCTCACCTCCCTCTTTATTTTGAAACTCCTCACCTCCCACTTTATTTTGAAACTCCTCACCTCCCTCTTTATTTTGAAACTCCTCACCTCCCTCTTTATTTTGAAACTCCTCAACTCCCTCTTTATTTTGAAACTCCTTCTCTCCCTCACTCTCTCGTAACTCATGCCAACTAGAACTTAAATTAAGTTATTGAAACTCTTAATCAATTATGTTTTTGAATTTTGAACTTACAATGCATGGCATGATTAAAATAAAATAAGGGGAAACCTTGTTTTATTTGGAGGTTGAATTGTGGTGGGAGGATTTTTGAGAAAGAGCCTTTGTGTGATAGAAGAAGGGAGCTCCTTCATCGTTGAAGAACATCCTCCTCTCCGTGAAGAACGGTTCTTCTCCGACGAAGAACATCGATCCCTCAACTAAGAACGACTCGGTGATCACGGTTCTTCATCCTCTTTTTCCTCCACCGCAAGGGAGAAGACACCGACGTATGGAACTCTCCAACGACAACGCACCTTCCTTATTCATCTCCCGAACAAGTGAGGAGACGTCGTTTCCTCCTCGGACATACCCCAACATCCATGGAATCGAAGTCCAATCTCCGTGACGTCGTTCTCCGCGACACCCGACGTGCGACGTCAAATATCCAAGTAGGGGTTTGTTGTGGCATTATTTAATTATTTTCCATTCTTGGTTCAAGCATGAAAAACTTGAGGATGAACGATTAAGTGTTATCGTCTAACGAGAGGGGGACCGGACAGCACAAACACGACCGAACCCCCCCCCCCCCTTTGTTCGTGAATGTTTCTTGCGGATGAAACGAGATAGCGTGGTGTCGTCACACCACGCGGGAATCACACGGAAATTATTGCGAGGCGCCGTCGCGCCGCGCCGTGGAAAGAATTATCATCAACGCGACGCTGTCGCGCCGCGTCGAAGAAAACCGAATACGCCGCGGCCGGAGCGGGGCCGCGGCGGAGGGGTGCGGTGCCGTCGCACAACGCCAGATGACGAAGGTCGCGGCCGGTTCCGGGCCGCGGAGGATCGTGATGACCGGTGGCCAGCCGGGCCGCCGGTGCCAGAAGACGGAAGAGGACCGGTCCTTGCCGTTCCTGTTGACAAGAAGCCGGTCGGATAGGTCGGGCAGGCCGGGATGGTGGAAACCAGGGGAATTTAATTCCCCCGGGCAGTTATTTGGCCCCCCATTATGAGGGGGGGGGGGGGGGGGGGTTCACAAAGGGGGGGCAGGCGGCCCCCCGTTTCCAGCAAGCTCGTCCTTGCGCCGAACCGGGCCGCGCCGGGCCGGGCCAGGCTATGTCGGGCCGGGTCGACCCGGTTTGGGCCATCCGGGGGGTCTCGGGCCAGGATGGCCTGGGCCCGAAACCCCCGTTACCGAGCGGTTTGGTCAAATGCTCGTATCTTGGGCTATGGGCCTCCAAACGACTTGCTGTCAGCGGCAACACGATCCTTGGATCGAGACGGTCGTTTCGGTATACTATACTCAAGGTGAATCTTCCTTTTCGGGAGCCTACGTGGTTAAAACTCCATAGATAAGCGTGCTTGGCCTAGAGTAGTGATCAGGATGGGTGACCTCCTGGGAAGTTTTCCACGGTGGGTGTGAGACGGAAAGGCCAATAAATAACAGACCAGACGTCCGATTGACGCGCCGTCTGTTTCGTTGAATTCCTCTAAGTGAGATGGATCTTTTGGCTTACTCCGCTCGAGGTTTGGATGCCGACGGAGTGCGGTCGGGTTGGATCACACCGAAATCCAACCGGGCCCCTGAAACGAAAAAGCCAATAACTCTCAGACCGGGTGTCCGAATGACGCGCCGTCTGTTGCGTTGAGTTCCAGTTGACGATACGGAACATTTGGCATCCTCCGACCGAGTTTTGGATGTAGATGGATAGTGGCCGGGTTGGATCACACTGAAATCCAACCGGGCCCCTGGAACGGAAAAGCTGATATCTTTCTGACAGAATGTACGTTTGACGAACCGTCAACGGCGTTGGTGATCTCGTTGAGAAACGGTCCCTATGAATATACCCTATGGGAGTTGGGGTATAGTTGAGATACGGCCGGGTTTGGTTCGCTCACGAAACCAACCGGGCCCCTGGGACGAAAAGGCTAATAACTCACAGACCGGGCGTCCGATTGACGCGCCGTCTGTTGTGTTGAGACCCCTATGACGAGGCGGTCCTTTGAGATACTTCTTCGTGGGACTTTGAGATACATGGAGTATCGACCTGTAGCTCGTGGAGCGGACCCTCCCAGTCGCGAGTGTGCGGAGTACGGAGACCGTGTAACTGGCTGAGACCTGACGACTTCTTGACTGAGTCGACATGGAGTGAGTCGACTAGCCCAGTGGACGGAGCACTACTTTCTGAGGTGCAGACCCATGGTGGACGGAGCACTACCTGTGTGACAGTGCAGACCCGCGGTACTCGTCTGGAGAGTACCTCAGCAGGCTACTAAGGGGTGTGCACTACTGTGTTTTGGTGACATACCTCGGCGGGAAGCACTACTGTGTCTGGGTGGCTGACCCGCGGTACTCGACAGGAGGAGTACTTCAGCAGTCTTAGGTTAGTGAGCAGTACCTCGGAGTCATGACAGGACCACTGTACACTCCAGAGACGGAGCTCTTCAGTAGTTACGGTTTCGATAATGAAAATCCTTGTTTGAGCTGAGACTTTTGACCTTGTGTTTACCTCATGATTGAGATGGGTCACTTGATAACTTAGGTATATGTATGGGAATATACCTGGGTAGTAGTTATCCGTTGATTTCATAATCCTTGTGTTTCCTCATGATTGAGATGGGTTACATGATAACTTAGGTATATGTATGGGCATATACCTAAATAGAGGTTATCTATTGAGATCTTCTATGTGGTTATCCTTGTTGGTTTTAGTGAGACCTTGAGGGTCTTGGGGTCCCTACTGAGTATCGTTATAATCACCAATGCACAGGCTATGCCCGCACCTCGTTGTGTTGGTTGCAGACGGCGGCCAGTACTGACAAAGTCCGAGTGTTCGAGGACTGGACGGTACCTAGAGGTGGACTATACGATGAGACGGTACCCAGAGGTGGACGTGACGATGAGGCGGTACCCGGAGGTGGACCACTAGGCGAGACTTACTCGGAGCGGACGGCGGGACCCGAGGAGAAGAGGAGCTGTCTGTACCCACCCTTCAGGTGGGATTTCCAGTGGACAGCTCGGCGTAGCAGCTTTACTTTTCAGTTGATGTTTTCCCTTTCGAGTTGTACTTTACAGTTGGGCTTGTATTTCCGGCCGCTTTTTACATTCCGCACTTACTATTGTACTCATTTTTTACTTAGTGTTTACTTCTTCCGCTTGTACTCTGTGTGATTATTTACTTTACAAAGGCAATGCCTTCCCTTTTTACTGGGATTTACGCCATGGTGCTAGTCGCCAACCCCTGGCCTATGGAAGGCGGGCTTGGGGTAGTCACGGCACGGGCCCCGAGGACGGGTCGTGACAATAAATTTCACCTTCATCAATTTATGATCATTATTTTAATATACTCAATATTTCAAAGAACTAATTGTGGAAAAATACCAATTTTCGATTAAATACATTGTTTATTTTATCTCAAACTCTTAGACCATCCATAAATATCATTTCTCAAAATCCTTTATGTGTATTTCTAATCACCAATTGATGTTGTTTTTACCTATATTCATCATAATTTTCAGATGAAATTTAAAAAAAAACTATGAAATAGACAATTCAAATTGTATATGATATATAGTGATGCCGAAATATATAATGTTGTGGCCAGAAATAAATATATCATTTCCTTATCATTTCTTGGTTTTTAATAATTATATATCAGGTAATTATTTACATACTAACATCATGATATCATTATCTTCAAAAGAGAATATACAATTTATATGATCATACACTATTAACAAATGATTTGATCATATATTTACATAAATAGATTACACTACCATATGAACCTTAATACACAACCATATTAAATATTTCCTTATTGATCCTATAATCACATCATTTCTAGACTGATTTGTAACACCTAATATTTATTTAATGGATTTTTTCATTTAAAATATTCAAATGTTTTTAGGTATAAAACTACAGATGTTATATACAAAAGGGTTATTGTTCGTAATACTGTTTTTTTATTTTGTAGTTAGTTTATATAAATCTAATCTATTGAAAATATAAAGATATAATTTTTTAAATATTTCACATACTTTAAATTTTATTTATATTTATTATATAACCCTTTTTCGTCAACTTATTATATTAATGGAATATATAAACATCACTTATGTATACGAAGAAACTTTCTCTCCATATAATATTGTATATCATTTTTCATCACCGATTCATATTGATGTTAATAAGGAAAACAAAAAATAATATATTTTATATTAATGAATTAATTTTTTCTATATTAAATATCATTATCATTTACCTCCTTACCATTAACCCTTCACGAAAATTTTATTGTCACTCATGTGTACATATAGACTACACCCCAGAGGATGTTTTCTTAATCAATTTTTAATTTATACTATCAAAAATTGATTAATAATATTTTTATATTTTTATTTAATTTATATATATGCATTAGAATTGTATATAATATAGAATAGAGATCTTGTTAAAATAACCAAAACAACAAAAAACATACATACTTTAAAAATAAAATTGTATAAACTCATAAATTATGATTTTAATTAAAAAATTAAGATGAATTTTATTGTTATATGATATGTATTTTTATTTATTTTTAATAAAATTATAAAAAAATAATTTTTATGATAAATTATTTTAAAATTATATTAGTTGTTACATGACTATTAGGTAAGGTTTTATCTTATCAAATATACCAATTTCAAACATATGTTATTTTATGCACCCATCTTCTTTTATGAAGGGTATATTCTTCACCTGTGATATATTATATAAATAAATATTAATATATAATAATACTTATGTTTTTAATTAAATTCTTATACTACAATGTGTTGTTATTGAATCATTTCTGAAGGAGTAAGGGTTTTCTAAAATAATAACATATAATATATGAATTATTTTCATTTATATTTCCTTTAGGAAAATGTTACGATGATTGAATATTAAACCCCATATGTGATCATGTCCTATATTTATGATAGGGTTGATAATATTATTTTCCATTTATTCTCTAGTTTGATCATGAATCCAGATGAATCAATATATTAGGTACATTTTTTTAAAATCGTTTTTTTTGTATTTCACCTAACTATTATTATTCAATGTCTATACATTCATTGAAATCCCTGACGAATAATTACACTATTAATAAAAGATACATTTTATGTAATTTTAAAAATATTTTTATTTAAAAAATATAAATAAAATTAAAAAAAATAAATTTTACAAATATGAAACTTATTACACAATGGGTTACTAGAATAATACATTAAACAAAAACTAAAAAATGGATTTCCCATTATCATGAGTAATTTTTGATTTCAAAAATATATATTAAATGGTTATTTTCATATAAAAATTGTTCCAACATATTTTTTCTAAATATTTATTTTCAATGATATCATAAGAAAATGGTAAAAGTTTGTTAAATAAGTTAAAATCATTTTGAAATGATAATTATAGATTTGTTCTTACATGTATTTACAAGGATAATAATTTTATTTCATGAATTATATATTATTTAATGAATACATGGTTTAAAACAAATACATTTCTAATGAATTTATGTCCTTCCTTCATCCATTGTAGATAATTTATATTCATTAAATTTTTATTATTCACATTCATATGATCTGATTTTCTATCCATCGACATTAATCATCAGAAATTTCTTTTTTCATTCATGTCCATATTTATAATATAATAGTTGTATTTATAATCAATACAACTCAATTGATATTTGTCAAAATTAAGAATTTCTATATAATTTATCAGGTGAAATAATCTTCTTAAGAATGTAATTTTATATATTTTTAACATATTAGTGATCCGTAGAATTCCATAAATATGATTAATTATTGAAATATAAAACATTTTAGAATAAATTTTGAGGATTATTCTAAATATTATAAATTAATATGATGTGATTTTGTGGTGTGGGGAATTCTAATACATAATAGATCAACGTGCCATATTATTTAATAAGATAAAATAAAATGAATTACATATTAGATGGGTATCAAGTTTAAACCAAAAAATTTATTATAAATGATATTTTTTCTGGGAGGGAATGACTATATGATTCATGATATCTAGGTTTACATGCCTTGATCACAAATATCCATAATTTGGAATTATCTTCATTATAATTTTTTCCATTATCGGCATGAGTATATTTTATTATTAGAGAAGGATGATCATTGAAATCATGTTTTTAATTTACTGACACATGTTTTGACTATCGAAAATTCTATATAGATTAATCCTTCTTGTCATACTCTATATATAATACTTACTGATCTGATGAGAAAACCCATTATATATTTTACATTACCTATGATGTATATAAGTATATTATAAATAACACAAAGCATTGGAAATTTTTTTTATTCTATGTTTACATTCCACTAACATGACATATAAATCACATTGATATATTCTTTTTCAAGACTACTAAAGTAAAAAATTTAACATGGATAAATTTATTGTATATTTTATAATGTACCAGATTATACAATATATCTAAGTGAACTTATACAATGTGTTTCATTTGGTATCATTAAAATATCATTAGAAAACCTACGATATGATTTAAAATTAATATTTAAAACATGAAGGTTATGATAACTCATTGAGGTAATTTAGAATGCATTAAATTTAAGTGTTTTTTTAGTGATCAATATTCATGACGAAATTGTTCCATTATTTAGATATGAATAATTGATCAAGGATGGGGAGTAACAACTGATATCAATTTAGGTATTACCATACAATGAAATCCAATATAGCTTATGTTGGAATTAAGAAGATCAAATACATATTAGGGATGCATAATAAATTTATGAAAAAAAAATTTACCATCTGAAGCATTAGAATATTATACATTATAATTCACATATTATGTATTACATCATGATAAAAAATATATATATTTTAATGGATATACTTATCCATCAATATATTAATAATATATTATGTCCCTCAATAATATAATCTACAATTATGTTATCAATGAATGTGAAATGGTTATACATGGAGTAAATTTTATGAAAGTAAATGTAGATTAATTTTTTCCATTGTTCCAGTAAACTAGAGAGGTAAAATAAATAAAAATAATGGATTAGAGAACAATTATATTTTTATAATTTGAGAAATTCATTCCTTGAGGTATTTGAGATGAAATTGAAATGAAGTTCTTAATATTAATGAATAATAAATAATATTGATTTTATAATATGGGGATCAAATTAATTTATTAGTATTATATGATGAAAATAGATTATATAATTTTAAATGTAAAATTTTCCAATTTTTTAATGAGATTCAGATGAGTCTCTGATGGTTACTATTCTAGGAAACATTTTCATCATATGGTTATATAATATATAAATCCATAATGGTATAGGAATAATATTTTTGGTCATATGTCATCAATCAAAATTAATTAAAGAGGAGGATATTTGAGGACAATGAAAAATTAAATTCATTAAATAATAATAATCAGAGTATGGGGTATATAATATACAGTAATTATGGACTCAAACACATTGGTACATTCTTAATAGAAAAATTTCCTTAATTATAATTACAAATATGGACAATAATGATCTTAAAAACATGGAAGAGAAGTATGAAACTAATATCCAGTGAATAAGCTAAATCATTGTGGGTAATTAATGAAATATAGTTCCCCTAGAATTATAGGAACCTCTCATATAAGAGGTTTTTTAATGAAGGGTATATTTATGGAAATATTATAGTTAATTTTCATTATCCCAGTGATTTTTTGTGAGGTTGGTTAAAAATTACCGAAAATTTATATTTTCTATGATTTTATATCTATTAATCATATAATATATTTTACTTTCTGTAATGAAATTAGATATTTATCTAAAAAAATATAAAATAATTTGAAAACAATTATGCCTAATGGTAATATTACTTTAAACAGAGGGTTTTTTTCATTTCTAATTATGAAAAATTGATATAAACAATTTGAATATGTAATTATAATTCATATGTATGAATTAAATTAAACAATTGGTGTAAATTGTATTTTTAATTTAAAATTATAAATGTTTATTATACAAGGAAACTATTACAATTATTGATGAATATATGTAATATCAAATCTTTTTATTGGAGAACAAATCACCTATATCATGTCTCGACCCACCAATACTAGATATTAATAATGATATTATTATAAAATAAGAGAAGAAGAGAACACTGAATAGGAAATTAATATATATAACAAAGTATGTACACATTGTGAAATAATATGTTAATATTTTTCTAAAAAAACATTTATTTAAACTTAACCATGATGATAGTATTTATGTTGTTGAGATCCATAGTAAGAACCTTATATGTATAACAACCTTCAAGATTGATATAGTAGAAATATTGATTATATATAAAATATTAACAAGTTGATTGATCATAGATTAATATTCTATAGGGTTCCGCCAAGTGGAGTCCATTTTATATTCATAGCAGGAAGATGGTTCTATTGGCTTGGGAATCGATTATAGATAAATTTATGCCACTACTATAGAGTACAATTACTCTAAGAACAACATTGATAAATTATTTTATCTAATACAATGATCAAAATATTTTCCTAGAATGATCTTCATTTTAGATATTAACATCCATTATTAATTAAGGATAATAAAATATGAAATTATTTTGAACAATGTTTGAATATTAATAATTTACAGTAAGTTACATTGGATTTACTAATAAACCATTGGCATATTTGTATATTTTAATCATATTAATTAATCGTTTTAATAATATATATCTTCTGGTATTTATTGAGGATGTAATGTTATAATATAAATGTTATTATTTTTACATGAATAATTGTTAATAATTCATAAAATTAAAATAAAAAAAATTATGGAGAGCCTAGAAAATTGAAATTCTTAATTATAGAAATTGATTTCCACTCAATTTTTCTCCAGGTATTGAAGATAATCTGATCCATAAAACAAAAATATAGAAATGAAATTTCTAAAAAAAATGAATTTAACTACTGTTTGAAGTGTCCATGGGGTAATAGTTTAGTATCTCTGATTTATCCAAAATTTTAACTATTAGATATCTCATTAAAGAATATAAGATATTAATTAGGTTTCTTCAAAAGGTTGAAAAAATTTAATGATTATATTGATGAATTAATCTGTATATTGGTCTATTCTATGATATGATCTACACCAATTGGAAGGGATGGATTTGTTAAATAATGTGGTGTATTAAAAAATGTATTTATATGTATCTTAATAAGAAATGATACATTTATTGGTATTAATCCTTGAAGATAACAATTTCTAAATAGATCTATATGACCCATGACCTTGAGTTGGAGTTCGTAATATTTTAATTACTGATACAGAATAATTGAATCTTAGTAAAAAGAATAATATATAATTTTATCCAATGTTAGTTAAATTGATAATTTTCCAAAATCATCTCATCTTGAGGTAATTAAGATTTCTACAACTAATAAAGGATTGTTATTATTTTGATGCACTATGACCATGAGAATGAGAATAAAATTATATATGTATTGAATATAGAATATCATGATATTATTATGTAGAAGAGAATTTTAATATATTCTATATTCAGTTTCTTATTATTGTTGAAATATAAGAATTATTATTGAAGTGGAATCCTAACATATATTCAAAATTATTGTTATTATGAAAATATTTAAAATATAATAAAGTTATCTGAATGATGATAAGATTTTACAAAAGAAAATTTAATTTTACAAATGATGTATTGCTGGTGGATTTTATTTTTGAAGATAGTTAGTGGTAATAATTAATGAGGATAATTGTATCTTTAATAAATATTATGAATATTCATTATAATATGAATAAAATTAAATAATTGTATCCTTACATTATATTCACTCAATCATGTATTTTTATTTGATAGATTTTTTGGATAATATGAAAAATGAAATTAGAGACTACATATCTATATCATTATTGTTTTCAATATGTAATATATAAAATGACATATTCTAATACTGTGTTGAAGAATCATTATGTTATTTTTTTTAATCAATATTACTACCATGTTATTTGATATTATATTTTCAATGACGCTGAAAATGAATTATTAAATATTTTTTACTAATTATCACATCACATACGCTATAAATTTTCACACTATGATTTACAACATAAGAGACCTATGATACTATATATTAATGTAGTTTATGAGGCATCATGGTTCATCTATTTCAACAGCATAAATTCATGATTGTAATTTTATATTGAAATTATAGAAATAACTTCAAATGTATTAGGACCATGATCACCATTTCATATGTACATATCATACAAGGATAAATAAATAATCTAATTGTTAAATTCTAACGTTACAAGTCTTTTTGTGGTTATAGTCTTAGAAAATAGGTATTACAGGGGATAGTTTTTTACCATTCATGGAATTTACAAACTATAATAACATAAAATTGAGCATTCAATTGAAAATATTTGAAAAATTATATGGGAACGTGTGTTATACACCATTTTTTGGGGTGATGTTTTTTATTAGACACTTGAAGGAAAATAAAATGTTAGTTACCCAACTTCAAAAATGATAGTTCATCATTTTTTATTTAGTATTACTCTATTGAGGAGTACATTCCAAACATAATTCATATTCTCACTTATTAATAAAATTTATTTCATAAGATATTTTTGACACTATGTAGAGAATATGCATTTTTTTATATTATTGATCTACTGTAAAAAAAATGCACAACTCAATAAGTAAAGGTACATTCGACTAATCATATGATTGAGGAGGATAAGTGAAATGTTTGATAATTTAGGACAAAATATAAACCACATCTATTAATGAGGTGATATTATTTAAATATCAATAATGATTTTTTTAGTATATAGAAGAATGTGACACTTGAGATAAAATTATAGTAAAAATTCATACCAATATTAAAAAGATATAATATAATGCATAATTTTTAATTCATGAATAAATTAAAACTAAAACTAAATATATATATATATATATATATAATTGTAATTGTAAAATTTATTTTAATATAGAATTCAGTAAGAAAAAATTTACAAAGAATAATTTTTTATATATACCATAAATTGAATATTTTCATATAGATAGGGAAAATTTATGTTTAAAAAATATAAATTAATAAAAATTACAATTATATAAGAATACAAAATTAATTTTTTTTTAGGATTATTGATATTTTAAATATATTTTAATGAATTAATATAAAATATATAATGATATAATTTAAAAAATTTAAGTTTATTCAATATATTTTGTAAATAAATGTAATTTTTTTTGAAATGAATATACATCTTATTTTTCATCTATTAATGAAGAATATAATTAGTTACATTAATTTTTTTAAAAAAATAATAATTCAAAAAATTTATATAATTTAATACATTTTATTCGATAAAATGGTATACATTTTTAGTGTATTGTCATTTTTTACATTAAAATTAATTTTTCTAGAATCTAATTTTTCGTCAACATATGAGTAGTTATTTTTTAAATAATTTAAATAACATATAAAATATAAAATTGAAACATGGAATGTATATTTGGAAGAATAGTTTTTAATTATACAAAATAATTATCATTTGTTTTTTCTCTTTATTGATACTATCATTGATAAATCATGTAGTTACCACATTAATAATCAATATGGGTACTAATGGATAAAACTAATAAAATAATTGTAAAATGACCGAAAAATGTTTGAAGATCATTTTATATAGTTCTTTTTCAAAATATAGTCACCAATTTCATGATTATTCAATATTATAAATTATTATTGAGTATAAATTTTATATTTTTTTATATATCAAAATATCCAAAGTGTGTTCTATCACCCATGTATAAAAGTATTCCACTATTTCACTTTTTTAAAATCTCAAAAGATGATGTTATCTCATTCAATACCATCCCCAATCTTTTCATAAAACCTATTTACATTTTTATGATGTAATATTATAATTATGATACCTTCATGAAATTTCGTTATGGTAAATCTTAATGTGTTAGTATGTTAAAGATATATATTACCAAATGAAGAGATTTAGTATTTTCATAATTCTGATACATTGTTAAAACATATACTAATTATTATAATATAATAAAAATATCGTATAAAATATAATTAAATGCTCTTATCATTATGATATAATCATTTTTCATAATCAATTTCGTCTAATTAAAAATGATAACTTCCCTCGCTCGTACATACATAATACAATCTCCATGTAGTGGTGAAATTCATTTTTCATAACCAATTAATTTATAATGTTATGATGATTTAAATAATATATATATATATATTATTTACGCCTGTAATTTTTTTCATTAAATATACAATATAATATATATTCCCTCCCTTCATCCAATTTAAAATTGACAGTGTTTGTCAAATGTATATGTGGACTGTCACCTCAATGAGTAAGGTGACTTCTATTTATGTAAAATTTTGAAGATTTATTATAAATGATTATAATAGTGAATGTATATTATTGTTATATTATTATAAAAATTCAATTCAGTGTTGGATTTTTGGAATGAAGCAAGGAGAAAAACTACTAAACTGATACAAACATGAAACAAGTCAAAATATTACACATTTTATTCATCAAAAAATTGGGATGTGGAATGTGTTTAACATGATAGTTTGATTATGAGGGGTCTATAGAATTTCTCATTCTCTTGAAACATGTCATCAAATTTCTTCATCATTCCTATAAACTCCCAATAGTCCCCACATCCATAATTGTGTACAAACCATCATTCCAAAGGATGGTGATCATTTGGGGATTCATTCCCAATGACAAATAGGAACTCACAATTTCTTAGTGGATGAAAGGTAAGGATCATCATACCCTTTTAGGGGAACTATTTACCATTATGGGAATCTATTATTGATTTATGACATGTTTATGAAATTCATGATAGACCTCAATATGAGAGTTGTAAACCTATATACTAGTCACTTGATTATGAATAGTTATCAATGTGAACAATTGTGCCCATACCACAAGATCTCTGTTTATATGAAATGTATTTTTTAGGTTTCATAGAATGGACATGTTTTGAATCATTGGAGATTATTTATCATCTATTGAAAATGTTTTTTCTTGGATATGAGATAAAACCTCTTTGACGTGTTCTATGTATCTTGTGCAAACTAGAATCAAAACCCACATTGTTGGTTTGGAATAGTTTATGGTCATGTGACTAGACCCATACATTCAGTTTAACATCACGTGGTAAGGATGTGAATATTATGTCTAGGTGTCGAAGAGTCTTTATATGTGTCCAATTTAAAACCAAAAATTGATTCTTTGTATTTATTCAATAATGCATATGTGTCATGAGGGATACTGAAATAGATGCCTTCGGTGGGAAATTATCATATGATACTGCCCTTGATTACTACATATAGTATATGGTTCCTTTTACAAGAAATGAGATAAAATTATAATTACATCCGAATTTCTAAAATTCCCATTTTTGGGGAATTTTCAACAAGACTTTGATAAAATCATCGTTGGATTATAATGGAACATGATCCATGCTTGATTTGTGAAATAGGAGATTGTTGATGATCATCCACATTGAATGACATTATATCTATATGACGCTTATAGATTAATATTTCTCCAACAAGGGTATGATTAACCATATAATGGAGGATATGTTATAGATCTTGGGCCATTTTAAATAATCCTACCAATCTTGTTTTATAACACAAATCAAATTCATCATTGTTTATCTTATCCAAAATCGGTTGATGGGTTTGTGGTACTTGGGGGATATTTGGGATTCATAATCAAAATGATGCCATTTTATGATACTAGTAATCAAATTATTTTGGATGATAAATAGTGAGAAACTAATGGTATGGATGAAATTTCAGAAACATGAGGGGACATACATTAATGTTGATTCCCATTGCATCTCATGCTATTGGAAGGTGCCTGAAATATCAAAATCACATGAGAATCAATGTTCCCATAGATAAAATCCCCATTAACTGTCTTATGGGACTATGAGTATGATCATTCTCATAGAAATTATTATTATCCTTGGGTTTAAAGGAATGGTATAGGATTATAGATGTACATATTCTCTATTAATCATGGCTTACACGCTAAGGATTCCCTTTTATACACTCAATCATTTTCATATGATATATAAATAATGGTGGTGACAACCATGAAATCACTTTCCAAGAGAATAAAATTTGTAGGGATGCAATAGTGTGTAACCCAATATCATCAAGGATGTTTATCTTATTGAAATTGTATGATAAAAATGGTTCCTATGTGGGGTACATTAGTAATGGGTCCATATGAGACCACAAAATGAGGTCAAAATCCCTAAATGATCAACCTAACATGATTTGATTGTCTTCTAGATTGGTTTTTATTGTAAACCTCACATGGAGGTGCATCTTTCAGATAAGGCACACATGTCCAAACAACATTCCATATTAATTGAAATTTCTTGGAAGACAAGGAATAATAAATGAGGGAATATCCAAGAATATTTACATAATAAATGTTGTCTTGTCTATGAACATTTGCATGATCAAAGTATAAATTTCTAGGTTTTTTTCTCTTGTTCAAAATGAATTGCCTCTTGGATGATCACATGACCGTACTAACAAGTAGATAGTAAAACACATGATCATGTGAAGAGGTCAACAACTAATTTTAATTTTAAATATGAATTTACGTGGATATCTTTTCATAAACAATATAAAAAACACAAGGGTTCTTTCCATGATCGATATAAAATGTCCCAATTCACTCATGTGATATTTGATTGCATTTTTTGGGGTTGTTGTATAATCCACATGGTTTTTCATTATTCATCCATGTGACACATGTGAAATGATAATTTTCTATAACAATATCAACTTTTTTTGTCCTAGGATTTCCTTTTGATCAACATGACATTATAAAGGTATCCTAATTCCACTGAGAAACCATCAGTAGGTCACATGATCATGTTTCCTTAAACAAATCATGAATCAGTGTCTTGCAAATGTGTATATTATATTTTTTTTGTTAATGTGCTGCAAATTAATGTCCAAAGGGACCCTATACTATGTATATATTGATGATCATTTTTCATGGAATAGGGTTACATGTCCCGTTAAGGGATTGATTTTATATTCTCTACACTATTATTGTTATATATTGTCTAAGGATTATATGAAGCAGGTATCCACAAGATTAATCGTCAGTCATTATATTCGCGTTACTCTAAAGGGGTCTTACGAGGGGTTCTGAGAACATTGAAAGAGGATACAAAATAAAAATGAAAGAATGGGAGGGGGTCTATGAATCACACAATTGACTATTTTACCATTCGATAACATGCATGTTAGTCTCTGACTTCATAAAATCAGGAAAGTTCCACATGACATTGATATTCATGACTACCATTAGTTTTGTAGTTTTGTCCTGAGAAAGTATATCAAAACCAAATCCAGAATGGGTGACCGTGGAAATTTCATACCAAGTAGTGTCGGGCATGTGTAGTGATTATTTTAAAGCTCACGTACTTCATGACAATGGTCTTCTAATCAAAATAGGACAACATAATCTCTAAGGGATCATGTGAGGGACTCTTTAGACTTTGGATAGGGATGAACACTACATCTCCATATAAATAAAAATCCTCTCATTCAAGGAAATATTTCCTTCCATCAATCACAGGGTTCTGGTCCTTGGTATTTCCACTAATTTACTATGGAAAAGTGTTTCATTTCTCACAGTAGACATTACATCCAAGTCTATATATCATAATCATAATTTTAATGGTTTTCGATGATAAAAGATTCAAGCATATTGATATTTGGGTTATATGGAAAAGAACTCATATAACTTCATGAATGGGGGAATTTTTATCCATTGGTTTATTCTTTCATAAACAATCATGGTAATCACCAGATTGAATGTATCTGATCAATGAATTCCAATGAAATAGGGTCTTCTGAAATATAATAACCCATATATAATTGAATGACATCCATATGGTCTCTTTTTGAACAATATGACTTTGGTGAGGTCCGATATTCTATGGTTTTCAATAATCATATTCATACAAATGGGATCTTGGAATCATGATATTGATGGTGATATTGTACATATGGTTGAACATCGAGTTTATTGAATAGAGTAAACTCAGGTTTGGCATCAGATCATGTTAATACTACATAAGAATCAATTATTTCATGATGATTAGTTCAACATGTTATTTTATTATTCATTATAATAACATGGTTTAGGTTCATTTAGTCACATGATGATTTTCACTAGGGATGGTTGTTGTCACACTATCTTCATTCTTATTTCCTTCTATTTGGGTTAATTTTTCTTATTTCTATGTTCTTCCATCATTATTCAACTGTTTTCTTTTAAGGGATTGTGAATTTAATCGGTGAATTCAACCTGATGGTGGTTCTTATTTCCATGGAGAAGATATCATGAATGCTAAAAGAGTTGATGGATGCTTTGGCGTGATCCTTATTCCCTCAGTTTAATTCCTTGACATTGTATGACATAATAAATTTGAATTAATTTGAATAAAAACTATCGAGGTGGATGTAGGGATACCATTTATAATCATATCACAACACATTCATTGGATGATAAAAAATTGATCTCAAGATGAAAATATGATAATTAAATGGCTTAAAGCACCTATGGGTGATCGTATAATATTTCAATTGTGTTCTCAAATGGAGACTTTTGATGGTTCGTGTATCCTATCATGGTATCAGATGGATATTAGTGAAGGACCAGAGTGACTTTTGTATCTTTTCAATGTTGAACCAGGGGTTTGGGAGGGAAAAATATGTATGGGATGATGGATATTGAGGTCTCACATTACAAGAGATAAATTTTTAATTATGAATAATGGGATCAACCAATTTCAATCATGTAATGCATGAAACATCAACATATGGTCAAGATCAGCAAAGTGATTGATCACGGGGCTTAGATTCGGTCGTCTGAATATTAAAACTAAAAATTATTTTCCCACATATAAATATATTATCCCCATTCATCCATACTATAAAGAATGACTTGACATCTATTTCATTTATCCATCAATAGAGTTTATCACCAGTACCTTCTACAACACTTCCACTAGGGATTCTTCCCCGCTGGCTTTGCATCCAGGATATGCATAGCATTAGCCATGCCGACTATATGCTCTATACATAGTCCAAACTTCCTAATGCTTAAGGATAGATACATCATGTTATCCCCCTTCTAGATTAGATATATCCCATTAGTTCTTGTCAACCCTTGTCCCACAAGGGAATTGGGGTGATTACAGATTGGATGGTTATTTAGAATGAGTTAATTTTTTTCAAAGGGTTGTGATAAATCAATTAAATACTATGAATAAAATTTTATATAGAATATAAGGTTCCAATGTGTTTCTATTATATATCCAATCCAAATATTCACAGATTCCATGGAGGCTATATTTTCCTATAATCTTCACACATTTGCAATCTTTGATAGAAATTTATAAGATGCACAATTATGGGTACCAACAAAATCCTCATCATAAGAATGAGATTCATTGATAATGAAATTAATCTAATTATTTTCTAAATCTACGTATGAATACTGTATAAAAAAATATCTAATGATCCATTAGACAATGTCCCATATGAGGATTTTACATATGTATTTAATTGAGGTATTTCAATGCATTCAAGAATAGATTTCTAACAGTATTAGATTGGATAGAACGGATATTAAAAAATTATTTTGCATACTGTATATGAACCTCAATATTGGAATGTTTATTAATTATAGAATGGAATGGGGATTGGGTAGAGTAGATCTTGTGTCTAGATTCAATATAAGGTACGTGAATTTCACTATGTATCCCATGTGAATTAGAATCATGTTGAACATAGTTTTGATATATACCATTTTACAGATGAATATTATTTATAGTGAATATTGCACATAGATAAAAAATTTTATTATGAATGTACACACATATATCTAGAGCATACATAAGAGAGGGATATCAATATTTTTTGTTTAAATATTTAGTAATTATCTATATTCAAGTGGAGATGTTGATATGATCATGCACTATAACGATACACTGTGTCAAATACAAAACTAATCCACTTTCATGGATTCAATTCTTAACTTACAAGGTTTTACCCTCTATATAATGTTCATGTATTCCTCCAAACATAATATTCTTCATTGATTCACCTAATATAAAATTATTTAGATCATCTCATTTTACAATGATAGTTGGGGAATGGTATAATTTTGTATGGTATAATTCCCTTACTTCTTCCCAATTAAATGGAAAAAGTAACCATGTATATTTATTTTATATGTCCATTCAGTGATCCCCAAAATCATTTAATACTTGGATGTTTTTTAATATCATTTTACTATGTTATTTATAATGGATGACATTGTAATAATTGACTTGTATTTTTCTCTGAACACCTTCATAATAAATTTTGACCAGACATGGTTATGTGCCCCTAAGTCTTATTGATAGTCAATAATCACTAGGTCACTAATTGTTCATTTCCATTAAGTGGAAACTCGATTTTATCCCAATATTACCTTATGGAGTTTTCATCCTATAATTTATATAGTTTTTTGTTTTTTTAAGGTCTATCATGATAGACCATAACCGTGCTATAGTTTAGTGTCTTTTTGTTAGAATATTTGATTTCATTTAATTCAGGAAAATATATCTAAAAACATTAATGTTCATATATTAAATGTCATCTATATCAGACCATTTTGTTTTATAGTTTATGATCATCTGGAATAATCATTATGTCATATAATTTGGTTTATTTTATCTGAAACATTGACTTAATGTGTTTTATGACCTTATTTAATTGACCATGATGTGTTGTAGTATATAAATTTTATAGCTTAGACCATTTTCATTTAGTGAAAATGGTGTGGGAAGACTAGAGATGAATCAAAACACTATAGGGTTCAATGTTCCCACTTGGTGTCTCTAGGGTTCAGAACGATTTTATACCCTTTAATAAATGGATGTTATTATATTACTATTAGGGATAAATCACATATTCCTCAATATCATGGAAAAGAAAAGATGATATCCACACTTTTTTAAAGGTCATGGATGATTTATGTATTTAGTATGGGTTGAGGGAGAAATAATATGTATTCCATGTCCACGTAGATAGTTATAATGTGGTTTGTGTAATTTATAACCTAAATGAAAGAGTCTTTGAATATAGGATGATGCATACATACTGGTTATGTCATATAACACTACAATGTGTTAGATTTTTACACAATTTTTTTAGTTATCACAAGGATTAAAAATACTTTTATATCGGTTTCTAATTCCTCATGTTGTTGAATCAAAACTCTTCTTGGTCAAAATCATTGTCGTTCATAAAGATATAATTTTCTTTACAAGTTATATGAATTATTTTTGAAGACTAAAACTTATAATAAATGAATTTGGATTTGAATATAATGATATCTATGATGGGATATGAAACCATTGGTTAGGATTCTCTTAATTGTGAAGATCGATCTCTATGCCCGATCATTTTTAATCATAAGGTTGGGGTCATCAAATGATCTAATGTGGAGTGTCACATTCCATATTTTAGAAAGGGTACAGAATATGGTGATGTATGATTGAGGTTTTCATATCCACTTGGACAGTTTTGTATGGGTATCTTAGATCATGGTTCTATGTGTTTTGACCATGTGTAAGGTTTTGGAAAAAATGGTATGGATGAACCAAAACACCATCGGTTGTTGTATTCTTCCACAGTGATGTGAAGATCACACGGATTTGTAATCCATTTATATGGGGCCCAGTTTTTTTTGGTTTTTCGGTCTTAATTCCTTCTATTTAAATCTCATGGATCAAATAAGAAATATATTTTCCAATCCAATTCCTATGGTAGTTTTGTGGTGAACGAAAGCGCTGAAATCATGTGGCATGATTTATATAGAATGTAATATCCATGAATAGTTTGATCTCCCTAAATTCTGGTTCACTGCCTATATACCATAATCTTGAGAAAAAAATATTGATAACTCACTTATATAGTATTTTATTAGACCTTGGGTTCCAATGATCATATCATGTCTTTTATTAGGGATAATAGGTAATCCCCTTTAGCATTATCCATTTCTTATTTGTGGTCAAATTTTTTCCTAACATTTGGTTATAATGAGTTTTGGGAGAAAGGACGTGACCTTTTTTATGTCCTCCCATAGAATTATATCATTCAATTTTTTTTGTGTCTTGTTAACCAATATTTTATGGTCATTCAATTTTGGCCATCATAGTCTAGTGGTTAAGGTTATACAAATTGGACCAATGTGAGAGATGTATAATTTAGTGATACACATAGACTTCATATTGGATATGTTATAAAACATCCCAATTTTGATTATGATGGTCTATAACACTAAAACATCATTCTATATAGGATTTCAAACTGTTTTAAATATAAGAACGTGGTCATCAGGTCATGATCAATGAAATGGGACTATAATACCCATTATGACCCCAACACCCTCATGTTCTGAGTTGCACCCCTATGATATGAGGCTCAAATGGATACGAATCTATTTTATTTTCTGAAAAGTTGTTGTTGTCTTTTGGGAGCTAATCACTTCTACATCAATACAATGGCCGAATGAAGGGATCTATTTTCTTCTCATAGTTAGAGGAAATTGTTTTTGGAAACTTGAGGTACTAAATATAAGAATTTTGTTAAATAAATTGACGTTGTTTTGAAAGAGTGTAGATGCACCACATACTCTGGTTGACCAAAGTAGGGCTAGTTTATCCAACTGATATGAAATTAAAAATGGATGATGACCTACAATATTTATCTTTATATAGTGTAAATATTATCATTCCATTTAACATCATGTAGTAAGTACAATTTCCTTTCCATTTAACATTATTTTATAATGTATAATTTCTTGTTTATTTTTTTTATGTCATGAATCATATGCTTTGGTATTTCAGTTTAACATCACGTGGTATTGATGTGTTTCCATTTAGTTTTTCATCATGTTTTATGGGTGTAATCACTTAATGTTTAATATCATTTGGTAAGGATGTGGGAACCAAAATGTAAATATGTTAAGAGAATATTATATGGGAATAAAGGTCATGTGTAGATCATACATGTATTTAGGTAGAGTAGGCTGGCATAACCTAGTTTTATATGTTGTTTGGGTTGTATTTTATTATCGGCTGTTGTAGATGAACCCATGATTTAAGATATTGGTGTCACTATATATAACATTTTTCATGAATAAATCCACACATATTTTATGAAATCCTAGGAATAATAATGTCATGAAGTGAGGATGATGATTGTAACATCCCAAGTAAGTAATGAATAATTTATAATTTTATCTATGCCTATTAATGATTACGATAGTGCTTTAGAGACTTAAAATGAAAATAAATACAATCTTATACATGGAATACACTAATATTCTTAAAAGATTGTTTTACTGCCTTTTGATGGAAAACCCTTTTTAAATCAAACTTTTGACAATTTAATAATCTATATTTGTCAAAATAAATATATTCATTATTATTGGTACATTGAAATTTACATTGGATTAATTTTTGGTATTTTTCTGATAATGTTCATTTTTCAATGAATAGTGAAAAATACTGCATTTTACATCAAAACTGCTTTTTCATATAATTTAATTATATTGTTATATTATATTATTAATTTGTTTTAAAGTGTAATTAGAATATATTTTTACCATTTCATTCAATTATGGTCATTGGGATTAATTTCACATTGGAATTTGGCATAAACAAGTGCCAAACGTTTCATAAATATTGTTTCTAAAAAACCCGATATTGGTTTTGACAATGAGAAGTTTTTTTAATTTAATTATTTCAATTTATCTGTTTGGAATTTGGTAAAATGCATTAAATATTTTTAATTAGAAGGTAAAAATTATTTAATTAAGACTCTTTTGTTTTTGGACATTATGAATAGTAATGACGGTAATTATCTTTAATTATCTTGATTAATGATTAATCGGGTAGTTAAAGATAATTAGATAATATCATAACAATAAAAAATGACCACAAAATGTGTCCTAAGGCTACTGGTTGTCTCATGACCTACCATGGGATGCCTTGTTCCAAACATGGGGGCCCCATGGAATCACGTTTGTGAGAAAGTGACTTTTTATCTTTTTATTTTTAAAGAATGTTAAATGTAACAAAGAATGTATCACCTAAGTAAAATATTTTTAATTTTGTCTACATAAATGATCATTTGGTCTATAAATATTCATTGGAAAACTAAAAATATTTCCTACATCTCAGTATTTTTTTAATAATGTTTAGACATTAAATAAATTAAATTATTTATGACATCGTGATGATGCAGTGATGACCTCATTATTTAACGATTTAAATAAAATGGAATGATAATTTAAAATCTAAGACCTACACATGTCCAAAACCTATTGGATGGGTGGCTTTAGAACCCTTATCCCCTTATCCTAGAAAAACATCAATTTGGGACCAATAAAATCAGAAACTCATTTGATAATAAAGTTACATTTTATACCTTTCCAAGAGTGCCCCTCCTCCCCTCTTATAAAAGGCCCCCACCTCTACCTCCTTACCCACACTTCCAAAGCCTTTGGCTCGGCCAAACCCTACCCATTTTATCTCTCCACTTCCCTATCATACTCCTTGATGAAAAACATTGGGCAGAAGTCTTCCCAAGGAAGCCTTTGAACTCAAACTAAACGGAGTTACCCGATTTTAAGGTAATGTATTCACTTGAGTCCTTTTGTTTTATTTTTCTTATCCAACCCACTAAACTTATTTTATTCATTTATTTTGTAACAAATCAAGTATCTTAAATATAATAGGATGTTGTTAAAAGAAGTATTCGAGATACACTCACACACACATACATCTAATGGTTAAAGAACATACTGTTTCCGTGGATGGCGAATTTCTGCCTCCTGAAACGATGATTGTTCAACATTCTTTTAACACCTTAAAAGGTGGCCATTAAGTTGACACTATATTTATATATGATATATAATATGTTTATGTTTTCCTTATGCTTCTGTATTTTTTATTTTGGGCATACCTTTATGGTTTCCATTATGGGTAAACGCGATATTTTAATTTAAGGAAGTGCGAACTACCGCCCCCTCAAAGTGATGTGATTTGTTAATGCCACATGTGGGACGTATAAAGGATGGATTTAATGTTATTATATATGATATTATACTGCATTTAATATACCTCTATATCATTATTATTTATTTCAATTAAAGTATGAGATAGAAATAAAAGTGCGTTCATGCGTACGTACGTCTTACCATCTCCATGAACGGAGCATTTCTTTTCTTATCCCCAAATGTAATGTACTATTATAAGTACATGTATATAATGGATATATATGATTAATGATACATCTAAATGATGAATATAATTCTGGAATTAAAATATACATTCCTCTCATTTAGTTTAAACTTTATTAATATGACAAAGAAATGAAAGTAGTGTTCATGCATACGTACGGCTTACCGTCTCCATAAACGGTGCATTTCATTTCTTACATCTAAATTATTATGTAATATTATAAATACATGTATATGCTGGATATATATGATATATATGATATCCAAATCAGGAATGTCATTCTGGATATAAAGAACCTTTGACCACACGAACAACATGTAATTGTAAGAATTCCACTTTTGATTTAAGAACCAAATATCGACAAAACAAACATTATTAAATTAAATGATTACATAATGTTTATAACATGGTAATATGTGATATAAAAAAATAATGAACTTGAAAAATGTTCTTAAGAAAGTAGAAATTAACTCAAGTTTATTATTCAGGACGTTAAAGAACGATCGAGTCAAGTTGGACCTGAGGTAAGGGACTTCGTCTCAATCTACTTTCATTGGGGAATATTTTGTTTTATACACAACTTTCTTTTATACGATGTATAGATCCCTTTTAAATATACTTTTATACAAAAGGAATCTTTTTCTACAAAGCGTTTTACAAAACGACAAAAAGGAATGTTTCTTTTAACGTACGCGGTGACAACGACCTTTTCCGCCACCACGAGTATTATTTAGTGTTTGTATTCCTGAACAAGCCGTAATGTTTTTTAAAATGGAATAAATACCATATAATATTTTATGTATTTTGGTATTGAAAATGGTTTTATAATGGATTTTTTATGTCAATATATTTATGTGATATATTGTGATCAATGTGTGGAAATTTTTTTCTTTCCATTGTATTTTTTTATGTATTATGATTTTTATAATGGTACTTGGAAATTTGACGGGTGGTTACGTGATAAACCATATGACGAGTGGTGTCGTTAATACCAGGATGGGTGGTTACGTTATAACCTCCAATGCATTGGGTATGGAAGTCGGACGTATGGCTATTCCATTAAGTATGTATGGATGTTGGCCATATGTATATTCCATTATGTGATATGTGTGGAAGTCGACTTTATGGTTATTCCACTTAAGTATGTTTATGTCCCAAGTTACCTTTATATGGTATGTGATCTTCTTATGGGTTTTATGGTAATCATTTGGTTACAAAAGAGTAAGTAATGATCTTTTATTCAGTGAATAGTACTTACTACTTCATAAAGGTAAAAATTATTACTTTGATAATGTATACATGGTTTACTTGTTGTTTTGATAAACTAATAGTTTTAATTCTTTGTGTATCCCTTACTGATCTCTTTATGATCACCCCATGTTTTTTTGAAATGTTTTTCACAGGACCTAATGTGGAATAGGGGTATGGATGGGATCAAGGGAAATTAATGCTATATAAAACATGGAACTAGACATGTTTCTTTTGAAGAGTTTTTTTATTCTATGGAAACATAGTAGAAGTGTATACTTTGTAATGTTTTGAGATGTGGTAGTTATGTTCTAATTCACTAAAACTATAAACCTAAAAAGATCCTCAATGTGAATTACTCATTTAATTCAATATTAAGATATGTTTAAGTTCGGGGCCTTATAATGATAATCTAGTTTGAATGAACAAAAATGATGTGGTTGGGATGAATGGAGGATGTATGAGTGTCACTAAATTTCACATGAAAATAAGAATTAAACAACACATAGTTCTGATGGGTCATCCAGTTTTACATTAGAATATGATGAAATGAGACCCTTAATTGTAATTTAAATTTAATAGTTGGGGCCATGAAAAGAATTTCGATTATTTCTACATATCCCATGGTAGTGGGAATCTATCAAAACATAGTTCTGAAAGAAGTTTCCATTTTTTTCAACACATACACAAGGAAGGGGGCACCAATATAATTGTCTATTATGGACTATCCTAGAGTCTTATATCTTGAAATCACATAGTATTATTGATTAAAAAGAATCAAGTGGAACATTGTTTTTGAACAATATACTCTCTCTTTACAGGTCTAGACTATACATATATTTGGGAATTGTTTCAATTGATTTTCATAGCTTGTCCATGGATTAAAGATCTATGAATCAATACTTATCATCTAATGTTTGGAACTAAGCCAAAATTATTTATTATGGTTCCATGTAGTTTTATGTCATGAGACAGGGAAATAAACAACTATGGATGACTTCATGAGGGAAGGATTTATGATGTTCATTCCATGTTATTCTATTCATGACCTTGATGAACTTGTCACGTGCATTCATTCCTTGTCCATATAAGGAAGCTATTACAAAAATTCTGAAGGTCACATGAGATTTGCTCGAGGTGGAACATAAGGAATGGTAATGGTTTCTTAACCATGTTGGTGATATTGAAGATATTATGGGGACATTTGTACCATTGAGTCGTCAAAACAATATATAAGATCGAGGCTACCATTAGTGTCTCATTAAAAATGATTACCAAGACATACGTAGTTCTAAGAACCCATTTTAGTTTAATATCATGAATAAAATTCATCTGTAATTCATTTAATGTCATGGGGTAAGGAGACTTATCAAGCATTTTTAATTTCATGTGATATAGACATCATCCCTCCATTTAAAATCATAAGGTGTGGGTGATGTCCATGAAATTTAATTTCATATGTTATAGAAGATGTCCTCGAAGATTTATTTCTTGATGCATCGATGATGGAAATGTAGTTTAATTTATAATAGGTAAAGGACATTAGTCTTGTTATTTAACATCTTATGGTATGGATGATGTCTATTCAGTTCTATCACGTGCAGTAAAAATGGTGGACATATAGGTTAATACCTTGCGTTAAGGATGATGGATATTTGGTTTAACATCTTGTGGTAAGGATTATGGTTGTGTATTTTAACATCATATGGATAAGACAATTACCATACATATTGAAATCATTTGACAAATAATATGACCATGTAGTTTACCCTAGTATATTAAAGACAATGCAATGTAGTTTTACATCTTTTTGTAAGTATGTAGGACATGATGTTTGATTTAATTTGGTAAGGATAATGACCATTCAGCTTAACATATTATTATAAGGTTAATGGCGATGGAGCATGGTTTCTTTTTGTAGTTATGACATCCATATAGTTTGTATGAATGATGGCTCTGTAGTTTATCCCCATACAGTAATGAAAAATACCATGCATTTTTGACATTATAATATAATGTCATGGATATACCAACATGTAGGATATAAGTAGGGTTTATACTAGGGAAAATCATAGAGGATTGGGAATCATTATGTATCCGAATTGGTTAACAATCCAGACATACATTTTTCTTAGGGAACTGTATATTTTAATCACATTTAGCTAGAAAACATTCATTAAATTAATAATAATATGGTAAGGAAAACGTTATATATTCTATGATCGTATATTATGTAAGATATCTGGAATTTCATTTCTGATCCATTTGGGATGTCATGATTGGAAATTTAAATGTATCTGAGATTGTGTGGGAGGCTTATTCCATCCAACATATTCTGTATATCCACATCAGTCACTTCTCCATCAGTTCTATATGTCATTAAAAATTTAATACAACATTGGATTCTTATTCGGGTCACCAACTGACTATGGAGGGTCCTTGTGACGGTTCTTGGGGGGACTATATACATTTAAACATAGTATTGTGAGAATCATTCTATATGAGTATGCCTGATACATTTGAGAACCCTTCTATATGAAAGAGTCTTTAATTATTGATCACATTATATACCATGGTTTATTGGAATGATGATGATTTCCTTTTCTATGGGATGTATTACCATTAAAGGGTTAACTATGGTGGATTTCTTGAGTACAATCCCTATAATCCATATCCACAGTGACTTGAATATGACTATCACAATAATGATCACCTTCTACATTGGTTTAAGAGCCGATGGACCCTTGGGGAAATGATAATGTATCTCCAACAACATCAGGGATAAATTGGATTATGTAGGTCAGGAATAAAAGCCTCACCCTGTATCATGGTTACAATTTGTTGTTATACATTTTTTGGGTAGATAAGGTTTATAATACTTCTCATTTATGGTAGTTGTAGTCAGTTGGTAACTATTAGGATATTTAGGAATATGTTCCCAGTACTTGTAAGATTTAATAGTATGATAATTGGATTCTATGAATGCGGTATTAGAATTTCATGACTTATATTTCATTCTTACTTGGTGAGACTTATCCAAAACTGGGATATAAGCTCGATTACGGTACATTGGAATATTAATATGGTATTTAACTATATAATTATATTCTAATCATGATGTGGGTTCCACTCTCAATCCGTGATCACTAATTGGATTGTGAATATGAATCTACTTTGAATATAGATCACCAATTTGAATATGTTGACATACATCTGAAATGGGAGAAGGGATATGAGATTCCTCTAGTATTATTTTAAAAGGATGATAGTGAAATATTTAATTGGAGTAATCATAAATATATTCATTGGCATTGTGATCATATTTAAAATTATATTCAGATAAACTGAAATTAATATGATTTTATCCAAAATGTTGTTCCATTATCACTTGATTGGCATCGACCATCATGGGGATATATTCATGATCTTGGCATTTTACTGTATTCATATATACTTATTTGATAGGAATATGAGTCTATCTTAAAAATTATTCTCCTATTACATGGTGAGACCTTTCAAGCATGTTGATATTATCCATACATTAGGTATTTGGAAAATGCCATTGGAATTTTCTTGATAGGGATTTTAGCAAGTACTAATAAATGCTCTAATATCTCCTTGTTAGCACTAGTTGAATCATGAATATGACCCCATATCTACACCTTTTCTTTTATTAAAATATTTTTATAATTTTCTCATATTGGAGAATTAATATGTGATTTATTTAGAGAAACCTATTATTCTCAATCATAAATGTTTTGAAAATCCCTATCTATAGGAATATTAACATAAGACATTACATTCTTCTTAAAAATAATATAATGGCAGAGTAGCTTTATGGATTATATAATGAACTGTTTCATCAATAGGGTATTTATAGGAGTATATGCATCTATTCATTGAACTACTAGGATATGTGGGTCAATGCCTTTGATTATGGTGGGAATATGTGGACACTAATTTATTCCTACTTCCATTGGAATATTCTAATTGAATTCCTGATCTTGGGTGGGGATATGAGCCACCCCCACATATAAGACAATAATTTTCCAACATACATTCTCCAACTGAGCACAGATATGAGAATTCTCTCTACGCTAACCAACTTGTCTAATTCTGGTAATGTTTCCATGAAACCAAAATCAATGTGTTTTGGGAGGTGACCTGTCAGATAAACACATAGTTGGAATATAAGGGGTATTGGGTGTTTTGTGATATAATTGGGGTTGAGACTATACTACATAAGTGGATCTTATAGTAAGTATAATTTTTACATTACTTCGATGATATCAACCACTTATTGAAATGTCGCATTGTTTTTTCTTATGATAAGGACATTTTAAATGTACCCTATAATCATGTGGTAATGATGAGAATATAGTTGGATATACTAATGTATAGGACCTCTGAGGCCCTATGTATCTCATTATGATGAAAATCATGTCTTACATAGTTCTTGAATTCATATATGGTAGGATAAGAGATACAATAATGGTGATCCTCCTGGGTTATGTTTTATAGGATGTAAAAATGTATTTCACTTATGAGACATCAAAAGTGCAGTTTAATGTCATGTGGAGATGAATCATGGTATTTCTTTTACATTATTTCATCCAGGTCCATGATGTGCGTGTCACAGGCTTCCATGACTTGTTTTATTTGGTAAACCCCTTACTGATATTCCTATCATCACATGAGCTTTGCTTATTGTGAGTAAAACAGATTGATAGGGGATCATTTTACTATGATGTGTCAATGATATAACGTATTGGATTAATTTACATCAGTTGGAAGTTAAAAATATATAGGATTGATGCATCTCAATACATCTCATTGAAAATAAGTAACAAGAAATATGTAGTTCGAACAATCCTGTGCATTTTTTTTAATTCAGAATGGTAATCTGCAATTTATTTTAAAATCATATAGAAATGACCTAATCCATGAAGTTTTAACAAGTTGTGGTAAACATGTGATCACATTTCTTTATCATCATTCATATAAGATAATGGCCATCTAATTGGATTTCTTGTTGTAATAATGACATTCATGTAGTTTCATATCATGAAAAATAGAAAACAGTCATCCATATTAATGTATTTTTTTATAGATGATGGCTATATAGATTAATGTCTTGAGGAAATTAAATATTCATTGTCTATTGAAATATTTTCTTAAGGATGAAGGCATGCAGTTTTACATCTTGTAGTAAGGATGATATCCATGTTGTTTATCGCCTTGTGGTTTGTATGATATATAATCAATTTAATGCCATATGATATGAATTATAACCATTCATTTTACTATTTCAGTAAGGACATTATCCATGAACTTTAACACATTTTAGTAAGGGTGATGTCCATGTAGTTTGATTTCATGTGGTATGGAAATTGGTCGTCCAGTTTAACCTCATACGGTGAGGATGTTGGTGAATAACCAATCATGAGAGTATCTCTTCCAGGGGATGATGGGTAAATATTATACATATTACATGAGTTATTAGATCCTTAAATTTTATCAAGACTTTACTCACCTATATATCCAACTAATCCTTGACGACAATTTAGTTTTCTATTGTGTGCCCGAGGCATTGATGGTAGGTGAAATGAATTTCAGGGCATTTTATCCCATCCATGTCTGTCTTCCATATTATTGGAAGTTCCACAAAACCCATAAACATGGAATATTAAAAATAAATTGGGATGTGTTTTGTTTCAAAGGAATAGGACATGATAAATATTGATATGAATGATGGACTCTTATTCCTAAGAGGTATGTTAATCATACTCAACACTACAACTTGTGTGTCCTGTTTAGAGTGCTCAGGTGATAGGACTGTAGATTAAGGTGTCAGTTGTTCAAATATCCCCATGTCAATATGTAAATGAATCCATTATTTAAAGGAAAATAAACCCTTTATCATGTTCTAGAGATGTTGATGGTATGTGCAATGATTTTCATGGTCTAACATTAATTCCTTATTTGGATTTTTCATCATCGATGTCTCTATCAAATATTATTGTGTTGAATATTTTAAATACCCATGATCATGTATTTAATAAAAGGGATAAACTATTAACTATAATTATTCATGATATATAAGATAATGACGCTTCTCTCACATGTTATCTATACCTATATTAGTACATGTTCATGGTTGAGTTTATAGATCACGGTATAGAGACACAATCATTGTAGTTATAGGGTAGGTGTTTCAGCATTGGGGGATTTGGATGACACTGATTTTTTAAATTGGATAAATGATTCAGACCCTTGTAGATGTTTTAAAAAAAATCTATTATTAGATGGATTTCATAATATCACTACTGAAGAGGTGTAAAATTTGTAAAATTACATTGGCATCTATTATGGGATGAGGTGGAACAATGTTTTGATTTCAACTGATGAGGGGATGAAAATAAGAAAATACCCCTATCCTTATTGGATATGGAAATTCACCAAAATCCATTATTCCATATAAAGGAATTGTTGCATCATCTTGAGGTATAGAATTCAAGAATATTCCCAAATTTATCATCCCTTGAACCCTATTCTCTTTTTGTGTTTAGTGATTAATTTTTACCATGAAATTTCTTTTCCATATTTAGGGGGTGGATGGAAGGAGACATGAAAACACCACCACCTCTATAGTTTTAAGGTGAGATGATGAAGGTTATAGTTAAAACATTGAACTAGATACATAATCCACTACTACCTCTATCCATATGTTCTCATTTCATTAACCTCAGATGTATTAGAATGATTGGTAACATCTGTTGATGAAAAAAAGAAATTGGGGATACATTGTTCCTTTTATAGCAACAAATTATTAGACAAACTAATGTGATCCAGATTACTATTGATGGTCATGACTATTCCCTTTAGAAGCGTTGTAATCCATATTAGATGAAGATTCTTGAGATTTGACTGATAACATAATAAATGAGAATAAAACGAGATAGTTCTTATTCTCGATAGAGTATCCCAATTGGTGGGTTGGATCTCATTTACCATTTGTGGGGTTGTTTACCATGATACCATTTGAGGGTTCAGGTACCATTTTTAATATGATCCAAGGGTAAAATATGTGAAAACAATTCCCTACACCCCTGGGGAATGGGTTCTCCCTCAGATTTGCTACTCACTATATTTAATTTTAATGTCTTTGGAAGATCATGGATAGAGATGATCTATGATTGATCTTGAGACATGATCATGAAAAAATAGAGGGACAATGAAAAATTTGTGATTTAAAATATATAATAATGATATGGATATGTATCATTGGCATACCCCTTACTATCTCTTATTCTCTAATAACAATCATAGATAGTTGGTGTAGGCTTAAAAAAATCCACAACTCATTTTGGAATCAAGTTCATAGGTTGATGATGATGATGATAAGAATACATATAAACCATTATATGAAACTCTTTAGTGATTAGGTAATATATATGATTTTAAAATTCTACGTAGATGTGGATGGGATGGTATACATTTTTTTCCACTTGTTATAGGCTCCCAAAGTGTTTGAATGTGGAAACATGCTTCACTTCCTCTCTCAAGACCTATTTTTGTAATGACAGTTAGTGGAACTCATCTAGTGAATACTTTCATTGGATGATTCTAGAGATGTGATGTAGATATTGATGTTATACACCTACACCATTATTTTCAAAAATTGGTATAGTAATTGGTGTTTTTGTGACAATGTAAATTAGGGCCTTTGGCCCTATAATACTTGTGAAGAGATCTTGGATTCCAATAGAACATTTGATGATGTCATTTCAATTGCATAGAATCTTAGATTTCATTATGAGGAATGAAGTCACCTTATTAGTGAAACCTCATATATAATACTACAGGTTCTTTAAAAAAATTTAATGGTTTATAGATAAATAGGTGGTCCCTTATTTTTATGAAATTTTCAACATAATTAAAGAACATGTTGGGATCATCGTTTTCTTCAACAATGAACAAAAAATTAAATTTACCTATCAGAATATGTCAACCAATCTATTTTTACTAGTGAAAGGGATCACATATTAAATTATTTACATCATGTTCACCAATTTATTTCTATTTGAAATTGGATGTGGTATTGGTTATTCATAATAGTTTTATTACGAGGGGGTAGGCATTGCTGACTAAATTGGAGTTGATTTTCAATTTTTTCATCTTTCCCGGAATCATCCAATGGTTCCCACATTTCTATCTATGTAGTCACCATCCATATAAATGTATGTGGTAATTTGGTGTTTTATTCCCAGGAATTCTTAGGAACTCACCTTGGTAGAGTGGATAGGAGGTCGGGCACATCACACCATTTTGTATGGAATTTCTTCCGACTCCATGAAACTCATATTTTTATTTAATATATGTTCATGAAATCATATGTATACATTTATAAAATATTGGTTACACCTATTTGAATTAAATTATTACAAACATGTTTCTATAAGAAAAATTTCATATAAGTTGCAGTTTGCCTATTATTATCTTATTAATTTATGATGCTTTGGGTTATGGCCATATTCTGAAAAACTAGAGTTTCTTTATATCCAGGGAAAAATTGTGTTTTGAATTTTTTATTTACAACTAGTATGAATCCAACATATACATTGAAAACATGAATCAACCCCCATGTTGTTAAATTTGAATAGTTTATTGTTAGGTGTTTAGATCCATCCATGATGTTTAACATCATGTAGTAAGAATGTGATTATTTTATTCAGACCTCGATGAGGCATCTTATGAATCCAATTTTAAAAATAAATCGGTTATTATGTAGTTATTGTAATGGGTTTTGATGTCTTGATAGTTATGAATGTATATTCCTTGGTATGGGTTTATTCATATGATACTTCCCTTGAATTATTCTTTGACAATATAGAACTATGAGTGGAAATGGATTACAACTATACTTATATCCAATGTGGTGAAGATCCCATACTAGTTGAATTCCTAGCATCATTTTTTTAAAATCATCACTTATTTCTCATCCCATGTATCGAATACATATTCAGAGAAGAAATAGATAGTTATAAATTAGAGGCATTGTATTACCATGTTCATATGATGATGACACATTAATCTGTCCCATTTAATGGTATGATCTCCCATATCATGGAGGTTATGTTATTATTCTATGTACTTATTAAGGATTCTGACGTATCTGGTTTCATAGATGGAATCATATTCATCATGGTTTAGCTTCTCCCAAATTTTTTGATGAGTTTGAGGTACATTGGGGAATGGACGGGCCTCATATGGGAAATGATTCAAGTGTAAGAGCCTATTGAAAAACGTTATAGTAGATGATGAAGAGTGATCCACCAACAAGATGGGTGAAATGTCAATGTCGTGAGGGGACATATATCACAGTATATGCCCACTGGACCTCAAGCCTCTGGAATTCATCATTTTTATCCATGTTATAGAGGGAAACATGGTTCTATTGGTTGACCTTTACCTTAACCCATTAACAAGAAACTATTTGTAATCATTTTTGGAGACATTATTATTGTCCATGAGGTTCTATGAATGTCTATATATTATATTAGGATTAATTTCTTAATAATTAGGGTTTAGTCACTAAGGCTACTATTTGATAATCTAGTACTGGGACTTCATACAAATAAATATAGTTACTTATGGCCATGAATGTTATTTTCCAGAGTATGAAATTGTTAGTATTGCATGATTCTGTAACCCTAGCTCATAAAATACACCCACGATATTACAGGGTTATGTGGCCAATGGTTACTGGTCTAGGTCCACATGAAATGTGTCTAAATGATTCTGTAAGATGAATTTGAAATTCAATAAGGGATCTTCTTGACACGACCTGATAGTTTATCAATATGTTCTGATTCTTTTCCATACATGTTGGTGCAGTAGGCTTCCAAGGATTTAAAATATCATGTTGTATGTATAATTAATTAAAATTTCTTGGATATCTTCTCAAAATCAAATAGGGAATTTATGGGATGCTTTATATAATCAATGTAGACATGACTGGGTTCTTGATTAAATGAATTTTCTTGGATATATTTTTATTCCTATAAAACACAACCTTATAGATCTTTGAATGATAAATTTGACATTTCTTATTCTTGTAACTTGATAATACTACCATGTTATGGGGATGTCTGCAGATCAACATGGATTGTATTTAGATTTCCATTTGACAATGGTGACATGCCAATTATCTTTCATAGGATGAACATGGTTTGTCTATGTTTTTCATATGATCAAAATGACATTCAAAGTTTTCATAAGGACATTTTAAACCCATCCATGTGTCTCACATTATCTTATTTGTTAAATATTCATGAGGTAGGGATTCATCAATGTGTTTATGACCTTTAGTTTTTTAATGTTCCACACATGATTTTCCAAAGGGACAATGCACTATGTCTATATGGTTCATCATTTTCTTCGAAGAGGGGTGCAAGTTCATAAATGGGTCATCTCATAATTCATCACTCAGATGAGGAGTAAAATTAGATTTATAATATCCTAATGATGTTGTTGAATAACGAATCAACATTAAATACATGCACATGACTATAAAAAGGGGTTTCAAGGGGTTCTTTGAAGAAGCCCAGGGGTGTCACAACGACACTGATATCATTTTTAGGGGTCCACGATGCATACATATAAAACATTTCCCATTAGAATACCTAAATTTTGTCGGTGTATTTGTTACAACACACGATTTACACACGCATTTGATCATATTAACCTCCATATTTTGTGTACTCTTATAATAGCTACTACATATCAAAACCACAACATTCATGGTTAATGGTTTATATTATATGGAGATAAATGAATTTTCATGTGGGGTGCTCTTCATAAATCACATTTACTACTTGAAAAGTGTCACATTATCACAATGTGACCATATGGTCACAATGGGACCATGAGAGGGAATTTGTGAAAATAGTTGGGGATTCCCACTAGTGCTACATATGTATATGAAGGTAGGATGTGTGGGAAATTTGGACATCCATCAGACATGGGATTCATTGCATCAGCCGCTTCTCTAACTAGATAGGGACTTGGGAGTAATTTATCACTGATGAAATTACATCCAATTATATTTATGTACATTATGAAACCTATGGATTGAGACAAAAAAAAGACACAAAACTACTGGTGTTTTGGATGTATTGACGATAAAATGTGTAGTTGCATCACATAAGGCATTTGTATCAATTGATCTATGACTACAAACACCATCATGGGAATCACCTTATCAAATGAATCTAATCAAACCATTCCAATGTGAAAGGGTTTTCCAAAACAACTAATCTACAATCGCATAACCTCCTTGGGGGTTTTCAAGGAACTCTCTTTGTATATTGAATTAGACTTTTATAAGGTTATTTATGAGGACCGTGAGACAACATGGCTATTAGAATAATGACATCTAAGGGGGAATAGTAAAGATGGATGAACATCCTACATGGTTAAAATTAATAACTCACAGGTTTCCTGTGATCATGTGAATATTGTTTTATAATCTGGTGTCTCATATGGTTTAGTTATTAATTTGATCATATAATCTTAAAAATAACATAAGTAGGATGTCAGAATAAAATGAGGATGTTCTTTAAGGATGGTAAATGAAAAAACTATTTCTTCCACTTTCCTTATCCACTTTTAACTCGTATCCCCTTAATGTGTTATTGTGTCTTCATGTGTGTGTTTTTCATGATTGGGTCATTGTTTTTTAATTGTGAGGATGGCCCAAGGGTGGAATCTCATCCAACGGAGATGATTCCACGTACAAAAGAACAAGTGGTTAATTCCATCTTGTGATCCACATAACCTTGGTTTCATTTCATAATGTCATGTTATTTGGAGATTTCAATATAATATGGATGAAAATCAATGATAAGGAGGAACAGATAACAGCTGTAAACCTCCCACAACACCTTCATTGGATATACTCACATCGATCAAATGATAAAAGGATGATCATGTGATGACTTCTAATATTGGTGGAATATCATAAAATATTCCACTATTGTTAACAAAAGGAGTCTTGTGGTGTCTTATGTGGGATTTATTTAGGCTCACTATTCTATCTGTGAAGTATTTGAGAATATTTATTTTCATTTACTTATCGAAATTGGGACATGAGAGGGATCCAGATGTGAAGGTGTATTAAGAAGGAGGTCTCATGTTATGTAATATTAATTTTAAATGAGCTATATGGGATATAAATTTATCAAATTCATGATGTGATAGACTCTGATTGATGGATGAGACTGAAGAGTGATAGATTAAGCAGATGAGATTCTATCATGTGAACAGTAGATGTGAAATTACATGTTCGACCTCAAATTCCTACATCTCAATTCAACAAGAAAATAATCCATGATGTCTCTACAACTTCATCATGTTAGAAATGGGGATCACTAATAGTTAAATTTATAACTCTTCTACTTGGGATTTGGCCATTCAAAAATTCCACCCACGGTAGGCATGCCATGGGCAACATGCACCATGAGCCCTATACATGGGTCTGCCCACCACTTTTCTGTTGTATGCTACCTTCTTCAATAAAACTACATGATCAATTAGCTGAAAATTGGAAGGATCGAACATAATCCCACAATGGCCATTGATTAAGCCTTGGCATGGTAAGTAAGTGGGAATGCCATAATATTTTGGATGTTGGTGGTCATAAAACCCATCACTACTAAATATAAAATTTTATGTAGAATATAAGAACCCAAATTGTATCTCCTCTATATCCTAGCCCAAACATCAAGGATTTCATGAATGATCTACTATCAAATAGTATTGAAAATTTCCAAATAATCAATATTAAAATGAAAAATTCAAAATTATTAGTGCCAACCACCTAGTGTAAAAAAATTTAATAAAAAATTATCTATAAAATTATTAGAAATTTTATATTTTAAATATGTATTTGTTTCTATAATAATTGTGTAATAAAATATATTATGACATTAAGAAATTAATATTATGGTATGTGTTCGTCATCTCCATTTGTCATTTATTGTATATAAGTTATTTAATGAACCACTCATCATTGATATTTTCAAAATACTCCCAAATGAGATGTTTTATCATGAATTGTTCTGATATAACTATATTAATATTTATTATTCATTTCATTTCTTCATAGGGGATTGATCTACATGATTCTAAATATGTACATGATTACCGTTACAATCTCATTTTATTTTATGAATCTTCACATTCAGATTTGATTTTAGAAAATTATATGAAATATAAATATAACATTCTTCTATATTGTACTTATAATGAAAAAAATGTATCTAAATGAATATTTTACATTTCTTGTCCATCCATATCAATAATCACCAATTAATTTATAGGTAACCTAATTTAATTTAATAAATTATATTTTTGATTTCAAAATTCTATCTAATTAACTTCCATATAAATATTTTATATTAAATGTTTTCAAGAATATATATAATTTTATAAAATTAATTTTCAATGTCATTTTTCAGATGTTTGAATTTCTAAATATTATTTAAATGGTATATTTTTTTATTTTATAATTTATTTTTTTCAAACTATGTATACATAATATTAATTATATTTTTCATTTCATGAATATAATTTCGAAAATTCATGACTAATATTTTATTTGATAATTATTTTACATGTTTCCAGGATCATTAATAATGAAAATATAATATATAAATATTTTTGTATGTTTAATATAATATGATATAAAAAAGATGTTATTAATTACTTACATAAATGAATATATTTCAAATGGTATTTATGACACAGTTCATACACTATTTTACAATGAAATTATTTGTATTTTATTTATATTATATTACATTATAATATATTTTTTCAATAATATTGATTAGTGGTTCATTAATCATTATCCTATTTTGATTATTAATAAATATTATATCCTCATTAATTATATATTTCATAAAATTATTATGTTATATGAGTTGGTTTTTTTACTTATATATTGATTAAGGTAGTAATTTATTATATTTTTACATAATATATATTTTACTTATTCAATTATCCTATTCATTTATTTATGTATAAAAAATATTTATTAAATAAAAATATTTATCTGATTTAAATAAACTTGATTTTCATATATTTATTTGATATTTCATTTCATACAAGATTATTTCCGACAGAATATGTTAGTAGGGTTGTCCGACGAGTTTATGTGACCTAATTGCATATTCATATAATTATTCTATTATTCTTGTCAATACAAGCTTTTATGTAGGATAAAAAATGTTATTCTTATTTGATTATTTATTATGTGGGTGTTCAATATGCTATCGTAATAATTTACAGAAGTTATAAATTTTCTATCATCTATAGAAACTCAATAAATTTCTATAATCCATATCATGGTACTAACCTCATTTCTAAAGGAAGGTGGTCAATTCGTGTTTTAATCCCAATGCACATTGGGAACAGTGACTTTTCAACAGGATGAGAGGTTGGTATCCTGACACCATTTTGGGAAATTATTTACTATTCAAGTACACTCATAAGGATTTTTTATATGTTCATGAATCTCATTCAAATCCTGAAACAATACCGGTTACCTGAATAAAATTATAATGATTTGATTCATTTTTTGTTTAAATGTGTTTCTATTAATGGGCCATTGAATATATAATTTTATTTATGTGTTTCTTTTTATATCCTTGCAATGGTTTTATGATATATATAGAAGAACTATCTAGTTTATTACCATTTTGGAATGAGAGGGGTGTTTCTAGGACTCTATTGAACATTCAGGTGTTGTCCAATGTATCTATTGTATAAAAAGAATATATTATAATGTAGTACATATACTTTTTATTTTTCTAGTTTTACGTCATGTAAACATAACATTATTTGAGTTCACAAAGGCAATTGACATTGACCTCAATCCTTAGAATGGGGTCTACTATATCCTGCATATAACTGGAACCAGAGTAATTATAGTTTGATCCTACCTAAATCCATTAATGGATAGTGAGTGATTATTAATACATATGAGGATTATATACCCATGGATTAACTATATGTGAATTATAAGACACTGAGATTTTGTGAATTAATATTTTTATTTATTTAAATCGTTTTTGTATTTCTCAATTCACACAACACTGAATATTAATTTTAAGAACTAATTTTGGATTTTTTATATAAAACACTAAGTTATTCATGAACCACAAAGAATACATATATTATAAATTTGTAAACAAAACACTTTATGTGTATTCGGTAATGAAAAAGGTAGAGTTCCTTTGATATCTCTCATAACATGAAATGATGGGTTTTTACCTAACTACAATGTAATATTATTATGATTTATAAAATAATATAATATCTACCACCTATCCATTAGAATGGATGTTAAAAATATGGTTTAATAATTTTAGTATATTATGTTAATAAATATATATGTATATATGGTAAATATTTTTTAATAAACTAGTATAGTTGAACGTAATATATATATATATATATATATGTAAATAAATAAATTACTTCTATAAGATAACAATTTTCTATTAACATAAATATATTCATCTCTATAGAAATAAAAAAACTATTTAATATTGTTTTTAGAAAAAATTATATATTATATAATCAATGATTTTTTTTATAATTATCTAATTGATTATATAGGTATAAGATAATAATAAATCCAATTTTGTGAATAAAACACAAATTTTTATAAATGGTGTTTTCCCACTATTTATTGGAGAACACATTTTCAATATAATTTATTAATTTTTTATAATTTTTATTTAATTGAATAACAGTCGTTTTTTAATTTAACTATATAAATTTAAATTGGGTTAATTTTATGTATTTTTTTGAGAAATACAATTTTTGATGAATATTTAAAAATACTGAATATTAATTCAAAATTTCACTTTTCTATAATTTATCTATATAGTTAAATTATATTACTATTATATATTAATTTTTAATTAGATAAAATAAATAAAAATTAAACCTAAATAGCTATGTGGAACAAAATTGAAATTAAAATTTATAATATAACATTTCAATCATTTTGACCTTTTTAATTTAAACTCCTTATTTTCACCCCTTCAATAGAATTTAATTTTAATTAATTTCAACCACTATTATTATATGAATTTATATAAATAGAATCCAAATTTGGAATCATAAAAATTAATGTTTTATAATAATTCAATATTAGCTTTTTACAGAAACCATTAGGGAATGTAGTTAAAATTATTTTCAACGATTACGTTAAAATTAATTTTAATAAGGGACAAAACAGAAAACATAATAGCCAATATGAGAAATAAAAATTTCAAAAAATAGTTTTATATACATATATTTAATATATAGTCTCATTTATATTATTTTATTCATTATTGGATCCACATGATATGGAAAGAATGGGTGTGGAATTTACATTTCAAAAATTTACAAGAATACTCCTCTTCCTCCACATTAAATAGTCTATCAACACCCCCACTAATTCATGGCATTAAATTTATTTGTATCCCCATAATTTAGAATAAATATAATCCCAAAATAATTAAATTAATCCTAGATTCATATGTTTTATATTAAATTCATCCGAGTAAGCTCTTTGGTTCAATCAAAGAGGAGTTAGCCAAAAATGATGTGAACTTTCTTCCTCAAACACCTTTGTTTTATTTTCATTATCCACAATCTATAATATTATTTTTCAATTATTATATAGTATAATAATTATTTTAAATAAAATGTTATGTTTTTATTATTTGTTTTATAACTACAATTACACACGCATCAATCTAATGGGTAATGAACAAACCATTCTTCTTTATGGTGAACTATTGCGTCATGAAACGATGTTGTTCATTTTTCCTTTACCAACTACCTAGGATGGGAATCATGATTTAATATACCTTTTTATTTGATATATTTATATTTAATTTTTTTCGTCATTAATTTAACTAAAAAACATACCTTCATGCTTCCCATTTTGGTTTGTTTGTGGATGTAAGAACTACAATCTCCCAAAACTGATGTGGTTTTTTCACACATTGAATAGAACGAATTAAGAATGTGTTTTAGAAAAAATATATCTTATATATGAATAAATAATTAACTAATATATATATATATATATATATATATATATACATATATTTTATTTACTCTCTTTATCATAATACAACAATAAAATGGAAACTTTATTCGTGCGTACGTACGACCTACCATCTCCATTAATGGTATGATCAACTTTATTATTATATATTATATATATTATTATAAAATCACATTAAATTAATATATATAAAATTTATATAATTTTTTACATGCATTTATTTTTTAAATTATGATATATGTAAGAGGACCATGAAATATATGTAAAAACATGTATGAAAAACAATGTGGTTATCCCTAGAAAAATTACTTCAATATGAAGTTATTAATATATAGTAAATATAATGTTATAATAAAATTAAATTTGATATTATATAAATAAATGTAGTTTTTTATATATTTTTAATAATACTATAGTTATTATATTAAATTATTGATCATATACGATGATTGTCAAGACATAATGTAAGGTTATTCTAATCTAACATTTATTTACCATAAGACAGAAGTAACGTTGACAACCTATTTCATATACAAGGTGGGTATATAAAACAATTATTTAATCAATTACTTGTATTCATATATTTTTTTTATTTACGCATCCTTTTTATGTAGCATATTTTGTGGGGTTTATGTTTAAAATGGTTCCAAGTATAGTATTTTTGTTTCAATTTACTTTCGTTGAGACCCATTCTTTGTTTTGTGCATATATATTTATAAGTGATGTTTGAAATTTCATTTTTGATGTTATCTAATTAATATCTCTATTAACTTGATATTTGAAGCTTCATTTAAATCCATTTTCATACATGGGGTGTATGATTTAATTTTTCTAACTTATATGAGTTTACTACAATAATATAATTATTTTTTAGGAATTTTTATTACCATTCATTAATTGATGAATCAATATGACACGTTTTTAAATAAAAAACCATAATTTTCAAATAATATGTTTAATAATCATTTAATTAGTTATTATTACAATTTCTCACCCATTGGTACAAAATATATTTAATAAATTGCTTTCAAACGGATTCGACATTATCAGTATCATCAGATGGAAATCTGTGTTCCTTCAAAATAATGTTTTCTCAAAATGTTTAATAAATTATCAAACATCATCCTATGATCGATAAGATAATTATTAACAATTTTTTTTCCCTATTTGAACATGGCTTTATAGAAAAGTAATCTTTTTATCTTTTCCTGGCCGATGCACTTATATAAAATTCTTACTATGAAAAAAATGCTTATCATATATAGATTCATCCACCATACTGAACATACATTAATTTAAGATTCCATTAAATTTTTACATTATTACATCTTGAGAAATATGTTTTCCTAATATTCCAAAAAAAATAAAGTGAATATCAATTAAAAAAAATTAAAAAAATGTTTTAGGTGTCAAAAGTGTTTTAAATGATTTTCAATGATTCCCTTATATGTTCCACAATTTTTAATTTAATTAAATTATTTTAAATAATTTCAAGACAACATTGATATGTTTTCAAAACATTTTAAATGAAAAATATTTTCAAAAAAAAATTCAATATTTCCTTATAATATTCATTGTATTTTAAATTATTATTTTTTAAATTTTTGTTAATATTCTATTATTGTATTGAATGGAAAATGGTTTTCAAATTTTTCATGAGGTTCTTATATAATTATATAAAAAATTCAAATTATTTATAATTTTATTTATAATGTTTTTAAGGAAAATATATTTTAAAATGTTATAAATATTATATGATATGTTTTTTATTAAAATGTTATTAAAATCAGGTAATGACATCCTTCTTTGTTTTCAATTTTACTTTTATAGAAAATAATTTTCAACATTTTTTTAAGATTCCTTAATATGTTTTCAAATTAACCGTTTTTCAAAATTCATTTTGTTCAAATAATAAATTTTCAATAATGAAATGGTATATTCTAAAATAAATGATATTAATGGATCTATCCAAATTAATTACTATCTAACATTACATCCATTAATTTTACGCATTACTTTCTAGAAATATTATCTAAATGTTCCATTTATATTATTTTTATTAATGGTTTTTTTATTTCATGATATTTATAAAACCCAGTTATATTTCACAGGTAATATTTTTATGAAACATGTTTATCGTTAATGTGTGATATGATAAAGAAACCATCTTCATATAATTCCATATTAATTGATGAACTAGTTTTGAGACCTATCTAGTTTTTAAAAAATTATAATATGATTACATTATTATGATCACAATTTCATTTCATGGGGTTTGATGAGATTGTTTATTATCTGGTGGAAAATGTATATATTATTTTATTATATTGTCATTGGGTAGTATATATCCCTCCCAAAAATTGAATTAATATTTAGATATCTTTTGATATAAAAGTATTTAACAATGATTAATCCTAGTTCAATAATATACATTTTTTTTGTGATGGCCTTGCGATTGAACCTTGACATCCAAGATAGTCATGTGAGTGATCTATGAAATTCTTAATGGAATCGGGAGTGAACCAAAGTATTTTGATATTCTTGGTAGTGATGCATATTCCACTATGGATATCATTTTATATTCATTTTTTTCTTCCAAAAATATTATTCCATATTCTTATTATATTATTTCATGTCTTATACTCATGATTCCCCTGTGATTCATGTCTCTGAACAAAAAATATTTATTCCAAGACTCATGTGTATGGTCATTTATTCCCATGATACAATATTATAATTTCAATTTCATGTTCTCATACCCTATAGTCGTGATTATTTTTACATATCAACATTTTTAATGGTATTCAATAAATGATATCAACCCTTTTATGTATTTATTATCCTATAGTTATGAAGAATTTTTATAAGTAGTAGCACTAATGGGGATGATATTTCTAGGAAACCATGAATATCTCTCACCATATTAGAATATTTTGTTCTATGTGTCTAATGACAATAAATAATTATGTTCCTCATAAATTTCATTTTGTACTATTTGGAATATTCATCTAAAATAATTTAATATCCATTTATGCTAATCCAAGACAGCATTAGTTGTTATCTAAATGAATGGTTTAGAAAACCTCTGGAAAATATTTAGAGAAAAAGTTTTTGAGATAAAATGGGAAGTATATAAACATACATCTTGGGATGATTATAATGATAACCCTAATGATTCATTAATTTAAACAAAGGTTTCATAATATTGACATAATATAAGTGATTTTTCATGATTATGTGGTTTTAGACTATGATTAGTGTTTCTAACACAAGGATATATAGTTTTAGACAATGTGTGGGAACTAGATGGAAATCATTTTACGTTCAATGCGGTGGAAAATATTTTATGATTACTTAAATTGGATAATCACAACTCTGAAGTACACGACAAACATGTATAATAATTTTTAATTGAATGTTATTAAAAATGTCAACCTCATTCAACACTCAGAATCATCAATGATGATATGGAAGGAGTCCACTAACATTAAGGGTAATTCATACCATATTGGAAAAAAGATTTTGTATCCTTTGTGTCGCGAAGGTGAATTTAATCACCGAATTTAATGTTTTAGAGGAACAAAAATTCATTTAAACTATGTAAAATAAATACACCATGAAAATAGATGCAGAGATAAAATAAAATAATTGGTTTAAGAAATCATTTTTAATAATAGCATACCTAATAAATATCTAAAGGATAAATTTTTTTTCTATGGAATGATTTGTAATTATGAAAGTTTATTTCCAAATTGTAATACACTAAAAGAGAATCCAAAATGTCGGAGTAATAGTTATATTTCTATTGATTTTTTGAATAAATATGAAATGTGAATGGAAATAGTTATAAAATAATATGATTATGTAGACTTGTTATGGATTTGGGATTAAGTAATGTTGTTATATAATTTAAGTATATGGATTCCAGACTTTGGAATTGTGAGTTTTTTATGGATAATTCGGTTTATTTTTTCAATTCGTATTTAAAATAATATGTTGAATTATTTGGATATAATATAAATTTTAATTAATGAAAAGGTGTTATTCATCGAAAACCTATTATTAATGAAAATATAAAAATTAATATGTTTATTTTGATAAGATAATGTTGTTTGTATAATGATATTTTGGTTTGGAAAAAGTAATTTTGATGGTACAGATTACATAGGAACTAATTATAGATTAGATAAAAAGTGGTATACGTTATCATGGGTGCGTTTTACATCAATTTTTATTGAAGGAATATATGAAATGAACAAAGTAACAATGAAAAATTCTTGTTTTTATGAAGGATTTATGGTTATTTGGGTTATTTTCAAGCTTTATGAGAATGTTCAATAAGGGAATTCACATGTTGGGAATGCAGAAAAAAAAATCAACTGTATATTATATGGGGGATCAATGCTAATCTATTTTTAGGAAATTTAGTTACATCATTTCTAGAGTTTTGGACATACGTATATTCTAGGTGCTTTAAGGATAACGTTTAATGGAATGGTTTATAGTAAAAATAGTATATGAAAAATGATATAAAATTATTTTCTCATCATATGAGGATTTTTTCTTAATAGATAACTTATGATAAAGTTTTATTGAGTGAAAATCAGATGGAATAACATTTTATTCAACTCTAGGATCTCATGATCTGTTAATTATTTAAGAATTAAATATTCACCTCTATTTCATGGAAAAGATATCATTTGGAATATGATTAATACCCCAAAAGGTTATGGATATAATGAGATTATATATTAATATATTTTAATGAAATTTTTTCATATTTAGGAAAATTGAAATTGAAACCATCAATCTTATAATATTACCTTAGTTTTTGATATATAATTTTTTCGCATAGATAATTATCGGATTATGTATTTTTGTTTGCTAATATTATCATAAAAATGTTCCCTATACTATCAATTTTAACATGATAGTTAGTTTTCTAATCCATGCTAATTTTTTCACTACCCAACAATATTATCTTATGTTAAAAAGTAGTTATGCATCAATTTTTTTACTATTTTGTTTCATATTTATCGATTTAATGTGAAGTTTAGGTATAAATTTTTTCAATGTTGTTTCATATTAAAAAACCTATTAATCATAAAAAAATTTAAAGAGACAAATTTTGATAGAGAAATTATATTTAATGGTAGTAGAATGTACCACGTCAAAATTGTATGAATTAAATATTTCATTTTAATTTAACCATTTTGAAATTTTTCACATCACAGAACTCTGAAAACAATTATTTTATTATATAATTATGTTTTTCTCGCATGATATGAAACCCCAAGTATATACGACACAATATAAACACACATATCAGCTTGAGGTGCATGAAAAATTATGGTTTCATGTGTTAAATACAAATCATAGTTGTTTGATATATTTTGTAACATATATTACTATTTTTTTTACCGAAATATAATATTTAATTTAAGAATATTATTAAAAAATTGTAATAGATACTAGACACAAATAGAGGGTATGTTTCAAATTAGAATAATTATGTTTTGATAATATGATTTTCCTATGTATATAAAAATAATAATTGGATTATCAATTACTATAGTTGAATTTATGAACTATTTGAATATTAATAAATTACTTTCCTAAGAAAACAATATTTCTAGGCACAAACACAATTTTTTCTATTCAAATTAACGAGATTAATTTTTATTAAAATTTTAAATTATATTTATATAATAAATATTCCAAATATATTTTGGTTACTCATATAATTTATTTTATACTTATAATATAAAATAAATAAAATTTTATAAATAAAAATAAGTACTATCAAAATTTACTTTGTGTCCATTTTTTTGGTTTTTTGTAAAACATTATTTTTAGATGACTACTGAAAAATACTGAATTTTAATTCATGAAAACATTTTCATATAATTTATTAAAATAGATAAATAATTTTTTATTGGTTTTTAATCATTAATATGATCAAATAAATATATATTGATTTAATTTATTTTATTGAAACCAAATACATATTGATATAAGATATTATGGTTTTCCAAAAATTTAGACATTTGTATTTTGAAAACCCAACATTGTCGTACCATCTCGAAGATTAAATTTAATTTAATTGCTTCCAATTTTGTGATAGTAAATAGGAAAAATTGAATAAATAATCTTAATTAGGATCTTTATTATTTCTTATATGTTTAAATTAATTTTTGACATAGTATTTTAGTCAATACAATTAAAATTAATTAAAATAATTATGATAAAATTAATATTATCAAGGAACTAAACATTAAATTGATTTGAATAAATATACTGGAAAATTTGCAAATATTAAATTTATTGAAATATATTTGGAAAATGAGCCATTATTTAAATTTAGACTACTATTTGAGCCACTTTACTTTGGAATGAAGTGTGTGAAATTCCATTTTAAAAAATTTTCAAGAATGCTACTACTCCTCCACTATAAAAATCCAATAACCCATCTCAGTTATTCACATATATAAATACCTTTTTATAGCTCAAACGATGATCAAATAATCTACCAAAGACATTCCATAAATCCAAGAATTTCCCATTTCGGATTAAATATATCAAATAATCACCATTAGTGAAAACAAAAAAGTGTCACCCCTAGAATAGATAACATCCCTACTTCATTCTTATATAATAAACTCAATATCATAAATATGAATATATATTTTTCTTATACTGGTTATACCAATTCATACACACAAAACTATCTAATGAGATATGAGTTTATCATTCTTGTGTATGGTGAAGTATCACATCACAAAAGGATGTTGTTCATTATTACATTTCCACCTATCATGGGTGGGAAAAATCAAGGAAACTATATTTTTATATTATATATGTGATATTTATGATAAAATTATTCTAATTTAATTATAATGAAAACATATCTTTACACATTTCATTTTCTTTAAATATGATAACATTGTTTGTGGATGTGTGGACTACTGCCTCCTCATAGTGATGTGATTCATTCACACATTACATGGAATATAATACAGATGGATTTATAAAATATATAAGATATATATGAAAGAATAATTTTAATTTAATTATATAATATATATATATATATATATCTATTTCATTCACAGTCTTTCTTTCAATATGACTATATAATGGGAATATTTTTCATGCATATGTACCCCTATCGTCTCCATGAATGTATTATTGCATTTTATACAAAGATAATTTTTAAATTAGTAAAAATACACATAGAAAAAATATATTTTATATTTTTATCAATTTTCTCATTATTTAAATAATTAAATCATTTCTATTTAATACTAATTAAAAAACCAGTCAAAACAAGTGTTACAATAGGGAAGTTATCACCCGAAATAGTTCTTTAACATGGAGTTATTAATGCATGGGTAATATAAATTTGAAATAATGTCATATATTGATACTTTATATATTAATATAGTTCTCATATTGAATTATAATAATATTAATCTTTTTATACAGAAGTATTCAATGAGTTTTGAAGGGAGTCAAGGCATAAGGTAAAAGTTCTCGTATCTCACTATTATTTTCTCTGAGACACAAGCCATGTTCACCTACTTATTATTATATGTGGTGTATATACATACCATTTATATATTATATGTTTTATATAATTAAATGATTCAATATCTTAATATCCATTTTAAGATCATTCTCTTGCAAGGATTCTATTTTAAAATTTATCATATCTTTAAATAAAGTCTTTCTAAATTTTTATTCATTGGGATAAATGATATGATATATACTAATATTCTTCAACTAGGTGTATGAACATCTGTTTTAAATATTATCTCATGGATCTAATTTTTCCATGAAATTTTAATCTTCTTGTAATCTAATTTTATTACTTTTTTAGTGTGATTCAATTTTACCATGTGTTAAGTGTTTTTGGAAGAAATCTAATCGTTCAGAGGGTTTCATTATCATTTTGCTTCAATTGATGAATCATTATGATCCATTTATCAAGAGAGATCATTAATATTATAATCCTATTGTTTTTCAATATACCATAAATTAATATTATATTTTTTTATATTATTTGGAACATAAGAAATTTAAGAATGTTTTTAACCACATATGCATCTCTCTATCTTCGAATGGAAATCAGTGTTCTATCAAAATCATGTTTTCTAAAACTATATTTTAAAATTTTTCACCAATATCATATGATATAAAATAGTAACTTTTACCCATTTTTACCATTTATTATTTAATAATTTTATCAAAATGAATTATCTTATCATTTTCAGATCGAGGCTCTTTTTTAGGTATTTTATAACCCAAAGGAATGTTTAACATGTAAATATCTAACCACATTCGTAAACCTCAATTCATTGAATCCTCATATTAATTTTTATTATATTATCTTTTAAGTAAATGGGTTTTCTTAATATAATCTAAATTCATTATTTCTAATGTTATTTTTATTGAAATTTTTTTTTGAATTATTATCTTATTTTAAAAATGTGTTTTAAATGATTTTAAAATTTCATGTTATATGTTTTCAAAATAATATTTTAAATCATAATGATTTCAATTATATCAAAAATAAATTATAGGATTCCATAATATTCTCAATATAAATTTATTTCAAAATATTTATAATTTGTTATATGTTATAGTGTATTTTCATGTAAAAAATGTTTCTAAAAGATTTCATGTCTATTTTATTTGTTTTTGTGGAATATTGAATTCAAAATTTTCTTTATATCATCTTATAATATTTCAATGAAAACAATATTAAAAATTACATCCTTCTTAGTTTATATTATTTCATGGAAAATGGGTTTCAAATTATTTTCATTATTTTCTAATTTCCATTAATGAAAAAATATTCTTAATTTCTTTTTAAAATAATTCTTATATATAATCAATGTGATTTTCAATAAAATAGTACATAAACACGTTTTCAATTTTCCATTATATGATTTCAAATACAATTTTTTCCAAAAGAATTTAATTTTAAAAAAATATTAATTCCATGATGAAAATATATTTTCCATATTAAATTATATTAATGGATCCACCCAAATTATTTTCCATTTTAGATGAAATACATTAGTGCTACTCATGACTTTATAAGAATATTTTCCTATAGCTACATTCTTATTTTTTCTCTAAATGGCTTTTGTTTTTATAAAATGATGTTTATGATATATGTTTTTATATTAAATGATATCTATTTCATAAATAAGTTTATTGTTCATTCGTAATATTATTCTGAACCCAACATTCCGCCATAAGATATTCATTGATGAAATTATTATGGATCATGTATCTTTTTACACAAGTTATCATCTAACTAAATTATTATGATACCCACTATTGTTCATGGGTAATGAAGTGATTGTATAAATTATTATGGAATAAAAATTTATAATTTCATAATTTTATGGGTATTCTTATATATCACTCATAATTATTAGTAAATTATATATATCTTCTTAGATTGACATTTCTAGAATATGGAGTGATATCATTTCAATAAAGGAAATTTTATGATAAGACATCCTTGTGAGTGGATCTTTTCTTCCAATATGGTCATGAGAGGGAACTATTAATACCAATATGTTGTGGGTAGTGAAAATATACTAATAATTTGTTATTAGAAGATATTAATTTACTACTATATAAATATATTTATATTCATATATTTTTTAACAAGTTTTATGTCATAATAATATGTTTTGATTTCAAGGATTATGATCTCGATCCCTTTATGATTCATTCCTTCTAAAGTGAAAATATTTATTCTATTACTCATGTATATGGTCTTTGATATGAATAGTATGATATTATAATGTTTTTTTTATTGTTCAAATTTCAATATTTTCATGATTATACTTACGTATTTCCATTATTTACAACTATAGAGCATCTAAGATCAACCTCTTTCTTTTGTTTCAATTCATAATGTTATGAAGAATATTTTTTAGTCGAACTAGAAATATGGAAAATAATTGTGGGAAAAAATATGATCTATCAGAATGTAATAAGGTTATATTCCCTGTAATCATGGAAACTAAACTTTTACATTCATCAGGAACATATTTTTACAATGCATTGAATAATAATTGAAATGATGACATATCTATGTATTTTAATACTATGTATTTATAGTAATATTTTTAGAACATAAACTGATGAAAATTACCATGTATTATGGTATCAACAGAATGAAACTAAATTAGGATTACCAATTTATGTTTACCTATATGGGGGAATCTCATGAATATAGTGATTTTTTAATTAAAAAATTCATATGAGTCATACACGGTATGAGAAATAATATATTTCCATTAGTTAGAATTAGAACATATATAAAATACATAGGAAATGTGGTAAAAAATATTGAATATATGATATATATATATATATATTTCAATAGGAATGTATCATACATATCCTTATTATAAATATATTTATATTCATCATAATTTAATTATAATCTCAATCTATTGGTAGATGATGAATAATGACACACTAATGGGTTGGTTTGGGCCCCATGGATTACTGAATTTATGAAATTGATGTAAATACAATGAGTTGGATTCCCAATTAGTGATATCGACTTAGAATGTATTACTACATATATTGATTCATTGGAAATCGATTACTTCATGTTTAAAAGTTTTTATTTCATCATGTTTCTACTGATTAAGTGATAATCTCATGGGATGTTTTTATAACAATTTTAACATATCAAAAACTATTAGTAATATTAATGAAATCTAATGGGTGTATTCTAGTATGAACATATACTTTTTAGACCTATCAGGGTCATCCTATTGACATGTTTGAGGATATATGGACATGTATGGATGTATGTTTAATGATCTGGGGGACATTTCTTAGTGTTTTCACATGTCCTAATTTACATATATAGGGGCATCCACATTATAGTGGTAAAAATTATATGTGACACCATATTATTATAGATAAAACGTAAATTTCATATCCAAGGATCCAAGAGACATATCCAGGATCCATTGTGTGATCGTTGTAGACTTTTATAAGTGTTTTGTGTGATCTAGTAGATATTTTCAGAGTTTATTGTGACGCTTGGATAACATGTCCAATGAACATTTAATTACATATCAAAAATGACTATAATGATTCATGTGATATAGAAGTCTTATTAGGATAAATATATATGATTTGTATAGGTTATGTGAATCACAGGATCTTCATAGGTCATGATAAGTGTATGATACCATTCAATGAAAACCAATGTAATCTACATCATGTATGATTTTATTCCACATTTAAAGTAAATATTCTTAAATAATATTCTGGAATTATTCTGATGATACTTATCATGATCTAGTAAACACAAAAAATATATATATTCTAACATAGACTATGCACTGGATTGCATTTTCTAATAAATAAGTTGATCCTGAAATACAATTATTCATATCGCATAATCCCTTACATCATTCTATAATTTTTTACAGTGTATGACTTATATGATTTTATGGATTTCAAGTTTGAAATGTCTTATCTTGTTCTTCTTCTCCCATTATTATCATCTTTCTCACAATTAAAATTTTTATTCAATATGGTATGATTTTTTTGTCATTTTATGCCCATATCTCTGTCACATTTTATGGAATGTATAAGTCTGATATGGGCCTAAGATTTTGGTGGGAGTATCACATCATGATATTCAGATTAACCTATCATGATTAAAATATGGTTTACTTTTTTATGTATCATAATAAACAAATACATCAATATAGCAACATCATCACCATATTTAATAAATAAATTTCTTGTCATTGGGATTTCACATTTTCATGTTAGAAAATCATTGATGTAACACAATGAAATTATAAAAGAATAACATTTCATTCATTATATAGAAAATAAAGAAACCAAGATAATTCAATGGAAAATAAAAAAAAGAAATTTTGATATTTTTATAATTAGATAATTTCTATTTATCAAATATTTTATTTTATAGGAAACATAATAAATTTCATCTACTTCACAAATCTATGAGTTTTTCTTTTATTAGATATAATACCGATTTCAAATAAAATGTGAAATAGTTTTAAAAATTTATTATTTAATACTTACAACTTAGTAGTTAATGTAGATGGAGTAATAAAAATAATTAAAATTATAAAATATTTTTTTAATAAAACAATTATTAATTTGTTTCCAATTAATTGGAAATGAAAATAAAAACCAATTGAATATAAAGAAAATATTATTATACACGGAATGATTTATTATCTTCATAAATTTAATTATTTATTATTAATTAATTATATTATTGAAATATATATATTTTATAAATTTTTATTACATTGATCCCATATATTTTGTTGGTAAAAGATATGAAGATATCAAAATTTACAAAAAAATGCATATTTTAATAAATGATGTATTGTTACCTTTTACAACAGAGGTTATTTAAAAATTAAATTTTCCAAAAATTACAAATTTAATATGAATATATAAAAATCCATTTCAATAGTGAAATTTATTAATTGGATAAGGTTTATATTTATGTATTTTTATGAGATAACTAATTTTTTAGAAATAGTGAAAATTACTAAATTTATATGAAAACAACTTTTTAAACTAAATAATTTATAATGATAAATTATGTTATGAATTTTTTTAAGTAAAAATATTAAAATTTTAAATATATTAATATAATTTATTCCATTTTATTCTTTTATTAATGTATTTTGATATAAATACATTATTATATTTTGAAATCATCCACTTAAAAACCTGACTTCTGGCCACAAATATTGGATTAATATCAATCTATTTATTTCACCTATGAAGGTGGGATGTGTAAAAAATGAATAAAAATTATTAATAATGATTATATGTAATTATTAATGACGTAAAATTTATTTTATAAGAAAATATTTAGAGAAAGATGATAAAATTAATTACGGAGATTATGATAAAAATGAGTTAAGATCGTGGTTAATCATAAAATATGGGGGGTAAAAATGATCCAAAACGATAATAAGTCATATTAGTTAAAAATATATAGATGATAAACCTTATAATATATATATTAATACATTTATAGTTCATATTTAGGTGAAATAAATTCATCCGGAAGTTACCCTTTCCAAAAATTATAAATGTGCATCTCAACAACTTATAAAGAGCCTCCTCATATCATGTCCACTTCACCCTTCCATAACACATAATATTAGAAACTAACTTAATAAATCACACCAAAAATACATAATATAATCCATTATATATTTTTTTGGTTGAAACAATGCTTTGGTGGGGCATAGTGCATACCTAAGGCGGATATCAAATAACGATGTGATGAACTTCGAATAGCTTTTTAATTTTATTTCATTTTTAACATCTAATAATTCCAATTATAAATTGATTATAATAAAACCTTAGTATCATACACATATTGTGATGTTGGTATGATAGTGGTATGATCGAAAACCAAACATTCATTTATAAATGGGTTATGAAATCCTCATTCTTTTTTGTGGTGGACTTCCTCCTCACAAACTGATATTATTCATTTTTTCATTACAATTATTACATATTGGGAATAATGGTACCTTTATGGTTTATATATGAAATATAACTATATAAATATATATATTATATTCATTATTTTGTAATTAACTAAAATTATTATATCACACATACCAACATGCCTTCAATTTTGTGGGAATATGATATCATTGATCATTTGTACAATGGATTTCCACCTCATAATGAGATTGGATTTGTACTAGCATTCCATTGAATGTAATCAGGTTTTATACAATAAAATATGTAATGAACATGGAAGAAAAATGTTAATCTAATTATAATATATATATATATAATTTAATTTTCTTACATCTAATATGATAATAAAATGGAAATAATGTTAACGCATACATATGGCCGACCATCTCAATGGAAAGTGTATTTCATTTCTTATTATCATATTTTATAGAAATATATAAATGAAAATATAAAAAAAAATATAATTTCTAAATAATTTTTTAAATTATAATATTTATCATATCCGGATCTATGTTAGTGGAATGAAAAATATCATGTCAAAACATACTAGAAAACTAATGATGTTATTACCCAGAATAATGAAAATAAAGATAAATTATTAACTACTAATTTATAAGGTGTTATAAATTATTCATTTATGATACGAGGAATATGATTATGGTTTATAAATATGTGAATAATATACTTAAAACAATTATACAAGAAGTTACTCAGTGGTCAACAGATATTATGAGAAAAGAAAGAGATTTAATCAAAATTTAAATTCAATTGAGACTAATTTATTAGTATACTAAAATTAAATTTTTAATGGTTTATATATTTTACCTTTGACATTTAATATCATAAATTATTATTCATTCATAGAATATTATGATTCATTTTAAATTAAAAGATATAATATAATTTTACATGAAAAAAGCCTATTGGTAAATGTTATTGTGAATTTTCATATTGTTTTGTTATTATTAACATCTATTTGAATAACAACATACATATAATCATTCATCATTAGGATTTCAATATCGTTAAAAATATCTATGTAAAATTATGAGGAATATGATTATCTCTTATACCATATATGATTTTTGACATATTGTTCATACGTCCATTGATATTCAATATATGGTTTAATGATTATAAACATGCATTCTTTAATCATTATGTATATTAGAAGACTAAAAACATTCTTAAATAAATTATTTTATATATAAGCATTCATTTGGACTAGAATAAATTGTTAGGGCCTATTTAATGATATAACTGAAAGAATAATTTGTCTTATTGATTTGAATAAACGGCCAAATCATATGGGGTTCTACCAAGTTGTTTTTAAAAATAACGATAATACATCCTGATGATAATTTTATAAAACTTCTGTGAAATGAATTATTTTTTACTCGAAATATTCCTAAATATAGTGAAAAACAATATGTTGAGAATCTAATGGTCATATGAGAACTAGGTAGTATATCCTATTTATCGTTCTATAGAGCTATCTTAGTTAAAACATTTCATGTAAATTTCACCAATTTTGTTTGGATGTGAAAGATTAATGAAGACATTGATCAATAATATGGCAATAAAAAATTCCAAAATTTCCACATGGTAAACAATTTATTTTTTCTTTATATGGAGGTGATATATTCAAATAAATTCTCATAATGATCACCATTTATTTTGTAAGAATTGTGTTGCAGGATTTACATGATGAAATGAATTTTTGTGGTTAAATATCTTGTATAATAATTCATGTAAGGTATTCTGCTAATGTTATTATTATAATTATGTTTCTAAAGGGTCTCACAGTTATAATTGGGTACATACAATATTTCTAATGGCTGGATTTAAGTTGTGGTTTCAAAGAAAATGACACCTAGAAAATCACATTGATAAATTGGATGGGTGGTTTCGGTAATAACACATATTTGAGGGGAATTGTTTCCTATATTATGGTTTTCATATAGATTTAATATTTGTTAATTTATCTCCTCACAATATCAACATGAGACCTATTATCCTAACAAAATGATCATTGGTAAAATATTTTTATATGAAAAACACGGGATATTATTGATGAATCAAGATTTATGTATCATAGGTACATCATCCCATGGTCATTTATGGGTACTTGTTTATATGATGAATCCATATAATCAAGAAATGCTGATTTATTTCATCAAGGGAGGAAATTATTATTTTTAGGATTAGATTGCGTCATTATAATGAGTCATGTGTATATTATTTTATTATAGAAAACAAATTATGTATTTAACTAATCACATGATGATTAATGTTAGATTGAATCAAAATATATTGGGAAAATTGGTAACTATATATTGAGATCATGAATTATGGACACATCATATGTATAACGGTTTTTGGAAGAATTAGTGTTATTTTAGTTCATTAATTCCATTTGAACATAACTTTTGGCCTATAAAATGACCTTGGAGTTGGTATATCATTATATTGATTTGATCTATAATAAGCTAAGACATTCCAATATTATCATATTTGAATAAATATAATTTTTTCATATCTTCCTAGATGATGTTTTTATTTCCAATGCATTTTACCCTATCTAAAAAACTTGTTTTGTGATTACTCATAATGATTTATTAATTCTGTTGATCCCTTATTAAGGGGGTACTTTAATAAAAGTTTTCAAAAATTGTGTAAAAAAAATTAATTGTTATATTAAAAAAAATCCATTATCACGTAAAAAATTTGTGGATTCAACTTATTTTATATAGAGTGAATATAATAATCTAAAATTTTGATAGAATAACATCTTATTAAATATTGAGTATGATAAGGAACATTTATCCAAAAAGGAAATATACAAACTAGTGAAATATTTATGTGTTTATATTTAGATCTATAAAACCTTCTAATATTTTACATTTTGTGGAACATTATATTTTGCACCCACTATGTGAAACTTCGTGTTTATCGTACATTACACAAATTTCCATATTTAAAAAGAAATTAATTAATTTTTTTTTTAAATTTAGAAGATTTAAGATAGAAATTTAACTAGTGGAATGAATATGACATAATAACATATTATAAAATATTTCCACAAAAAATGAAACTGAATTAATTAGTTAAAATTTAATTATAACTAAAAATAAAAATCAATGGAATAAAAAGGAAATATATTTAAACAAATAATGACTTTTTCTATTAAAAAATTAAAGTAATTTCTTAGAAAAAAAGATATTTTAAATAATAATATATATATATATATATATATATTAAATACACTATTTTTACATTTATCGAATATATTTGATAAACAAAAGATAAAAAACAATAGTGTTTTATATGAAAATAATTTATTTTGATAAAAATATAATTTCTGGCCTATTAATGATGTAATTTTTTAAAAAATAGATTTTGAAAAATAAAAAATAATATATTACATAATAAACATCATTTTATGAAGGTAAAAAGAGAAATTTATTATTTTTTTAGGATGTAGTATTTTTTATTATTATTAAAAAATACAAAATATTAATTGAAAAATTCATTTTAGTCAAAAAATATTTCAATGTTAAATTATACTTTTGAATTTGTATTCAGGTAAAAATAATTCTGTTACTCATCTATTTGTAATATTTTGTTTGTTAAAATCATTTTTAGTTTGTATTTTGAAGCCAAAACATTTAAATATTCTAAATATTATCATATTAATACCCTTGTTTCTCTCCACATCGAAAGGATTAGATTAAATTAATTTTTTTCACTTCTATATATTGAAATTAAAAATATGGATAGTTTTTTAATTTAATAACAATTTATAATTTATAATAATTTCAACATAATTTCTTTCCAAAATGATTACAGAAGAAAGATAAAAATAATTATAGTGATAATTATAAAAATGAGATAGATTTGTGGTTATACAGAGAAAATGAGGATTTAAAATGACCCAATCCTTATAAAAACACATTATATAGAAATTTTTATAAAAAAACAATACAGTCTCTATAATGGATAATTATTGCGCTTGGTGACATGATAAAAATATTGGTGGAATACACTATTTCAAAAAATTATATGTCTTCCAGTAACCCCACTTATAAAAGGCCACCCCTCTTCCCTCCACTACACAACTAGAAACCCCATCGGTTCAACAATGACCATAAAAATCACACCAAAACCACTAAATGAATCATATATTCCAAATATTTTTTATGAAATACAACGTACAAAGCCCTTAGTATAACACTGAGTTTGATACCTAAGATTAGATATTGTTCTTCTAAAAGTCTATTAATTTTTCCCATATCCAGATACTTATATTAAAATTCTTCAATGATTATATAATAATATATGTATCTTACATAAAATAATATGTTACTGTGTTATGGTTACAATAAATGAACACACACACTTCAATAAAATGGGTTACAAAATCTTCGTTCAGCAATACAGAATACTACCGTCTCAGGAAGCATTCCTAATCATTTTACATATACCAACATTCATGGGTCTTAATAGTGATGTGTTTATAGTTAATATATGATATATATATGAAATATTTATTATATATATGATGTTATTATTCCTCTGTAATTAATATATCACACACAAGATCATGATTTCCATTTTATGGGAATATGGCATCGTCTCTTGTGTGTACGGTGGAATACTATTACACAAAGAGATGCTTTCAAATCATGATTTACATGGAATGTATTATAGATAATTTTAATTAATATATATGATATATATATCATATCACTGATACAATAAGAATAATATATATATATATCATTTAATTTTTATCATTTCAATATAACATGAAAATCGTAACAACGTTCATGCATAAGTATGACCAACCATCTCCAAGAATGATGTATTACATTTCATATTAAGAAACATTTGAGATCACTTGTTATAAATAAAAGATGAATTTATATTATATTTATAAAATGATGTATATTATGTATGTAATTAATTCATGATCTTTATAATATGAAAAAATTTCAAAACATACATGAAAAACAAAAAAGTTAGTAATTATAACAATGGTAATGATGTGAAATTATTACTTAACATGTGATAAGACACTATAAAAGAATTATATATGATATTTGGAATATAATCATGTTTCTGGTATAAGTTAATAAAATTTGTATAAATTATATAAGAAATTAAAATGAATTCATCCAAAAAGAAGTGTATGGTAAGGTATTTCATTGATATTTTCATTGTACTGGGGCTTATCTAATAAAATTTTCAAATTAAATTTTATGTGGTATATATACAGTCTTTTTAACATTAGATATCATGAATACCTCAATTTTATAAGTATTTTATATTTAAATTTAGTTTATTTTATTCAAGTGGATTTGGCCTAAAAATTACAAATTAGTAAAAGCTATTTTAGAAACTCTCTTTATATTATGTTTATTCTTATTCAAATGGATATTAAATTACTTGTAAAAATTTATAATTAGAAATTAAATTTCCCTTAAATTGAAAAATTATTTCAGGATGGATATGATTATTTCCTAAATCAATTTCTTATTGTACATAGGTTTATACTTTGAAAAATATTTTTTATGTTTTTTGAAAAACTGATAAATCTATATTCCTTAATAAATATAGATATTTAATTATAAGTCATGTTGTAAAATTTTATATTTTAGGTATGAGAAATGTTTTAGACTTAAATACATTAGAGATGTGATGTTAATGAAATCCCCTCAATGTTTCATTATTTTCATGAGATGAATGATTTAGCAAAATAAGATGGGTTTTGACAGTAGTTTTAAACTACCTTAAGAATATTTATCGATGGTAAAGGTATTATATAACTAAGGAACATGTAATAAAATTATTAATAATTGACCTTACTCAGTATTCAAAAATTAATATCATATAATATTTTACATTACAAAAATATATAGAAGCATTTCATTATCATATTAATGATTAAATGTCTTTCATGCTTAGTTATTTACCCTTAAATATTGATTATACTGTATCCATTTATTAGATTCATTACTGCAAAATCAGCCTTTGGAAATGCTAAAATTGGGCTGTATCAGGGCTAGTGAAACACTAATTATTAAAGCATGATTAAAAGACAAAGTATTTTATCAGCACAAAAAAATAAATAATAATGATATCCTTTATTTTCACTTTTAAAAATGTAAATAAATAGTCCCTTTATAAGTTTACATATACCCACATATAATCATATTTTCTATTAATGACAGTAATAATGGAAACTAGTATCAGTGCTTATAAAAGCATCGATAAAGGACAATTTTGTAGCAATTGTAAAAGCAACAATAATATATCTTTTATCAGTGCTTGTAAAAGCACTGCTAATGGGGAAAATTTTTGTGCGATATAACAACCCAATGAAACACCAAAATAACCTGAAATCAGAAAAAAAAAATTATAAATGCTTATTTTAAATTAGTAAAAAAATCAACACTCATTTTATCAGTTTTTGCGATGTGATGAACATTTTAAAAAATATGATACTTATATATTGAATAATGGAACATGGAGACATACCTATCACACCATGAAGAATATTGAGTTATGTATCTTTATTAAATATATGAAATTAATTATGGATCATTGTCCAAATGTATAAAAATAGTCCTGATCTGTTTACTTGGTTTTCAGTCTGTTACTTGTCTTTTTTTAATAGTATATAATATTAATATAGAACCATGCACAAATAATCATAATGAAAAAATAATATATTGTATTTACATATATTTAATACTAGAAAAAATAATACATATGAGTCACATTCATAACATATCAATAAAATCTGAGATTGTTTTCTCAATTTTCAGGGAGTGACATTTTTGTACTAAGCTATCGATGTTATAATGATAAAGAAAACATTTAGTCATACAATGAACTCTATGTGTAAAATGGAGTTATTAATGATTCATACCATTAAAAAGATTCCTAATTTATCAAACAAATATGATGTTGGTTTCCTAATTTTTTGTAGGTGAGTTTTCCTTTTTTACTAATATTGATGTTAATTATAAATAAATAGACAGACAATGACTCATATTAGTTACACAATGTATTGGATTGATATTCGATTCATTCATTAAAATTAAAATATAATTTTGAGTGGTTTTTATAATTTATTAATACATTAAATTCTTTTTATGTGTTTTGATTACGTCAGAAGTCATTTATAAAAAAATTTCATTTTAAATTGGAATCACAAAAAACAACTCATACCGATAACATTGTGTATCATTTTTACATGAGAAATGTTCCTATAATGAAAAAATTAATTATTAATGAATTTAATAATTTACCAAGAATATTTGATCATGTTTGATTCAGTTTCAATTAGTGATATTTTATTAACTAAAATGCCAATTTTAAACTCCTAATGGACAAATTGTGTCATACTAGTTACATCTTGTTTCTAAGTCATGTTTCATTGATTTCTATAAGTAAAAATGACATATGTGTCATTAATATAATTTATGAAGACAATATGAATTAATTTTATACGTTTTTAGCATGACATTAGTTCTTTTTATAAAAATTAATGTGAGTTTTATATAAAAATATGCACTTGGAGTAATATCAGTCACACTATCTGTCAGCTTGAGGTTAGGCTAAAAATTACACATCCAAAATTAAATATGGATATATTTCATAATGTATCAGCATAAAATGAATTGTATTCTTTGTTTTTAAAATATGAACTTGGAGTCATTCTGGTTACAACATGCATCGTATTGAGGTGTAGAAAATTCCCAAAAATCTCAAATTACCTATGAAACATTGTCCTAAATTATCAAAAAATACGAATGTGTTTTTTTTTTATGTCACTTGTTTTTTAACTAAAATGTCATTTTAAACATTATACACACACTTTTACCTTTACTAATCTCACCTTTCATTGGTCTGATGTAAAACTAATCTATACATGTCAAAAAATTACATATTAATCGATGTATTATATTATTATTAATATCAGAGAGTGTTGTTTTTTAATATATTTAGTGACATTATTTTAACATAAATAATGATTTTAAAATGTTAATAATCACATTGTTTTATAGTGTTCACATTGCATGTTAGTTTGAGGTGTGACTATTCTTACACATCCAAAATGAATTATGAATTATTTCCATAATATATCAAAATAATCAGAATATTTTTTCTCATTATTGAGTATGATAGTTTTAATTTTTACTAAAATTCATTTCAATTTAAATGAAATTTATGAACTCTGAGTCATATATATCACAAAGTGTGTCATATTGTGGTGATGTTTTTTCATATACATCCCAGATTCCAAAAACAATCCTAACTGTCAATGTAAACATGATTCCATCGTCATTATAAGACAATATTCCAACACTGGATATTGAATTTATTTTGATAGAGGTATTATTTTCATTATTGAAAATAAAAACAGAATACGATGTCATGTACCCAATAGATCAGGAAAAGTCTTCATAATAGATAATTGAGTTTTATATACACTGCGCATTTAAAAAATAATAATTAATTTTCACATAAAAATATAGATTCAATATGCATCTTTGGAATCTGAATAATGAAAATAATCGAATTGGTAAATCGTGGTTACATCTGAAGAAAGAAACATTTTTTTCATTTATTGATAGTAGTAGATAGTTGAAAGAAAAATTTGGCATACCAAAAGATCTGTGAAAAATGAAAAATTTGATTTAGATAACAATGATACAGATATTATATTATAAATAATAGATAAAATGATACAAAAATATTAAATAATTTGTTGGAATTAAAATTTAGCTGACAATTGTGTACCTTAATGACATATTTCATTATTTCCACTATCTCTGTTGTTGGATAAAGGTCTGATCCCTCATGAGCATGAATGGTTTTGAACAACCCACCTCAAATCGAAAGAAATAATACCCATATAAAAGAAAACAATTATTATACATTTAATACTAAAACGAAATAAATTATACATAAATATAAAAAAAATTAATTATATGGATAAAGATTTTACTATGTAGACATTGTTTACCACATGGATGTTCCAATGGTAAATAAATAATGATAAAAAATAACAAATATATCCCTTCATATAATAAACTAATGAGTGATGAGGATGACGAGAAATTAAGATACAATGGATTGATGATTTCAATTGTTTGAGAGAAACTAATGATACCACATAGCGTTTATAAGATACTAATTTTGTATAATAATTATGTAAATAAATATGATATCTATTATTAATGGTGAATTACCCCCAATTTTTCAATTATTTGGATGGTAATCAGATATTCATAATGGTGTATCTAAATGGAAATATAAGAGAATGATATTTTTTGAGATGGATAAAATTAAAACATACATAATGGTTATTATATGTGTACTTAATAATATTATATGATTTTAAAAAAGTAATAATTATTGGTTTATCATTTCAATGATGGATATATATTTATCAACATCATGAAATTGAATAACGATTGAATGAAATGAATAAAATATCATATGTGATTAGAATGTTTTGATATATACTCGAAGTAGTAAGAATTTTCAAAAAAAAAACATTGTTTTTCCCATGTAGAGAATAATTTATTTTTGAGGGGATTTCATGGATTATAATAGGATGAAATCTAAACATGATGAGCTAGATTTTTATTAGAAGAATGTCACATGAGGATACTAATCCAAATAAGTAAAATAAAGTATTATTAGTGATCTTGTAGTTGATTATATTGTTAGAAAATTAAATATTATTTTAAAAATACAATAGTTTTTTGGATAATATTTTATCCTAATTATGAAAAATGACTAAAAAACGTTCATGGTAATTTATTGTAATGAAATTTTTATGTCATTTAATTTTGATGCTCACATCTTTGGGGAATCATATTACCACTAGAAGGATATAGAAAATGGATTTATATATATGTTAGTAAACTATATAATTAAATATAATTCAGATTCTATAGAGAAGATAGCATGTCATTAATTAATTAAATCCATACTATTATAGTTGACTTGATGTGGGATTCTAATGGTTTAATGATTTAGTCCATCAAATATACATTTTATTTCCAAAAATTGATTTTTTTTAAAAGTATACATTAAATTTATTTAAATCTATGTTGATATTTTATTTTTTCTAAATTAGTTATAATTAGTGGTATAATATTTAGTTTTGAACTATTTACAAAATTGAAAAAAATTGAATAATAGATAACATTTCACATTAAATAATTTAATTTTCATGTCAAATATAAAATTTAGATAAAATTTATAAATCCATAATTATTAGGAATGTAAATTTTTCACACAATTTACTCTTCTTCTGCACAATGTAATAAAATGGAGTTCTGTTTCAAATAACACCATGATTCTAGGGTTTTTTGTTGAAAATGACTCAGTTTTAAATTTACTTTCTAAAAATATATAAATTACCAAAATCAAAATATTAATTACATTCTATCTAAAAATCTATTTTTCCTATAAAATATAGAATTATGATTTTATAACTGTAACCCTCATTGTTTTAATAATATTTATGTCATATTATATAAATCAAAACTGAACTATTTAAATAATGAAAATTTAAAACATTATATTTTTTCATGAACTAGATAAATAAATAAGATAAAAAATAGTATATTTATATATATATATATTCTTTCTCTAATATGATTTTACAAATTCACCAAAATCATTTCAAAGTTATGATTCATATGTAACAAATAAATATATACAAAGAAAAATGAAATAGTTCCCATCAATCCTAAATAATTTCGAAAATTTGACTCCGTATTTCAATGCTCATTATCCTCAGAAAACCTTTCACAAACAAATCATTATATTGTTTTTCCCATATACTTGAAGATATTTCATCATTCCTATTATAAAGAATCATCTAATATAACCATTCTAATAGATGCATGAAAACCCTTTATTTCAGTTCCTCCTCTCTCAACCCTTACAATGCCAATTACTACACGGCATTATATAAGTCCCCAGTGATGTTAAATATTTCCTCATCCAAGTGATTTTCAATGTAATATTCAAAACAAAAAACAACACTAACTTTAAAATGGAAGAATTTTTCAATATATTATGATTTAAAAGGTTGACTTAATGTAATATTGGTATTGGGAACCCATTATTCCTCAATAAAACATGACCCGACATTTAGTTTGACATATTTAATATAAGAGTAAAAATTTTGTCCTCAAGAGACCAACATCATTTCGGGGAATAAGATAATTCAATATATATAAAAAACAATAAATTTTTGGTTATTATATTATTGAATGGTGAAACAATACATTTTAGGATACGTGAATGTGGTATCAGAATGTTTAGTTGACATCCGACAGAAATTATAGATACAGAAAAACATAGAATTCTTTCAATCCATGGATGAGTACAACCCTTGAATAGCACAAGACTTGTATTTGAGCTAATGAATAGTTTTAGCATTTATTCAGACCTATATTTGAGATATGATTCAACAAAAAGGATTCTGAAAGAGTTTTCTTCCATTGAGACCTTCAGATATCACAAAGTAGATCTTAATAGATTGGTTTTGTAAAATATATCGTGAAAATTTTATCGGTGCTTAAAAAAAAGAACTAATATTTATTCCCTTCTCCAACACAAATAAATACATACAATACATTTTATAATCTTAACTTTTTTTTAAATATTATTTTTATGTATAATAATCATACCTTTAATAATACATTTTATAAAATAATAATTTAATAGTTAATATAATATATAATTATTTATTTATAATTACATAAATAATATTTGAATAATATTTTCTCTTTATATATATATATATAAACATAGTAAATATCGTATTTATTTACATAGTATTATATTAATTTTATATTCATTTATATATAATTAAATAAATACTTTTTAACAGCTTATTATTTATTTATTTATCATTATAAATGTAAAAAATAACAAATATACAATTATAAATACATTTATTTATAAATATTTTTTTATAAAATGAAATTTTAACAATATTAAGGAGTAATAAATCTTAATCCCATGCTTTTTAAAACAGTGTAAAATATATTATTTAAAAATGAGTACAATATATTGAAAATTTTTATATATTTCATTGATATAAATCATTAAAAAATTAATATTTATTGAAATAACGATGAATATATATTGAAAATATTAAAACATATTAAAAATCATATATATATTACATAATACAAATTGATTAATTTATAAAAAAACATACATTTGTTTTCCTATATATATATATAATACGTATTTTTTAAATTAATATAATATGTTTTATCTATTTTAAAAATTTAAAAATCAAATGACATTCAATTATGTCAATTACTTGATGAAATGATTATGTATTTTTAATTTATATTTTTTTAAATTTAATACAGTTATTCAATAAATACAAAAATATATAATTAAAATAAGCATAAATAATATTTTGAAATTTATAAATAATATTTATATATATTAATATGAATATATTAAATATATACAATTTTTCAAAATTATAAATAAGCATAAACCTAATAAATTTTTTAATATATTTTCCAAATTTACTTTATTATAAATTTTATTTTTTTAATTTTCATTTTTCATATATCTATATATTAAATAAGACTTATTTATTAGTATTTATAATTTATATATAGGGTAATAAATTTTTTCATTATTATCAATAAACATTTAATGAATTTTATTTTTAATATTATTTTAAAAAAACTAATGTTATTATTTACTTAATTATTTGAATTTTTATTCAAACATTTATCTGTGCTAAAAATAATGTGCCGATAAATGATAACCTTTTTAATTGTTGAAAATAAGGTGATGATAATGTGATATTTTATTCATGCTAAAAAATTATTGATAAAGGGTTAAATTATTAGATCCTTTTTTAGCGCTGAAAAAGATTCTACTAATCAATGCTTTTTTAGTGCGAATATATACCAACACTGTCAAATCCATGTTTTTAGTAATGAATGTATAATGTTTTCTTTTATTTGACTTCATATATTTATTATGCATTAACTTTTCATACAACAAAGTTATTGAAAATGGAATGTGGTTTTAGTTGTTTACCATTCAATATTTATTTTTCTCATTCTATCATTATAACCTCATTTCTAATAAGCCATACTTATAAATTTATCTTGTCCTTAATTTTTTTCATTCCACATGTTATAAAGATAAATTATTTGAATGGGTTCCTGGGAGTCTGAATATTTTTTTCTTATGTATTGTATTCATTTTATATTACCAATGTAAATAGGTATCATTTATTTACTCGAGTATTTAAAAGAGAAAAATTTATATTTTCATTGGGGAACCAATAAATTATCTATGAAAATGTAAAAAAAGTAATGAACCAACTTTTGAATACAAGGGTTAGGTTTGTCACAAAAGAGATCTCATAATACGAAAATGACATGTATGCGAGTCTTCATGATACTAGGATGCATGTTGAAGTGGCATTTTCTTGATCAATAGATACTTGTCTAGGATCCATCGCATGATCGAGTTGTCATGTCAGAATACCTTCTTATGATAAATGATGATAAAAAGTTATGCATAACCCATTTACATGAAAATTAACATTACATAATTTATCCAGATAATTTATCCATTTCATGACATTATTAATTATTTTACTAGACTTTCATCATTTTCCCCTTTATTTTATATTTAGGTAATTATTGAAAATCTTGTAATAGTATCAGATCCTCACCATGGAATGTGTTTCTGCTTATTTTATGTGCATCATATGATAAATGATTGGTGACTTTATGGTATTATATCATTATCATTAATAGTTATACAACCTATATTTTGATACAAAGTCAAATACAATGATATGTTGGGCACATATGAGGGTCCTTGAATGATGGTTTTGACATACCTAAAGAATTATCCTGGCATGACTAAAATTGCACTTGGGATCTCATGTGATCATGAAAATAATCATGTGTTTTATATGAAACAATTGTTTCTAAATTAGAATAATTTCTATTAAATAAATCCCCCAAACTATTAGGATTTTTTTTCATATGGTTATGTTTTTCAAGCGAATTATGATTTACAAAACTCATGATTAACGAACCTCATCAGGAATCTTAAACAAAATCATGATCACTTGCCTAGTTTCCATCACATGATATGGGGGTCCTGTCATATGGTATTTGTTTTACTGTGAAGTGCACTGTGTTGCATTTGTTGTCAATGAGGCATGATGTTGTCATGGAATGAATGTATGTCAAGGAATGTCAAGATGTGAATGACAAAGGATGTGATGGTGATGAAGGAGAATGGCCATGGTACTTAGAGGCATGTCACTTAGGAGATTCACTATGTGACATATGATGTTGTGGTTGAAACATTCTCTATTTATATCAGACGATTGTAGAACTGATCTTAATGTTTCAATACTTATATCAAGATGATACTAAGTTACACCACTCGAAGAATGGATGATGATGGAGCATCATCATAATATCAGAAGATTGTAGAATAGATCTTAATGTTTCAATACTTGTATCAAGATGATACTAAGTTACACCACTTGAAGAATGGATGATGATGGAGCATCATCATTAAATCAGACGATTGTTGAGCTGTTCTTAAAGTTCCAAGAACTTGTATCAATTGGATACAATGTCACAACAATGTTTGAAGACCATGCATTGTATTGACAATGCATGATGTGATGAAGTGATCCATCCACAATCACTAAGTGGATGAAGTGTATTGATGAAGTCCTTGTACTAACACTTAGTGCATGAGAATGTGAAGATGATCCAACTTGATCTCTAATTGGGTCAATAAAGAACATTGAAGATCTATGTGATTCAGGAGCTCGGTTGATGAAGAACCTTCGGGAATTCCATTCCTAAGTGATGAATAAATGTTGAAGAGAAGTGGAGGTATTCTAATGAAGAAGAAGAAATAAAGAAGAGTAAATGAAGAGGAAAATGGCTTGAAGTGGCATTTGGCATTTCACATTATGTATGTGGTTACTTTGTTTTTATACAAAGTACTCTCTATCCTTTGCCAAAAAATATGGCCAGCCAAGGCACCTTGAGGGTTCAACCCCAAGGTATGGGCGTTAGGGAACCACGCCCATGGGGGAACCCGTGGGGCGAGCCAGGGCAGTAGGGCGCACCCAAGACACCGCATGGGCGCCTGGGGCACGCCCGAAGGAGCACGGAAGGGGCATAGAAGCGCGCCCCCAAGAGTATCAGTGTGCATAGTGGGCGCTAGTGGCGCGCCCGAAGGTGCATAGTGGGCGCAGATCGCGCCCGCAGGGAGAACTCAGTGCGGGGCGACACCGAGAGGGGAGAAGTGCAACTGAAGGGAGGCCGACAGCGCTTGGTTGTTATACCACGGAAATTCCGCGAGGCGTTTCGATGTGGGACGCGGAAAAATTCACCAGGAGCGCATCCTGGCCGTCCGAGTGATCGTGCGGCAGATCTCGGCCGCCCGATGCATCGCGCCATTCGCGATCTGATCCAGGCCGTCCAAGGTTATTTTATCGCCTGATTCGACGGCTCCATGTCCGTCTCCTTCCTCGAGCTCAGCCGAAGGCCACCCGCGCATTCACGCAGCCTCCGTTCGAACCAGAGGCATTCCGACGACAAAATTTGAGTTCCCAGCCACCTCCGAGCAAACTGAGACCTCCTTTGTGATCGTTAGGCCATAACGAACTCATGCATGCATTAAAATGTTGCATGCATGCATCGAGAAAGAATTCGAAGTTCGGCCGAGGAAAACCAAAGGTGCCGAGGCCACGTGTGTTCGTGGTATGCATAGACAAGTATTAAAGAGGCCAGGCATTCGTTCGAAAATGCATGCACGTGAAAGAGGAAAATAAAAAGGAAACCCGCGATGAAACAGCGAAGGAAAACAAGATTTGGAGAAAATCTTGAAGATCCGAAATCTTCGGTGATTCGAGATTTATCACGCGGATGGACAGAGGCATCCCTCTTCCTATATAAGGAGAGCTCGAGGCTCTCATTGAGCTTGCTGATCTGTTGAAAACTCGAAGTCCCGTGAGTTCCGTATGTGCCTCGTGAAGTTTTGAAGCCACCGCGCAAATAACACTTGCGTGGCTGAGTCCCTTGCGCGCTACCTCTTTGCGCGACAAGAAGAAGGAGGAGGAAGAGATCCGCTGTGCGCCTACTCCTTGCGCGGCAGGAAGTACCCGGGGCAGTAGCACTTGCACGCCCCGTGGTTGAGGTACCTTGCACCCGAGGCCTTGCATGGCCCTTGCGGCTTGGTACCTTGTGCGGCTGTTTGAGATGGAGTTGGCCATGGCTCAAGCATACCCTTGCGCACCTCCATTGAGATCAAGTGAAGAAGACCACCTACGGACAGTGGGCGTGTGCCAAGTGGAGAAGAGGACCCGAGGCTTTCATGCCTTGTGTGTGCACCAAGTGAAGACACATTTTGTGTGTGAAAAAATGAAGAACAACCTACGGGTTAAGGGTGTGCAACAAGAAGTGGGAAGAGGCCCAAGTCAAGTGTGTGCAAAACAAAGAAAAATTTATGTGTACTTGAACAAGTAACAAAGAAGGACGAACCTTAGTGTGTGTGAAAACTAAAGTATACACACTAAGAAGAAAGAGAAGAGGACACTCACACTATTGTAGAACACACAATCTAAGTGTGTAGACAAAGTGAATAATGTGTGTGAAGTTTGAGAAGTTGGTGTGTGTGCTTAAAGTGTTACACCCTTTGTGGGTCTACTGCACCAAGAAGAGGAAAGGGGAAGTGCATGCATGCATGCATACACATGCACATGTAATCAAAGAAAAATCTGGTTGTGTGCATTTGAGTTGTCCAAGACCAGGAGTTCTTGAAGAGTTTAGAGAAGCCATGCAATCAGTGCATGAGGAACCAGAGATTCCATGCACTCAGTGAATGAAGTTGAGCTGAACTGAGACTGGACCAGACTGAAGTTAAATACATCAGTTGTCTGAGTATTCAGCAGTTGGAGAGAGGCCAGGTCATCCTCAGAAGAAGGAGATAAATCCTGAGCAAGACGAGAAGACCTGATCAACTAAAGTGATCAGAGGTACAGAGCAAGGCCAGCAGCCTTTATCCCAGGCTGCTGAAGATAATTGAACAAGCTTAAAGTGAAGAAGAGCTACTCGTGCGACTCGAGGAGCCAAGAGAAGACCCTGTGGGACTCAGGGAGAAGAAGTCTTCAGTGGGATTCTGGAGCAGGCTAGTGGGACTCTGGTAACACTGTGGGACGCAGTATAAAGACCCTCCTGTGGGACTCAGGAGAGATATAGTGGGCCTCTGTATCGACCATTGTAATAATAACCGATTATAATGGAGAAACCATGTTGGGGCGTATAACCAACATGGCAATGATGTAGGCCTTTGGTGCCGAACCATGTAAATCCTTGTGTCCAGTGCCTTTACATTTACTGCATCATTCGTGGAAAGGTGAGAGATACAAGAAGAGTGGATCGAGGCTTTAACCAGCCATAGAGGATTAATTGATTAAAGAATCAATTAGTAAAAAGTTTTAAAGGATCACTGATTCACCCCCTCCCCTTCTCAGTGATTCACACTGATCTGGGCACTTCAATGGGTATCAGAGGGAGGTTACCTCTAAAAGATCCAAGATAGTCTATATGGAGTGCATATTTGAGGAAATGAAAGACCAGCCTCAAATGGAGATATCTGCCAAGACTCAGAAAAATAGAAAGAAGAAACAGGCCAAGAAGATGAAGAAAACATGTCCTAGCTGTGATGAAGTTGGAACAATGAATGATCTTCAAAGTGCAGTCGAATATCTTCAGAAGACAGTCCTCAAGGAAGTGGCAATGTGTATAGCTACAGGCATCCTTGATCTTCAAGAAGAAAAATCACAGTTAGAAGAAGAAGCCAATGCAATGGAAGATCAATTGGCAAAAAGGGTTGGCATAACCAACACTCTCAGAAAGCTGGTGAAGGCTAAAGATGAAGTCGTTTCTCTTTGCAATGAATGATATGAAGACACTGCTGAAGAATTGCAAAGAAGCCTTTCTGAGAAAGAAATCTTTATGATAATGATCAATGAAGTATTCCATGCACTGGAGAAGTTGCACAAAGTGTCAATGAATGTCAGAGATGCTAAAATTGAAGAAAAAGTCAAAATGGTGAAGGATCTTGACAACTCATTGCATGAAATAAAGAAAGTGCATGATGAACAGATGGAACAGCTGAAAAAGAATTGGGAAGGTAGGCTAAGATTGGTTGAGGATGAGAAGAACTACCTCAACATGAAATGATTTGAACTGGAGGTGATATTGAAAAATCTGCAATCACCCAATGTTGAAGCCTCCCAGTCATCTGAAAGAAGAAATGTTGCTACTCAAGTGAGCATTGAGAAGGATGATTCTAAAAGAAAGACATCCTATAATGAAAGGGAAATATCTTCTAAAAAGAAGGTACCATCCATACCATCTTGTACTCATGTTTCTAAATGTGTTTCCACAAAAAGTACAGGATGGAAGAATAACACTGATCAAGTATGGATGAAGAAGATGAAGAATGGGAACTCTCCTGAAACAGCACAACAAGTCAAGAAAAGTTCCCTACAATCAGAAGGACTCTAGAGGTCAAGATTTGTGGGTCAATGTTGGTGTTGTAACAAGTATGGACATTGTTCAAAGGATTGTTGGTACAATCCACTGAATTCCAAAGCACAGAGGAAGCCCATGCCTAGGGGGAGCAAGCCAGAGGAAAAGAAGAAGCATCCACAGGTCCATAGACATCTGTTTACAGCAAATAGATTTGGATTACTTGACAACATCTGGGATGATTGCAAAAGTGGTCAAAATGATACATGTCAATCTCCAACTGTATCCAGATCTAAAAAAAAGATAAGATCACTGAACCTAGCTAAAATGGAATCCTTGGGAAGCAAGCATAATAATGTGGAAGATGCTCCCAAGAAGATTTTGAAAAAGGAAAAGAAGTCCTTGGAGTCTAAATCCAAGAAGGGTGATGCATCCAGAAGGACCACCAAGAAGTGCTTCTACTGTGGAAAGAATGGCCATACCATGGATCTTTGTAAACAAGCAATGAAATTTAGTAGAAGCCAACTGCACTCAAACAGACAATCAATCCAGAAGAAGAAGAAGGGATTGATTGAAAATAATTTGCCTAAGAGAGGTATCTTGACAGAATTAAAGGAACCATGTGGAACTTCCAAAACTGAGGCCACACTTCCATGTGACTTACTAGTCATATGGCCACATCAGTTGCAACTTTCCAGAGAACTGCAAAGAGCTGAAGATGAAGCACTGGAAATTGCTAAGTCAAAAAGTAAACAAAAGATTTCACATGAAGATGTTTTGAGATCCACACCATCACAAACATCATTGAAGATCAAATGTGCAAGTGTGAAGAATGGTGAAAATGGGACATCTCGGTTGAGAGAATCTTCTCAACCTTGTTTTTCACATTGATGAACCAAGGAGGTTCCATCTTATTCCCTAATCACTTGTATTTACATGTGCTAACATTTCATGGAATTGAAGATAATGATCATTCTCAACTGGAGAGTGGTTTGGACAGAATGGAGTGCACCCCTTGAGGGGGAGCCAATCATAAGAAGATGGGATTCTAAGATTTAATACCATCGTGAGAAAAGTGAAGGTATTCCAATAATACTGTCATCCCTTGTTTCTTAATTGTATTCATCATGAAAATTAAGGGGGAGTATTTATTGAAGATAAATGGTTGAAAGGGGGAGCTTTATCTTTGCACCTAAACTTTATAATGAGTTTTGTGAAGTATGTGCAGGATTTAGCAATTCATTGTTATATCTGAAAAATTTCAAACCCCTGAAGCATGATTTCACATGTACAGTGAATGTTGGATAGCATTGAGTTCCTTGGTTACATCACTCTTGTTTTCTACACCGGGTTAGCCCAAGTAGACTTAGAGATGATTTACTAAAGGTTACTTGCTCAAGAGAACATGTGACATCATCCATATCTTAGTGATTTTTAAGAACAATGCTTTTCAAAGGAATTTATTTTTTATAAGAGAACCACACCACACCTTTGCATTTGATTGCCAATAAGGGGGAGAAAATATTGGCACACATATTGACCCATTCATATGTGCTGAAGAAGTGTATTGACAACAAATACAAAGGGGGAGATTGAAGTGCACTTTGTTGCATTTGTTTTCAATGAGGCATGATGTTGTCATGGAATGAAAGGATGTCAAGGAATGTCATGATGTGAATGACAAAGGATGTGATGGTGATGAAGGAGAATAGCCATGGTACTTAGAGGCATGTCACTTAGGAGATTCACTAAGTGACATAGGATGTTGTGGTTGAAACATTCACTATTTATATCAGACGATTGTAGAACTGATCTTAATGTTTCAATACTTGTATCAAGATGATACTAAGTTACACCACTCGAAGAATGGATGATGATGGAGCATCATCATAATATCAGACGATTGTAGAACTGATCTTAATGTTTCAATACTTGTATCATGATGATACTAAGTTACACCAGTTGAAGAATGGATGATGATGGAGCATCATCATTAAATCAAATGATTGTTGAGCTGTTCTTAAAGTTCCAAGAACTTGTATCAATTGGATACAATGTCACAACAATGTTTGAAGACCATGCATTGTATTGACAATGCATGATGTCATGAAGTGATCCATCCACAATCACTAAGTGGATGAAGTGTATTGAAGAAGTCCTTGCACTAACACTTAGTGAATGTGAATGTGAAGATGATCCAACTTGATCTCTAATTGGATCAATGAAGAACATTGAAGATCTATGTGATTCAGGAGCTTGGTTGATGAAGAACCTTCGGGAATTCCATTCCTAAGTGATGAATAAATGTTGAAGAAAAGTGGAGGAATTCTAATGAAGAAGAAGAAATAAAGAAGAGTAAATGAAGAGGAAGATGGCTTGAAGTGGCATTTGGAATTTCACAATATGTATGTGGTTACTTTGTTTTTATACAAAGTACTCTCTATCCTTTGCCAAAAAATATGGCCAGCCAAGGCACCTTGAGGGTTCAACCCCAAGGCATGGGAGCTAGGGCACCACGCCCATGGGGGAACCCGTGGGGCGAGCCAGGGCGGCAGGGCGCACCCAAGACACCGCATGGGCGCCTGGGGCACGCCCGAAGGAGCGCGGCAGGGGCGTAGGAGCGCACCCCCAAGAGTATCAGTGTGCATAGTGGGCGCCAGTGGCGTGCCCGAAGGTGCATAGTGGGCGCAGAGCGCGCCCGTAGGGAGAACTCGGTGCGGGGCAGCACCGAGAAGGGAGAAGTGCAACTGAAGGGAGGCCGGCAACGCTTGGTTGTTATACCGCGGAAATTCCACGAGGCGTTTCGATGTGGGATGCGGAAAAATTCACCAGGAGCGCATCCTGGCCGTTCGAGTGATCGTGCGGCAGATCTCGGCCGCCCGATGCATCGCGCCATTCGCGATCTGATCTAGGCCATCCAAGGTTATTTGATCGCCTGATCTAACGGCTCCCCGTCCGTCTCCTTCCTCGAGCTCAGCCGAAGGCCACCCGCGCATTCCTGCAGCCTCCGTTCGAACCAGAGGCATCCCAAGGACAGAATTTGAGTTTCCGGCAACCTCCAAGCAAACCGAGACCTCCTTTGTGATCGTTAGGCCATAACTAACTCATGCATGCATTAAAATGTTGCATGCATGCATCGAGAAAGAATTCGAAGTTCGGCCGAGGCAAACCGAAGGTGCCGAGGCCACGTGTGTTCGGTGTATGCATAGACAACTATTAAAGAGGCCATGCATTCGTTCGAAAATGCATGCACGTGAAGGAGGAAAATAAAAAGGAAACCCGCGATGAAACAGCGAAGGAAAACAAGATTTGGAGAAAATCTTGAAGATCCTAAATCTTTGGTGATTCGAGATTTATCACGCGGATGGACAGAGGCATCCCTCTGCCTATATAAGGAGAGCTCGAGGATCTCATTGAGCTTGCTGATCTGTTGAAAACTCGAAGTCCCGTGAGTTCCGTATGTGCGTCGTGAAGTTTTGAAGCCACCGCGCAAATACCACTTGCGTGGATGAGTCCCTTGCACGCTACCTCTTTGCGCGACAAGAAGAAGAAGGAGGAGGAGATCCCCTGCGCGCCTACTCCTTGCACGGCAGGAAGTACCCGGGGCAGTAGCACTTGCGCGCCCCGTGGGTGAGGTTCCTTGCAACCGAGGCCTTGCGCGGCCCTTGCGGCTTGGTACCTTGTGCGGCTGTTGGAGAAGGAGTTGGCCATGGCTCAATCATACCCTTGCGCGCCTCCTTTGAGATCAAGTGAAGAAGACCACCTACGGACAGTGGGCGTGTGTCAAGTGGAGAAGAGGACCCGAGGCTTTCATTCCTTGCGTGTGCACCAAGTGAAGACACATTTTGTGTGTGAAAAATTGAAGAACAACCTATGGGTTAAGGGTGTGAAACAAGAAGTGGGAAGAGGCCCAAGTCAAGTGTGTGCAAAACAAAGAACAATTTATGTGTACATGAACAAGTAACAAAGAAGGCCGAACCTTAGTGTGTGTGCAAACTAAAGTATACACACTAAGAATAAAGAGAAGAGGACACTCACACTGTTGTAGAACACACAATCTAAGTGTGTAGACAAATTGAATAAAGTGTGTGATGTTTGAGAAGTTGGTTTGTGTTCTTAAAGTGTTACACCCTTTGTGGGTCTACTGCACCAAGAAGAGGAAAGGGGAAGTGCATGCATGCATGCATGCACATGTGCCTGTAATCAAAGACAAATATGGTTGTGTGCATTTGAGTTGTCCAAGACCAGGAGTTCTTGAAGAGTTTAGAGAATCCATGCAATCAGTGCATGAGGAACCATAGATTCCATGCACTCAGTGCATGAAGTTGAGCTGAACTGAGACTGAACCAGACTGAAGTTAAAGACATCAGTTGTCTGAGTATTCAGTAGTTGGAGAGAGGCCAGGTCATCCTTAGAAGAAGGAGATAAATCCTGAGCAAGACGAGAAGACCTGATCAACTCAAGTGATCAGAGGTACAGAGCAAGGCCAGCAGCCTTTATCCCTGGCTGCTGAAGATACTTGAACAAGCTTAAAGTGAAGAAGAGCTACTCGTGCGACTCGAGGAACCAAGAGAAGACCCTGTGGGACTCAGGGAGAAGAAGTCTTCAGTGGGATTCTGGAGCAGGCCAGTGGGACTCTGGTAACACTGTGGGACGCAGTATAAAGACCCTCCTGTGGGACTCAGGAGAGATACAGTGGGACTCTGTATCTACCATTGTAATACTAACCGATTATAATGGAGAAACCATGTTGGGGCGTATAACCAACATGGCAAGGACGTAGGCCTTTGGTGTCGAACCTTGTAAATCCTTGTGTCCAGTGCCTTTACATTTACTGCATCATTCGTGGAAAGGTGAGAGATACAAGAAGAGTGGATCGAGGCTTTAACCATCCATAGAGGTTTAATTGATTAAGGAATCAATTAGTAAAAAGTTTTAAAGGATCACTGATTCACCCCCTCCCCCTCTCACTGATTCACACTGATCTGGGAACTTCAGATTGAAATGAAATTACATGGTGAATCATGTAATCATTATCATACCACATGGATTATTGGATCTATACATGTCATATTCTAGAGGTCACCTAATTGTGTTTCCTCCTACCATTTAGGTGAATTTTGTAATACATCCATCTGATCTCAATATATCCACATAATAATTTACCGATATAGATAAATTAATAATCATTATTTTGGAATATCATCCATCAGGAAATTTATTATCCCTACCTAGGTGGGGAAAAAACCCTCCCCAACCACATGGGTTAAGTCTATATAGAAGCGGACATAGATCTAAGGGGTGTAAATTACAACATGAGTCCTTAAGAATTACTATAATAAGTTTCATAGAGGGGTTTTTTGTTTTTGGGTGACAATTCTTATTCCATGGGGTGAAATATACTTAGGGGGGTATGGGAGACCTTAATTCCATTTTAATCTTAAATGTTAGAGCTACATCTATCTCCATTATCCTATGAATAATTATCATGTCCCTGCTGTGGAAACACATTTCAAGACCCCTTCATGATATTCGATCAGCTAATCTAACTACATGAATTCCATGTGTGTCTAATTCGTATCTATACGTGCTTAGACTGTACAAGAATAATGTCATGTAAGTAAAATTGAAACCTAAAATAAGATTATATATGAATAGTTTTACTTTTGGATTCACATGATTTTATGGATTGATCATATGATATTGTGATAATTACATAGTTCATGTTACCATATCTGGATTACTTGATCAAAAATATTATAAAACATCATGAGGTCATTAAATGATTTATTTGGAACATGCTTAACAATACCTATATCCGGTGTTTTGATTCTGAGACCGTTTGTGGATCATGTAATATAGATGATACACTATTATTAATTATCCTTCGTTTAACTGATTACCCTTTAAAATTCTACTCTATATCATGTTATATTTAATATATTTTAAATATTAAGTCCAATTTGAGAACATATCAATGCATGAATGGTAAGAGGATTACGTTTTTCAGGAATCATAATTCTAGACCTCAATATTAATTCATAACATAAACATAGGTCTTGATGTTATTAAAAGACATTAAATTCTGAAAAACTAATTCTCAAACTAACTACCTTGGTATAGATTTTGACTGATAGATGAGACCTCCATTTCATCCCTGTGCTATAATATTATACATCACTTTTTTATACTTATCTTAAATTAATTAAAATAATAATTAATGGTGGTAGTTAATTTTTTTATCCCAAGAATAGTGTTTAACTTATATATTGGATAACTCCCATTGGGGCCCTTATGATTTTAATCTCACTCATTAGTCAATTAATCATAGGTATTTAAACATAATTTCTTCCTCTTTGATGGATCCAAGAAGTTATAGGTTCTCAATATGGGACATTCCATCTCGTATTAACTTATATGATGAATTTTAATATTAATTCTAGGTTAGCAATAAGTTTTATTTATTAGTTGTCAATTCAATTTATATTCATCATTATGATGTTACATAGACTTCACTGTTTTTTTGTATCATCATTCAAATCATAGTATATTATTTTTATCCACTACTCTCCTAATACATATTCATAGGATCTATCTCATTGACATGTTAGGATCAACATATTCATTATTTATCATATGAGTAGAATACCTCTTATTGGGGATATATACGAATAATTTATTCTTATTGAGATTTTTTATATCACCCCACATAAAATTAAAACTATGTAATGGGATATTGTGCCAATTTTAAAGATGATTTTTAATGAAGGGTACAAGTTTATTCACGCATTTCTCCATCAATGATGGATTGACATCTTCCTTCATCCTGGTGGTACTCAGACAACCTATATACCTACTCATCAGTTTCCTTCCAAAAAAATTGAAATATTTTGGTCCTTTTTTATGATAATATTCAATTTTGGTAGTATTTCTCTATAGGCTACCATGTACGATCAAAGATACCCCAATGAATCCATCTAGAAGGGGATTTAGACTTGATTTTTTAATGGATGGTTTTTCAAATCCATGTTTAAATGTTTTTGAATTCTATTAGTAATGTTAGCAATGGTTATATGTTTTTCATAGGGTATCATTCTTAAATTAATGTTACTAACATCCCCTTGATTAAATGATTGTAAATATCCAAAAATCAAATAATACATAACTGTTTGGTTGAATATTCCAATTCTTATTTCACAGAGTAGAAGATAATTTTAGATGAAATAAATTTCAAAACACTACCTATATCATTCATGATTAATTTTTTTCAAGGTTATGGAATGTTTATGGGATCTATGTCATTTCATTATGTCACAAAGAGGTTACTATTATGATGAGTTTAAAATAAGATTACATCTTCATTCCCTATCCTACATCATTTGAGAATATTACTGTTATTGCTAATGGTTCCCCAAATGAGAGGTCAATAAATTCCGTATTTGATATGGGGTTCTTTAAACAAACCACTAAGATTTTATTATATAATATCTATACACCCATTATTGATTTATTCTCTAGGTTTTCTTTATTTTTATTAATTACACTCCTCCAATAGAAAGATATTGTGAAGAACCATATCCTCAAAACTATTATTCCATTTTTCTATCATGCTCACATGCAATGTTAAAATTTATAATTATATCAAACTTCTTATTAATAAGCATATTTTTTATTATTTTAATAATTAAATTGAATCAGTAGAAGCATATTTTAGCAGTGTTTTTATTCAACTAGTTTTTTGGTTGATAGGACATGTTATTCGTAGAACCCATTACATGTGGTAGATGTAGAGTTGAGTCATGAAATTTGGTTTCCTATAAGGAAGTTCTCTCATCAAAGATAACATGATTATTATTATTAGGAAATATTTTTTTGTGTAGGACAGTCCCTAGATACCAGGGGTAATGAATTCATTGATTTATAGGACAACACATGATACTTATTTAATTGTATATTAATCAGCTCAAAAAAATTCAATAGATATGGTGTAAACATAAAATTAATGACATATTTATATTTTATATGTTCCAACTAAATTGGTTTATGTTAACAATGTAATATGAGATATATTTTTCATTGTAATATATACCCTAATTACTAATCTCCCTTGTATGATTTTCATGGCCAAGATGAATTCTTTGTAAATACATTTTGTGATTTGGAGGAAAATTTCTTTGATTTTAAGCCATTATATTATATGGTGTTACCAAATGTATTTTCCCCAAAAAAATTACATTAATTTGAAGAAAATGAATATGTTCCATTAAAATTATTCTACATCTTAATAAATTAGGGAAAATTATAGGATCTTGAATAGAGATATCAAATAGTCTCTTAGTGAGAGGCCAAGATGGATATATTGGCTGCATAAATAGAGATCATAAAAAGACTATATACCTAGTGTTATATCCAATATATTAAAATCAACATAATTATTATTCACTATTCATAGAAAGGCCTAGGAACTAACAACTATATTTGAGTCTCTTAATCCACGTGTAGAAGCATATTAAATGGTGTGGATGTCACTTTAGTAAAAAAAGAACTTCTCACTAATCCTTAGATGATGTGGTGAATATAGATAACCATATTTTATTGTGATATAACTATGGAAATATTTTTTTTTATATTTTTTATATTTTTATGAACATTACGAGGTACTATGGAATGTATGGATTCTTTCATCCATTTCAAATTACCGATGAATAATTTTTCCAAAAAATACACATCATTTTCTATATTTTTCTCATTCATAATGTTCATTGAATTTCCATGATTTTTTTTCATTCATATATTTTAAGATAGATATCCTTTGTATAAAACCATTTATACCCAAATTACTACATTTTAGTATTTACGTTGAGAAATATTTCCCTAGAAACTTTCACATAAATTCCAATTGGTATGAGATGCCTTATTGATGTATAGTTTTTTGGTCATCCTATGATCACATAGTTTAAAAAAGATAATTTTGGTTACAAAAAAACTTAAGGGAGTTCACCCAAATTTATTTATATTTGAATGGATATAATGATCATATATTAAATTTTATATTGCTGAAAAATGATCCATATAATCATTATATCTCTCAATTATATATTTCAATAACATTTTCATAATCATCCCACGGGGAAATATTAATGATCATAGACCTGGATTTTTCCTAGGCCACCATTTCTTGGGGGCATGTCTTTAAAATTTGTATGAATTTCCAATCAAATGGGTGACACATTTTTCCAAGGTCATCCAAAATGATTATATAACTAGCAGAGAATATATATTTTTCTAATGTTTTGACATTTGGTTTTCTATCTAGTGATAATTATATATCATTAAATTGGTTGGAAATGTTATTACAATACATAATGATGATGTAATTTATTGTCATACATCATGGGCCATACAATTCTGTAATTTATATTCATCAATATTTCTTGTTATAGAACATTAATTTATAGAATTCTAGGTCAAAACGAATCATGTTTTAATTTTTAATGTTCATTCATAAACCATCTACTAATGTAGTTAATGTTATTTTATATCTAAACATACCTTCTTATAGATTAGGATATTCTATCACGGACCATTTTCAATTGTATTTTAAGATCATATAGCTCAATCCTTGTACTACTATTGTTTTCGTTCATCTACTGTAGACCATATTATCCTATATTTTGTGTCATGTAGATCAAACCATCTGAGGTTATTTTATTGGACTAAAATATTAGAAAAAATATTTTTGGAACAGATATTTTGATATTAATGATGTTTTTTTAGACCCTAATTCATGAAGAATGAGATTCCTTGAATTTTTATGATATCCATAATTGTTAATTAATATTATAATGAATGAGTGTTAATGAATGGTTCTATAATATTGTGTTATTGATGAAAACATTACGGATGAATGTCAATGACTGGTTGTGGCACCATAAATGTTAACCTTAATGTGTATTATTGGTTTTTAAAATATTAGGGAATCCAATAATTTGATAAAATTAGTATTTTGTTTTGTGTAATTTATAAATGAATTCTTACAGTAATGAACATGAAATTGGATAGACATACAAGGAGTTCCCCAAAAACATCGTACATTATTGAGATATACCACAGAGTTTCCAGGTCACATTATGATTGAAGGGACTTTCTTAAAGAAAAGATTCACCTATAATTTTTATGTCATAATACCATTTAAATGATATCATTGAGACTACATTAACATCCATGTAAGAGTAGCCCCACTATCTTACAATGGAAATGAATTGTTATTAATACTAAAAGCATTGGATGATTTAGTTGGTTATGGAGAAAAAATTTATAAACGAAGGGTTCAAGAACACTAAAATAGCTTAGTTTCTATGTGGTATGATATAAAACTAAACAATTTCCTATAATAACAAGGATTGGGTGATAATAATGACTCTAAAAGGGGTATTTCATTAATTTTTTTGAGAATTGGTAAACAACCTGGTAATGTAACATCATGTAAATTGAATGTGGTAATTTGCCATGTTTTGGGGATAGAAAATAATGATGTACGGCTATATTAGTTAACTGGATGGGTAAATTGGTGGGTAAATGTAATAAATATTAAATAGAATAATACTATATTCAAGTGGTCTTGAAAATTACTCATATATTTAATAAATCTTTTACACTGAGACCAAACATCATAATTTAACAATGTATTTTTAGGGCTTTAATATACTATGAAATAATAACACTATCATTTGGTATTATCCATTTATTTTTAAACTTCTTCTATTAGGATGATCCTAGAGCATAGGATATCAATTCACATTAGTATCCAAGATAATGTCATAAACATTATTAATGAGATAGTTTGACAAAAAAAATTGATGAATTGATACTTTTTCATGTAAATTGTAGTATTCAGGAAGGGTTTAATCCCCCAAAAATTATTTTCTACAATTATTAAACATGTTATCATTTTGATGACATATTTAATATCTTTATTATCCCTTTTTTACATAATATGGTGGTCTAGAAAGTATAACATGGATAAAAAAAGAGACATAATGTGGTCCTCGTGATCTCTATGAATTCATTATTTATACACCATCTTATTCATAAAATCATATGTTGAAGAGTATAATGAGAATATAGTTGAATTTTTCTTAGAAGTCCCCTTAATGGTTTTTATACTAACAAGGATTATGTATAATTAATTATAAATGTTAGGGTATTTATATTTAAATCGTTGAATGATAATGTTTTAGGTCGTACAACATTGACAAATGAGTATTTAGTTTAATGTAATGATTCATTTTTTCCTAGTATTAGTGGTGTGCGACACATAAATCTAATTATACAACCTAGGGAAAAGAGTACTCCAACATATTTTTTATTGGTAAGTGTGAAAATTTTAAACAATGTATCATGGATCTTAGGTTATGAGTTATTGTATCATTAAATCATAAAAAAAATAATTAGTAATCTCACTATTGTGGAAAACTCTCCATTGACGGCATCAAGGACCTGAATGATCATAAAGCCCTTCATGAAACACCATATTGCCTATAGTTTGTAGGTTTAAGGCCCTTATATAGATCAACATATATAATTGACAAAAATAGTTATATTTTATCCTTTCTAGGGTATATGAGTGGTATTTTTTATCCATTTTCACTCATATCAGGGTGTGTCATTTTTTAGGGGAGTTTATAAAGGAATGATAGAATAACCTCATAATTTTATAGACCTAGGTTAGGATCTTGTTATAAATTGATAGTAAATGATTATGGGGGATATTATGGACATTTTAACATCATGTAGTGAGGATTTATCAACAACCAAATTTAATATTATCTGAAAATGACATTTTTCTTGTGTAACATCCTACTGTAAGATGTATCAAATGATGGGAAATTTTACATGATATCTAAATGATAATAGACAATGATTAATGTTATTTGGATATGGGAAAAACATTTTAACTATTCATAGACTCATTTATTGGTATCTATATGTTTTTCTATTTTTCCCATATTTCAATTATACAAAAAAACTGTATTTAGGTCTTGATCATAGAAAAGAATTAGTAGTATTAATGAATAGAACATCTTTAATAAGTAGAACATGCACTTTTAATGGATCGAAATCCAATGGATTCAATATGTGTATTTTGAGGGAAATCTTAAATATATAATTAGATACTTAATTGTGATCCCTAAAAATAAATATAAATCATAAATAAAAGATATGATTGGTTATGATGGAAATCCATGTCTTGGGGTAATGTTCTGAACTAGGTTTCACTATATATCATGTGATGGAAAGAATAATGAAAAATGTAGTTATCATATAGTTCCCCTATAGTAATATTTCATACATAGTGGGTACATTATTATCTATCTATAATTTATGACATGTCAAATAAATGAAGATCATGGAGTCATTATATATCTTAATGTTATAGGAATCAATCCTTGTGTACTTATTTTATGAATGTTCCTTCAGCAAGTGTAACATGTGGAATGTTTTTCGGGAATGGTAATGAATCCATGATGGTCTGACTCATACGTATATAAGTGAATTTATCCAATTTATATTTTGGGTTCACCCATGATTTTGAATCCTAACACCAATATGTTTCATATGATGAAAGGAATCAATACACATCTACATCAAGAATGTGATCCTATACACATTGTTCAAACTTATATATATTTTTGGAGTATTTATAATAGATATTATATATGTAATTTGGTGTTTGGATATGGGCATTAATACATATATTGTGATAGTGGGAATCAATCCACATGTATTTATTGAGTTAAAAACACTCTGTATTTTTCAAAGACATTTTCATTGGGGGAATTTAACCAATGGAAATTATAAATGTACTTATGATTTTGGAGATAGATTTCACTATATATATTTTTATAAAATTAGTAAATATGCACATAGTATGTGAATGGAAAGATATCTTTGAAGTCCTAACCTAAACACATAGGATGCATTTTTTCATTGATATTTTTTTCAGAATTATGATTTTAGATATGGACATAAATACGTATCTTAGGGAGGCATGAATCAAACCACAACTATTCCATGAATGGAAAACTCACCCTCCATGTTATAGACATATATAAGAGGGGTGAGGGATTCATATCATTTTATTCATTAAGGAAAAAGGATTTGAGATTTGGGTTTCACAATGTTTCCTATGATGGAAGCAATCAATTCATATGTACTTAAAGACTGGAAAAAACATTACATCGGTCTAAACCGTACATGGAGTGTATATTTTTTAAAAATAATATTTTTTAGGTACACATGATTTGATTTTTCGTTGTCACTACATATACTATAAATGAAGTTATCAATACAAAAATACTTCATGAAGGGATATATGGTGGGAGACTAACATCAAGGGAATTGATTCTATATTTAAAGATCAATTTAAATTAATAGTACTTTGTTATGGATGATATTTAAACCATGTATCTTAATGATACATTGTATAATTTTTTTTTGAATATTTTGAGGTCATTAATAAAGGACAATGAAAACAATGATATGAATTGGAATGTATTTATCATCTAGGGATTCACATTCCATTGTTACTATGCCCACAAGAGCAATGTTCATTTTATGAAAATTGAATGTAAAAGGATTCCATAAAAAAGAGGTGATTAAAGTAAAGGGTGGGTTTATTTTTGACATCTTTAGGATGGGACATGATATATGATTTACTATTCACTATGTATGTAATTTAGATATGAATCATGCCACCTGAAAATATTGGATAGAAATACTCTCTATTTTGATCTAACTCACACATGAGGGAGGGAGTATGTTATTTTTCTTTTTCTTAATTGTAACTGCTGGTAAGGGATTCATCCGTGAAGTAATTTACTGCTTTTAATTTTACATCATGTGGTTATTACATTTTTTAATGATAAATTTCTTGTGGTATGGACATATTGTGTGTATTTTAAAGTCATTTTATATGAAAGATTTTATGAATATAAATGTCTTACTAATAGGTAATTATTGATTTTAAATTTAAATAATTTCTTCCATGACTTCTCCTGTGTATCATAACATCATTTTTTATGGTTAATATATGTGTTTTTACTCATCATACAGTAATGACATCATTCATGGTTTTTTTTCATCATGCATTAAGGGAGATAAGTTCCATTTAGTTTAATATAATGATCCCAATACATGTGCTTTTTATGGTACCTATGAAATATATATTTTGAGAAATGAATTACTTGAAGCGGTGTAATGCATTCGACATAGATCATGTTTAATGAAAAAGATCAAATTAAATCGATCTTATGTATAATGTATGGCCCCACCAATATTGGTTCACGATTTGGGTGTATCGTTTTTAGTATCATTGGTGTTTGTGTTCCCATATATGTTATCCTCATATGAACAAGTAGAGGAAAAAATTTATTTTATGGCTTGACAGTTCCGGTTTAGATGGTCATCGATGATTTTTATTGTAGTCATTGATATCTTATTCATTCATTCCAACTGATCCATCATATTTTTTATCACTCATCATTAGAGAGATTTTCAAAGATATATATAAATATTGAGGGAATCAATATTTCAATTGAAAAAAATACTCCTCTTATATAAAACAATGAGTATAGATTTAATTGTATGGTGAAGTACATGGTGTTATAAAAATACCATAAATCCTAAAAGATAATTTATAGTTAGGACTTCATGTCCTTTTCTATCATTTTTCATGTATATCTTAAATCCTTCTATTTGTGACCTTTATTTTTTCATATTATGTGGCATGATTGCTGGTTAAATTTTTGGATTCGATGTTTTACTCCTTATATAATTTCGTGATATTTGTAGAACAATGAATCCTTGAATTTTCCATATATAACATTTGATGTACTCAGAATTTAGTGATGATAATTTAATTTTTGATGTTGGTGATATTCTTTTTCTGTAAATATTTTTTGGTTACATACTCTTGTATTCTATTATTAATGATTAATGAACATCAGGTAATCCCAGTATGTGAGTATCCACATCTGGGTTCTACTTGAGTTTTTCTATAAATTTTCATTAGAATACATATTGAGGATACCATAGTAATGAAATATAAGTAAAAAAATCCATGAGATTCATGGTGTAACTAATAAATTTAGTCCATAAATATTCATATATTTGATAATACTCATATTGAATCTCATCTATGATGATGGTGAAACCTTCCTCAAGTGTCAGATGGGGGTTCTGGAGTTTAAAGTTTTATTATCACATGTCTATGTCTTTAGAAGAATTTTCTTATGTGGTCTCTAATACATGAAATAACACTCATGATTGAGGTTAAAGAGGACATAAAAAGATACACCATAATCATATACAACATGAATCATTATATATGGTTACTGGATATGCATGTTTAATTTTTCACTACCACTTGGTTTATAGGATCCTGTATATATGGTATTTTTTTCCTCGACCTGTTTTATTAGCAGCACATTATCTCATCTGATAATTCTCCATGGATTTATAATGGTATTCCTGAATCCATTGGGGGATCTAACATGCATATCACCATGAATTACATCTAATTTTCCTTCTATATTTCATAATCCTTCCATAGTATATATGTTTTTTAAATATTTGAATGGTCCCCTTTAATAATACAGTATACTAATATTCTTAATGATGGGGAATTTTAAAAAAAATAAAATTTTCAATTTACATTTATGTGGCTAGGAATATAAGGTCTTATAACTAAGAAAATAAATTATCTGTATTTCTGGATAACCATGAACTCAGTTTTAGATGTGAAATCTTAAAACTAAACATTTATTTTAAAATTCCTTGAATGATTTTTTCCCTCATATAATAAAAATGAATGGATACAATTTTTAGAGATAAGTGAATCTCCCAATATCAGGAATAATTGGGGGTTTAACCCAAGATGATAAATATACTAGAATCATTTTAAACTAGATCCTCTTGGATAACTGCATTATCGATTTGTCCTAAAACTTATAGGAGTCTAATATGTTCTTTGATTGATTCTTCTTAATATTTTATTTGAATCTATGGTGAAATGATATTTTGTTGTCATGGAATTTAATATCGTAACCTTGACTGTAAGGATTTATTTAACAAATTCTTATGTAAAATATAGGGACTCAATGAATTAATTCATATTTATTTGGAATTATGGAGAGAATCCAATATTGAAAATTCTACTATAGCAACAAAAATACTATTTCAAAATATGTTACTATTGTCCAAGAGGTATGATCATCCATTGTTTGTTCTACACCATATTCAATGGCATAGTGAATTACATTATGAGGTGGAAAATCTTAATGCTTTCATAGAGGGGGTAGAAGAATCATTGAATAGTGGATTTGGTCATGTCGTCCTTCCCATTTGTCGAGGCTGATCAGATAATTGAACCTCCTATAGTATATCATGTGAAACGACTAGGATTAAATAGACACAAGTAAAATTTGAAAAATATCCCTGAATTTTTGTAAATTTTTGAGTTATTTCCCACCTGTTCTAGTAACATATATGAATTCTCTAGGTATGTGATTGAAATAATGGTTTTGACCATGCCTATTTCATCCCCTATAATTTTAGATTCTACATCCTCATCATATATATCGCCAATCTATCATGGGAAAAGAAAATTTAGATTCATATTCATTCTTTTATGAGGGGACTATTATGTTAACAATGTTACTAGTAATATAATTGAGTTATTTATCTAATGAGGGTTTAGTTTGGAGGGGAAGTTCCCATGCTCTAGATGCTAAGGTAGAGAATTATACATCAGTTAGTTCATGTTCTAGAGGTGTATATGACACACCGTATTATGTATCTCACTATGTATGATTATTATAGCTACACCCATGAAGTTTAATTTTTTATTCCAACAAAGGAAATGTAATAATTAATGGTTTTAGATGTTACACACTATGGGAGGCATGGAGTTTGTAAATTTTCATTCAACTCATCTAGTTATCAACCATATGTAAATGAAAAGATATAGTATCTTTCATGTCACCATATTCATCATCATTTATATTGTTTTGGAAAGTAACTATTGTTTTGGAATTATCAAATTTTACCTCTCTAGATATTACCATGTACTGGATAATGTCCATGTAGAAAAATCAGTCCTACGATGGTGTGAATCATCCTCCTTTTGAACCTTTACATGTGTAGATGATCAGTGAGTTTGAGATAACTAGATTTCATGGTTTTTAATATATTTTTAGTTTATATTTCAATTACTTAGTTAAATAAGACAAGTCATTCCCATTTCATAAGGAATATGATTTTTAATATTTTTATTATGCCATGGATTAACCTAGACACTTATTACATATATTAGTTAGTGATTTTTTTATTGATTCCACTATATGGGTGGAGCCAGAGGATTCATGTCCTCCATGGGTCCTTGAAAAAGCACTCTTTATTGCTTGTGGGTAATAATAGATTTTTTTTAACATTCAATTTCCCTTACCAAGGGAAGAGAGCATGGGTTGGTTTTTATATTTGGTAAACATAGTGGAATATTTAAGGAGCGAAGACATAAATGAGAAATCAAGGAACATACATGTATACATCAAAGAGAAAGATTGTGTTTTTAGATAATCCAATTTATTTTAATAACATTGTTCTATTAGTTTATATTCTAATAGATAGATAATATGATAAGAGGTTCCACTATGACATTTAGTGATAAATTCAGATACCCTCCATTTTCATGTTGATATAAATTTGTGAGCTAGTAAATTATTATATTCGTTAACATAGAAATAAAATGATAATATAATTTATGAATATGTTCTTCCCATATCATGAAAATTCTTTTGGATGACTGGTGTACGAAAAAAGGATACGCCAGTTTTTGTATGTACAAAACATATATGCGGTTTCTCCCACAGAAGATCTCGTGGGACGATCATTGGGCTCCATCTAGACATTCTATGAAAGTCAAAATAGTCTATATATATTAGGATATATATGTTTATTAATATTGTTTTTTTATTTTATGCATGGAGAGAGATCCATAAATTCATTTTGGATATGAATTATTCTCTGGATGAACATGCACACACATCCCGTCAATCGATTCCATTCAGGCTTCATGCGATTCAATGGAGTTGAGGAGTTCTAGAAGTACCACATTCTAGATTGTATATCATCTACAGGGAGTGGGATATGATAAATGATATTGACCCATTTTCATATCCCTAAAATTATTAATATATAATAGGAAAAAAAGAAATCCATTATGGGTGAGATGATTTTACTATAATCGAACAAATTCACAATCATTCGAAACACACACCTTTATATTGATCATTTTCCTAGATCCAACGCCATATGGATTATCAAAATCTAAAATTGTATGTATATTATCTATATCCTGATATGTATGTGGTGGATAATTTATCTATATTTGAAGAAAATACCTAATGGAAAATATTTATTCAACGAGTTCCTCAAAAAAATTCTTGGATATTGTATATATTTCAAATAATATGCTCTTTGTTTCTATGTAGGGGGATTATAGATCCTATGGTAAATGAGTTAAATATAGCCACTTGATTCCCAATATCTTTGTAGATGCTATGTAATCGATATGGAAATTCATTATTCGTAAGTTTCATGTTTGGGATCCATATCTAATTCCACATACGTGTAACCTAATTTGGTGGAACTAGATTTTATTCATCATTAGTTATGGTTTCTTATATTCAACCATCTCTATTTTTTTCTTGGTCTATATCATATTTTTTGTATATAGGGATTAATATATATATGTTATATAAAAAAATTGAAGATATCCCATTAAAATACAAAAATTAGGTTGATTATGCACTGAATACTCCTCCATTAAATATATAAACATGATTATTTAGGTGCACCTATCCATATAAAGTCATTTTTATGAACAGTGTAGGGTTTTATTTATTTATTTATTTTTCCTCCCATATTATTATTTGAATTGAGAGAATAATGGATATTATGGTCTTTATTTTTTATGTGTCCACTAATTAAGATGATTTGACTCATGGTTGGTGAAATGTGTGGGATTTCAGTCATCAATATTTACCTCCCAACATAGTCAATAATTATTCATTCTAAGGTTAGGATAAAAATGAAAATTACCCCTTCCAAATGTGATGGGGGTTATTTATCCATGCTATTGGAAAAATATGACACTATTATTGATTATTAGATGATTCGAATTAATGATATGATGGATCCTATTATTAAAAATATGATATAAATACATTCATATCTATGGGATGTGGTTAATCTTAAACAATTTTGGATCTCTCTAAGACCCTGTCAAGAAATAACGAACATAGTGGTGTTGATTGAGATAAAAATACTCCCTAACCAATATGAAGGGGTTAGTATTTATATTCTATATATATTTATTATATCAAATGTATTTTACCCTTGGGGTGGAGGTGTTGTTACAAATTACTACATATTGTGGGATGGAATCAATATTAAGTAGTTTTTTGGGAGTACTATTTTGAATTATTTTATTTTTCACAATTTTGACCATCTATGATCAAGGAGAAATTAATAGATGTGACGAATGTATTATTTATAGGATGCTAGTATGTTGAAAATACTATAAACTTTTGTGTCTAAAAATATTTCCAAATACATTGAGGGGACTAATATATGAGTATTTCAAAAGACCTCTCCACCAGTTCTTGATTCCATTTGATATTCATAGTGGTAGAGTCTCTTTGAATTGACCAATTATTCCATTCATTTCTTAGTTCACTAATTTATCATGTAGATATGATATTTAATGAAATTATTTATATGAATATATTCTCATATGTGTATTGTTTATTTGAAATAATCTGATCTTAACCATCCTCGGATTAGTACATCTGACGGGTCTCTGATAATCAGTCAACAAATTTATATTACAATACGGAGAAAAACACATTGATTTAATTTCTCATGATCTTTTATCACAAGGATGTGATATACATAGAATATGGTAATATTGAATTGACAATTGAGTGAATCTATGATATATATGATACACTAATAGCCTTTATGGGGGTGATGTTTAGGATTTAACGACTGATGAGTCTCCCACATGATATGGTGAAGGTAAGTCATTAGATCCTTTTATATTTCATTTTGGATATCACATTTAGAAGTTGGAATGGTAAAGAACATTTTTTGTAATTTTTTCCATAATCACATTAAATATCTATGTAATCTTATTCTTCATCTGATTTATAAGCCTCTACCTTGTCTGATCATATAGGATTATTCTATGATTAACCTACCAATTTTTTTTGTGTGAGTATGATAGTTGATGTGGATATAAATATGGAAAACAATGTTTTTTAGAACCTTGATATAGGAATATATGTATCCAATAGGATTATTAAATATTTAGTGAGAGGTACTAAAATTGGGAGTTAAACCATGGAGGTTGTTAGGAGTGGATTTTAAATTATCCATTTATACTCTACTATAATAATGAAATCAATATAGAGATGACCCTATTCTATTGTTGAAGATTCCACATACCATTTATATGATGTAGATATGTGTTGAATAGTCTTAGAGATACATATATTTAAATGATCATTGATATGATCCTAAAACAATGTCATTTCTTATGAACTGCTTTTTAGGGTCGGGTGTGGATATTATAATTCTATATGATGGTTTGAGGACATGGTTAAAACTGTATGGTGAAATAGTGATATGATCCCATTACTAATAATTTTTTGGAGTATTCATTGTGCTTAAATATTATCAACAATAATATTAGTCTTTTATGGGTGTTTGTCAATATATTCTAGTAATTCTAGGATGAACTAAGGGTATGATCCCGATAGGAAAAATAATTTTGCATTAGTATATTCCTACAGATATCCAAAATTGTGTAAGAGATATGGACCACCTCTTATATATAATCTAAAGGATGGTAGTGATGTTTTTCATCGATGAGCATATAAATTAGATACTGGATTATTTTTAATATCTATAATATTCTATGTATCTTCACTAGTAGGTATTTGCGCCTTCTATGAGGTGAAATCCATATTTTCATGACAAACCACTATTTTAGGGGTGATATTATCCCGATGATATGGTTTTATAGTATGATGTTATTAAATTATGACATAATTAATAATATTTTCATTTATATGTGGTAAATGAGTGATCATACGTGATTGGAATTGGAATTTTTGAATATTCGTATGACTTTGGAGTATTCCACCGATCATTCATCATTAGAATGTTCACCTTTCCATATGAATTATATAATGTTGTTTCTAGGTTCTATTTGGTATAAGAATATGCGCCTAGATTTATTCCAAGTAATTTATCATAATATTCCAATAATCAATATGAATGGGAGAAAATGTTTTATCATTCTCTAGAGTATCCATATGTTCATATTAATCCTTGTCATATGCAACTCTGGCTATCAGGATTTGATATTGTACATGTCTATGTATGAATAGTAGTTTGGAAATATGCATGTGGATATCATCATAAATTTAAATAATTGGGTGACACTATATAATAATGTGGTAAAAATGTTGGAATACATATTTTCTATGTCCTTGATATAATGGGTTCTTTAATTCGTTGATATGAGGATATAATCCCATACCATTACCCAATGTTCCATCACAATATGTTAATGGGATACGTTTTTTGGAGAAGAGAAATGATCTTTTCTATGGTTCTAATAGGAATATCCGTTCCAATATGATCATAGGTAGTAGAGATATGAGCCTTTTTTAGGCAATTGCGGAAATATTCTAATGGGTTTCATTAATAAAAAATGGTATATAATCTCAGTCAAATATATTTGTATATTTTGTGTCCTTTTGTGACCATTTTGGTGCCTATTTTTGAGATTTATAGTGGAAATGTGTTGCTTAGTTCCCTTATTAGGTGACTAGGGTGAACCGAAGGCATAACATTATAAATAGTGGTTGAAATGAGATATATTAAGATGCTCTCAAACAGGTATGGATCCATTGTTGACTCTTGTAACAACCTTATTGATTCATGTGAGGTCATTATTTCCCCTCACGAGGGAAAATATTCTTTTGTGTTTGGTGCTTTAAACAAGTACCATGATATTCTTTTTACCTCTCACTGGTGATATAGACGATCTAGATTCAGTGTTTGATGAAGCATAAATTCCTCATCAAGGGATAGTATCATACTATGTAATTAGTAATATTGATGAATTTCACTAGCCACTTGAAATGGATGGATTTGGATGATTGAGGTTATTTTGAGACTTGTAGAGGTGTCTTATGTTGAAGAGGTTATAGAACATTCTCTGTATTATGTAATTATCATATTCATGTTATTTGTTAGAGATATTTTTTATTAAGAGAATCTATATTAATAAAGGTCACTAATTGGATAATCCTTTCAAATATTAAACATTATTGACGAGTTATGCATATGAAAAACAATTATTCATTCATGTTCTCAATTATTTTCATTTATCACTAATATAATTTTCATAGATAATGGACATTTTTAAGTGGAAAAAAAGATCTAAATTATTTCTTCATAGGTATACCATATTAAATTTCATATGCTAATAATAAAATTGATGATTGAAAAATAAACAAATAGATTTTATTATTTCTATTATTCATGTTGTGTATAGACTTTTTCCCATAAAAAAGATGAAGATATTTTTTATTCCGTATTATTTTGATACATGATACCCAATTCCGATGATGATTCTATTATTATAGACATTAAATGATTTTAAAATAGGTTACTAATTTTTTATTCTGGATTGATGGATGATTGTGGGGGATTGATTTATTGTTTCCAAATCATTCATATTGTGATGAAAATTTCCATCGTTCATAGAATCTACCAGTGGAAAAAAAATTTATATCCTGGTACAATCCTCTTTTATAAAGGATGTTATCTAATTGGTTTTGAAAAAAAGATTATTCATAGCATCTCATGTTGATGGATAATATGGGAGGTTAGTCTCATCACACCCTATGTGGTTGAATTATTTGTTACTCCAATACTAACATATTTATTTATTCTATATTTATGAAAGTCTTACAAATCCTATTAGAAGACTAGTAAACCTACTAAAATTACTCTATATTGAAACTTATTTTTGAAATGGGGTTAAATTAGGATTTCTATCACTATTTTTTTTAGGATTTTAGTATTTTTTTCATTTTTAACATAGAAATTAGTAGTTGATTATATTTTTAATCTATAAAACCTATCACTCATGAGTTTTGTTATCATTTTGGAAGGCAATATTTGTTTATTGGATTAGATTATACCCTTATGAGGAATCCTAGATATCATATTTATAATATGAATTATAAACAATTTATTTAGGTTATGTACATGAATTATAGTTTTACATCTCATGGAATGGAAAATACTCAAGGAAATTATGAAATAGGTTTTAGATCATTCCATAAGATTAAATCTATCATATATGAGGTTTTATATAAATGTGAGTCATCATAGTTTTATCCATCACAAACCCGATTATGTGTTCTGATAGTGAATTAATTCATTAGAGAGTTATTTCTATATAGTTTAAAATAAGGGAATTCCATTGGGACATACATCGAGGACAATAACCCTGTATGGAGGCAGTCATACCATTCCACTGAATGGGGATCACACAAAATTATTTCTTTGGATTGGGGAACTTCATGATGATAGTGATATGACAATTTAATATCCCTTATCTCATGTGATTCATACTCTTTGTGAGAACTAAAGGATATCATGTGACTAGAATCCCAATATATATATATGGAACATATGTACTAGGGACCCCAATAAAGATTATCATCTAGAGGTACTAATATAGGAATTGGTCTTACATATCAAAATTATAATATGAATTAGTGTCCCTATATTTACAATATTATCAAAATAAACATGTAGATATGGAGTAATGCTAAATATATATGATATAGTGGGCCCAATGGAATCAAGTTTCTTAGATTTAGTGGGAAATACAGAAATTTGGATTCCTAATTAAATTTGGAGTGTTTAGAACGAATCCTAGATAACCTTATAGGATAGGAATTTGAGTCATTGTAGTTAGAATAAATATATGTATATATGTGTCCTCTAGACAAGGTTTTCATGTCTGGTGTAATATTCTATAATCTCTTGAAATAACAGAGTGTCTATTCTGAAAATGGAAACATTAATGAGATGTCTTTTAGGAATGTATATGGTTACTTGTTCATTTCATGGTCCATTTCATGGAATGTTAAATGATCAAACAACATGTATTGGTGTCTGGTACATAATTTAGATTACATGTGGAGGTGTTGTCGCATCATCCAACTGACTTATCTAAGATACATTATATCATCTTTATGGAATCCTCCAATAGTTTCATATGACATAGAATACAAGTTTGAAGGACATCAAGTGGCTTGCATGATATGTCTCAAGGACTACATGTGTCTTTAAAGACTTTCCCAAATTGCATCTCCTAGTCTAGATGATATTTATTGATGGATCCAATTGATCATTTAGGTCACGTGAAGCACAATATATTGATTTATCATGAAATATAATAATTCCTTTCAAATAAATTCAACATACCATTATTTTTGTAAGAGTGTCATTTTATAATCCACTATATTATAAATGAATCAACAGTTTTCATGAATTGCCATACTGATACAAAACAAATCAAGAACAATTTATCAATCTCATTTGTATATCATTGATAATAAACTAGATGACCATAACTTGGTCAATAGTTTGATCAAGATAAGAACATATACATTACGAGTAATCTATTATTTTCATCCAATGAATTACCTTGGGGAATGAATTTTTGATTTGTTGTCTCTCCACTATGATAGGTATAAAATAACTAAAGTACCCTCATGAGTCTCCTCAATATCCTAAGTGTGTGTTTTATACAGAGGGGGTGGAATTAATAATCATACCTTTCTTATTTATACATTTCATTCCATGATGACTATATCATAGGTAATGACTAGAGTTTTCGTATACCACATGTTTGTGGAGGGTTTTTTTACATCACATTCTTATAATTTTCAATTTCCAGTCATCAATGCAATCATTTTTTATCCCATGATATAAAACATCATTGATAAAAAAAATTCTTCACTATACTATTCAAGATCATGTCTACTCACCTTGAATTCTCCTAATAATGTTAACATGAATATGGTATATTGTAAAAAAAATTAATATGATTTTGTTTTATCATGAGAATTGGATTCTAGAAGAATATTACTTTTCATGATCAATAGATAGTTGTCTAGGATTGGTCATGAGATCGAGATGACCCATTGAAGTTCCTTCATGTGGTCCAAATTGATATGAAGAGGCACATATCTATTCCTATAGAATCGTAAAAAATATCATTTTTCAGGTGGCTTCAGATATTTTAGATTGTATTCATTATTTTACAGAAATTATGTATTTTTATCATTGATTTTCTATCTGGTCATTACATGAAATATATTTCAATGATGTGTAATAATATTCATGGGTATTCAATATTCTTAAATTTGAGTTTCTACATGATCCAGGATGTATTTTAAAATATTTAAGGATCATTTTCTATGAAAACCACACCCACATGTTTTTGGATCGAATGGGGAATCACATGATATAGTGGATTTATTGGGGGGATATCACATATTGATAGTGATATAAGAAATTTGTTTTTAATAACATGTATTACACAAATCTGGATATCTAGAATGATAATTGAGCTGATCACATCTGTCATATGATCCATTTATATGAATATCATGACAAAATCTATCACTATAAGGACATTCATATCGGAATTATTTCATAATGTGATTTGTGTTGTATTTAGTCATTTTACAATTGGAATGTCACGTGATTGGATGATTTCCTTTAGTGGAATTTAAATGATCATCATCACAAGACTTTTCACTATAAAAGGACAATGTGATCTTGTCAAATAGTATTTTTTCAATCGGAATGACTCATCATTTGGATTTTCATGATTTTTTATGTTCTTATAGAGCACATTATATAGCAATGATATATTCATAAATTTGTGATGTAAATTTTTTTATGGGTTTTATGATTTCTTGATAACCCTTCAACATAATCTATATACATCTATGTTGTTACTTCTATCCATTAGTGGTGGAAATGAAAAATTGATTTAGGTATTTATTTCATAAATGAATTCAAGTAAATTTGATAAGAATCATGAATTTTTAATATAATGTTCATAGGTAATATATGTTTCTTATGTACATTAAGAATGATTTTATATATTCTGAAACTAAAATTTTCTAATTATTTAAAATTGAAACAGGTTATATCATAAATTAACTAAGATTACAGACTGTGATTATTGATGAAGAGTACTATCCATGAATATAGTCCAGGAGTACTGAATATGATTATTGACCATTTTTTAGATGTTCAGTGGAATGATAGTAATTTTTTCAATTGACAATGATAACATAAAATGTTGAAAATTAGAAAATTTTATTATTGACCATGAAAAATGGATGTCAGTGAAAATTTGGAAATAACTAAAACTAGCTGCAAGAATTTACCTTGACTACAATTTGGAAATGTGAAAAATGTTCTATATTTATTTCATCCATAAAATGTGAAAAAATATTAAATTAGGTAATTAATATTTCTTTTTAAAGAAATAAAATTATTTATTTTTAATTTGATGTCATAAAAATCTATATAGATGATTATGATGTCCTAAATTTGTATAGAAGTCTTTTTTTATTTCAGTAAAAATTCTATAGTTTTATAGAAATAATGTTTTATTTAATACTGGATAGAAAATATGTTATAGATTTATGATTAATGTTATTGTTGATTATATTGAAAATCTAATGAAAAAAATAAACTTATGTCAACGTGTGTAAAATTTTATTCAATTTGATCGATGGTCTATATTAGTTCTAAAATGATTTATGTCAACATATTTTAAAATTTATAGAATCACATAAATATGAAATTCACTAAGATAAAATGCATATTTATATATAGTAATATAGATTCACTAATATAGTGAAATATAAAGGAATATCATTTATGTGAATTTGGATTTGTTGTTTTATGACTATATATATGATATTATTAGTCCATTAAATTTTATCATTGTTACATTATATATAATATTTTAATTTTACACAATTTTATTATATATATATTAACTTTTTTTCAATAATCGCATACTATTATTTTACAATCCATGAAATAGCACTTTAATTTTATTAATGATGATGCAAATATGACTTAGATGTTATTAAGCGTGTATTAATTTTCAAGTTGAACATTTGGAACATAAGATATTCAAATTGAAACCAATTGGAATATATAATTATTCTCTAAAATATAATAATGGATTTTTTAACTGATGTCAATTATTTTTATTAATTAATGTTTAGGTTTTTCAATATATGGTAATTGTGGAAAGATAAAATGGATATTCATTATCTCCATTTTTTAAGAATGAATATGTGACATTTATCAAAACAATATGTATGATTGAATATAAAAATATAATTCAGAATATATGGATCTAGTCTCACATGAAATATTTGAGTATTCGACGATATTTATTATCATCTTTGGTAGATAAATATATTAAAATATATATATTATATTTAAATTTTTATTTTTGTCTTTAATGATTTTCATTTTTGTAGAACAGTAAAATGAAACATCCATGTGATGTCTTTTATCATTGGAATTTTTATAGAGAATCATGGAATTTAATGTGGACATAATTCCCATTTATAATTTTTGGAAAAAAGATCAATGCTTTAAATGAAGATTTATGAGACATGACACTACATTAAAACAATTTTGTTTTATAGTTCACAACTGAGTCTCAAATCATTATTGTTAGTTTTTTATTTAAACTGTTAGATGACTATGGTATACTATTTCATCCTACTTATGGAATTAAGTTCTATAAAATCGATAATCTTGTAATTTTTTAAAGAATTATAATTTATAATAATCAATTTTATTCTTTATTAATTTTGTAAATATCTAGGTTGTATTTTTCCTAGATAGTGTGTCTTGCATGGGGGAATACTACCAAAGAAAGATAATTCTAGGGTAGGTATGTTCCAATGTTGTACTGAGTTTATTCTATCTCCATAGATTTCCAGGTTTCCCTTAATATATAAAGTTTTAAAGAAAATAGAATCTCCATTAAATTTCCACGTTAGGTATTTCCCCTAGGAATACTGGGTTCCTCTGAATCGTAACATAGAATAAGATATCATAGAAAAATCAGCTATTTGTGTTGTGTATTAATAATTATATTTCATTGTTTGGTTTTTATCTATCAATATATATGTTCTATTTATACCCAAAATAAGAGGTTATGATTGAGTCTTTAGAAGTTTATTTTGGGTCCACCCAAATAAAAATTTGGGTCATTTTATAAACCCATAAAAGAAATGGAATTGGTTTAATCCTTAATGTTTGATAATGTAGTATTCAAGTTTTGTCACCATTCATCAAATTTTATATTCCATAGTAGCTTCCATACACCAATTTTGTGTGTGAAGAGTATATATGTAATCATTTAAGTGCCAATTGTAATACAATTATTGTTTTAAACATGTAAATTATGGAATTCAATATTGAATTTTAATTATTTTATTAATGTGGTTGAATTGTTTTATATTAATAGGGGTTTATATCCACTCATAATTTTTTAATCTATTTAATTTTAAATGAAAAACAATTCACCCATTTCTTCACTAACATCGCCCCTAGAGACATTATCATTTGTTGTTAAATCGTGGTATTATAATGATATGTTTTAGTATTTGTTCATCTTAATAAGTATCTATTGTTATCTTATGGTATATCATATACAGATAATTATATCGAACTAATATTTTTAATGCAAAAAAATCATTTTAGAGAAGGTCACTTTGAGGATATGATATATTGTTACATTTTTTAATATCACTGAATTTATTTTAGATAATTTCACTTTATAATGGTCTATAATGATTCATTGGATTTTTTTTTTATTTTGTTAAATATTTATCATATTCCTTAATAATACAAAGGGAATAATATATAGAGTGATGGATGAATTGTGGAAAAAATAGTTTGAATCAGCCATTCTCGTAAAATTTCAATGGTAGAAAGTGTACTCAATGGATGATTCAAAAGAACTATTCATTAAATAACAATGATATTATAACTTTAGATATTTTGATTATGTTGTATGTTTTAACTAATTATTTTCTAGTATATTTGAAAGGAAAATATGTTGTTAGATTTAATTTTTATTATTACTTCATAAATACTATTTATAGTATTTTTTGAGAAATACAAATATGAATATATCTAGATTTATCATGTCTCGTGATATTTTTATATTGATTGATCAAACTACCACTAAATTGTATGATTCAATGAAATTAGTCTGATTTGACAATAGAATCTATGAACACCTCTGATTGGACTATCTGACCAATATAATTTTAAAACTATATTTTCCTATAAGGTATATAACTAATGGTAAATCACAATTGATTTTACATTTTTTCAAATAATATTTGGAATGGTAGTATGAAGAGGAGAACTATTACACCCAATTATTTTAATCTCATAAAATTTGATGGTCTAAATAAATGAAAATATATTTTTACTACGTGGATTTATTCTTAATGCTCATGGAATATAGTTGAAATTCCAAAATTAATTTTTCATGTTTAATTGAATTAATAAAATTATATGTTAACATTTTTTACACTATATTCTTATTCACGTTAACATGATTTTTATGCTAGAAATGAATAAAATATCTCTTGGAAAAGTATAACTAAATAATTTGATTTTAGTTGTGATTAAATGGATTGAATATATTATATAAATTCTCATCCTGATATAGAACATATATAGAAAATATATTTTTCAAACGAACATCAAATAGAAGAAATGACATTAGAAAATCTGTCAGTAAAATAAAAATATAGAAGGGTTAATGAAAATAAAATCCAATTTAGTCATAATTTAATTAATATTTATTGTAGAATGATGATTTTTTTATCTAAAAATTATGAGATTACATATTTTATTTCTAATAGTAATAATTATATATAAATAAGGTTTAAATTTTAATTGGATGATATTTCTAGTTATTTGGTTAATTTAAGAAGCTTAAAAATAAAAATAAAAAACGTAATATCAAAGCCTTATCCACACATGATATAGATTGTGCATAGTTTTAATTTTTTATAAATTAAAATGAATATCTATAAATTAATTAGATAATTTTATAAAATATAATATTTATTTGAAATTAAATGTTATAAAAAAATTTCTTCAAAAGTTATTTTTACAATGGGTTATAATTCTATGAAATAAGATTGTAATTGTTATGAAGAAAATTGAGATTCTTTTTTTGTATTTTAAGATTAATTTTTATAAAGCAATGTCTATTGAAATTTATTTATTTAATTGGTTTAAATTTTTTATATGTATACGTCATTATTTTTATTTTATATTTAAATTTAAATAATCATTTGTTAAATTAATTTATTTTAATGTGAATATTTTATTTCAAGGATAAAATTTTTAAATCCGAAAATTTTTTGATACCAAAATATATGTATACTATTTCATGTAAAATTAATTCATTCATTATACACATGTATTTTATTTTTTAGGTTGGTCACCATGAATATCATTATAGTTTAATTTCTAGAATTTTCACATGATAATTATAAACCATAGAACTAAATTTTTGATAATATTAAAACCCTTGAATAATTTTAGGACGCTACCTATAGTTAAATATTTATATTTTTTATTTGTTCGTGATATTGTGTATTATTATATTTTTGTAATAAAATAATCATAAATTTGTTTAGTATTATTATATGGATAACAAATATATATTTTAAGTTGTAATTTATAGTTTACATCAATGATATTATAATTTGGTTACTTTCAATTTATATGATTAATATATAAAATGTTTCATAACTCATTATATCAATAAATTATTCTTCATTATAAGTGTTGATTTCTAGAATTACAATTTTAAAAATACTATTTTTTTAATTGTTATTTTGAACAAAATAATCAAATTTAGGGGACTATATATAAATAAAAATGTTGAATTCAACTTATATATTTTAATTATTATTATATATTATATATAGTTTTGTATACATTGATTTTAAAAATATAATCAATGTCATTAAAACACATATATTTCTTTTTAAAAATTATTTTGTATAAACTAGACATATGTTTAGATAATAACAAAACATAATGTGTATAATATTGTTTCTTATTATTTTAAATTCATTTGTTACATTTAAATTCCCTATAAAAATCAATATATAAGTTGAAAATTAAATTTAATAAATCATATATATTTATTTATTAAGTGTTTAAATTTATATAATTTATATTTCGTATTCAAATATATATTGTTTTTAGATCGATTTATTCTAACTTTGGCTTCACTAGTTTATCTATGATGAAATTAAATTTATATATTATATTAATGTATTTATTCGATATAATTAATGGTGTAATTGGGAAGGATATTTTCATTTAAAATTATATCTAATTGAATTGTTATATTTATATAATGCATCAAATAATAAAGAGATACGATTATTGAATTTCTAAAATCATCCGTCAAAAATTTAAAATGATTATCTATCAACATTCATCATATATTGTTTATATAAAAATAATTATGTTTTTCCAATTGGAGTATTTTTTTCTTCTATTATAATTACATATTTTCATATTTAATATACTATAAATAATATATTATAGAGTGTTTATATACTGAAATTTCGAAATTTACAATGAAATCCATAAAATATGGATATTTTTCCATATTAAGAATATTTATTTTCATAATATATTAATATATTAAAATTAAAACACTTTTCATACCAAACCTATAATGTTGGAAAAACATTATAGGCTTTTATTTTTCCTAAAAGTCTATTTTATGAATGGATTCTCATTATTTTAATAATTGGGGTTTAAAATTATTTTCATTGTATCTTGGATCTAATAAAATATTTTTTAAATATATATGACTAAAACTATTTTTCCTAATTTTTCTAATCATTCATATGAAATAATGTATTTTAAAAATATATGTGATAAAACAAATTTTTTTATAGCAGATACATTCTATTCAGAACATTTTCATTTATGATAATTTCAAAAAGGATGACATGTTCAAAATTATCTAATGTTTTTTTAATATAAAAATGTGGCGAAAGTATAGTGGATCATTAAAAAAATGTATTTTTAGTTAAATAATATCAAATCTGAATTAATTGTAATTTTCATAACATTATTAATTTATTCCTTTAGTTATAATGTTTTGACTGTTAAATGTTTCAGTTTATTTAATTCTCATATAATGTAAGTGTACTATAGTTTGTTGTTATATTTTCTGTTAAATAATACATAACTATGATTATATCATAAATTGTTACTACATAGAATGTCATTAAATTTTATATTTTGATTGTTAATTTCATGTTTTTTAGGATTAATGACATATTCCAATGCTATATAAGTTCGTTGGAAACATAAAATATACTCTTACATTTCCATTATTTTTATGGAAATTTCTCAAAATTGATTTATTGGAAAAGTCATGAACATATAGTGTGTATAAAACTTGAATATTGACCATCAGTTCTGAATAGAAGTATTGAAGATGATTTGTAACCATGATTACCAACTATAAGTACAAAAAATTCTAATTTTGGATCTAACTATGAGCTGTTTCCAAGACTAATTTTTTTAAAATATATAGAGAAAACCATTTGAACTGATCACGAGTGAAATTTATCAATGTATAATTGTTTTTGGTTGAACAGGACACGATTGAAATTCGATAGGGTGTCAAACAAAACTTATCTATTTCAACAGTGAAATAATCTACATAACTAGAAATTAATTTATAATCTCTATTTAATAATGAAAACAATATTATATACATTTTATTAAAAAAACATATAACACTAAATAGATCATTATCACATCCTCAATTTTTTTTAAAATTCATTATATATTATTTCTATAAATTATACAGTTTTTGAGAATTAATTTTATATATTATATTTATCATATAATTGTAACGAACTGTTTTTTAGTGCAGATAAAAAGCGACGGTTTTTGAACTTTTTCTTTAATCAGCGGGTCGGTTTTTAAAAACGAGCATCGGAACAAGGTACAGAATTCTAGACCCATTTTAAGCGGTGATATCAGACTGCGCATGGTAGGTTTAACCGTACGGGTAAGCCGTGCGGGGTACCCCGGGTATCCGGTAGCAGGCGCGCGGGCTGTACACGGTTTTTCAGACGGTGCTGGTCAAACCGTGCGGGTTGGGTGTGTTTTAGTTTTTGATTAAAATTAAAATAAAATAAAATAAAATAATGTAAAATTAAAACATACAACTAACACTCCCTCCCCTTCTCTCATCCAGGACACGTGCACACCCCCCTCCTCTCCCCTTAGCCGTGCGCGCGACACCCCTCCAAGGCGCCGCCTCTTTCCCCTGATTTCTCCATGTTTTTGGCGATTTCATCCTCCAAATCTCTATGGTGAGTCTTTATCTCCCTTCTCCTCCCTGTTTTCAGCTATATTTAGACCTAATCGTCACCTGGTGAGATTCGTCTGAACCATAGCTTGGGGTTAGTTTTTGATTTCGTTCCTTTTTCTTGTTTCACCAGCTCTACGGTTATTCAGAATGTCTCTTGGGACCTCATGGGTGTGTGTTTGGGGTCCGCCTCCAAAGGCGAGGCTGTTTATAGTGATTTTGGTCTTCCAATTGGTTTCCGATGTAAGTTTTCTACTCGTTTTTGGTTTGGGCAGCCTCTAAATTAATTTATCAGGTTGTTTTAGAGGTTCCCGGTTGGTTTGGTTTAGTGCGTTCGAGTATTGGAATGGTTTCGGGTTGTTGGAGCTTAGGCGACTCACCTGTGCAGACATAAGTACGTATTTAGATGTACCTGGTTTCCCCCAACATGCATATATTTATCCATGGCAGCGAATATACACGTACGGGGCTTGTTGTCCCCATTGCATATATAAAACGTGCTTGCATTGGTGAGTGGAGACACGTGTATGTGTATAAGAATATGTGTAAGTATCCTCTTGCGCACTTTCATGGCCATGCGGAGTGTTTACATAGAGTCTATGTGTCCTTATACGTATGTGAAATCACATATGCCTCATGGGGGAGCAGCTGCGACAGATTTAGTTAGAAAGCGCCAAGAGCCAGTGTGGACGGATGGATCCACCTGGAGGTAGGGTCCCTCTCCTTGCCCTTTAAATTTATGTAACATAATAGTGAGTTTAATATTTCACATATCATTTTAATTATTCAAGTTTAGTTTAGATTTAATGCTTCTATGCAAATCGTGTGAATTACAGAAATAAGATAAAAGAGGTTGCTTTGTCACTAAACTGACGATTTAATAATAAAACAACTCTTTCGTGGTGCACTGCCGTCAATCTAAAAATGTAGCAATATCATTTCATGATTACCTTCCTTATTTTTTGGCTTCTTAACTTTGTTAAGTGTTTAATTAGTTTTAATTTAAATGATAAATATCACTAAATGAATTGTTTGATAAAGTAATGACATTTTTTCTAATAAAACTCCACCAATAGAGGTGAGCTGCCTTCAAAATAAATGTGTAGTAGTAGATTTTTTGTGATTGCATGCTTAAATGTCTTATGACACTTTATGCATGACATTATACTTGATAAATGGCATGCTTGTACTTGTACCTTACTGGTTACCTAAAATAATGTTGCTTCTTGAAAAATAATAAATGAGCCATGACACCTCCTAAGTTCATGGCTTAACATGTAATTAGAGCTTTTAGGGTACGGTGTTAACCCTCTCCCCTTTACTTCGGCGCTTATGTAATGGCATGTCCTGTTCCGCTTGTCGCAACCCTCCGGCGATGCATCATTATTTCTTATTTAAATTCTTGTGTGGTTAGCTCTTGCTCATTGTGGCCTTAATTTAGGGTTAATCCCATCCTGGGTACTCGCATTGCCTCTTAGCCACCCCCTTGGGTGTGCCTCACCTAAACGCACCCTCACCTTCTTCCTTGTTCATTAAGTTATAAATGTAATGCGATAGTTTGAATTGAATGCCTTGCTTGAACAATTTTGTTGGCATGTACCATATAATGTCATTAATAACCCATCATTGAGGCATGTTGATGCCATACAGTTTTGTTACCTTCTATTTCTTACTCATGTTCCAGAATTCTGATTAAAGATAATTAATTATGAGAAATAATTAAGAAAATTTGAGAACAGATTTGGATAATTAAATGTGAAGAATTAATTATGAAATGGGAGTTGTGTCGACTGATTAATTAATTGATAAATGGTAATAAATAAATGAGATTCTGGGTCCTAGACATGGCGTTCTAGACCGATTTAAATGTTGGGTTTGGTCATGGTGTTACTTCCCAATGGATATCCAAGCTTTTCATATAGGGTGTTAGACATGGAGAACTACACCGAATAATTATATAGGTGTTAGACATGGCGATCTACACCAAATGTGATTCGGGGTGTTAGACATGGCGATCTACACCGTATAATTATCTAGGTGTTAGACATGGCGATCTACCCCAAATGTGATTCAAGGTGTTAGACATGGTGATCTACACCAAATTAGAATTGGGGTGCTTGACAGGTCATTCAACACCAAACGAATTGTAATAATGAATTATGAAAATAAAGTGACATGTGGGTAAAAACCAAGTGAATTGTGATCAGATAAACAAAGGTAAGAATGAATAGATTTCCCATCTGAGTTGAAATGAAAAGTGAATAAATAGAGTAAGTCATAAAAATGATAAAATGTGTTTTTATGCTTGAACCAAATTTACTTGTGTTGTTTTAAACAGGTTCTTATTCCGGTTATGGGCCGAGGTAGGTATTGCCATCAGGTGTCCTTTTTGGAACCTGGACATGTATTTATTGTGTATATTATCTCTCTTTTATTTTAAAATAGCAGCACATTGATTAATTATATTTCATGGTCTAGAGTGGGATAGACCTCGGTGGTTCTGACCTACTAAAATATATATATCACACCCTACTCGGGACGCCATTGCACTGGGGTACCCGAGTAGATTCTATTTGGTTGCAGGACCTTGTCGTTACTATTTCATGTACTTGGAGTTTGGAGAAATGGACCGAGTTGGGGCTCGGGATGCTCATGGAGATTGCCCTCGGTGCTTGAGACTTTTTTTTTACTTTTGCATTAATGTGTAAGTACGTCTCTGGGTTTAATAATTCCATTGTATCATAATAATGTCATGCATGCGTCTCTTATATAAATAGACGTTCTCCAATTTTATTCAATCTTATAAATGAAAAATGATTTCCGCTGCTTTCTTATTATTTACACTAACTCTGTTGTTGCTATATTTTTTTCCCTTTTCTTCACTTTGATAAGAGGGTATAGTCTCCCCCCTGACTTACCTTACAACCTCGCCGCTAGTCGGCAACCTCTGGCGTAAGGGGAGACGCACTTGAGGACATATCGCAGGCCGGCTCGGGTGACTCGGGTGATCGGTTTAGTGTCAACCTGGGTTGGTTCGTGAAAAAATGGTATCGGAGGATCCTCCTTTCTCTTTGTCCTGCTATTTTTGGGATTGGTAGACCGGAGACTAGGAACGTGTTGACACTTGTGTTAATAGTCGTGCTTGTGACTGATCACCCTAGGTATAGGAAATGACCAAGTTATCACGGCTAGGATTGTTGTTCATGCTTTTCGATATTACAGTTGATATGATTTCACCTCATGTGATTGGCATAATTTCTACTACTTATGGTTTATGAGCATTATAGTATTTAACTCTTAACCTGATATGGTAATGACGAAGCATTGCATGCATCATAATAGGCCCTTATATATTTACATTCCATGGATATATATCATGACATGTAGTTTCATTAGAAGGATGCCAGCTAATTTTGATACTGTGCCTTGAAAATATATCATGTTTTCTATCTTTCTTGTGTGTCATGCTATGTGTTATAGCGTGTTTTAGTGATTTCAACTTGTTCCTTTGTGTTAGTTGTTTGCAGTGGCTTGTTAGCTTGCTGTTAAATGCTTGGTTTCATTGGATTAAATTGTTGGATGCGATTACAATAGAGCCATTTTTCCATTATTAGGTGTATGAGCTCTTTATAATTGGGAAAATGGGTAAATTGTGTTTTCGAACTTTTTAAAATATGGCTTATAATGTTTAAATGATAAATGGATATTTATCTGATAAATTGGAACCAAATTCCAGCGGTAAGTTGTATGGGTGCCTTATCGATTGTTAGGTGGCCACCCATGTGATTGAACCTTGTTTAAACATTGCATGTGGAAAATGGTTATAAATGTAAAACTGTTGATTTTTTTATTGAAAGTTTCTTTTACTTTTAAACATGCTCAACTAGACTGAGTGGGTCAGTTGGGGCATGTTTTATTGAAATAAACCGTGATATGGTTTCTTTTTGAAGAATCTATTTTGAATGAACGGGACCTTATGAGGTCGCCTCATTGTTAAAAGGAATTTAGATGCTAAATTTCATGTTTATGATTGGATAACATTAAATGTTAAATGTAAAAGAGGAAGTTTGTTACAACATGCCTTTTTTACCCATGGGGAGTTGTTTGAAAACCAAGTACTTTGTTGTGAAATAGTACTTGTGGGTTTGTTAAAATCATCATTCAAATTATTAAAGGTTGAAATGAATTAACGAAATGGATAAAATGGAAAGGGGTTTTTGAGCCTAGTAATCCCTGTTTTACGTGACCAAGAGATAGGGTCGACGCGTGTGCTTCGTAAGGGACTAGAATGTGATAGGTAGTATCCTTAGAGCTTGAGCTTCCTTGTTTTCGGTTTGATCTTGGGATGTTGTGATCGTAGTTCGAGGAACCTCACTGTTCGTTTTAGAGTTTAAGAAATAGCGCGCTGGTAAGCGGCTTTTCCTTCTTGTGATGACATGGACACTCCTAAGGTGGGTAGTGTCACATCAGTTTTGGTTTACATGTCAATGTTTTCATGGAGGAACGACTTTGATAAGGTTGGCAGTGCGAGAAACGCTTTAGAAACTATGTTCATGCTGGAAGAGTTTTAGTGGATAAGCTTTGACGAATATGAATGCCTCAGGTGGTATAGGCATCAGATTTTTGTCTGAATGATCTTCTCATTGACCTTGGTTTAATCTTAGTGTACTCTATTCGATGAGAAGAGCTTGTCCCCCATCTTGACGTCGTCTTGGATACACTATGATAGTGTCTGTTATACACCGCGCTAAAGTTTAAAAGTTGGGGGTTTGTTTCATAATCTCTCTCTGGTTTTGCGTGGGATGCACAGTTACTTGGAGTTACGCTTCGTACTGAGGCACGATTGTTTTAAAATAGTCTTTTGATGACTTGACTTCAGAATATCATTGATGGCCATGTAAGGACTTCAGTGTTTGTGTGGTTGATAACGGAACAGTTTTAAAAGCATGTCGTCGGTTTAAGGTTGAGTTTGAATTTCTGGTTGGCGATGTCTTATGAGGAAGTCATGTGTGACCAATTTTAGTTGGTCAATTGTGATTCGACCGTTTTCTTGGGTTGAGGTCCTTATAATGGCCACAAATGTAAGCTATGATTTGATGTTTCAGTTGTAACGTGAGCGTTGGATCGAGTTGTAAAGGCTTAAGTGCGGTCTTCTTATAGAATATTTAAAGGTGCCTTGGGCGTTGGAAACACAATACGACTGGTTGAATGAAACATCATGACCCTTGTAAGTCGGGTGATGTTTTCGTTGTTTTTCCAAAGGCTTCTTGTGGACGAGAAGTTCTTAAGGTGGGTAGTTTGTAATGACCTGTTTTTTAAGAGTGGATAAAATGCGAAGGTATTTGAACTTTTTCTTTTATCAGCGGGTCAGTTTTTAAAACTGAGCATCAGAACGAGGTCTTGAGTTCTGGATACATATTAAGCGGTGATATTGGACTGTGCGTGGTAGGTTGTACCATGCGGGTCAGTCATGTGGGGTACCCCAGGTATCGGGTTGCAGGCACGAGGGGTGCACACGGTTTTTCAAACGGTGCGGGTAAAACTATGCGGGTTGGGTGTGTTTTAGTTTTTGCATAAAATTATAATAAAACAAAATAAATTAAATTAAAATTAAAACCTACAACTTAAAATCCATCCCATTCTCTTGGAAAGGACACACGCACACCCCCTCATCTTCCTTTAGCCATGCGCGCGACCCCCCTCCACGGTGCCGCCTCCTTCCCCCGATTTCTCCTGGTTTTTGGAGATTTCATCCTCCAAATCTCTATGGTGAGTCTTTCTATCCCTTTTCCTCTCTTTTTTTGGATTTATTTCGACCTAATCGTCGTCTGGTGAGATTCGGCCAAACCCTAGGTTGGGGTTAGTTTTTGATTTTGTTCTTTTATCTTGTTTCTCCTACTCTAGGGTTATGCGGAAGGTCTCTCGGGACCTCGTGGGTGAACTTTTGGTGTCCGCCGCCAAAGGCGAGGCGGTTTGTGGTGATTTTGGTCCACCGATAGGTTTTTGAGGCATGGTTTCTACCCGTTTTTGGTTTGTGCAGCCTCTAAATAATTTTATCAAGTTGTTTTAGAGGTTCCTTGTTGGTTTAGTTTAGTGCGTTCGAGTTTTGGAAGGGTTTCAGGTTTCCAGAGCTTAGGCGACTCACCTGCGTTTGCATAGGTATGTATTTATATGTACATGGGTTCCCCCGGCGTGTGTATATTTGTCCATGGCAGTGAATATACATGTACGGCGCTAGTTGTACCCATTGCATATATAAAAAGTGCATGTGCAGGTGAGAAGAGACAAGTGTATGTGTATAAAAATATGTGTAAGGATCCTCTTTCACACACTCATGTCCAGGCGGAGCGAGTGCATAGAAGTAATGTGTCCTTATACGTATGTGAAATAACATATGCCTCGTGGGGGATCAGCTGTCGCACCATTAGTTAGAAAGCGCCAAGAGCCGGAGTGGATGGATGGATCCACTTGGATGTAGGGTCCCTCTCCTTCCCCATTAAATTTATGTAAAGTAATAGTGAGTTTAATATTGAACTTAGAATTTTAATTATGCATGTTTAGTTCCAATTAAATTCTTCTGTCCAAATCGTGTGAATAGTATGAATAAGATTAAAAAGGTTGCTTGGTCACCAAACTAACCATTTAATAATAAAACCCCTCTTTCGAGGTGGGCTGCCTTCAATCTAAAATGTAGCAATAGCGTTTCATGATTTCCTTCCTTATTGTTTGTCTTCTTAACTTTGTTAAGTGTTGAATGAGTTTTAAAGTAAATTCTAAATATCACTAAATGAATTGTTTGATTGTGTAATGACATGTTTTCTAATAAAATTCCTCTAATGGAGGTGAGTTGCCTTCAAAATAAACGTGTAGTAGTAGATTAATTTTTTTTTGTGATTTCTTGATAAAATGTCTTATGAATCTTTATTCTTGACATTATACTTGATAAATGAAATGCTTGTACTTATACCTTACTGGTTAACTCAATTGTCATTGCTTCTTTAAAAATAATAAATGAGCCATGACACCTCCTAAGTTCACGGCTTTACATGTAATAAGAACTTTTAGGGTAGGGTGTTTACCCTCTCCCCTTTACTTCGGTGCTTATGTCATGCCACGTCTTGTGCCGCTTGTCGCAACCCTCTAGAGATGCCTCATTATTTCTTATTTAAATTCTTGGGTGGTTCTCTCATTCCCATTGTGGCCTTCGTTTAGGATGAAGCCCATCCTGGGTGCCTGCTTTGCCTCTTGACCACCCCCATGGGTGTGCCCCACCTAAACGCCCCATCCCCTTCTTCCATATTCTTTAATTTATAAATATAATGCGATAGATTGAATTGAATTACTTTCATGGTCAAGTTTGTTGTATTATACCATTTAATGTCATTGATAACCCATTATTGAGGCATGTTGATGCCATACACTTTTGTTACCTTCTATTTCTCATGCAAGTTCCAGAATTATGATTAAAGATAATTAATTATGAGAACTAATAAGGAAAATTTGATAACATATTTGGATAATTAAATGTGAAGAATTAATTATGAAAAGGGAATTTTGTTGACTGATTAATTAATTGATAAATGGTTACAAATAAATGAGATTTTGGGTCCTAGACATGGTGTTCTAGACCAATTTAAACGTTGGGTTTGGACATGGCGTTCCATCCCAATGGTTATCCAAGCTTTTGATATAGGGTGTTAGACATGATGATCTACACCGAATAATTATCTAGGTGTTAGAAATGGAGATCTACACCAAATTTGATTTGAAGTGTTAGACATGGCGATCTACACCGAATAATTATCTAGGTGTTAGACATGGTAATCTACACCAAATGAGAATTTGGGTGCTTGACATTGCGTTCATCTCCAAACAAATGATAATAATGAATTATGAATATAATGAGAGATGTGGGTAAAAGCTGAGTGAATTGTGATAAAATAAAGAAAGTAAGAATCAATGGATTTCTAATCTGATTTGAACTGATAAGTGAATAAATGGAGTAAGTGAGAAAAATGATAAAAAGTGTTTTGATGCTTGAAACAAATTTACTTGTGTTGTTATAAACAAGTTCTTATTCCAGCTATGGGATGAGGGAGGTATTGCCGTCAGGTGTCCTTTTCGGATCCTGGATGGGCGTTTATTTTTTATATTGTATAACTTTTGTTTGGAAATAACAGAACATTGTTTAATTATATTTCATGGTCTAGAGTGTGCTAGACCCTGGTGGTTCCGGCCTACTGAGATATATATATAACTCCTTACTCGGGCCGCCATTGCACTAGGGTACCCGAGTAGATTCTATTTGGATGCACGACCTTGTCATTGTTGTTTCATGTACTTGGAGTTTGGAGAAAAGGACCGAGTTGGGGCTTGGTATGCTCAGGGAGATCGGCCTTAGGGATTGCGACTTTTGTTTATTTACTTTTGCATTGATGTGTAAGTATGTCGCGTGGTTTAGTGGTTCCATTGTATCATTATCATGTCATGCATGCATCTCCTATATAAACTGACGTTCCACAATTTTATTCAAACCTTATAAATGAAATTTTTTTCCGGTGCTTTATTATTATTTAAACTACTTCCATTGTTGCAGTATTTTTGGTCCCTTTGCTTCACTTTGATAAGAGGGTATAGTCTCCCCCAAAATTACCTTACACCCTCGCTGCTAGTCGGCATCCTCTGGCGTAAGGGGATACACGCTTGAGGCCATGTCGCGGGCTGGCTCGGTTGACCTGGGTGACCGGTTTATGGTCGACCTGGGTTGGTTCGTGACAAACATGATCAAATAATGTATGATTATAGTGAATATTAATTATACAGAATGATGATGAAATTAGATAAATATAATTCTACTAGGAATAAATCTGATGTTATAATTATTATGGTTTATTTTTTGACGTATTGTTTTTATTTAAAAATTATTTTTTAATATCATGAATTTCAATTTTTCATGTTTTTTTACAGATATAATAAGTGATTTTTTCTATAATTTCATATTATTTATTTAGAATCAATGTGAATATTTTTTCAATTATATTATGATTAATTTAATATCATAAATAGTGTATTCATCTATTATTAATAATCACACTAACAATATGTAATTTGAGACATTCAAATTCATATTATTTTGAATAAATAGAGTTTCTATTGATAATTATTATAGATATTTCTGACGATAACAATGAATGTTATTACCATTTAATTAATTTATCAACAATTGATATCTAGTGAAGAAAACATTCATAATAATTAAAACTATTTTCTCATATCTCAAAGAAGGTATGTATTAGTCTACTCAATTAGATGTATAGGATCTAATATAAAAATTAAATAAAATAATAATGGAGTGATCTTATATGTGTTTATAATTAATCAACACAAAAAACATACCATGCTTCCCTAGACCCATAACATAAAAAATGATTAAATTTTCTGTTGAATTAAACATTTCACTTGAACGTGCAGAATATTGTGTTAGGTTTCTACCATTAAAATATTGGATTATATTTAATCTGAAAAACTCCATGATGTTCATATTGTTCTTATAAAATTCTTTGTTTTGGATACTTCTCTAAAGTGACGGTATATTTTTTACCCCATTAAAATAAATGTGAATTGAGTTAAATATCTTGTGGTAAAAAATGTGGATCTATGAGGCTTATCACTCCTAACTAATATACCATTGTGGGTTTCATACATTGGGTTACAGTGGAAAGACAATATATAGGATAATTTTAATGTAAAATTTTATAAAATTATTTTTATCATGTTTTACATTATTTTAATTTCATTTCCTTTTATTTTATTTTATCAGTTTGGTCTAAATGATTAATATGGTAATTGAATGATTTTTATTCATAAAGTTTGTTGTATAACTATTTAAAATAAATACCCCACCTTATTTTCTATTTTCATCAAACCATTGAGACTTAATAAAGACATATATTTATAATGAATAAATTTTCTACTATAATCTTGTACTAAAAATGTATTATACATTATTTCGAGATCAATCACTTATTTTGATAGACTGTTCTTCAATAGAATGTATCAATGATCATATTTTTATTATTACTTCATGTATATATTTTTAATTTCATAATGGAATTAAGATCAATATATATTATATTTATGATGTTTAAATCATAATCCATTTAAATATATTATATAATTTTTTTCAATAAATAATATATATTTTCCTTTTTATGATGAAATATTTTGGTTTCAAATTCTTGGGTAAAAATAAGATATTGTTAACATATAGGTAATTTCAATAATGAATTGTATTGATAACTCAAAATTATATTAATGTATTGAAAATTATTTTGAATTTTGGGGAATATTTAATGATAATACTTTTTTGAATCGATGACTCACATTTGAAAAAAACAATAGGAATGCACTATTTTATTTACTCATAAGAATTTAATTATAATGATATTTATGTTTAGTGTGATTTATGATGATAATCATGAAATCATTGTTAGGAGGAAATTACCATGATTTTTATACAACTATGAATTTCTATAATTAAAAATTATGTTTCAATTATACATGTGATTTTTATATTTTTATTATACATGTATGTTCATAGATGTAATGATCTTGATTAAATGGAATTTTTTTTCATCATCCACGATTACATATTTAGTATTTCTTTTTCATTCATGACATTTGTAGCTATACATAACCCTTTCAATGAATATGATTCCACAGCTTATTTGTTTTCAACCCCATAATATGAAGAATGATGTAATGATTGATTTTAAGGGAAAAACCACATTTACTGTTTTATGTTTTAAATCAACCAATGTAATATGAGAATCATTATATTAAAGTTTTCTATGATGGTGGATTATGTATTATGAGTTCTGTTGTATCTTGTACCAATGTAACAATGTATAAACCAAATATATGTTTCTAGTGGTAGAGAGTTACATGGAATAATTTTCCTCTTGCATCATCAATATTATTTTCTCTTTATTCATTATAAAAATCATTATATACTATGTTTTCTCTATCATTATTGGTATGAAACATCAATATTCAAAATATAATAATGTATGTTCTTATATTATTCAATCTATTATTATTGATAACATCGTCTTTCACCAATACACATTTCTTCTTCTGAGATCGAATCATCTCTATTATTTTCCTTGTATAATATATAAACCGTCTATTTATAATGATGCACTCGGATTCAAAATTTTATCCCAACAATACCCATCTTGGGATGAACCTCCAAAATATAAATAATTATTAATAACATGATTCATATTATTATTGAACATATTCAATGTACTTCCTTATGATTTTTATCAATTATTTAATGTAAAATATTTTTGTAATTCACCAATTGGATATTTCATCAATGGCCATCATTTTAAAAAATTTCTATTGTCCCAATAGATCATAAACAGTGATTTATAATTATACATTTTAATAGAACCGTTTAGTAAATGTGGTGTTTTAGCACCATCATGGTTTAACAATGTTCATTTATTAACATATTTTGAAAATATGTTTCTTGTACTAACATAAAGACTTGATCACCCATTTAATCAGATATGTCATTATAGGGACATTGAATTATCAATTATTTACCATTCATGCATGTCATGTGATACAATGAAATAAAAAGGATTTTTTTTCTTATATCCAACACTGATCAAGACATAGATAGTGATAGAGTTTTAATTAATTTATATATTTAGTTTTATATGGTTGCACTGATAACTAATTAATGGAATTCAAAAAATTATATTATCATTAATTTTTAATAACAATGATATTTATACATTGGTTTGATCTTCTTCTGTAGTATAATATAAGAAATAGCAGCACATAATTACATAATCAATCAAAATCCACCATCTTTTAGGGTGAAATTAGTATCATATGAAATCATTATTACCTCTTCCCGCTTATACATTATCTGGGATTGATTTTAAGTTATATGAACATGGATTTTCTCTTAATATTGTAGTTACTCCACCACATAGGATGTATCCAGAAACACAATAATCATATTAATCATTAGTTTTGTTCTTAGAATAATTTCTACATTTTCAATCATGATTTGAGAAAATTTAGTTGGCTTTCAAACTGTTACCATGTAATAGTTTTTAAATAAACAATAAGTTCTTTAGAACATTTATTTTAGAGTATCCATTATAAAATTGGGGTTTTGGTTCACCAACAACAACCACATTGATAATAAATCATATATAATTGAATTAATGTCATTATTGATGACATTTAAGGTCCTTATGATCATCATATATTATTACATAATTCCATTCAAATAACCCCTTGATCTAGTGGTGTGTGGGCCATGTGGCCTTATATTTCCAACCATGGCCATTGTGGAACACTGTTTCCCATTGAAATCTAAGAACAATTGGGACCCCCTTTTATAGAATATATTTATACTTATGGAACAAGAGGTGTTAAAGATAAATGTTATTTATATTTTGATATATTTATATAATATAAATTAATGAGGTGAGGAACAAAATGATAGCATAGACATGATTAAATATTTTAAGAATTAGAAATTGGATACTAGTTATGGTTATTTATTAGATGGTACACTTGATGATTGATATTAATTTCATAAATAAAAAACTTCATCAAATAGAGAAATGACTAAGTCTTCTCTACAGACATATATAAGATCATCATATAAAATTATGGATTTCTCTCCACCTGTGATATGTTCTATTATGTCCCATTCTGTTATCGATACACTGGTTGGTTATCCCTCATTGTAAATGTGTGTTTTATCTTTTTTTTTCTCCTCACCACCCTACAAATAAAATATAAGTTATTTAATCCTATTTATAGTCATATAATCATTCATTAATTTATGGATTTAAACATAAAAACTATTACATTATTATATTTGGAACTATAATTAATGGAAAGATATGAATTTTTAATTAATTATTCATTAATTTCATGGATGTAAGGAGCTCATATTTTTTAAACTCTAAAAATATATAGGAATAATAAAACAATAATAACATATTTTACAAACAATATGATATGTTTAGAAAAAATTGACAAGGGGACGAATCCAATATTGGGATCCTCATAGAGTTATTTAGTATTGTTAATACCACAATATGAAGATCCTCAAAACAATATTTTTTTCACTACAATACGAAAGGTTTACTATTAAATAATGATATCCTTAAGATAAATTAGAACTAATGATTTAAATTTTATTTCACATGGTATTTGATTTATTAAAAAAAATATTCCATTATCACAACACATAGTTGGTGGTCAAAGAGACCCATAATAAATAATATGGTGTCACCCCAGAAAAAAAATTATTATTTGTGATAAGAAATTACCCTACCTTGTCTATGTAAATTCTTTTTCTATAGAATTACCTTCCCATGTACATGGGGATGGGTACGTTATAGTGTTTCTTTATATGGTGATATCGTTATAATTTAGGAAATTGATTTTTTTGTCGATTATATTACAATAATAAAAAAATTACGTTTATATTTTTTATGAACATCATATCATGCAAAATATTGTTCCCTTTCCCACCAATATTTATGTTATATACACATATACAAGGATATTTCAACATAATAATGTTAATTATTAAAAACTCTTTATCACCAATCTCCTTATCATCAACTTATCTGAGTTTCCCAATATCTAATGCACCTTTCTCGGATTTAGTATAGATCATCGTCAACAAATGATCATTGATGTCACCCTATCATTATTCAAGTACTTGATGTCCTCATTCTCATTGATATGCAATATGAAATAAATCAAGGATACACTGAATTCATTCTTGACGAACTATATTTCAATCAATAACATCTTGACTAATTGGACATACCACTATTCCGTCATATGAGTGTGGAACATCTCTATCAATATATAAGAGGGAAAGATAAAAATTATTTTTTCTATTTTTTTATATATCTAAAAATAGATATATCCTAAATAAAAAAAATAAACATGATTTTGAAATTTTTATAGACAGATGAAAATCCTTAATAATGTTACCTATATACTAGATCCAGCTATTAAGTCAATGAAAATTTCAACATTAGTGTAGACCCATGTTTCAACACTACCCTTCTTGGCCATATATTATTATATATACATATAGTAAAATTAAAAATTATATTGTGTTATTATAAAAAAACATACAATAAATTTTCAAGATGATCATCAGATTGTTATCATAGTGAATTATATCATAAAACTAGGGAGTTTGTTTCATGTAGTAATGAAAATAATGGTATACATGAAAATTTAAAAATCAATTTTATATTATTAATTCCATAATATATGACTTATAATTAATGGAATATATTCTATTTATTATTTTGAATCATAATGTATCGTAAAATTGGTCAATGTTAAATCTCTAATGGGACCCCATTATTGTTTTATCATCATTAACTTTCTAAATCCAATAGAGAACACATTGATGATTTTTTGGGGTGTAAAGAATTCTATGTCTTAATGATTGATCATATTCAATAATTTATATTCATTAAATTGAACATCATCCCAACCATATATTAGATGGTAGGGTATAAGTATTTAAAAATTATAAACCAATGGCTTACATTCCCTACCATATCAAACAAAATCAATAGTAGAATAATAAGATAGTCGATCTATATAATATGTTGTATCACCCTCAATATAATTGTGGTGCTGGTTTTGAAAACCATATTCGAATTAATAACTAGTACAGTCCACTAAATTATGATGTACAATTATCCCTGCAATATTAAATACAAATGAGAGGGGAAAATCAGGGAATGACATATTCGATGCACTTCCCATTCAGATCATTTTTCGTTATTATAAAAAATACCCATCTCTCTAGTTACCAATTAAATGTATGAGTGTAAATTAAATCATGCATGAGACAAATAAACTTTTACATGGTTCACCCTTACAAGTTTACATCCATGGAGAATACAATAAAAATGTGTTGATTGTAAAAAATCAACTAATGTGCATTGCCATGGATGGTGGTTCAAGCCAGATCGTGTCTATACCAAGGCTCACATACCTTATAAGGTTTAGGTTAAACTCACTAATTTTCCAAGGTTCCCATTAAAATTCTTCTTTACCTTGATCAATTCTAGTCAAAAAAATCATCAACTTATTCTTCCATTACTCAGTACATTTGAAAATGATCCACTGATAGTTAATGGGCCAGTAGGTCACATAATTTTCATGAACACATGAATCATAAACTATAGAATAATTCAATTTTGATGTCATGTTTGGACTCATAGATGAAATCCACCTTTACAAATTTTGTTAGTTCAAGGAAAATACATTAATAAATTATATATCCATGAAATTCATTGAGTCCTCTACAGAATTCCTTTCTTTCTATGTGAAATTCGCCCCTCATTGTGGTGCGAGTGAATTGTAGACCACTTCTCTTCCGTGGACCATCCCTACTCTATAGACTAATTCAAACTCTAAGGAACAAATATCCTCTCTGTCCCACCTTAACTTATGTATACTACCTCCAACATTGCAGAACTTCTCCTCCCATAGACCTCATGTTCTTTCCTGGAAAAACATCCACCGTGGACCATCTCATGCATTGGAGACCATTTTTTGTTGTGGGAAATAGTGACCATAAAACCACATTCATGAACTATTCCCAAAAATACAATTCACCCATAGTGGATTTATACCACACAAAATCCTCTCTTTTTTGGACTCCCCCAAAAAATCTTTCAGAGTAACATGAATTCTTCATAGAACGAAGATTTTTTCTAAATAAAATTTCTCCTAATGTAATGATAGGATTAACTATCCTTATATAAATAAGTATATCTGAAAATTCCAAAAATCCATTTTAAAAAAATATTCTATGATTTACAATGTTCACCACGAGTTTTTCTCCTCCCATGAATCATTTCTATCTTTGGTCCTTATAGAATATTCCGTTGTAGCAACCAATCACTTCCATTAATGAAACCATTCACAACTCCATAATTCCATTATACTTTTTTTTGAATGAAAATCCATCCCATGTACTATGAAAATTTCAACAAACCATTATACATACATATATTACATACCAAAATTCACTACCTGTATAATACTGCCATAAAGAATCCATCCCTTTTCTGATTTTCATGGTTGTTCTGCATACCGCTTTTTTAGTCCATGAGATGTTATTACTAATCCATGAAATATGCATACCTACTTTGAAATTCAATCATTTATAAAAAAAATTCTGATATTGAGGCCCAAAATATTGGAATACATTATGAAACTGTGTCACCAAAAACACCTACTTATAAAGTCACCATCAATATTGATTTGTGGCCATATGTCATTTTCAATGAACACAATCACAGAAAAACATTTCCAAAGAATTCTTTGATGTATTTTTACCAACATGTAAACTGGGAATAATGTGTTAATTATGTCATGGATTATACTGTCACTGAAATTAATGAACTACGTTGTGTATATGGATATCATTAAATTTTAGAATTATATATATTCTATTAATAATTAATAGTATTCAAGAAAAGAATTACAAACACCACTATACTCTCCACAGGTTTCTCATGGAACATCGATAACCACTTATTTATTGATAAACGTAGGTGTATGTTTAAATTATTTTTCTACATCTACATCATTTATGACAAAAAAACTTGATAAGATAATGGGTATTCTAATGATCTTCTAAAGGTTAAAAAAATCAAAAAATCAATGTTATGGGATGGAAAATATTTATTTCTATGAATATAATAAAGAGCAATATTTTATAATATATGGTAAAAAAAGAAGGTATTAGTGACAAGAAAAAATTTTCTAGGAATCTCTGAATGTATGAATGAATGGATATATGGATGAAATTATGATTTTAATAAAACAAATTATTATCTCACCACTTAGAGAATATATCTAAATTTAGTAATGATTGAAAAAGTATTCTGTACAATGTGATTTAGGATAAAAAATATGCGATTTTTTGATAAGAGTGAAGGGGATCAATTGTGATAATGATCAAATATTCCACTTTTAGCCATTTTACATACAAATAGGGGTTTATGTGGTCATTCAACTAATTTTTTGGAATAATAATGAAGAATAATATTTTAAATAATGGCCATTTTCATATAATTTGATTTTCCAACCCTCTATTGGACATAATTTTTTGATGGGTTTTTTTTATTCTAATGAATTTCATTAATGATTGATCATATAAGAGATTAAAAAAAGTAGAAATATAGATAAATATTATTGTGTCATGTAAAAACAATTATTTTCAAATGATAATCCAATATTTTTTTTGGAATCTACACTTCAACAATTTATAATCATAATGTGTTGTATGATAATTTCAATTCACTTATACTTATCAGAGACATATAAATACCCATCATATCAATATTTTTATGTACTATTTGTTTTTTCAAGAGTTTTGGAAAAATTATTTTTCAAATATAAAAATAATTTACTTTCATATAGTACAAAAAAATAGAATATTCATGTAATCTGATTTTTTGAATTTAAAATTACCATGCATAATACCATAAATTTATTATAAAATTCATGATATTATTATTATGACACCATTTATAAATATGTTTTTTCATGTAAATTGATACTTCCAAATGTGAGTGAATGTCCATAGAAATCATTTTCTCCACTGACATTGTGTTATTAACTCACATTTAATGCCTCCCTGTGTAATTACATAATCTGATTCCAAACATGGGACTAAACTGTATGATAACCAAGGAGAACATGGGGGAGGGGGGTAATTATGTTATAAAATCATTTTTTAAATTTTTAAATCTTATTAAAATCACAGTACCATAAGAGACACTGAAATATTAATTAAATAGGTTATTAAATTTTCCTTTTATAAATGTTTTTGTATTTTATACTAGAGTGGAGGTTTCGTTATTTCTTGAAATTTATTTCACATCATTTTATTTTCGTGATCCATGATTGTATAAAATCATGTATAAAAACATATGAGAAATATAATTTTTTTAATTTTTTAAAAATATATGTTCATTAAGAAAGAGATTGATATTAATAGTGTGTTAAATAATAAATTAACTAGTAAAATAAATATCAATGGTGTGGTTTTGTCAACATCACTCTTACCTAATGTCACTACCTTAAAAATGTGTTTGATTTGAATAATTATTACAGAAGACTTCTTTTCTAACTCCTCCACCAGTTTCACTCAACTCAAATGGGTATATAATAATTTATCATAAGTCAAACATGATTAATATAAATAATTTGTATTAATATTCTATACGGGATTATTTCATTTAAATCATGTGAATCTCCATCACAAACCTGTTGTAGATTCTCAAATAAAAAACTAATATAAATTCTATGATTATGTATAAAAAATAATTATTTATTCATCTTATAATCAGTATTTAATATCACAATACATGGAGTACAATTGGATGTAATATCATTTTTTATCTATATTAATCCACAACATCCTTTTTTATGACTGATTGTGGTTTTGTAATACCATGATCATTCATGAAGGAACAACCTAGTTTTTTTATGGTCTTACAATCATTACATTGATAATGATGTTTCTCTAGGGTGCATGTCATGTATCGAGGATTTTTTTTTGGGTTGTGGGACAATCTAGGGGGAGAAATTTTCCCAAAAATTGTTCATCACATGGTTGGGGAATTCTAATTATAAAATTTGTGTTGGGCTACGGAAATTGTCTCACCAAACCCCAATCAGATAAATGATTTCCCTGAAGCTCCATGCGGTTTTCCAGAAAATGTTGGTTCTTATAGGAAACCATGTAGATTGGACTCACTTGGATATAGGGAGTGACATTATTGGAACCTGATTTAGATAACTATGTGTCCAAACCATGATACCCATAAAATGAGGGAATATACACTTCTAACTATCAATATTTAATTTTTTACCATTTTTTCTTCTTTATTCCAAATCATGAATGCTTTGTGATAGAAAAAAAATGTTATAATATTCCTTTGAATTATTTTTTATTGATTCATGGCCATTTTAGGAGAATTTGAGTGTTATTTGATGACCCGTGTGAGTCTAACATTCTACTTTTTATTATTTTATATATTAAGGCATGTAAAATCTATAGCCTTTTACAAAATACCTAAAAACCTCAATTTTCCAATACATTATATATTTGTGACTTTCTAGTTGTTTGAGTATGAATCTTGGGTAAAGGTTGTGAAAGTGTTCATCATTGGACATGATGCAAGTTGTCCAAAATCATTCTTTTCATGGTCAGGATGTGTTATATGTTCATGTAGTTGTCTTAGTAATATTCCATTCAATGATTTGATGAAGTTTATTTTGGAGTTCTTGACTTGGAATTAGATTTAGGATTGATATCCTTCACATACCTCTTTGGTTCTGTTGATGATATGGTATTGACAGAGGGTTACCCATGTTGTATGTTGTACCCTTGAGAGTGGTGTCAAAAATTGTCAAATACTGAAACAAGGGAAATAAGAGAGTGAATGGGTTGTGAATTGTAACTGTGAAGGGGGGAGTGGTTTAAGGGTAGATTTAAATTACAATATGGAATATTTTTTGAAATTACAAAGGGAATGTGGAAGTGGATTAAACAATGTATATGTATTTTGATCTAGTAATTATTTTTAATTGTTAAATATGATTATTATGTGAGAAATTATTTAAACTTTTTATATTTCGCATGGTCATTTTTAAAGTCGTATAATTTTAGATTTCATATGATGGTTCTAAAAGTGGGTGTTCTTCGCTATTCATAAAAACACCATAATGATTATTTCATGTTGTCAGAAATAGGAATGAAATCCCTGGGGATGGTTTATTTTTTTAATGTAGATGATATATGTTTGGAATGGAGGATTCATGTTGACTATAAAATGAGGTTTTTGACATATATTTTTTCATTTTTTGTGAAAATAATTAGATGTTTATTGTTCCCCCATTTAAAATAGTATATTGGGTGATTAGCACAATGGTATATGTGTTAATGGGATATTCAATATTAGTGGGTGTGTATATTGAGTTATAATTATAAATGATGGATTTTTGTAATGGTTATAGCATTTGTTTGTTAAATGTGTTATGTTTAATTAATTATGGGAACATATCTTGGTTTTATTTGTGTTATCGGACTATTTCACCTCCCATGGATCAGGTTGGACAGGGGATCTAATCCTCACCCCTCTAACAGATTGGTTGGAAATTCAGGCATAATTTCTTGAACCCAAACGATTTCATATAGTGAAAGTACGAAGCCCGTGGATACATGTTGTGTGTTATGTAAAAAATATATGGGATTTTAGACTGAGGATATATTCTTCCCAATATATTGTCGTGGTGGGGGTTGGGATGTCGTACAAAGGCTCTATATTTCTACAAAAAATAGTGACGAAATGATTACAATACTGAGTATTCACGGTATGTTAGTAATTTTTTTAGTAAATTCTTATGTAATTTGAACTTTCTGTATCTTTCTATGCATTGGATCAATCATCTGGTGAATCTAGAACTAGAATAATTTCCCATCTATTACTTTATACAACTTTGGGGTTGTACAACTATGTTTTATTGATATCCTACTAAGCATACCATGTCAAATGGTTACCCTAAAAGAGTTCACCAGATTTAAAGTAGATGTTTAGAATAGTACATGGTGTTTTTTACATAAATTGGCTATGTGGTTGGAGCATCGGATTTCAGGACTAGGTTGGGACTATGGTCCATTTTTTGGATATTTTGGTAGTGTGGTTTTTCAAATTTGTATTGATTATTTCACTAAAAATATTATATTCATTTATTTTTAATCAAAATTTGTTATTTGTTATTTATTTAAATTTTCCCTATGTTTTCCATTTTTTGGTCCTATTGGTTATTATATCTATTGCCAATTTTTATCTATGATTTTATCAAATGTCTATGTAGATTATTCCTATATAACCATTATAGACCCTTGGTACTAGCTAAGGGCCTCTAGTGTATGAAGAGGAATTCTCAATGACATATTACAACATATCATGAGTCCTTAACTATTGTAGCCACTTCTTTAGGGGTTATGTAATGTTGAAAAAAATGGTCTTTTGTATTATTGATGGGGAATAATAGATTAGAGATTGTTATTTTGTTAAGATGTGGTAATCAGCACATACTAAGGTACCTGCAGCCCCATGTATGAGGAGAAATATAAGTTTCCTAGGGTGGGCATTGATGACTAATTTTGTACCTTTTCAATTTGCTGCAGTTTCAAAATTGTTTAGAAATGGATTGGATGATATTTAATTATAAGATTTTATATCTTATGATGGCATAGAAAGATAGGGATTGTAAGTTCATATATCATTCAAGTCAAATAATATTGTTAGGTCATCAGTATTTTTTATGTTATTAATAGATCCCTTTGATTCATATGATGGTTTGGTACATTTCAACATATAAATTTTTATATTGTTATTCCATTGAAATTTTTGATAATATAAATTTTTTTATTAGTGTATTTTAATTTTGATTGTTTCATGGAAATGATGGGTTATAGAAATATATTTTTTTCCATTTAAATTCTAGGGTTTTGAAATGGATTTTAATGAAATGTTTTAAAGTATAATTTCGTGTTCTTTTAATAGAATGGGTGAGTTAATAGAAGAAATGGGGAATTTATTTATTGTCAAGACACCGATTATGGGTATCCCATGTATTGGTTATTATCCTTTGGTATGGGTTGTTTGGGCTATGAGAAGGCCTTAGTTCTAGACCATAGGTTATGGTGTGTGATACCATATGAGGTTTTGATGTTCTAGTTAGTAATAATATGATGGTTTCCTCTATCGATTGGTTGGGCCCTCAAAATTATGAAATAATGTCTATTAATAATGATGGGGTCACTCTTACAGGATGAGACCATGCGATTTATATTTTAGACAATAGAGTGATTGTTTGGATTGTGGTTCTAATGTGTTTGTGAGAGAGGATCTTTGGTTTGAATCCCATAATAAATGGTTGTTTGCTGTGTTAGAATAGTTGTTTTTAGAACAGGGGTAGGATTTCCACATATTTTTTTTAAACAAAAATTTGTTTTATGACTATGAATTAGAGGGATATCTTATTAAATTTTTAAGGCATGACTCCAATTTAATGAGTAAGTATCATTTGACCTTAATGGTGTCTCAAGAGATGGGTCAAATGGGATTGATTGTAAATTTTTGTGCATATGTAATAGGTGAATGTGTGAAATTTGTAGTGAAACATGTATATTGGTTCCTAGTATGGTTTTGGCTATTAGGCTATGTGTAATATGCAATAGTTTTAGAGAAGTGAATTTGGTTTTGTCTATGAGCCAATAGTCTAGGTATAATTGAGGGTATCCCCATGGGGGTTAACTAGAAGTTGCAAGTACAATGAAAAATGATGTAGTTGTTGTTGCATCAGACTTGGGCCAAATGCATGGTGGGTAGTTGTGAATTGGGGGGACCATACGGGGAAGTAGACATGTTGTATTGATGTAGTAGATGTGGAAATAAATTTTGATTTTTGGTTTACAAAACAACATTTACCAAAAGGTGAATCGAATATTATGGTATATATGTGATAGTAGGGGGGTGGGGTTGGTTCCATTTTTGGTATTACATGCATAATGAGTTGTTTTTTAGGATGACACTATTGGGAGTCCTTCTATCCCAATGTTTCTAACAGATTAGGAGGCATATTGAGTACCGTAAGATGTTGTTCTGCCTAACTCTTGGGGTTTAATGAATCATGGAATTTATATTCATGGTATTGTGTAGTAACAAGAATGTGTGATACCATGAGGGCTTTGATGAGTTCTAGACAAGGGAACATGTTGGGGAAACATGAAATCATTTGGGATAGGTTAACTTGTAACTGAAAATTAGAACTCATATTTTTCTAAGATACCGAAGGGGCAATAATAGCGTTGAATTAGAACATTTATATTTTGTGTGTGTATTGATTAAATGTGTTTATACTATTAATAATTGGGGTTTTTTTGGTGGGAATCATGATGAGTGGTGGAGGTGGTGACATTGGAGACATTGGTTATCAGATACATGGTATAGGGTCATCAAATGATGGAGAGTTCGTCTTGTTGTCCTTCATTAGTCATGAAGGTAGAGTGTCAATGAGATTTCAGTTGGACGGAAAGACTGAGACTATTGACATTTCAAGCTTCCCTATAGGGGGGTTTGAATTTAGTGATATATATTCTGTGGTGGTGATCTTCGATAACTGCTTAGTATATTTTTAGCATGTGATCATCAATCCCTATATCATAGCGTCAATTTATGATACACAATGGTATTTTTATCTTAACCCTTTCTACCTAAATTATTTTTGGATGGGAATAAAACCTATCGGAGGATAAAATATGGGAGTAGTGTGTGTTTGTGGATATAATATGGTTGGTGAATGTACACAATCAACCAGTAAGATGGGCGTCCTCAGGATGGACCTAATGTCGAAGAATGTCATCTGTTACATTCATGGATTCTAGGGAGGAGGAGTAAATGGAGTTTTTAATTTTATTCTATGGATGTTGGACTATCATATCTAACATTGAGGTTTAGTTTTGTGACCAATGTGTAAGGCTATGTTTGTTCTAATTTCATAAGTGTTGTAGTGGTGGTGCGAATCCTAATGTGGGGAGTGATATGTAATTCATATAAGTGTATATAAGACAATGTAGTAGGTGTGGTGGCATCATGATTCCAATGATAATCCATTAAGTTGAATTATTGGATTATTTGGGAATTCCCATCTTGGCCTTGGATGTGATGGTAAATTTACTTGAGTGATGGTTTTGGGCCCTGGTCTGTTTTAGAGGTAAAATGAGTGATTTCATTAGAGAAGTGTTAGTGGGTGTTGTGGAAACCTAAAACAGATTTGTTGAAATAAATGCTAGGATTTCTATGTTTAAAAATGGTTGGGAATTATCTCATGGAGGTTCCTGTATATGAAGGAGAAATTTCATAAGAGATGTTGTGTCATGTCCGAGAAGTCGGCCAATGTGCCAACATTGGATGTTGGGTGCCAAAAAAATGTATTAGTCAGGATGACCCGACAAGGATGGGTAGAGAGTGTCTGGAGGTTAAGAGCTATGATACAATTCATATTTAATGTTTGAATTATTATTGTGTCCTAGTAATGGTCATTTTTTGAGTAAGTGTCAGTTATAGGTTCGACGAAATCATTTTATTGGTATTGGCCAACTTTTCCTTTTATAAATGATTGAAGATCAACAAGATATTTATAGAACAATAAATATCCTGATCTAGAAATTGGAATGAATGAATACATAATAGTGATATAACACTATAAGCAATTGAGACCATCATCACATATAATTTATAAATATTTTAATTAAATAAATAAAAACCTAGATTGAAATATTACATTGTTTATGGATCTGAAAATAGATATGTGTTATGATGTCATTGAAATGTATGAATCATAGTATATTCCCTCTAGTGTTCATCCACACATCATACACAAATCCTTGAACTTACTCATATGAATCAATGGGTTCTAATATGGTAGATCCCATCAATTATGTCGTTTACCTTTGATATCCATCAAAACCAGTTCTAAATCATTATAATGCATTAGAAATAGAATCGAGAGTGGGATATGGAGGAAGATAGCTCTCCATTTATGGGGGTGTTCATAGGAATGAGATCCCTGTAGGTCTTCAAAGGATTATCTAAATTTTTTGTGTATAAAAAATGAATTAGCCTACTCATAACGAAGTGAAATTGGGTGTATATATTAGTTGGGTAAAAATAAAATAATTAGACAAGTTCCATTCATTATTTATTTAATTCCTTTATAATCACATGTTAAATATAATAATATTATAATTATTTATTGACTTGTGATAATGATATGAATTAAATTAAATATTATTTAATCAAGTAATATTCGATATTTTTTATTTAATCACTAGAACATTATGCTCTGTCCTCGATTCCTCCATATTATATACCGAGCCTAAATTAATGACTATTTATATAATAAATATATATCACTACATTTTTCACGAACAAATATATGAATATAAAATTCATAAAATTGAAAATAAATATTTATTTTGATCAAGAATACATAAATAATTATTAAACCACATAAATAAATAATATTTATCCAACTTATTTAGGTAATAAATAATAATATATTAATTAACCTGTAATATAGATTCACATAGTGTGTGACCATCTTGACCACTTTCATAGTGACATTAGGTGAAGCATAAAAAGACCAAGGTTGACATCAAGAAACATTCCAAGGAACCCATATTAGATGAACATATTTTTGAAATTACATGATACCTAATATTAATTCTTACTAGGTAATATAATCCCTTCATCAGAATATCACAAATAAATAAATTTTCATGTTGGTGCAATCAACATACGTGATCAATGTCTATTTTTTTGACATAATGGAAATTTATCATGGCTATTATAAAACATGTACATGTATTAATTATATATATATCATTTACAAAAAAGGTATTGAGATATCAAATTTCATTAAATAATATATGGTAAAAATATTTTCATCCATTATTCATTAATTCAATATTAAACGTGACACGTGAAACAGATCCTTCCTCATTAATAACATAAATCATCATAGTTTTCATTATTATATCAATGTACAAGGCTCATAATACACATTAATAATAATATTATAGTCATAGGACCAATACTAATTATTGTAGTTATGAATATCCAATGATATATATAAGTGTTGATTTCATACTGCAATGTTTTGTTATCCCAATATCCTACTATATATTACCAAGGGTGTACACGTTGGGATGGTGTATCAATGACCAATGAGTCTCCACCCTTTATATCTTGTATCATTTTGGTCCATCAATTGATATCATCCATTTATTGAACATAATGTTAGAATTGTAAGAATTGATGCATATTACATTCAGGTTTTCATCATATAGGGTTACTATAATGACCATTTAGTGGAACAACTAGTGTTTTGACTTGAAGACAGACTATGTTATGCAGAACAAATTTATGATTTTCTAATAGCTTTTAATTTTATATCCCTCATATGAAACTCATTCTTCTTCTGAGACAAGACTTTTTCCATGGGGTCTTGAATGTTCTCTTCCATGGTTACTCTTCTAACTAAAACATCACCCTTATGATGAAAATACATCATGGGGTTATACATTCATTGTAAGTTATTTATATGTTTGTCCAACCATGGATATTTTTCCAGAGCCAAAACTATAATACATTCACTATACAACGAGATAGGTTCATTACTGTTCTATTCCATATCTTGATCCAAGACAAAATTAAGAACCATAACAGATTCATTGGATGAATCCAAGAATTATATATTCTCAAGCATCATTGTAGAATTATCAACAACTATATTCTTGTAACTATTCCATTTCACTACTCCTCCATTGAAACATAAAAAATATCATTATATTGACTCTAAATCATTATATTATTTCTGTAAACAAGCATCAGTGAATCCGCAGATGACTTGATCCTCATATACTCTATAATCATTGAAAACATATTTAGTTCATATGAAATGCTTAAGGATATCTTTAATAGTATACCAATGTTGTTCTCATTGATATAATTTATATCTACCTTCCATGATCAATGAAAAAAAACATCAAGACATGTATATAACATAGACTACCTGATTGATCCAATTTATAAAGAATATTAGATATTCCTCATTCTCTCTTTCTCATGTTTTTTCATAGGATTGATTTTCATCTAAAGATACAAACCATGTGACACTGGAACCAAACCCATAACCTATTTCATCATATTCAATATATTTATTATCTAGTCAACATATGTACTTTGATATAGTCCAAGATTCTCTTGAAACTATCATGAATAATCTTGATCCCTTTAATATAGTCTACATCACCTATGTCATTCACGGAATCAAACATGGTTAAAAAGTCCTTAAAAGTCTGTAAAATAGTTATTTCATTTCAAATTAGTAATACATCATTAACATATACCACTAAGATAGTGTAAATGTATTTACTAAACGTATTGTAAACACACATCAAATATCCATTCTTTACGAAACCAAATTTTATTATGGATTCATCAAATAGAAAGTGGGATGACCATGATGCCTACTTCAATCCATAAATGGATATGTATAACCTAAAAATATTTATCTCATCACCAAGATTAACAAACCCTTCCTGTGTGTCCTATTTAAATCTTCCTAAAGGTCCACATTATAGAATAAATTTTTTCATCCATCAACAAAATATATTGGTCATGGTTTTCATCTATAGAATGTAGAATTCTGATGGATTTAAACATGGAAATTAGTGAATCGATTTCATCATCATAAATTCCATAACTTTTTTTAGACACTTTATCAACTAGACATTATTTTGTATGTATTTACATTATTTTCCATGTAAGAATACCTCATGAATATCCACTTGCATCGATGCAGTACTACAAAAATTGGAATATATATATTAGAACTCAAACATAGTATTGATAGAAGGTATAAATTTTATAATTCAATGATTCTTTCCTTATTATGGATTTTAATATCTCTTATACATTATTTTAGGGGATAGTTTCATCATTTCCAACCAATAATAAGAGACATTCTTTTGTTAGTAGAAAACTATATCAATATAGTTCTCTTACCTCTCTTACATTTCTATGCAGTACATATGTTCCAGGAACATCTACTTATACATGGTCATTGACAATATATTCTTATAAAAACAATTGTGTAACTTTAGAGTCAACCTCATCAATGTCATTATTTCTTCCACAATCCATTTTTTGGATTTTCTCTTAATCAATAAAAAATGCTAGTCTGGAAATGGTGAAATTTTTTTCTATGGTGTTTTATATATAGTTTCTATTTAATGCCTTCAGATATCCTATAATGATAAAACAAATTCCCAGGGTTATAGTTTTTTTACTAAAGAGGCCTTACCTAATGTCTCAGAACACGATGTATGTGTGTTTGAAAACAATGATTCTTTTTACTCCAAAGATTGACTGGAATTCCATTTTTTTAGATTGGTCTCTCATTTAATGTTTATTCCATATTTTGGATGCATATCCCCAAATGGATAATGGTTGATGAAAATGGATTATCATCAACCATACAATTTCTAAAAAGTTATGATTCCTCCTTTCACTGACATCATTCCACTATGGTGTGTATGGTATGATGAGTTGAGAAAGAATCCCAAACTCCATTTGAATGTAGATGATCTATATGATAAGATATTCACCACATTGATCTGATCTAGGCTAAATTATATTTTTTACATGATGATTCTATAATGAATTCTTGAAATCATATAATTTCTCAAAGGAATCAAACTATACCTCATTTTGTGGAAATAAAAATATCTTCACAAGTCATCAGTAAAAGTTACGAAATTCAAATACTCACCTGTAGAATATAATTGAAATGGTTGACAAGTGGTAGTGAAAACCAGTTCTATATGCTATATGGTCCATTCAATATTCCCACTGAATAAACGTTTTATAATTTTTCCATTGGATGAATCATGACATCTATCTAGTAGTATCATTTTAGATGAGTCAAAATAACCCTCATGACATATATTTTTCAAACACTTCTAATTTTCATTATAGAGATAGTAATAAAAATCATGGTGTTATATGAGTCACCTGAACATGGTTCATTATTAATTTACAACACATGGTTTTAATAATGAAATGAATAAAACAATTATTAAAATGTTCAATAACACAACTTGTGTAATATTTAAAAAATAAACATCTTTTACTTCCAAACATAAAAATAATCATATCTTCCTCTATGCATGATATATAAATTATTTTATTCATAAATATAGGTATATAATACAAATATTTTAAGCCCATGAATCATTAATTCTGTTAGTGAATGGAGTTAGTCACCAATTGATAGAGAATCCATCCTTGCAGCATTAGTATTTCTCATATCCACCTCTCATTTGGAAATAATTATTTATTTATATTGTTCATATTGATTTATATCAATGTGATCACTAGAATATGTATCTAATTTCCAATTTTTGTATATGGTAACATTAAAATTGATATCAAAAGTTACTTTTTCATCCAATATCATTATAATGAATATCCTCTTCCATTGGCATGACGTTAAAAATGCAAAACATACTGCCTCTTTTTTCCTTCTCATGCCTCTCGATCTTCCTCTTTTTAGAAGGATAGTACATAGGACCATTATGATACTAATAGGATTTAGACCACATTTACTTATTCTTACATTCACATTCACTATAAGGACATAATGTACTTCATAACCCTTGACCTAGTCTACATGGAGATTCAATGTAAGAAGTACTCAATGACTCTTATAATTTTTTCCCATGTTGTAATCAACAATATAACATGATATAGTCGTTGGAAGTGATAAATATATGATATTTTATTGAATATATTGTGGGAAATGAATTCATATGAAGTCTAAGCTTTCAATGTAGCCAATATGTTTGAAAACATGAGGACCAACTGGTAAAAACTCTCTAAGATTAGTTCTAAAAAAATAGTTGGGGAATTCATAACTCTATTTTTTTCTTGATTATCATGATAGGGATCCTAAACATGATACATAATTTATCACATATCCATGTCCTCTTGTTTATTGAAATTATAATTGGACATGGAAGATATCATGAATTATTGAACATCTTTGGAATCGTATGACGGTTTCTTATAGAATGATAACTCCTTTTCACTTGCACCATTAGTAAGTGTATCAATAAATGGCTCTTTTAGAACATAAAATTAAACACATAGGAACCTTTTCCACTATTGTAAATTTCTGTTGGTGAGAAGGTTTCTTTTATCGAGTATGGATCACAATGATATATTCAAAATCAATTTTTTATATTTCAATATATAAGATAATATAAAAAATAATTATCATGAAATATTTATAAAAATAAATAAATATTATATTTGTTAGTCTCAAACTATTTTATTGAAACCTAGTATCCCCCACCATTAGTTTGTAAATAAAATGATTAATTGAAATACTAGTGTCATGGATCCATATTCACATCTCATTATAAAATACATTTTTTTGATTAATTATGAATGGTTTAAGGTTTTCATTGTAAATGATAACTGCATTAACTTACAGTTCCAAGATATTTTGAGTGGACTCCCCAAACATAAAATAAATAAATTTTATTAAAAAAACCTTTTACTCACAATTACAAGAAGAATTAACTTATTATTAATTCATTTATTTGAACTATGATAATTCCACACAAAAGAAAAAAATCATGTCTCAAATAATTGAAAACAACATAACTTTTTCTACTCAACCACTTCAAACTATGATTCAATTTTAACTGATGTACTGGAAGGATATATAGACTAAATTATAATAAATAATTAATTTTATACATTTATGTATAAATTTCCAATTATTATATATATTAAAATAATGGTTCATATTTTTTTGGATTTACGTAAGTTAATAACCATGTATTATAAATACTTTACACATATGCCTATTTATGTTACTTCAATGTTGAATTATCATTAATTCCATAAAATTAAATGATCATGAAAAAAATACCTAATGAAATAACCCTAAAACATGATAACAATTTAATAATAATGTATTATCATCATGATTATTTACTAATGGTTAGTTTATCTGGTGTTTAATAACCTAACCACTAATGAAAGGGGAAAGCACCATGATTCAATTACGGTTCATGTTGTATCGTTCCACACATCCACCAAAGTATCTGTCAGGGATTGGTTTTACCTTATCTCCTAATAAGAACTTCTCCCACTATAATGAAATCTACAACCATTACATTTTATTTTACTCACAAAAAGGTGAGGTAAACATGGGGTTTACATTAAAGAAACTATGTTCACACATTCCCTTGTTCAATAAGAGGATAAAAACATGAATACATACAATTTAATTTAGTAATAAAGTAACTAAAACTCATCTCATGAATTGTTCTGGTATTATTAGTATCATCCACATCGATGAACTGACTGAAAGATATAATAATACTAGAATTCAAATATTAATCATTCTTATTTAAGATAAACTATTCTTCAATTAATTATGTATCTGTGTTAATTAACTAATTCTATAATATTAATTCTCTTTATAATTCCATAGGGATTCTTATACATTAAAATTTTGACAAATCAAATTAATTCATTTAGAATTAAATCAGTAAATAAATGTACATTATAGGAATCATGGAGAATACACCTCTGATTCAACTGAACATGTTTTATAACCATGTATTATTTACTCTTGTAACATATGGAATACATAACTTATCATGTACTTTATGATTTCTTATTACAAACAAAAAAAATTAAATGAATTAAATGATTTTCTTAGTAATGTGATATGATTCAATTCACATGGAGTTTCACCTATAATATGAGTCATAAATGATATGATAATTTGAAAATCATGAAAATATAAATTAAACAGACACACACACACACGTATATTAAAATACCATTATGCGGCATGACTTAAAAACATGATGAAATCATACAGGATCATGTATCAGGGTATACAAATTATAATAAATTAATATTAAATTTCTGTTATTTGGAATATCTATGTGACATGTATAGGTGAGTTACTAGTAGTGAACATCTCTCGCCATCTATCCGAGATACATATTAAGGGACTCATTGTGTAAATAATAACTCAAAAACATGGATAACATAGAATGTAAAAGCGTTTGACCATGATGTGGACTCTGAGTTACATATTCAGTCGTCAGGTAGGACATATATAAAACCAAAATCCTATCTGTTACTCAAAGGGACTACATTCCATGTATGTAGGATACAATGTATGTATTCTTCTTGACCATTCTCTAGTATGACAAGGAAAACACATGGCATAAAATTTAACTACACCAGACATCATTAATTCACACACATTGAATTAATTTTGAAAATAATTCATAATTTATTGAACACGATTACATGATGTGTATCTCTTGTCACAAAATTTTTACCATTGTGTTATGTGGCCAGAATCCAAAAAACCACTAGATTAGTTCATTGATTTTATTTCATTCTGAAAATTAATAACATTTATTAGATCATTAAGAAATTAAGGAGGACGAATCAGATCTTCCAGTTGGGATAAATAAATAGTAAAACTTGTATTTAAAAACTAAATACCAAATGTTGAAATCATGTATTATATTGAAAAAAATTAAATAATAATTTTACTTATTTGAAATCTCTAGTATGATCGTAGACCAATATATTTATCGTTGTTTAAATTTGGGATAGATCATTGGTCATGGAACAAAGAAATGTTTGTCACGACCCATCACACACTTTAACTGGCCCTTGAACTTATAAGTAGCATCAATGGGACATAACAATAGAAAAAATAGAGAGGATAATCACAAATTAATTATACTAAATTTAATTAAAAAATGAATGACCATGATCGAATTACTTCTCCTTTGATGGTTTTGATGAATGTTTTGTGTTGTTTTAGTTTTTTTATTGTTACAATTGTTGACTCCACCTAGTAAAGACACACATGATCCAAAAATAATTGGACATCGTAATAAGAGTCTTTATGTTTTAGTAGAGAAAATCCTATTAGTTTAATCATATTCCTTTAATCGTCTTGAGAACTACTTATAATGCATTACACTAAACCTCTACTTGAATCAATATTGTGAGGGTGACAGCTCTGTAGGTCATGAGAGGATTCCCTAAATCCATTTTGCACAATAATAAAATAATGAATTTTATTATTGATAAAATAATATAATTATGTTTACATTCCATTATGGTTAATATAATATAACTTCAAAAGTTCTCGTTATTATATATTTAGTCCATATAGAACCCGATGTCAACTAACAACACTAATATTAATATTCCTCAACATGCGCTTATCTTGAGAATTAAATAAAATATTATTTACTAAATATTATTCAATATTTTTTTTATCCCTTGACCAATAAACTCATTCTTTCTTTCCTCCACAATATTTATCAGGCCGTAAATAATGATTATTTATTTATTAAATATATATCACCACATTATTCACCAATACAATTATAAATATTATGTTCTTTAAATAGTGAATTATGATTTATATAATATCCAGAAAACATGAAAAATTACTAAACCAAAAAAAAATATTTACACAACTCATTAAATGTTGAATCATAAAATATTATTTCACTCTAATTCTAGTTTCACATAGTGTGTTACCGTCTAGGATTATTTCATAGTGGAATTTGGTGAGGCAGTCGAAAGTCCATGGTTAGCATCTAGAAACATCCAATTGAAGTCGTAGAGAAAGAAGTTATTGTCACAATAACATGATAACTCATATGAATGCATACCGTGTAATATAATCCCTTTATCATCATATCTCTAATCAAGAAGGTTGCATTCTAGATTTATCAAACTATGAGATAGCTTTATTTTTCTTATACTTATTCTAAATTGATAATTTATATTATAAACCATGGATATTGATTTATTTGGACAAAATATTTCATATTAAAGGGATTGAGATATCATCATATATTATATAAAAAATTTGAAAGTCGCATTCACTAATTATTAATTGATGCAATATTTATTGTGGCTCACCTAGCATATCCAACCTCAATGTGAACATCATTCATAATAGTTTTCATCAATACATCAAATTACATGAATCATAAAACTAATTAATAATAATGTATACGAAAAAATACACTTGTTCATATATAGGAATAACCAAAGAAACATATAAATTTGGATATTCTACTAGAGGGTCTCGTTTTCAAAATATCCAAATAAATATTATTAAGTATGACACCATGAATGTTTTACTCAAATACATACATGTCTCCACCCATGATATCATGTATCATTTGTGTCCATAAATTTATAATATCAATCTATAAACAATACTTTAATTTATCGTATGATACCACATCTATGTTTTCATCATATCGGGGAACTAAAATGATCATTAGGATCAACATATACTATTGTGAAATTATAAAATACATTGTTATTAATAATAATAATCATTATTTGATACAATGATTGTTAATATTGAAAACTATGATAATATTTTATCATAAATTACACCGAAGACATTTCTTGGGAACCAACTAAAATATAAGAACCTAGTATAATTTTTTTCAAATATGTACTCAAAATGGAAATAATTTTTGTAGTTTATAAGGAAATAATAAATTTCAAAGTGTAATGGAATCTTAATGGATTTTTGTGTATGGTGAGTTGTTAAACATTCCAGTTTAGATATGATGGTTGAGTTGAGGTTCTGATTGTCTATTTTCGGATGATGTACGTTCTAAATATAGGAAAATGGTGGGTGATGAATTAATGATTATAATGGGGATCAACATATTTTTCTAGTATTTCGTTAGTGATGTTACCAATGTTTCATGTTCGATGGATTCTAGTAGGAACAATCTTAGTGTAATGGTTTGGTGACTATCATTGGATCTTGTATTGATATGTTGAATACCATGAGTTGGGAGCATATTCATATGATGTTCCTCATATGTTCGAAAGACAGGTGTGATCATTGGGAATTTAGTTTCAAACTAATGTAGAATGGTAAATGTGGATAGAATCATTGTCTCCCACTAGTGACAACAACCATGGGTAACTATTGGAATTTTTAGAAATGAAGTGATATGAAACTTAGTAGTATGGTAAGTTAATTATAAAGATATGTGTACCAAGGTTGTTCAGTTTGGATCTACTTGGTTAATGTAATGCTTCATTGGTTCCCTATAGTGCATTTTTTAGTGTTATTACCCTGATATTTGACTCTGGATTAATGTTGGTAATTATTTTTGAGGCTGATGAATCATCTAGTAGCATGAAGTCTATAATAGTATGCCTTTCTAGGGTAAATTATTTGGGGTAAATATTGTTCCGTTGATTTTGGAATTTTTAATGAATAAGAAACTTCAGGGAGAATCTTATGAGATGAAAATTGAAAGTTGGTGCCACAAACTAAATTTTTTCATGGAGGCTTATCGATGTTTAGAAATGTGTGTTGAGGAATAACCATTATATGGTGGTGATTTTTTAAGACCCTAAACATTTGTGAAGTTATATACTTGTTTAATATATAGTTAAAATTCCATATTATGGATAGTGAAGTGTTTATTTGGTGAATGAATATTATAAGTGTGTTTTGGGAGTGTAAGAAATTATAGGAAGAGGAAAAATCCAAACAGTGTGTAGTTAATTGTTGCTAGATGGTTACTATAAACTATGATCCTGGCTAGCAATACCGTGTGGAAGGAAAAAATTCTAGCAAAAGGATATTGAAGCTGATTTAAATTATTTTTCAAACAATATAGTTGATTTCAAGAAACAATCTATATTATCCCCATCTGGATAGAGGGAACAACATAGTTGGAAAATTTATTTTCTAATATAGAATCCTAACATTATGCCTCATAAAAAGTTGATAATTCTAATTTTGTGTCTTAATATTTAATCTTTCTAAACCAATTTTCTTCTATATTCATCCTCCAGTATCTTCGATGATGAAACAAACCATTATAGACTACCATTGGATGATTCTTTTTCGATTCATTGCTATATAGAGAGAGATATGGCAGGGATAAAAAAAGTAGTTGAGATAAATAGTCTAAACTTTTCTAATTTTAGGATTAGTACTTATAGAATCCCTTCACTTCTTCTAAATCCATAAAAACCAAACTTTTCTTGAAATTTTTACATTGGGGCCATAGTGTGTGTGATATTGAATCACAGTTAGATGTTAATCAATAATTATTTATTTGAATTGAGGTATGTGGTTTTAATGAGTTATCCCATTGCAATGATTTGTTTTATATGTAGGTATTTTTCTTAATTTTATTCCTTCTCAGGTTCTATTGAATTTGATTTTAGAATGTGACATGGGACCTATATTGGTGAGTGAGAAACTTAAAAATAGTGGATGGGTCCCTTTATGATGTGAGACTAAGTCTTAGTCTACCCATGGGGTATGTCAAACCTTTTAGAATGGTGACATAAATTGGTCATATATGTGATAAGGTATAAATGAGAGTGAATGGTTTATGAATTTTAATCAAGAAGTTGGTCTTTAATTTACTTTCAATCAAATTAATAATATGAGTTGTTTTGTGAATATCCTAATAGTATTTTGAAACATTTAAAATAGTGAATTTGGATTTTAATCTGGTTATAGTATTTTATTGAATAATATAATATGTAAGTGTCTATTATTTAAAAAGGATTCATGGAATCATGTAGATTTTGAATGTGGGTGTAATTATTTATTTTAATTGATGGTTTGAAATGTTGGTGTAATGAACCTTCTTTGGAAATAACATAATAAATATTTTAACTAGTCTAAAATGGTAATGAATCCCTATGGGGAAGGTTTTTTTCACTGTGGAAGAGCCATAGTGACTTTTAAATGAAGATTTTGAGTATTTTGTTATCAAGGATTGTGAAATAAATTAAATGATAATTGTTGCATAGTTTAATATATTATAAGGTGTTTTTGTCACAATTTTTTATGTTTCAATGATTTCTACCATGTTTTGGGATGTGTATATTGATAAATATATGTAAATTCTTATTGTGTTAAGTTGGTATGGTATGTTTTAGGTAATTATTTTTACTAAAGAGTAATATAAAAAACGTTAGGTGGTATGTGGGGTATGAGACTGTGGATCCTCCCATGAGTTGGGTTGGAATTATGATCTAAACCCCACCCCTATAATGTATGTGTTAGAAAATAATAATGATGCTTTAGGATGATAATTATTTAATTTCATGAAAATATCTAGATTAAGGATCCAAGGTAAGTTTTATATAACAATTTTTTGAGACGTCGAACAAAGATTCTATGCTTCCCAACATAGGGTTAGAATTAGGGTAGGGATGTGAGATCGTGGATCTATTATTCCCATGAACATGTTCATCATTTTATTACTATATTGACGATATAGGCTATGTTAATAAATTTTTTATAGTTAATTCCCATGTTATTGAATGTGTATGTAACACCTTATGATTCAAATCAGGATCTTGGTGCATCAAAATGTAGTTTAGTTTTTTGGTTGACACTAAATAATATGATGGATAAATGGGTAATTAGTACATATTTACGTCTATAACGTGCTCATTTATTGGGATGATTATTTATTGAAACTTATTATCCTCTTACACTATTTTATAGACTATCTATTAATATATAAGACATTATTAGTGGGAAACTAATATTTACTCAAACCTTGTTCCTTCCACCATGGAACATGGGTACTAGATCATACATCACTTATTTTAGGTACCAATTTGGGACAATGACCCAGTGTTTAGCTCATGAATGAGATGTCTTTTTGAAGCATGGTCTGTTAAGAAATTGTTCGGAATGAGGTTTGTTCATGGGATATATATATATTTTTGGTTGGGTATATTATTTTATTGACTACAAGGCATGATTCTTATTCATTATATTGTTATTAAATGTGTTTTTTATTACTTGTAGTCATTTTTCACATGTTTCCCATTTATTTCATCATATTGGTTATCTTATATGTCAGTATGGTTTTTATGTGGGTTTACATCCCTAAAATGTTATATTATTTTTAGTGAACCATTATAAACCATTATTATAGCCTACAACCTCTAAAAATGAGGAGGTTCTCCTGAGTTCATGTTATGAAAAAGATCCGAGAATTGGAAACAGTGTCAATGAGTTTAGGGACATTACAGGTAGTGAACACCTCCTCCATTATTTTTCAAATATATGGAAATGGTTCATTTTTTCAACTATTTTTGTGTAATACTCTTCTTCATTATCAATATGATAAGGTTTTAACGGAATAAATTTTATTGAGTACCTTATACATTGACATTCTAAAATATTATACAGAAATCAAATTCACTATTATGTCTAAATGATATATATGTCGATTATTTCAATAATTGTAAAAACATTCAAATATTATTCCAGTCCAAAGGGATATTTTCTATGTATTTTATATTAGAAATATCACGAATACATATTATTATTTATTAACCTGTAACACTCTTTATACATGAAATTAATATATTTATCCATGTGGATGACAATGCATGTATTAAAATATAAGTTCGTCATGATGTTTGTTCCTCCACATTGTCACCTATATCATTGTTTAGTTCTTTTTTCTAGAAATAAATCTTCATAATCGAATATAATGAATGGTAAATTAATCATTTAACATTTTTTTCTTTTTCACATAATCCATTTTTGCCCTTTTTCATTATATTACCACTTTTTAAATTATATGGTTTGATATTCATATATTAAATATCTTCTTATTGAAGTATTGAATATTATGAAGTGTATTAAAATGAATGAAATTGAATCATTATTTAAGAACATATCATGAAATTTTTTAAATATTTTGAACTTTAGATATATTTATTATTCTACATATAAGAAACTCAAATTAAAAAATGATCTACATTAATCTTGCATCATTAATATATTACTTCATTGAATGAATATGATCAAATTGAATTGATTTTTATTACGAATCTATCTACATATAAAAAATGATTTTCTTATAGTGTAATATTTCTAATTTTCATTACCAAGACTCGATACCTATATCCTAAAATAAAAATTATTATCATGTTTGAAAAAATAAAAAACTTAGAACAATCACATGATTTAGGGATGTTTTCCAGAATATCACTATAAATATAGATTTACAAAAATAGTAATATCATTAAAAATTAATTCATATTCAATTTTAAATAATTTATGTGAAACTTCTTTAAATATGTAACACATTTTACATTTTCAGTTATATTTTACGTGGACTATATATAAAGGGTTAATGCATGTTGATAGGTTTTCATAATGATTCAATCTACAAAAATCATTTCTAATATGTGACATTATCATTTTTGTTCTAGTATTAAAAAAATTGAATTTTTAACAAATAATGGTGTTTTTCCAACCTTATGAGTGTATTCATAAATATTATAAATTTGTATGCCATTATTAAAAATTCTTATCAATGAAATTTTCGAATTCGTTTAATAAACCATATAAAGACATGTAGAATTATTACATTGTAGAATCCCAATAAAATATGTCTTCATCCCAACTATATAAGGATTCTGACCAACCTTATGATGTTACTTTACAATTATGTGAGTTTCTTGTAGCATAATAATGGTTTCATGCCCTAATATTTCGAGATACTCTAGTGGTTTTACATAACCTAATTTGTGGATGTCTTAAATATACACATGTATGAAGTATGTCTATCCCAATCTATGAAACTAATTTTCCCAATAGTTGGTAAATCCATTGTTCTTATAACTTAGAATATTTTAATTGTATAATGGAAAATACTTTAAAACAAAATATACTAATAAATCCTTCATTCAACTATACGGTGTTAGTAGTTTACCCATTTAGATTTCTTTACAATATATGTATCAATAAAAATGAACCAAAAAAAATTACTTGTATCAAATTAGAAATAATAATTATTTAATTATTCCATCTATAATTTTATTTTTCATGTAAAAAATGTTTATTTAAATTATATCTTCATTAAATTATCAGGAGTGAAATATTTAATTTAATCTCATCTATGCATCACATTTGTGAAGATGTGACTTAATATATAAGGCCCCAGGCTTAAACCTTAATTTATAATGAATTAAATGAATAATTCACAATATGGATCTTTTCAGGTTTACAGTTTTAGAAAATTAGATCAAAAAACTTGCATTACATTCCTCATTTAGACAAAGTGGATACATAAAATATAGTATTAATTTTCCCTATCAACATAAACATATTTAAAATAAAACATGGATTCTTTATTGACACTTTATTGACACTATAATCATACCATATACCATTCCCTTGACCTGTGAAAAACATTTCTAAAACATGGGAAAAGCATAAAGAGCTCAGTAAGGCTTATAAAAAGTTTGGAATGGAAACATGAGTACATATATACATAAGAATGAAATCATAATTTACCTATAAAACATAATCACTTTAACATACCTCATAAAATCAGGAATAAATCATAGAAATCAAAAGACATAAAGGTAACTTCAGGCATTCATAACATTCTTACATTGGGAGTAAACCTCTTGGTTACATTTGGAATACCCATCACAGTATATTCCCTAAATCTCTACGGAGAAACCTTAACGTTTAACTCCTTCGCATTACCCAATGCATTGGAGAGTTATATCGGGCTCACTCTCCCTTAGTTTATCACGGAACCACCCATCTTCATAATAATTCCCAAGAACCATAAAATAATCGGATCACATAAAACATACATAAAGAAACATAACATTTCCATGTTTCAATCACAAGATATCAATAATACACATTGATATAATAAAAACATTATGAAAACCATTTCCAAAACCAAAATAAAACAAAAGTTAAACATGGTATTTATATTTCTTTTAAAAAATGTTATGGCTAGTAGAGGAAGCTGAAACTCAAATAATGATCACGGTGGCAGAGAAGGCGTTGTCGCCACATACGTACGATAAAAACATTCTCTTTTTACTTTTAGTAAAATACTTTGTATATAAAAGATTACTTTCGGAAAAACGTAAATGTTAAAGGGGTTTATACACCGTATAAAAGAAAGTTGTGTATAAAACATAACATGCCTCAATGAAAGGAGATTGAGACGAAGTCCCATACAAAGACGGTATCCTTCTATTAAGGATAAATCAATTACATAATTATGTGTGACAAAAAAATACACCAAATATAATTGGATAATAAGTGTATAAAAATAATAGGACATTCACACATATTCATAGAACTAAATATTCAAGGAGTACATGTTTATCCCAAAGAATCAAAATTGGGTTAAGATGTTCCCTTGCAAAAATTCGACAGCTCAACGACGTCAATTCAAAATTCAGAAAAAGAGTTGATGAGAGATAAAAAGGGTATCTCCTCACTCGGACATAAAATTCACATCAATAAGGATATATAAAAACATATACCAACATAATATTATGTGAATTAAAAGTCATAACAAAATATGTCTTTTAAAAAGAGGAGGGTTAAAGGTTCCCTTACCGACTTGGGTTACTTTCGAAACGTACACCCCATTGAAGAAGGGTCATACAATGAATATGTAAATACCCATAAATGAAATTATATTACACAAAGAGTATAATAATTTTAAGTACATACACCACTCAAAGGAAATAAGGGAAAATGTAGCATAAATCTCATGGGACTAAAAGTGAGATGAAAAATCCCTTTCAAAAACTCGGCAGCCTAATGGCGCCACTTAAAACATCCAAAAATGGATTGATGGGATCAAATAGGGTCTCTCAACATATTACAATAAAATTTACAGGAAGAGGAATATAAAAGAACATCCCCCATCATAACAAATATGATATTAAAAGAAGTGACATAAAGGAGAGTACTTAAAAATAAAGAGAGAGGTTAGATCTCTTACGAAAATTCGGCACCCTAACGGAGCCACTCAAAACTTTTAAAATGGATTGATGGGAGAAAATAGGATCTCTCATCATATGAACATAAAAAGTACAGTAAAAGTAATATAAAATAACATCCCAATCATAAGAAATATTTTCTTAAAAGGAATTACATAAACGAAAAATAATTAAAAATAAAGAGAGGGGTAGGATACCTTACCTCGTGTTCAACGTGACTTGATCATTCTTTAATCTCCTCAATAATAAAATTTGGTCAATTTATAATTTCATAAGGACATAATTGAAATATTTTTATTTAGTTAATATCACATATAATAAGGTTATAATAATTGTTTAATAAAGAGAGTTCATATCAAACGTTTTTGTCGATGTTCGGTACATGAGTAAAAAGCGAACTAGTTGGAAAAAAATTTTACATGTAGTTATAGGTACATCATATCTAGAATAGTATTGATGTTTTAAATATCATATATATCCAGTATATATTCAATTTATAAATCCAGAATTATATCCATAATTTAGATGTAATATATTACATATATATCCATTATATATATGTACTTATAATAGTACATAACTTTTGGAGAGAAGAAATGAAATGTACCGTTCATGGAGACGGTAAGTCGTACGTACGCATGAACGCTACTTTCATTTCTTTTTTTTATTCAATGTAATTAAATAATAATGATATAAAGTTATATTATTATTCCAGTAGGATATCATAAGTAATACCATTAATTCCATCCATTATACGTCCCACATATGGCATTAACGAATCAAATCACCTTGAGGGGGTGGTAGTCCGCACTTCCTAAAATGAAGATATCGCGTTTACCCATAATGGAAACCATAAAGGTAAGCCATAAATGAAAAATACAGAAGCCTAATGAAAACATAAACATATTATATATCATATATAAATATATTTACATCTTATTGGTCACCTTTTAAGGTGTTAAAATAATATTGAACAATCATCGTTTCGTGAGGCAGTAATTCGCCATCCATAGAAACAGTATGTTCTTTAACAATTAGACGGAGGTCTGTGAATGTGTAGATCGAATAATTATTATAACAAAATCCTAGTATATTTATTATACTGTTGTTGTTACAAAAAAAAGTAATAAAAATAGTTTAGGGGTTTTGAGAAGAAAAATAAAACAAAAGAACACAATGGAAGACATTAACTTTAACTCGGGTAACTCTCTTTGATTTGAGCTGAAAAGATTCCTTGGAATGGATTATGCCCAAAGTGAGGCTTCAATGATGAAGATAGGGATTTGGAGATTTTAAATGAGCCGTGTGTTTCCGAGCCAAAGGCTTGAGAGGTTTGTGTAAGGCGGTAGAGTTGGGGGCCTTTTATTAGAGGAGAGGAGGGGTACTCTTGAAAAGTTACAAAATGTTACTTTATTTTCAAATGTGTTTCGGATTTGAAAGGTCCGACATTGATTTATTTCAAGGATAAGTTGGTAAGGGTTAGATATATACTCATATAATAGGTCTTTGACAAGATTATGTTTAATATTTAACATTATCTTTTCATTTTTTATAAATCCTTTATTAATGAGGTAATCGTTGCATCCTCATGATGTAATAAATAATTTAATTTATTTAATGTCTAAAAATTATTAAATAAATATCATGATGTATGAAATCATTTTATATTTCTAATGAATATTTATAGTAAAAAATATGACTTGTTTAACCCCCATTTAATTTTTTTTAGTAAAACAACTCATGCTTGTGACATTTTTATTTTAACTTTAAATAACAAGTTATTTATGTCATTTTCCTTCCAAAGTGGCTCCATGGGGTCCCCATGTTGACCCATGGATTTTTTTGGTTGGACACAACGCATCCAATGAGGTTAGGACATGTGTTGAAGTCATTTCATTTTTTTAAAACATTATTTTTACCTTAAATTACATTAATTACCACTAATAGTGATTAAAAACTGAAAATTTACTATTCACCCAAAAATTATTTTATTCCCATTGAACCACATTTTACATCCTAATGAAAACCATGTATGTTGGTTTTTTGAAATTCAAATCACATAAGTTGTAACGTTTTTAAACGAAAAATCAGTTTTTAAACTATCACTTAATGGTTTCACTATTCATCAAAAATTGATGTTTTTCAGAAAAATACCAAAATTTCACCCTAAGCTATATTTGATATTCCGAATTAAAAAATGATGTATATATTAAAAAATTCAAAACATATATGTTTAATTAATTAATTTAATAATTAATTCCCACTGTCAAAACAAATAGCATGTTTTTAAGAAATAATATCTATTAAAAGATTGGCACTAGTTTAAGTCCAACATCAAAGTGAAATTTATTCCAATGACCACCATTAGATTTAATGGTAGAAATATATTCAAAATAAAATTTAATCTAAATTAAAAAATATAATCTATCCATATAAATAAATATGATTAAAATGAGGTTTTGAAATAAAATGAAACATTTTCAATAAAAATGATTTTTATCGGAAAAATAACAAAATTTTACACAACGTAAATTTATTATGTCTAGAATCTAAAGAAGGATTTTATTTTGTCAAATAAAACATATAAAATTGTCCAAATTATATTTAAAAATTGTTCTCCATCAAAAGGTGATTAATCGACCTTTTAAAGAATATTAGAAGATTTATGCTTAAAATTGGATTCGTTTTCATTTTAAGCCTCCAACATTTATTGGATAAAATAAAAATATTTGACAAAAAAATATAATAATATTGTAGTTAGTTCCATTCATTCCCAGCATTACAATGGCTAGGCATTAACTACCTTTTAAAATCATATTATTTTATTATTAGAGTGCAACGTAAGATTTCAAAGAAACACGTTGTTGTGTATTGGCTACGCCCTCGAGCATAGTATTCCATTTAAATTAATACTAATATTGTATTCAAAAATATGGATAAATATCAAAATGTCGTATTCTTTATTTACCTGGGGTGTCACATCCTTCCCCCCTTTTGGGAATTGTGTCCTAACAATTTTAAAATTGGGCTTGGAAACATCATTGAAAATCCCTCATCGAAACAACAGTCAGTAAAACAATCACTTTAAAATAAAGAAAGAGAAGTACAAAGTTCACCCAAGTAAACCCATACTAGGATTCCATGTAATAAACTATGGACATTCAGTAAAAAAACAAAGGGTCATGTTCTGATGGAGAGTGATAGTAAACATGTCTAGGAGAATGTTAACCATAAGAGAATCACAAACATGTGATGGGTTAAACGGTATTCGATTCCCCAGTAGGAAAAGTTAACAGAAAACATTTTTGTTTTAAGTTACTCTTCATTGAGGAATTTATTTTTGAGCTTAACTAAATCATAATGAAACATACTTACTTGTCATGTAGACTTTCAACTTTTACTAGATTCCTTAATCAAACTCATATTTTCTCCAAAAGATGAGTATTTAGGAAGACTTGTTCGCATTAAGAGTACTATAATAAACTTTTTGAGAATCACCTAATCCAAAAAAGAGATCTATATTTTTCCCAAGTCATTAGAAAAAATACAAAACTAAAATTTTTAGTATGAGATCAGATAATCCACAAAAGTATAATCCTTTATAAAATGAAAATCTAATCTTAATCTCCTAAATTTGTTCAAAAAAAACCCAAAGTTCAACGAAGATCATTCGATAAAAAATTTTCTATAACATACTTCAAAGTAAACCAAACTAAGATTAAAACCCAATTATTTGATGTATTTAATTAAATAGTCTTCCAAGGTACAAATTAACTTTTATCTCCAAAAAACATCAGTTGCTCTTAAATTCTCATATTGAAAACTATTTAACCTAATCACATATCCTCCATGATAGGTTAATAATTTCCATAGATAACCCAAAATAAAATTACTCTTGATTCCTAAAATCATCTAACTAAAAATAATTAGTCAAACTAACCCGGGACTTCACGTAGTCCAGTGGTAGGTGATAAATACCAGTCGAACTTTGGTTGTGGGTTCGATTCCTGCAGCTGTGTCCGACGCGACGGGTTGTCACACGGTCTGCGAGTTGTCCTTTTTCCAAAAATATATAATTCTTAAATAATTCCCCAAAATGAGAAAAAATCATAAAAAATAATCAAAACAAATTTTAACCTTAATTTTATCTCATGCCTTTCATTTTCCATCATAACATATAATAACCCCTAATTACCTCAAAAGTAAGGATCATATAAACCCTAATGGTTAACTTTATAATTATTACCTGAATATCCACATAGATTGGTCATCTCGTACATGATGCATTACCGAACATACCAAGGTACAAGTGGTTGATCATGACTCCTTGATAGTTGGTTTAGAACAACCACGAGTTTCCTCATTGAATCCCCCATTTCATCCAGTCTCTTAATCAGAGAACCACCACAGTTTCCTTCAACCCTATTGTCACATTGGTTCCTGCTAGATCCATCCATTAACTAAAAAGAGAAATGTCAGTGTGAGTATATCAACAATACCATCATGTACTAATTAGGAATATAAACACTAACATATACTAAATCATTCACTTTATCTGAAACTACGACTCTTTCGGAAATCCTAACCATTATGGTAATGTCACTTATTCCTGTAGAATACCCTAACCTCTAAAGTTTTCTAAACCGACCTTTGATACCAACTATAAGGCCCCAGCCTTAAACCTTACTTAATATTGAATTAAATGAATTATTCACATTGAGGATCTTTTCAAGTTTAGAGTTTTCAAGAATTAGATCATAAAACTTGCATTACATTCCACGTTTAAACAAAGTGGTTACATAATAGATAGTATTCATTTTCCCCATCAATGGAAACATATTTAAAATAAAACATGGATTATTTCTTGGAACTTCTTTGACACTATCATCATACCATGTACCATTCCCTTGACCTGTGAAAAACATTTCAAAAACATGGGATGAGCATAAAAAGCTCAATAAGGGTTATAAAAAGTATGGAAAGGAAACATGACTACATATATACCTAATAATGAAATCATACTTTACGCATAAAACATAAGCCCTTTAACATACCTCATAAAATCATTAATAAATCATAGAAATTTTAAGGCATAAAGGTAACATGAGGCATTCATAACATTCTTACATAGGGAGTAACCATCTTGGTTACGTTCGGTATACCCAACACAGTATATTCCTTAAATATCTTCGGGGAATCCTTAAAGTTTAACTTTTTCGAGTTACCCAATGCATTGGAGAGCTATATCGGGCTCACATGCCCTTAGTTTATCACGGAACCACCCATCATCATAATAATGCCCAAGAACCATATCATAATCATATCACATAAAAAATACATAAAGGAGACATAAAATTTCCGTATTTCAATCACAAAATATCAATACTACACATTGATATAATAAAAACATTATGAAAACCATTTTCAATATCAAAATATAAGAAAAGTTTAACAGGGTATTTATTTTTCATTTAAAAAAATGGTATGGCTTGGAGAGGAAGCCGAAACTCAAATAATGGTCATGGCGGCGGAGAAGTCATTTTCACCGCATACGTACGACGAAAACATTCCTTTTTGTCGTTTAGTAAAACTCTTTGTATACAAAATATTACTTTCAGAGAAACGTAAACGTAAAAGGGGTTTATTCACCATATAAAATAATGTTGTGTATAAAACATAATATGCCTCAATGAAAGGAGATTGAGACGAAGTCCTATACAAAGACGATATCTTTGGATTAAGGATAAATCAATTACATAATTAAGTGTGACAAGTGAATACACCAAATATAAGTGGATATTATGTTTAAAACAATCAGAGTACATTCACACATATTCATAGAACGACATATTCAATGAAAACATGTTTATTCCAATGAATCAAAATTGTGTTAAGAAGTTCCCTTACAAAAATTCGACAGCCTAACAGTGTCACTTCAAAATTCAGAAAAATAGATGATGAGAGATAAAAAGGGTATCTCATCACTTGGACATAAAATTTACATCAATAAGGATATAGAAGAACATATACAAACATAATAGTATGTTAATTAAAAGACATAACAAATGAAGTCTTTTAAAAAGAGGAGGGTGAAAGGTTCCCTTACCGGCATGGGTTACTTTCGAAACGTACACCACATTGAAGAAGGGTCATACAATGAATATATAAATACCCATAAATGAAATAATATTACACAAAGAGTATAATAATGGGAAGTACATACACCACTCAAAGGAAATGGTGGCAAATTTAGCATAAATCTCACAGGACTAAAAGTGAGATGAAAATTTCCTTTCGAAAACTCGGCAGCCTAACCGCGCAACATAAAGCTTCCAAAAAAGGATTGATGAGATCAAATAGGGTCTCTAATCATATTAAAATTAAATTTTACAGAAAGAGGAATATAAAATAACATCCCCCATCATAACAAAGTGGAGCTTAAAATAAGTGACATAATGTAGAGCTATTAAAAAGAAAGAGAGATGTTAGATCTCTTACGAAAATTCGGCAGCCTAACGGCGCCACTCAAAACTTCCAAAATGGATTGATGATAGAAAATAGGGTCTCTCATCATATAAAGGTAGGAGTAATATTAAATAAAATCCCAAAAATAATAAAGATGAGCTTAAAAGGAATGACATAAAAGAGTGTACTTATAAACAAATAGAGGGGTAGGATCCCTTACCTCGTGTTCGACATGAATCGATCGTTCTTCAATCTCCTGAATAATAAAATTTGGTAAATTTATAATTTATTAAGCACATAATTTAAAGATTATTATTCAGTTAATATCACATATTATAAGGTTGAAATAATTGGTTAATAAAGTGAGTTCATATCAGATGTTTTTGTCGATGTTCAATACATGAGTAAAAATCGAACTTGTTGGAAAAGAATTTTCCATGTAGTTAAAGGTACATCATATCCAGAATAGTATTGATGTTTTAAATATCATATATATCCAATATATATTCGTTTTATACTATTCCATAGAATTTGGAGATAAAATATTAAAATCACCGTTCATGGAGACGGTAGGTCGTACATAAGCATGAACACTACTTTCATTTTTTGTCATATTAATAGAATTAAAACAAAATGAGAGATATATATATTATAATTACCTAATGATATCCATCATTTAGATGTATTATATTACATATATATCCATTATATATATGTACTTATTATATTACATTACATTTGGAGATAAGAAATGAAATGTACCGTTCATGGAGACGGTAAGCCGTACGTACGCATGAACGCTACTTTAATTTCTTTTTTTGTATTAAATGGAATTTAATAATAATTATGTACAGTTATATTATAATCCCAGTAGGATATAATATGTAATTACATTAATTACTTCTTTTATACGTCCCATATATGGCATTAACGAATCAAATCACTTTGAGGGGGTGGTAGTCCGCACTTCCTAAAATGAAGATATCGCGTTTACCCATAATGGAAACCATAAAGGTATCCCTTTAATGAAAAATACAGAAGCTTAAGGAAAACAAAAACATATAATATATCATATATAAATATATTGAAATCTTAAAGGCCACCTTTGAAGGTGTTAAAATAATATTGAACAATCATCGTTTTGTGAGACAGTAATTCGCCATCCACAGAAACAGTATGTTCTTTAACCATTAGAAGAAGGTGTGCGAAAGTGTAGCTCGAATATTTCTTATAAAATCATCCTAGTATATTTAAGATACTTTTTTTGTTACAAAAAAAGTAATCAAAAGATTTTATGGGTATTCAGAAAAAAAATAAAACAAAATAACACAATGGAAGCCAATACCGTTAAATCGGGTAACTCTCTTTGATTTGAGATCAAAGGCTTCATTGGAATGGATTATGCCCAAAGTGAGGCTTCAATGATGAATAGAGGGATGTGGAGATATGAAATGGTCAGGGGTTGGCCGAGACAGAGTCTTGATATGTGTGTGTAAGGTGGTTGCGGTGGGGCCTTTTATAAGAGGAGAGGAGGGGCACTCTTGGAAAGTTACAAAATGTTACATTATTTCCAAATGAGTTTCGGATGTTAACGGTCCCACATTGATTTATTTCAAGGATAAGGTGGTAAGGGTTTGAAATATACTCATCCAATAGGACTTTGACATGTTTAAGTTATAGTTTTAACATTATCTTTTCATTTTATTTAAATCCTTTATTAATGAGGTAATCGCTGCATCATTATGATGTCATAAATAATTTAATTTATATAATGTCTAAAATTTATAAAAATAATATCATGATGTAGGAAATTTTTTTATATTTATAATTAATATTAATAGTCAAAAATATGACTTGTATAACACAATTTAAAAATTCTTTTAGTAAAACAACTCCTGCTTGTGACATATTTATTTTAACTTTAAATAAAAAGTTATTTATGTCATTTTCCTACCAAAGTGGCTCCATGGGGTCCCCAAGTTGATGCATGGATTTTCATGGTGTTCCATGACACATCCAATGAGGGTAGGACATGTTTATAGGTAATTTCATGTTATTAAAACATTATTTTTACCTTAAATTACACTAATTACCTCTAATCGTGATTAAAAACTTAATAGTTACTATTCACCGAAAAAATTATTTTAATCCCATTGAACCGCATTTTACATCATAATGACAACCATGTATGTCGGATTTTTGAAATTCAAATCACATAAGTGGTAACGTTTCATTTAAACAAAAAATCAGTTTTTAAACTACCACTTTGTGGTTTCACTATTCATTAATAATTGATGTTTTTCAGAAAAATACCAAAAATTCACCCTAAGCTATATTTGATATTCCAAATTAAAAAATGATTTCTATTTTAAAAATTTCAAAAAATAGATGTTTATTTAATTAGTTTACTAATTAATTCCTGTTGTCAAAACAAATAGCATGTTTTTAAGAAAAAATATCTATTAAAAGATTGACACTTGTTTAAATCTAACTTCAAAGTGAAATTAATTCCAATGACCACCATTAGATTAAATGGTAAAAATATATTCTAAATACACATTATTCTAAATTAAAAAATATAATATATCCATATAAATAAACCAGATTAAAAGGAGGTTTTGAATTATAATGCAACATTTTTAATAAAAATGACCTTTATCGGAAAAATAAAAACAATTTACACAAAGTAAAATTTTTATGTCCAGATTCTAATGAAGGATTTTATTTTGTCAAATAAAACATATAAAATTGTCAAAAGTATATTTAAAAAGGGTTCGCCATCAAAAGGCAGTTAATCGACCTTTTAACGAATATTAGAAGATTTATGCTTAAAAATGGATTCATTTGCATTTCAAGCCTCCAACATTTATTGGATAAAAGTAAAAAATATTTGAAAAAAATATATAATCATTTTGTAGTTAGTTCCATTCATTCCCTCCATTACAATGGCTAGGCGTTAACTACCCTTTAAAATCATATTATTTTATTATTAGAGTGCAGCGTACGATTTCAAAGAAACTCGTTGTTGCGTATTGGGTACGCCCTCATGCATAGTATTCCCATTAAAGTAATATTAATATTTTAATAAAAAATATTGATAAATATGAAAATTTCGTATTCTTTATTTACCTGGTGTGTTACATCATATACATCCCCATTATAAGTCAAATATTATAGGTTCAACAATATTCCAGCTTCCACTTTACTAGATAAATATTGGAGGGTCTTTCTATGGAAATTATGTACTAAAATTAATCATAAATAAGAAATTATACATTTTTACATTGATGTTTATCCTCCTACACCTAATGTTCCTTTAAACTATTGGATGTTTCATCCAACTATCCTAATATTCTATATTGATAGTACAAATTCATAATCCCTTAATAAAAAATTAAAATTATATTCAATATAACATATTCATTATAAAATTTATCTAGAGTTTTTACATACCAAATTTCCCTTTGGTATCAGAAAACCCTCTATGACAATAGAGGCTAGCATCAGTATAGGAAAAACAAATTTATATAAACACTTCAATGAATTTAAATTTGAAACATTGGGTTTCTATCTCACAAACACAAACACACACACACACACATATATATATATTGTTTTACAGAATAATTTTCATCATAATTAATAAAAAATAACCTAATATAATTCCAAACACTTATAATATAATCTATATGTCCTGATAAGTCTTGAAATAAGAAATTAAAAATAGATACAATTCCTAAATAATATATTTTTAAGTCCACATTAAATCCATGTTATCCATATCCTCATACTGTTTCTATTAACAAAGATAATTATTAACAACCTTCAACAATTGTATTTTTACTGTAGATAAATTTTGAAATAATATTTTTTTTATATTAATCAACTAACAGTGACCTCTTATATTGAATAAATGTTACTTATCAATAGTATTTAATATCCTATATCCATGGACAGATAATAGTAATTCATTTTCAAATAGATAGGTAAATATACGGTTTGGACATGTTGGTAATTCCACCTTACCATCTTCACTACATAAAGTTTTTTATCAGATTATTTCATATCTATATTCATTTATCAGCAGAAGGGATCTGATGCATTAATGGAATTGTATCACAGAGTATAATTGGTTTTATCATAACATATAATGTTATCAAAACATTATATATATAAATAATTATTTTAGTGATGTTAATTATTGGTATGGATGCACATGATTGATAACAAACCAAAATTGAAATAACTATAACTGCACCAGTTTCCTAATTTTCTTCACAATCAATAAATTTTTGAATTAATCCAGAACACAGGTTCCTTATTAGAAGAAATATATCATGGTTTGTATCCTGATGTTAAAAATATAACTTATTTATTAATTAAAAACAATTATATTTCTAACTAGAGTTGTTCCATAAATTATCATCATATTGTGGAATATAGTGAGTCACTATTGAATAACATTTTACATTCTTCTTAATCATGGGGTATATTTTTAGATTACATTTTTATAATGTAATGTAATTTCATTTTGATGTTATTAGACATAGTCTCTATATACCAACCAAAAAATGATCCCTATATTTCATTTCCCATAATAAGTTCAATTTATATATCACGTTTTCTTATATTTATATTGATTATATCAATTTTTACTATAAAAATATGAATTAAAATACATTACAAAATATACCTAGTTTTGGGATAAAAATTTTAAATCATTATTTTTAGTTTATAATCCTTTGAGTTTTTCTCTATCATAGAAAAATATTTCATGTAACTGTATGATGTAATATATTTTAAATCGATATTAGAGATTATAATAACCTAACAACTGAATTAGTGAATTCATTATGTAACATATAATTTTTTTAAAAATGAAAAATATATTAATTTTATAAAAGTTTATTTTTACCATTAGTTTCTACTGTCAATAATATAATATTTCAACATGAAGCATCATTGGTTAGGAAAAAAATTATTTAAAATAAAACCATACTTATTTCATATTCTTAATGATACAATCGTTCAGATATACCAAAAAAAATTATTGAACTTATTTTTATCTAATTCATTATTGTTGTTGATTATTAATTCACTATGTAAAACATGAATATAGAATATGTTTCTCTAGAATTTTTCTTCTTTAATAATGATTGAATATATAATATTTTTTAAATTCTTTGATTTATTTATATAAATTGTAGTATGTTTTATTTAGATGGTAATGTAAATGGTGTCCTTATTTTAATTCATCAATCATTTTCACTTCATCAAAATTTCCTTGGTGTACATCAGGTAATTCCTTAGAGGGGTTATATAATTTTTAAAAACAGTCATAGAGAATGTTCTTATTCAATAAATGAAAATCTATTAAATTTTTAACCTTGAAACAAAATAAATGTTCTTCATCTCATTATCTACTACGGAAAGATATTCATAGAGTATTTTTAATGAACATAATTTTATAGATTACCCATATCATTTAATAGTTCAACATATTTATATGTTCATGATTTAGAAATAATTTAATTAATTTATTATTATTATTATTATTATTCTCATGATTATCATCCATATTAATATTGAGAGTCAATCCACTAGAAATCTCTCCATATAACAAAAATGAATTCATTTCAGTAATAAAACATCATACATTCTTGTAATTTTTCATTTTACCAATAAATTATTATTTTAATAACTATTATTGTTTTTCTATTTTTCTCTTTAGAATTAGTATTATTTGATTTATAGTGAGTTTATCCATTATAGTCACTTATTCAAAATAAAATTTGATCTTATGACCCTTCCATATGGAATTATAATTGATTTTTCATACTTATATCTAATTAAATTTAATTTTATAGCCTAGAATCAATAAATTCCCTATAATTTTTACCAATATAGAAAAACCATTTGTTTTAGATCTTAAACCCCTAAACAATAATTTACAACAACTATTTTTGAATTATTGGTTATTTTTTTCAAAATTTTATTTTTTATTTTTAATATTTTATATATCTACAAAATTATTCTATCATGTTGAAAACAACAACATTGGTCCTCCTTTGAATCTATTTATCATCAATAAATTCAATGCTACATTGAATATAATTTTCTACACATATGAATAAAATATCAATGAAGTAAATAATAGTATTAAAATATAATTATTTTATACATTATCCAAAATTCATATAAAAGTCCCAAATTAGTTAAATAATTTTAAATTTAATTCTCCATAATATAGTGTTACAATTTTAGATTTTATTTTATTTGATTTCATCCATTATTAATGTATGAATAGATATTAACGGAAGACTAAAACATTAACCATGAAATTATGTCAAAATAATATAATGATTAATAAATCAACTAAAATATACCTAATTGGTCATCATAATTTATAATCAGATCAAATTGTTTTATTATCAATTATCATTACTATACAACTCAAATATTTTTAATCATATTTATATATAAATAAATACCATATATTAAAACTCAATTAATAAGAAATAGAAATAGAAAAAATGTAATATCTTATTTCGTGAATATTAATAATAATATTATGGTCAAAATAAACTAGAATTAATAAAACCCAATACAAAAATAAAATTTCATACATATAGAGATGAAATAATAAATATGCATTAGTTATTAATAGGTAATATTTTCTCAAATAAATTTTTTTAAATTACATTTTATTTAAGGAGAATTAATTATTTTTACCACTTCAAAACAACATTTCAGTAATATATAATATTTCAATATTTTATAATCTATAATCGATTTCTTTAAAAAAAATATGTTTTACATTATATTAATAACATGAAATGTCCAAAAACGAAATTATTCAATAGAAGATGTATTTCATTATATTTTGTTTTTTTTAAGATAAAAAATAAAAAATTATGTAATTTATATTATAATAATATAAAATCATTTTTTATTCCAGAATAATAAAATTATTATATATTTTTTTCCTTTTTTTGGGAAAAATTGATTTTCAGATAAAGAGTGAAAATATGATTTTAGTAAAATAGTAAAACTTATGACCATATCATGAATTAATATAAAATATTTATTAAAATTTCATTAAAATTATTTTTATTGAAAATTATTATATAATAAAAAATACTATGTCAAATTTAGAAATCACATGTCTGAAAATTTAACAATTAACAATTTTATTTAAGAAAATTTATCTTTTATTAACTAGGTTTAAATTTGGTGATTTTTTTTGATAGAAATAATTTATATTTAAATCTCAATTAATTATTAAAAAAATAACTTCCTCATAATTAAAAAAATTGGTATATTTTTCCTACATATATAATTTATTTTTTTTAAATATTTAACAATGTTTATCACTCAATCAGCGTGCTATTGTGAAAATTATTTTTTTTACAAATATTCATTCAATCATGTAAAATATAATTTTTTTTTGAATTTACAACGATATAATTAAGTAAATTGGAATGTCATATTTTTTCTATTATAACTAAATATCAATATAAAAATTTGTTTCCACCAATGGAAATAATAAAATTGAAATCTATGAATTAAAGACATAAATATTACAAATAATGTGTTCAATTAAATAGTTGTTGGAGAATTATCCATACCTCATATAGGGATACATTTCCACATACCTTTTTTCGTATTAAATTTGAAATAAGTTCTCTCAATTGTTAAGAACATATTGATAATTAATGTTATCATATTTAGGTATTATAGTTTTCTAAATAATGTTTTTTTAAATGTGAAAGGATGTTTGAGGGAAATTCAAAATAACATCACATGGTTATTAAATCATACTGACCATCGTATTCATAAAATTAGACCCACAATTATTATGGTGGTCAATTATATTGTGGAATAATCATGCCTTTTTAAAATGGTCTTCAAATTTAATCTTAATCCGATAGGTATGGTATGATCAAATTGGAGGATAATCACACTTTTCATGGATGTGGACTAAATTTGATATGTCATTATTAATATTCGAGTTATCATAAATAAATATTATTTATAAGACATGTAATTAATTATTCATGAATGAATGGGATAGTATAATTGATTCTATCAATCGTATTCAGGTTGATCATAAATAGATTCAACGGGAATAGATGTTGAAGAATCATATTTCGACAGATCATAATCATGAGTAATGTATTCATTTAAATTATAATCTGGTTAGTTAAATTTTTGATAATCAAAATTAGATTGATTTGGAAATAGAGAAACTTACTCGAGTTTTTAGGAAGATTCAAAACATCTAATTACATGATTGAAGATGCTAAAGATGTTCTCAAATGGATTGAAAATTTAAAAGGTAATCATGTTAAAACCATATATTTGGATGTAAAGGATATTTTTGAAGTTGTAGATGATAAAAAAATTAATGAAATTTACTTATCCAAAAATATAGTAAATCATTCAAAATGGTTGAATTTGTTTTCAAATGATGAGCATAAAATGTTATAGACATCAATGATTAGTGAAAACATTCGATAGCCCGAAGGTAATTTTTATTTTTATACAAAAATCCAAAATATATAAACCATCTGTGATTTAATATGATGTGTTTTAGAAAAAAATATGAACACATGTATATTTTCAAAACAATTAATCAACCAAATCAAAATAAGTAATGAATGATACTGTTCGATATTTTGACAAGGGGGTTCAAAATTTAAAGAATATTTTTTGGTTCTTATATTAGTATAGAGAATCATAACATATAATCATAATGGATTATAATAAAATGATGTATGTTTTTTATTTATTAAAACATTTATGTTCAACTATTCTAGTGCATCGTATTGAAAAATCGGGCAGATCTAATCTCTATGGTAATTTGAATAAGACTAGTGATTGAAAAAAATGTCGCAAGCAGAACTGAAGTAATAATGAATATTGAGAATAATGGGTGGGGAAATTCTTATTTTTTATCATAAATTTATGAATGATAATTCATATGGGTGAAATGTTTTCCCATAGCCAAAGTTATATGTGAAAAATTGAAAAACGTAAATTAATGTAATAAAAAGTGAAGAAGAAAATATTTAATATATTGACATAGAAGTATGGGGATTTGAATACGGGTGAATAGAATTCTATCCGAGACTAGTTTTCTATGGTGATTTACATTTTCATCACTATTAGATATTTTGAAATGATAGATATTTCAATATTTTATGAAATAATTTCTGAGAATTTATCCTGAAATTTTTTAAGAAAATGTTTATTTGTTGGTAGTTATTTGTCCTATAACATTATCTATAGACTATTTTCAATGAACTCTAATTATATGTGAAATGATAAGGGAGAAATATTTTAAAACCAAGAAAAAAGAAGATATATAATTATGCTTCAATGATAGTATGAAATAAATGTTAAAAACTATTCTTATTGAATATCATACTGGTGATTTTGATTCTGAAATTGAGTTTGTAAAATTATTCATGATATTTTATCCTTGTTTTCTAAAAATTTGAAATAGCTAAAGGAAATTACAATGTTGAACATAGATTGAAATGTTTTCAATGTAGATAAATTGGAAATCATATGTCTAACCTCGCTAATAGAAATATATAAGATGATAGTGATGAAGGATAATGATGGTCGAGAAGAGCATGGAAAAAATATGGATATAAAGACATATTTTATTCGATAGGGAAAGATAATTTTTTTAATGTAAATAAGTATATGTTTCATATATAGTATAAAGGAAATATTTTGTTGGATTTTGAATTCAAAAAAAATCTATATATAATGTTTTGAATAATTTTATAACAAAAATAACTAATGTGTAATGAATTATTCAGATGTAGAAGATTTGATGAGGAAGAAAAGTAACATGAATTTTATTTGATTGATGAGTATATTGAATATCTATAAATGATCAAATTTCTTGAAAATATAACATATAGTTGGAAAATCAATTTTCCTCAACAAGAAATAATGAATGTTTTTATTAGTAAGTGGTAATGGTGGAGAATAATGTTAATCCCATGAGTAAATACCTTTATGAAAAAAGTAATCATAATGAGATTCCAGAGGTAATTATGAAGGAAAAAGATATATAGTTGGAACATCTCTAACCAAATATTTATAAATATATACAGAGAAATATATGTTTCAAATTTTTTATCTCATATTATTTTGAGAGTTCTATAAAGGAGTAATGTCATATGAATCAACAAAAGTTTCCATCAATTGTATAGAATAATGATGGAATAGTTTCTGAAATAAATAAATCGTGGAAAATTATGTAGGTGGCCAAAACAAACAATGATTAAAATTTATAGGTAATAAAATACCCTGAGTCTAAAATTGATTCCAAAAAAATTGGATCAAATACTATTTCTATTACTTATGATTTCGGTAATTATTAAAATAAATATAGTATGTTTATTGATAAAAAATTATTAGTGGATCAGAAAAGAAATATAAGAAGGTTGTTGAGAAACGTGTTAACAATTCTGATCATAAAAGAAGGTGCGAAGAAAAATACACATTCACTGGCTACTACTAGTATTATGGTGGATTCAATTAAATGGTAAACATTTTTTCATCCAACAACATTTACATTACTCTATAGGTTATGGATGTAAAATTTTTAGGGGATGTAAATTAACTGGAAAAAAAATATGTCCGAGAAGAATTTTTAATGGGAACCCGATAATGAGGGAGGATGAATTTGAAATAGATTCCAACATTTGGAAACTATTATATAGTGATGTGAAAACCTAGGAAACCATTCAAAATAATGCCTTTTATATCTACCATGGAAATAAATTAATCTTAACAATTAACAAGGGCTAAAGGTAATGAATGAAAAGGATGATGAAAAATATCGTATTTAAAAAATATTTATTATAGCTGCAAATGGATAACAACAATAGATTATTGATTTTTTGTTTTTTTCATTATAAATTTGATTTGATGTTGTTGGGGATTGTGAAATATTTTTAAAAATGAATATTTACATTTGGAAATTATTATTCACTAAGAATAAATGATTTTAGAGAAACTATCATTGATAACGAAATGTTTAAATTAAAAAAATCAATGTAGATGGATGAGGTGAAACCAAAATTTCAATGTGATTCTTAATTGTTTGGTTAGGTTTTAAATTTTATATTCATAATAAATGTATTTTTTAATGATGATGAATATGGAAAGATATTTTCAATATTACAAATTGTAAAATGGAATTTGTTTCATGTTTCTGAAATAAAAACATTCTTGTTAATTGAGTATGGTGGAAGAGAATCAAATGTTGAATAAAATGTTTGGTCACATGTGTCATAGAATCCTTATAGAATTAAAAATTATCTAATTTTACACTAACATTTTTTATTTTTCATGAATAATAAATTGATGTTATATTATCATTTAGAAAGGAATGATTAAAAATGTCCTGCACAATAAATTTGTGATTTATTCAAAACAACCCTCAAGAAATTATTCATACTGATATTTGTGGGAAAATTGTAAAAAAATCAAAAAATGGAGATAAAAGAATAATGATTTCATTGAATATTTTACATTAATGAGTTGTGTTATTTATACAGAACATATGTCAGATTCATTCAAAATATTTAGAAGTTTCAAAGGGAATATTTAGAAGGAATGTAGGAATTTGGGGAAGAGGTTAAGAATTTATAATGGTGGTGAATGTTGATATAAAAAATTAATGTTATCATTATAATCATGGGAATCGTCATGAATATAATTATCTATATACTCCCCAAAAATGGGGGTTTTTTAAATAAAGAATCAAAGTTTGGTGGAAATGGAGAGAACTATGTTGCCTGAAGATATTGTTTTTAATTACTATTGTTAGGAAGCCATGAGAACTGTTGTTTATTCAAAACCATTATTTAAACATACATATTTCCAAAACTAATCCGTATATTTTCTATATAAAAACTACAAGATTGAAAAACTATTCTTTTTGTGATTCTAGGAATTATAAAGAACAATGGTGGAAAATTTTGAATGTTTGAGAAAATAAATGACTATGGATTATATAATTTAAATCCTCTAAATAAAATGTGATTCTGAAGTTTTAATAATAAAACAAGATGAAATTTAGATTCAATCGATGTCAATGTTAGTGAATAAACCAATAAAAAAACACATTCGGAATGACAGGGAAGTTTAACATGAATATTTTGATAAAAATTTTGATAAGGATACTGTTAATTGTAATACATCTCAAGAGGAATTAAACTAATATGTTTCAGTTATGAGAATGATTCATTAATATTTCATCATTGGATATTAAAACAAGTTTAATGTTATAATATTTCCCGATATCAACATTAGATGGTTCAAAAAATTATATAAAAAATTGATATTTCACATACTTATTTGTATTCAACATTGGTTTCAAATAATGTGAAAGAAACATATGAGTATCTAGAATGGGTTCAGAACATCATTTATGTTCTGAATCATTTTAAAAATGATGATACATGGTATCTCCCACCCAATCTATAAAAATATTAATTATTGGAACTAATGAATTTTCCAAAACATGCAAATTGAATAAAGTGAAGTGATAAAAAAATAATAGAGTGAAAAGTGTATTACCAAATATAATCTATTAATTTCTATGAAACATTCTCTATAATATAATTATTAAAATAAATTATAAATATTATTATTATTTCATCAAAACAATGTTAAAAAAATATTTCATGTAGATTTTAAATGTACATTCTAGAATTGTGACCATGATGTGGATGTTTACATTAAACAATATACTAGATTTGTAGTTTGGAAGGTTGAAAGATTTATTTCTATATGTATGAAAGAATTTAATGGGATAAAACAATATCTGATATATTGGTATTCCAAATTACATAAATTCTTAAGGATATTGTGTTTCATGTATGGAATATTAAACAAAAATATTTATATCATAGAAAACAACCAGTATTCTCTAATTTTAATAGTTTGTGATGATGATATTATCTTTCACGGGAATTATGAGATTTTTTTCAATTATTTTATTTATATATGAAATATTTATCTGATATTTCCATGTTGGGGAAATGAAATAATTTCTAGGGTTATAAATTTTACAATAAAAGAAACATATCATTCATTGTGACTACAACATTGATAAAGAACATCTAAAGACGTTTTTCATAGAAACCTGAAAACTATTTTCCATATTTATTTTAGTGAGATCGAATTTTAAAAAATACAGAGTTGGAAAACACGTTGATCAGAATTAATTTTGGAAGCTAAATAGAGGTTTATTGTATATGCCTTCCTCAAGAGATAACGTTGGTTATGATGTTAATTTTTGTGATAGATTTTAGAGATCTCCGTAGTAATCATAATTTAATTATGGAATAATTAATACTCAAATACATTAATGGAAAAAAAATCAAAATCATGTATTATAGCTCAATTATTATTTGTTTTTTCGGTACTCAAATGATGATTTGGAAGGAAATGCTAATGATAGTTGATCTACACCCAGTAGAGGATTATTTTTGAAATATAATTATGTTTGTTGGAATTAAAAGAATGATAATTAAATAATTATTAGTATGTATAAAGAGTATTATTTTTGAGCCACATAATGTGACACCCAAATATTTAATAGTATGTTATCTCATTAATGTAATTCAAAAGATTGTGTAACATGCAACCACGAGTTCGAGCACATAACAACATATAAAACTAACCGTTCAAAAGTGGTTATGAATTATGTAAACTTAACTCTAAATCTTATATACTCTATATAATTTCAACATCAATATTTTGTGTTTCTAGACATAATATAATAACAAATTCAAATTTTCATATTAAAGAATTATTTTTCAAAAAATACAATTTTACAGCATTTTAATGGATAACTCTTGTTAAAATTAATATTTGAAACTTCCATATATTAAATTTAATAAAATTAAATTCTTCTATAAATGAATTATATAAAAAATTTAGTTTGGATATACTTTTGGAACCTTTCTGAAAACTTTCAATTATTGATGAATAGTGAAAAATACTAAATTAAAATAAAAAATAACATTTTTAATAGAAATATTTTATTTTGTTAAAGTATATTTATTATTAGATTTAAATAATTATTAGATTATATTTTTACCATCTAATCCAATTTTTGTCATTGGAAGTAATATCACATTGAAATTGAACAGAAACAAGTGTCAATCATTTGATAGTTATTATTTCTGAAAAACACGCTTTTTGGTTTTGACAATGGGAATTAATTTTAAATTAATAAATGAAACATATATCTTTTAAATTTTTTAAAATAGACTTTATTTTTTAGTACATAATATAATAATTATATTGGGGTTAATTTTTAGTATTTTTTTCTGAAAACATTCATTTTTGGACGAATAGTGAAAGACATTGCGTTATTGCTAAAAATAGACATCTTGTTTAAATAAATATTTTTTTAATTTAAATTTAATTTTGGTCAAAATAGATATATAATACCTATATATTTTAAAAATAATTAATTAGAGTCATATTATTATATGTAAATATATAAAAATTTTTATCGAACATTTTATTCTCTTTTACCCAGCTCCTTGGAGCATTTTAAAATTTGAATAAAAATAAATTTTACCACTTCTATGAGTTGAATTTCATAAATACTAGAGAGATGGATAATCTCAGTATGTAAAATTTGGTTCAATAAGTTGAAAATAATTTGTGGTGAATAGTATCTTTTGACTTATATTAACCACTATTAAAAGTAAATAGTGTAATTAATTGTAAAAATGGTATTATAATTACACTAACACATGTACTAATTCAATTAGATATGTGTAATTCGACCAAAAAAAACTTAGGAATAAAATATGATCCTTTAGGTATACTTGGATTAGATTAAGACATTTTTTATTATTTTATTCAAAGATGAGTAAAAAGTGTTAAATTCAAGATTTCATAACAAACACATTTTTCATATAGAGTTATAAATAAGATAAATTAGACCACAAATATTAATTATAAATATAAACATAATTCATAAATAATGGTATTTTATTTATTATTTTTAGATATTAAATAATTAAATTTATTTATGACACAATGATGATGCTGTAATTACCTTATTAATAAATGATTAAAATAATTGATATTATACACACCCAAAGAAAAGTAATTTCAGAAATATGATGAATTATACAGATTTTATAGGGTAATATGACATGATAGGGTTTATTAAGTTATTTTTTATAATTAATCATGTTATTATGATTTTAACAGAAAACAAATACCACAGTGTCAAAATTGATATAAAATTGTTTTTAAAACAAAAATTGTGTTATTTGTTTATATAATATTATTTAAAATAAAAGTCTCGGAAAAATGGAATATATCATATTTTATATGTCATTAATGATACACTTTATGTTCTATTGGATGTTTAGAGTATGTTTATTAACCATATAGTGTAAGAATACAAGAAGACACAGTAAATGTTAAACTATTTAACTAAGAGTTCGGTCTAAAAATATGGTTAAAATGTTAACCTAAACATGTTTAAAACCTATTGGTTGAGATATTTTGGACTCATCCCCACTTTATCCTTTAAATAATTCATTTTGGAGACATTATAATTCGAAAATTATTTTATTATAAAATAATATCTCAAAACTTTTCCTAATGTGACCCTCACCTCTCGTATAAAAATAAACATCCCCTTATTTTAATTTCATACCTCCATGACCTTTTGGCTTGGACATACCATGACAAAATATCCATCCAACTTTTTTTCCCATCATCTTATATTCTTTTGGTCAGAAAGACAACCTAATGAACCCTTTTAATCTAATCAAATTGAAAACCATGAAGAAGAGGTAAATATTTAATCACAACTTTTATATTTTTTTCTTCTTCGAATTCCTCAATAATTGTTTGTTCAATTAATAAATAATAACTCCAGAATACATAATATACTATGATGTTATTATAAAAATTATACAACCATATTATTTAATCTATCCAGCAAATAAATGAAAAATTCAGTATACGTGCGTACGTACGGATTACCGTCTCCGCATCATGGTGTAGTTTCTTATTCAAACACTTCATTATTTTGATGGGTATAATAGTGAGTATAACTGATTTAAATAATAAATATAACATTTTAATTATTACTTATATATGATATACCATCCAATTATATATTATTTCTCCATCAATAAATTGATATTGTCACTCATTCATACGTATAGATTACTGTCTCCATGATGTGATGAGATTTATTTCCACATTCACCATTCATCGTGTATTATAATAATATATATAATATTAATAACTATGTAATATATGCCATAATAATTCTACTAGAGAGAGATATTTATATTTCTGTACATACATATATCTTATTCATTAGTTCTGTTCAACACGATATAAAAACCGAAACATCGTTTATGCGTACGTACGATCTACCATCTCCATAAACGGTGTTTTCCATTTAATATATATGTCAATTATACATATTTATATTATAAATATATATCATATATAAATCATGTAATATATTCTGGATGTATTTAAATCATGATCTAAGTGATACAATCTAGAGTAACAAGTTAAAACACATACGATAAAGTAAACGACTATTAACCGAAATGTAAATTTAACATAGAAATTATTATTAAATGGGTAGTATAAGGTAATAAATGAATCAAGTTTGATATGATAAATATTAACATGGTTTTTTTATAATTTAATAACATACTATGGTCATTATACAGGATGATAAACATACCCTTGACTAAAGGAATGTGCATGGTAAGGATTAATACCAAAATCTATTTATTATCTGATGTTGTTTTTACGTAAGTATGTACTGGGAGTAATTTATTATCCATGTCCATATTTCATAAAAGTTTTTACCAATGTATTATTTTCAGTTACTGTTTTAATAAAACATTATTTTAAATGTTTTAAATATTTATTCTTCTAAACCATTATCATTAATTTCCATGTCTTTAATATGGTTTTGAGGATTTATTTATTTAGACATGAATGTTTTAAAATGTTAATTACTTTAAAAAGTTTCAAAGCTGTAAGGGGAACTTTTATTCAAAACTATCTTTTAAATGACATCGTTTATAAATTACGTGACTTTTAAATGATTTCACGAAAAATGGTTTTTTTATCAATGATTTTTTCTGAAAATTTTCAACTATGTCAACATCCTTTCCGATATATTATTCTTGATAAAGGTTTATTTATTATAAAAAACATCCATTTTGTATTAAATGTTTTTTGATATGTTTGAGAGTGGATGTGTTATTTTAATATCATTAATGGTTTATGGATAAAGTAATGACATTTTTATGCATGTTTTAATATTATATATTATGTTATATTTAAACCTTTTCATATGAGGAATGAATTGGACTTAGTAAGTGATGGGTGGAGCCCACTATAGCTCTTCTATGCACTGGTAGGTCTCATGATACAAACTATTATCTTGGCACAAGGCCTTGAAAAAATCTTATTTGTATTTATGGCACAATCCATTGATTATGTGGTTATTATGTCTAGCATTATGCATTCCATCATTATGAAATTAGCTATTAACATTTCTTGTGATTGTTCAACAAGTATAATATCCATGTGAATAAGTAAGTGGAATTATTTAATTTTATCTTTGACAAATTATTCTGAAGATCATGTTTAAAAGGCTTTTGTTTTACTCTTATATATTGCCTTAAGTATTTATGCATATTTTTGAATTTTTCTGCTATATTTTTATCATTGAAGAGAATCTAAGATCACCCCTTTTTATGTTTTAATTTTCCATGGATTTTGAGAAGTGTGTTATTATTGATAATGAGGGTTAAGATTGGGGATTAATGGCGTTCTAAATGGATTATTTATGTTGGGTTTTTTAATAATGTGTAATATAACATTCATGTATGTAATATATTTTCCAACACTGCTAAACTCATCATTTTTTAGGACACGATTCTTTGTAACAATGAAAATGTATTAAAATAACGATAAGACTCTAGGCTTTCTAGGGTCAGGGATTTACAGTTGGTATCAGAGGAGGTTTAGGAATAACCTAGGAAACTAGATTTAGAAAAACATTGATTAGAGAACACTACCATATGAGATAATTTGAGGATTAATATAGAATATCTTCATAGAATTTTAGTACTGTATAGTTATTGTTTGTTTTCCAAGGAATACATCCATATATAGATTTGAGCAGGTAGAGGCGGCTCCAGAACATATATTCCTAGGGGTAAAACCAGAAAACACCGCTTCGAGATAGACTCGATCGAGAACAGGTGTATGAAAAAGGGCTTTCCTGCACTCTTGTTTACGACACTCCTAAGGGATATTCATAGGATATTCACATTTTAATTACAAGATATTGTGAAATATTTAGGTGTAAATACGTTCTCAAAGAATACATTTTATGATTATAGATTATATGCATAATATTTTTTATTTACATTTGGTATTTTAGATGTTTGTAATCATGCATTGTGATTCATAAACTAATGAAGTGTATTCCAATGTTTAGAAATGGAACCCAGTAGATTGAATGAGACCTCCAACAGTACAGATGACCAAGAAAGTAATAATGATTGTATCATTAATGGTGTTAAGACAACATTTAAAAATGAAATAGTCTCCAATGTATTATCAACATATGAAGAAATAGTATCAAGTGTTAATATGATATGTAAAAAAATTTGAGTCCTATTGCTCTGATGGGTATCCAGAGAAGAAAAAGATGGAAGAGAAAATGATGGTCAATGTGAATAAGGGAAAGTATGATTTTCACATATATGATAATTGTGGAAAGAATCACCTTGGTAAATGGTTGAATTTAATGAGAGTTTTTTATAAGTTTGGAAAAAAAACATGTACGTGATTGTAAGGGTGAGAAAAATGTTTCAAATGTACAATGATTCCTCTGTAAGGATTTGGGACACAATTCGAATCAATGTCCAAATCATAAGAGTATACCACAAATGTTGCAATTCTATAATAATCAAGTTATGATACTACCGAAGATAATGAGGAAAGATTAGAAATCATATGTTGTTATTAATGTATTGTGTCATTTGATTGTATTATTAATGATGTACATGTTATACGAATTATAGTGTATATAAGGATTGTATTTCAATACAATTTCATTATGGAATTGAGATTTCGGGGAACCATGAAAAGTGACTCAATGACATGTTATACATTTTGGAAGATACATGGTTGAAGGAAAGACAAAAAATTAATATAGTCCTGATACTGAGGTATTGTTTTTGGAATAAAAATCATTTATTTGGATAAATAATATTAGATATTCTTGACTACAATGAAACTGATAAATGATTTGTATGTTCCATCACTATTGGTGTTAACAACATTTTTGGATATATGGAGTTTATCCAGTATTAATTCAGGAAGAAGGGAGCACGAATGTAATAAATAAGGTTTTATTGTAATTTAGGGTGTTAAAGTGTTTTATAAGAATACATGATGAAGGTATTCATATGTTAATACATAGAAAAAAGGATTATTATTTTGATTACCTTATAAATTTTGGACTGTGAGTTTGGACAAAAGTATTTTGGATAAGTATAAAGGATGGAATCGATTATTTTTTCCATTGCATACTATTGTAATGGATAAATAATTTCGTGAAATTATTTTAGGATTTTCCTAAAAAAGGACATCCCAAAGTACGAATGACAACCTGTCACGTCCGGCTAGGCCGCGAGACTTCAACCCACAACCGAGGGGGGACAAGGTAGCATCACTTACCACTTCTACGTGATGTTCTAGTTTGTGTAATGTATTTTTTAAAAAATTATGGCAAATGAATTATAAATTCATTATTTTTGAAAACCACACACTATTATGATAAGTAGAATATTTTGGAATTCTATTATCTTTTGGAGTGATAGATGAGTTTTTGGAAGGAATTCGTTGATTGATTAAACTCTAAATGGAATGTATATATATATATATATGTGTGTGTGTGTGTGTATATATATATATATGTGTATATATATATATCCTATTATTATATGAATAAATTAATTCTTAAACTTTAGGGAATGGATCTTAAAACTAAAAATGGGTTGTCCTAATACCTTTTGATTTGTTGAACCGATGATATTTTACATTATCATAGATTGGTGGCTTTGAGGCCCTCAATTTTACACTTGTTTCTGATTGATGTCCTCAATGGCTCTCTATAAATATTTTCATTTTCACTATAATTATGTTTCTTTAATTTCCACTAATGTTCTCATAATAGAGATCATAATTTGGTGGTGGCTTTTTCATTTCCCTTTCCCTCTTATTATGAGTAAATTTTATTAAACTAATTTTTGATTTGGGTTTCCCACAAAGTAATTTTTTCTATTTTAAACCATTTATTTTTGAAGAAGAATTTAAAATTGCGAGGATGAAATTTATTTAAGTAGGGGTGAATATAACACCCAATGATTTCATATTAATTTATATCATTAATGTTAGTAATTAGCTTGTGTTACACGCAACACTGAGTTCGAGAACACCACATCTTATTAATCAATATTCAAAAAGATGTAATGAATAGTTTTAACTTCATTTTGAATCTTATATAAAATATAAAATTTTAACATCCATATTCTGTTTTTCATTGACATAATATAATAACAAATTAATTTTTTCAGATAAAAGAAGCATTATAAAAAAATCAAATTTACCGCCTTTTAATGGAGATCCATTTTTAAAATTAATATTTTACACTAATATATATTCAATTTAATTAAATTAAAATATTTTATAGAGTAGGGACATAAAAATTTCGTTTGGATAAATTTTTGGACCTTTTTTGGAAATATTAAATTTTCGATGAATAGTGAAAAATGCAAAATTTTAATTGAAAAAAACTTATATAATCGAAATAATGTATGGTTTTAAATTATATATTTTAATTTTTTTAATTTTTAATTAGATTTTATTTTTAACAATTAATACAATGTTTTTCATTTAAAATAATTTTACTTTGAAATTGGGCATAAACAAATGTCATTCTTTTGATAGTTATTATTTCATAAAAAGATTTTTTATTTTGATGACGAGAAATAATTTTAAATTAATAAAGGTAAATTATATGTTTTTAATTTGTTAAAATAGACTTCATTAATGAATTCATAATCTCAAAAGTATCCTAAGGTGATTTTTTGGTATTTTTCTGAGAACATTCAATTTTTGACAAATAGTGAAAAACACTACGTTATGGGTCAAAACTGACTTATTATTTAAGTAAATATTTATTTTTATTTAAATTTATTTTATTTAATTCAATATTTTCAAGGTAATTCATTGGACACATTTTTATAATGACTTTATATTTATAAAATTTTATCATACATTTTTCTTCCTTTTACCCATCTCCTAGGAGCATTTGAAAATTTGAATAAAACATATTTTTATCGCTTCTATGAGTTGAATTATGAAAATAAGAGAGGCATGGCTGACCTAATTAGGTAAAATATTGACAAATAAGATGAATTTTCTTTCATGAATAGTAACTTTTGAATTTTATTTACCACGATTAATGGAAATAATGGTAATTAAGGGTAAAATGATATTATAAAGACCATAAAAACATGACCTAAGACTAGTTTATAAATGTAATTTAACCAAAAACATCCTAAGGAATAGCATATGATCCTTTATATCATCTAGGATTAGATTAGTTCAATTATGATTATTTAATTTAATGAATAGTTTGAAGTGTTAAATTCAAGATTTCATAATTATGACATAGTTAATATAAGGTTATACTTAAGATAAATTCAACTCTAAATATTCATTATAATGATAGAAATATATCCTACATAATGGTATTTTATTTATAATAGTTAGACATTAAATAATTAAATTTATTTATGACAAAATAATGATGAAGTAATTAACTTATTAATAAATGTTTTAAATAATTGATATTATACATAAACAAATAAATGTAATTTGAGACTTATGATAAATTAATATAATTTTGTTGTGTAATATGATAGTATTGGAGTTTTTACATCAGTTTTTTTATAATTAATAATTCTTTTATATTTTGAAAAAAAAATACCAAATAGTGTCAAAATTGACATAAAATAGTTTTTAAAACAAAAACTATATTATTGGTTGATATAATATTCCTAAAAATATAGGGTTTGGAATAAGGGATAAAATAATATTATATATATCGTTAATGAACAACATGAGGTTCTCTTGGATGTTTAGTGTATGTTTATTAACCACATAATGTAAGAATATATGAAGACATGGTAAATGTTATCCTATTTAACAAAGAGTTAAATAAAAAAACATGGTTTAAATGGTAACCTAAACTAGTCTAAAACGTATTTTTTGAGAGGTTTTACACCCATCCCCACCTAATCCATTAAATAATTCCTTTTGGATCCATTAGAAACGTAAAATAGCTTTATTACAAAATAATATCTCAAACTATTCCTAAAGTGACCCTCACCTCTATTATAATAAGGGAACATCCATTTCCCTTAGTTTCACACATCCAAATACTTTTGACTTGGCCAACTCCTGACCACATATCCTCAAACATTCCTCCATTTATCATAGAGTTCTTAATTTGGTCATATTGCTGACCTAATAATACCTTTTGATCAAATCAAAAGGAAGACCCCAAAGAATAGGTAAATATTTTATCACCTCTTTCATGTTCTTTTCATTATCCACATTCTCTTTTATTGTTGTTACAATTCTAAAATAATAAATCCAGTATTTTATATATACTGTGATGTTATTATAAAAATTATTCAACTATATTAATTATTCTATCCATCCTATAAATGACAATGTCACCATATGTGTGTACGTAGGGATTACCGTCTCCACGTCGTGGTGAAGTTTGTTATTCAAACACATCATTTTTTGGATGGGTATAATAATGATTATAACTGATATAAATAATAAATATAACATGTTAATGATTATGTATAGATGTTATACCATCCAATTACATACGATTTCTCTATCAATATAATTATATTGTCGCTCGTGTATTTGTATGGATTACCATCTCCATGACGCGATGAGATTTATTTCCACATTCACCATTCAACGATGATTATAAAAATATATATAACATTAATGAGTAGGTAATATATGACATATTAATTCAACTGGATAAAGATATATATATTTATGTACTTACATATATCTTATTCACATAGTATCATTCTGTACGATATGAAAAAAACAGCGTTTATACATACGTACAACCTACTGTCTCTATAAACGGTATTTTTTATTTCATATATATGTCTATGATACATATTAATATTATAAATATATATGATATATAAATAAATTTTTATATTCCGTAAGTATTTAAATCATGATATATGTGATACATTCAAGAGTAACAAGTTAAAACACGTATGATAAAGAAAGTGATTATTACCCGAAATGTTAATCTAACATGGAAATTATTATTAAATAGGTAGTATAAAGTCATAAATGAATCATGTACGATATCATAAATATTAATATGGTTCTGGTAAAATTTAATAACATACTATGGTATTATTACAGGAGGTTCAACTTACCCTCGAATAAATGAAATTCCATGGTGAGTGTTATTTTACAGTCTCTTTACTATCCGAGGTTGTTTTTATGTAGGTATCTATTGGGTCATATTTACTAACCATATCCATGTTTCATAAAATAGATTTCTAGTGGATTATTTTTAAGGGACCCTTTCAATAAAACATCATTTTAAATGTTTTAAATATTTATTCTTCTAAACCTTTTTCATTATTGACCATATATTTAAAATTATTTTAATGATTTATATATATGGATAAGAAGGTTTTAAAATTTTGATTCCTTTCAAATGTTTCAATGTTTTATGGGACACATTGATTCAAAAATATCTTTTAAATGTCTTCATTTATAAATTATGTGAATTTTAAATGATTTCATGAAAAAATAATATTTCTCTCCATGATTTTTACTGATCATTTTCAAATATGTCAACATCATATTTGGGATATTATTTTTGATCAATGTTGATATCTTATTCAAGAATTCCATGTTTTATTGAAGGTTTGGTTATATCTTTGACTTTGAATGTGTTATTTTTATACCATTCATTGTTTATGGATAATGTGTTCACATTTTTTATGCTTGTTTTAATACGAATGTTTATGTAATGTTTAAAAATTTTCATATGAGAAATGCATTGGACTTATTATGTGATGGGTGGAGCCCATTAAACATTATGAATAACACATTATGAAAGACTATTTGGTAGGACTAATGAGACAAAATAGTTTCATGGCACAATGACTTGACAAAATCTTAATTGTAGTCATGGCACAAGTCCTTGACTTTGTGGTTATGATGTCTGGCATTCTGAATTCCATCATTATGAAAGTGGATACTGATATTACATGTGCTTATTAGACTAGTAGAATATGAATGTGAATAAGTAAATGGAATTATTTTATTTTATAGTTTCTGTATTATGCTAAATATTACGTTTAAAAGACTTTTTTTTAGTCTTATACATTGCCTTAAATATTTATCTTTATTCATGAATATTTACTCTATATATTTATCCTTACTAGGCTTCTAAGATCACCCCTTTTAAGTATTAATTTTCCCAGGATTCCAAGAAGCGTATTATGATTTATAAGAAAGGTTAAGCTAGGGTATTAATGGGTTTATCAAAGTTTCAATTATGATATGTTTTAATTTCTAATGTGTAATGTAACGTTCATTAATGTAGTCTATTTTCCAAGAAATCTAAATGAATCGGTCTTTCGGGAATTGATTACTAGTAATCATGGCAATGTATTAAAATAATACACTGACTCTGGGCTTCTGGTATCAGGGCGTTACACTTAATACACTTCTCAAATAATGTTAATGAAATGTCAAGATGAATATTTACTTGTATATTTGAAGCATCCATTTCTATTTGGTTGTGATAATCATTGTTCAATAAATAAGATATTTAATTTAGTTTAAAATTATCATTAAAAACATATTGATATCAAATATCATATCATCAATGAAAATATGGAGAATAATTAATTTATGATGAATTATATACTTACATCATAACATGTTTCTGAAATTTTTACAAATCCATTACCGAAGTAATATTTTCCTATATTATTATCGACCATGGGAGTCTAACCGGTTTCACATCAATGTTGATGTTTTTTTCTCCCCTCACTAATCATACCTTTGGATAGAGTTTTTATGGGGGAGATAGAAATTATTTTTTTAAAATATCTTTTTTAATAAATTTAAATGGTGGTAGTTGGGGGTAAGATTTGAATTAAACATTTTATGTGTGTGAAATATTATAACAGGTTTTTGGAAATGTTTTAGGAATAAATTCATGTATTATAGGGAATATGAAGAACTGAATAAAGATGATGATGATTGGAATTAAGAAATGTTAAAGGGGTTCTGTATTTACTACATTTGTATAACATAGTTCTTTTTCAAATGATTTGTGTTTCTTATAATTATTTAACTCTTGTAGAATTATAAATATGGTTAAGTATTCCATATATTGAGGAAACTCATTAATGATTTATGAATCATGTTTGTCGATAGAATCAAAAGGGGATATATTTAAGACCAAGATTATTATGAAGTAGATAATTTTCATGTAATGTCGTCTATTTTCAGTAATGTTTTATAATGAATAAATAACTTTTGAGAAGAATTGAAAATCACATCACATTGTATGTAAATCAGATTGACTAGCATATTCAATGAATATGACCCACCGTGCTAAAATAGGTCTATCATATTGAAGACTAATCTTGCTATAAGTAAATGGTTAGTTGATTTTATATTATTTTGATATGAATGGTGTGATTGTATTACATGAGAATCATATTTTGAATACATTAGATTTAAATTTGATAATGCATTGTTAATCATGAGGTTCTCATAAATAATTTTTATTTTGAAATGTGTGATGTGGGTTTGGGGAATGAAAGGGGGAGTTAATGATATGTTTTCAATAATATTCATATTTATCATAATTTTTTTAAGGATATAATATGTTAGATATTAATATTTATCCTAATCATAATCTAGATTATTGTATTTAAGCCTATATTTTTATGGTCATTTAAATTCTAGACATTCATATTAAGAATGAGTTGGAAAGAAGGCTGGTTGTTGGTGTTTTGTTAAGTTTAAGTAAATTCCATAAAAAACTAATAATGCTAAATTTGTGGTCAAATGTATTAAAAATCACCAATGTAATAATTATACAAGAACAAGTTACGAATTAAAGGTTTTTTCTTATGTTTATTACGATAAAAAATGAAATAAAAGAGACTAATCCACTATTTATTCATCCATTTAAGTTCATTAAATGTGTTTCCAAAGGTAGGGATTTAATCATAAAGGAATGTAATATTTTTGAAAATTTGAAAACCTAAGGTACTAATATTTAGTCAGACCAAAATTTAAAAGATATATACCCCATGTGTTTGAAGATTATGTGTTTTAGAAAAGAATGGAAAACTCTTATTTATTTTGAAATGTTTTTATTCAACTAGATAAAAATATGAGTTGATTGATATATCTGGATATTTTCTCAAGGGGGAGATCAAAATTTTAAAAATATACTTTAAATATAGTGCTCTTAAAGATCATAAAAATGAAGAATTAGAATGGATTCTGAGGAAAAAATTAAGGCCTTCCATTTTATTCATACATTTATGTTAAACTATTCTGGATCAGCATAATTACAAAATCAAAATGAGATAATTAGTATGGGGATCATAATTAGAATAATGATTGAAAAGATATTTTTAAGAAGAAGGGAATTAATGAAGAACATTCTAAAATAATTTAGAAGCATTCACATAGTTAATAATGAAATCAAAATTCAAGGAATCAAGTAAATTCAGGGGAATATGGTTGAGAAGGAAATCATTTTAGTATATTTCCAAAGTAGTCTTCAGTCATCTAAAAATGTGAATGTAATGTGTACTATATTATTGAAGTACTATTAGGTGAGTAAGAGAATAAATATCTTCATTTATAGGGAAAAATTTAGTTTAACCTAGTGAGCTCTATTGAAAAATATTCGACATATTGAATTTAATGGAGAAGAAATAAGAATAAATAGTATTCAGCATATCATCATATTCAGTTGTTTATCATATTCTTATTATCATCGAATTAGTTTGGGCCTTTTACTAGGATGGATAACTAGATTGGTATATCTATATTGGGATTTTAAAACTATGGATGAAATTGGTAAGAGTTATCTTGATTATATTCAGACAGTGTCATATCAATAATATTTGTAAATTGGATTTTAAAATTGGATTGGAAGATTAGATTGGGAAATAGTTTTTAAATTCTATATCAATGTTAAAGAACTTTATGAAATCATATAGGAAATAAATTAATGAATATTTTTCCAAATAATAAATTTTTAGTAATTCAAAAGGAATCATATTTAACATATATTGTCATACAATTATTTTATTTACAAATTTGTTCTAGAGGGTGAACATACACTAATGGATTGATTATAATTTTCTACATGAGAATAAGGTCATATATTACTCATTGTGATCCCAATATAGGGATATTTTATAGTGTATTTTATCATTTTTAATCATTTACAAATAATATCAAGGACATAGATATTTTTATTGAATAAGGATCCTTGTAAATACTTTTGTTTGTGTTGATGTGGGTCTGAATAGTTTCAGCAGAAAATGAAATCATTTATAGGAGACTAAGCTTCATTCATTTATAATGAAATGTAAAAGAAATCATAACACAAATATACCCCTCCACACTCCATGATACATTTATCCTTACTGGGGACTTTTATCATTATATGAAAACTGGCAATTTACAAAAAGGATATTACATTCACTTATACAAGTATCTCATTTCCACACCATTTATACACAAATTCTAGAATGTTTCCTCATCCTAGACATTATAATGAAACCACATATAATCTCTATACATGTCATATAATCATTGTCCCTTATATAGGGCTACCCTTGTTAATATTATCTTTATATGATGCGATGAACATCCCAAGGGATATATTATGGTCAAAACCAAGATCTCTTAATAATTTTTTTACTCCAACCCTGAAATATATTCTATCACTGAATGTATTTAATATTATACATTAATTAAATTATGAATTATAACTATATTAATAAATATCCATTTTTTACATTCCTCTAGAACCATTAAAAAATTGATGACATCAACACTTGTATAAGTCCATTAATACCTCCATGAAAAACATTATTTATTTTTAATAAACTCCAAAAATGGATGGATATTACATAATATTAAAATATTTTACACATTATTTAAAAAATTATTCTAGTTATGGTATTATAATTCATTACCTATCATCTGATCCAATCAATGGAAAATTATTTTGGCTCTAGTGTATACAAGTCGACTACTGACACTAAAAAATGATCTATTCTGTTATGTGGATTATTTTATTATTCACTCAACACTATGTATAATAGATTTTAAAAAACTATAACATCGAAATAATATCATAATTATTATATTATTTTTATATTACCCTAATAGAATCACACTTTTAACCATACACACCCATATAATATGGCTTATTCTGTTTTGTGTATTTTTAACAACCTATTAGAAAACTGATATATATTTCTATCATTAGTAAAAAAGGAAACATAAATAATCACAATATTGGATTATAATATGTAAATAATTATGGTTTTTTTCTATAATTACTTTTATAATTTCTAACTGCATAATATGATACCACCCATGTTTGTGAAAATTTGTAATATAATATCATCAATATGAATAAATATATCAAATGAAAATAAAATAAAATTATATAATTATATATTATTATGAAACATATGTTTCAGTACATATAATGATCAAATAATGGTAAAATATTAATCATTAAATAGGAATTGACAGAATAATTATGAGTCTATTACAAAGAAACAAAAATGATTTTATTTAACATTTAGTGATGATGATAAAATATATCAAACCCATATATTTTAGGTGAATAGTTATTACTAACCTTTATAAAATACAATAAGTCTTAATAATGTTCTCAAATAGGTTTTCTAGATTATAATTTTTTATATACTAAATGATAGAAGACATTAGTCTATGTGGGAAAATATATTTTTTTCATCTCAATTTTCATACCATTAGATGTATTTTATTTAAAATAAATAATTTGTTTTATATAGTGGGTATACAACATATTTTGTATAAAATATCATGAAATAGAATTTATTAATAATACTTTAGGTTCAATTGTATCCCTCCCTTTCAACAAGTTCCTATTAATCATTTCATAAACCATAATGGTTTTTTGCATCTCATTATATCATCATTAATATGTGATGTGTATTTAACACATTATTTTATTTTTTGTGTACATGTTGTACCTATATTAAATTTATAATTATATTTATTTCATCCATTGGGATTAAAAATGTCGTCTATTTTTGATCATTCAATTTTATACATTCGGTTGGTAATATTATTTTAGGGGGTTCTAACTGAAACCTCATTTCATTTACATATAATTTAATTTCTTGAACTTCATATTTCTTTTCATTATATTTCTAAAACTCAAATTTTAAATGTTACATTATATTTATGTCTTTGTAAGTGAAACAATTTTGACACAAATGGCCATCCTTATAGAATATGAATCACATCTTTAAGTCTAAATAGAAGTATTTTTAAGGGTTATTTTTTATCCTTGACAATATTTTAACATCATAAAAACTATTTAATTTAAATTTTAATCCTAATTATATGATATCACATGTGATATTTTTATTTCCCTTCCACTCTTTTCATTTAATATCACAGACCATGATGATGATACATGGCCCCTATAAATTTGTATAAAAAGAAAATAAATTTTTACATCATAAAAACGTTTTAATTTAAATTTTAAACCTATTGATATGATATGTCATGTGACATTTTTATTTCCCTTCCACTTGTTTACACTAATAGCGCAGACCATGATGAATATAAATGGCCCCTATAAATTTATATAAAAAGAGAATAAACAAGTACACAAAGTATTTTCTATTTAAAATAAGAGATACACCACAAAAAATGATATATATCAAATATTATCTCCTATTACTAGTTCACCATCAATGAACGCTCCTCAAACTCATAGATTTTCTCCCCTTTACCATTTCGCTAGGGTCTGCCACGTTCCATCTTGGGAATCATTATACACAAATTTACAACCACATAATTATTATAAATTATATCGTCCACTATAGTGATAATATCAGCATCAAATTCATTTCCAAATTTAACAAATTTCTCATCTCCCAAAATTCACTCAGATGTGGGTTCCCCTATAAGCATCTCCATAGAGTAATATTGCAATAATGAAGTGGTATTACTAACTAAATATAAAATTTTTTTAACATTAAATTCTATTCCCTATCTATATAACACATCAATATCTAGATTGTTATTAACCTCCAACATAGTGAAGAAGTTATAATTCACATAAATAATTTTTAATGTAATCAAATGAAAATGACCATGCACATGTGATGTAAAAACATTAGATTATTCAGGAATCATGAACTCTAGAGAAATCTTAGATTTAGTATTCTAATGTACATTAAATCCTAACACATGAAATTTAGGACCAAAGAAAGAAATATGTGCAGCCAGCATGACATGTAGAAGATTCCCAATAGTAGAGATCACATTCACGGGCGATGTAACATTGATGGGGTAGGCATGTTCAAGTGAAACATCATGTTGACCTCATAAAGAAGAATTATCAGCTTCCAATTGGGCTATTTAAGCACCTGTCAATGAGGCATTTGTAGTCTGCACATTTTAGAAATGCTCAAGATGGGTTAAACAATTATAGGGAGTAGAGATATGCATAGACCATATTTCTTCTTGTGAAGAAGAAACTAACACTCACTTATATGGAGTAATTTTAAAATATGACCAATAAAAGTCCTTCTATTTCTAATCATAAAATTATAAAAATTATTCTCCACCAAAAGACAAGAAGGACCCAATAATGTTTCACTATTCCACAAAATAGTAGAGTCATCACACCTGTAACAAACCAAACATTTATTGATGAAAATTCCTATTCATATGATTAAATGTATTATTATTTATAATGATTGTATAAAATATATACTTCCTTTGTTTTGGGTTTTTGGATTTCAATACATAGTTAAAAATTATTATCATTGCTAATATAGTTTTTGAACAGTGACCACATCATTAGTATAAATATCGGTCTTTAAAAAATACAATTTACTCATAAAAAGAAATTGATGACCACATACAATTGAATTTCTAAGAACGAAGCCCATTTTTTAGAGCTCAGATAGAAGGTAGCATCACTAGTATTTTATCTTATCCAGTCTCATGTTGACCTTTAACATGTAATTCTTGAATAGAATCACCTATGGAAGAAGTGGATGTAGATAGTTATTACTCCCCGAGAGATGTTATATGATCCTTCTAAAGAGTTTATCACAATCATACATCATAACCTTAAATCATATGTGGGTGTTATAAGAGGTTACAAAATAAGACCCCCAAACATTGAATAATTAATTTATTTTTATTGTATAAAGAATATACATTCATTGTTACATTGTAAATGAATTTTAAATAACAAATAGTGTTTTTATTTTATATTAATCTATAATCTATTTTAATAAAATAATTTCTTTTTTTAATTTAAATATATTTTAATAAAATATTATTACAAAATTAAATTTTACTAAATATAAATGATTGTATAATATATATACATACATTTGTAAAATTTATTAAGATTTGATAGTCATTTTTTCAAACCCTATCAATTTTGGATAAATGACATTTTTTATTTGAAATGTAAAAATTCACATATTTAGTAAATTATTTAGATAAAATAAATATTATCTTAGGAACCAGGATATAAAAATTATCTAATGGTTATTTTTCATAATTTTTTTTGATAATCAAATTTTTGGTAAAAAAATAAAATGCCATTAAAATATATAATGTGTTTTATGATATCATAGTGACTCAATAGTGATGTAATAAAATATTATAAATTAAATGTTCATAAAATATACGTTTCACCATTATAATTATAGGATTTATGGTTTTTATGATTTATTTTGAAAAGACATAGTGGAACCTCCATGACTTATAAAACATTTTAATTTTTAAAAAGATTTTTTTAGAGTGTGACCCACCTCCACAAAATGAACCCTAATATTTTAAGATGTTCAGCCATTGGACATATAAAATAATATTTTCCATCCCCCCTTGAATAAACCATGATAAAAACAAATGGTTTATTTATTAGATTACTGTGTGGTGAGAAATACCTAAATAATATATAATTCCCTCTATTTTCAAAATATAATCCTACCCAAGAACACACTTTTCTTCACTCAGAACCCTTGGAGCATGTCCCTACTCTTCCCTCCCCTGTCCAGTATCCTTCCAAGGAACCCTAAGCACCCAAAAATCCTCTCTCAATACTCTCCCAATCATGAAGGATCACACATCCAAGTAAGGGATTTCATCCTTAATTAATTTTTCTGAATTTCATTATGTTGTTAAATAATATTATTTTCAACTACAAATGTTGGGGTATGATTTATATCCTCCCCCATTCATCCCTCCATATGTTTTAATGAATATATACCTCTTTATCTCTGATTAATGTCTCCCATGTACACATGATACCGTAAAAAATTACGTAATTAATTTATATCCTCTCTTTTACATTTGAGAAATTATTTAATAATAAGAAAATAAATTCAATTAAATAAGTTCAGATATAATGTTCCATAACCCCCTTAGAGTCCGTTTCAAGAAAAAATTATCAGAGACCCATTTCTCTCACATTAACCATTTTTATAAATTTTTATGTCTCGCAATTAAGCAGCATAAATTGCACTACGATTTCCAAGAAAAAAATCATTATATAATGAAGACCATATTGATGTCTATATGAAGGGTATTTCACCTTTATGAACATATATTTATTTAATTGTTTTTATATTTATGTATTCTTAATTTCTTAATCCTATAATAACTTTTGATGTTTAATGATTCCATTTTATATGATCTATTTCGCACACTTATGCATGAAATGAAATGATTAAGAAGGGTGTGCCCTAATAGCGCTCCAATTCATTGGAAAAATTTTAGTTTCATTATACATAAAGAGGAATGAGGTTATAATCTTGCTAATTCAACAAAATGATGGTTTTCTCATGATCTATGTGAAAATAGCCTTTGATCATGATAATATCATGTTAAATGATGTCTCCACATTTCCATGTTATGATAATCATGCAATTTCATGACTTCATGTTCTTGTTTCTCTAATTTTCTGTTGATATAACCATTGGATAACATGTACTGTATTCTTCATGTTATTATTTTTTTAATCCCTTACTAGGATTTATAAATAACCCTTTTTATGCATGTCCTCAGGTTATCCTATTCAATGATATGTATGAATGAATATGTGTGGTCATGTAAAATATGTTTTCATTAAAGATGTGTATTTCATGTTTTTGGTTGTTATATAATGTTCCAAATAACCAAATACACAAGAACTCTTGATCTTCTCTATTTTGTCAAGAATATATTTTGTGTAATAAATTATTTTTGATTGTGAAATAATTAAAAGGGTTGTTATAACCACATTTAGAGTTCTCCCAAAAAGGTATAGCATTATAAGCATGATGAGAGAGGAAAATTAAACAAGGACACACACCCATACCAAAAACACCATAACTATTTGAATTTACATTCTTAGTCACCAAATCATAAAAGTAAACAAATCTACAACTAAATTGCATCAAATTACCCATTGGTGGGTAGAGGTAAACCCACTATCACACCATCGAGAGTACAGTTCTTATCATTCATGGGAATTGAAGGAGAAAAATCAAATTTATTTTTTAATTTTCAAATTTCAACTACGTGTCGATGTATTTTGAAATTATAACATCATAAAACCATATTACAATTAACTGTAAATACCTAACAGAGTAGTAGTAAAAACCAAAAATTATGTATATGTTAATATTCGATATCATTTTTGAAGATAAAATCACGAGCAAATAAGTAGATTAGAATTCACCTTCCATAGCTCTGAAACATATTTTTTTAAATTTTTATATGATTATATGTTTAATAAAAATTATTTTAATGTATTTTATTGGTTTTCATTCCATGTTTTTGTCATTTATATTTTTCATCAAATTTTATTCAGAATGCATTCATATTTTTTTCAATTACCTAATATTAATAGTTTTATATCCTATTGTAAATTCATAAAAATTTTCACTAAACATTAAATGAAATCATTTCTTAATGTGACCCTTAAAATTATATTTTCAAAAAAAATTAAATAAAATATAAAATATATTTTTTTATTTTCTATCAATTATTTTTATGGACACCATAATTATCATGAAATCATCCATTCGATGATTATAAATGAATTTTTATAAATAAAAGATATATTTAAAAAATTTAAAAGTAAATTATGTGATATATTTTTTTCAAAATTATTTAATAGCATACATTTAATTGTTCTTATTATAATATTTCATCATCACCATGTCTCCATAAAATACATTGTAGGTATGTTTTTTTACACCCATTAAACATCAATATTGTAATGGATAATAAAATACTGAATATAAAATATCATGAAACCAATAACTTTTATATAACCAACTTATATAATTATTTAAATTATAATGTTTCATGTCCTATTGGAACAGAAATTTATATTCTATTAATATTGATATGAGTGGTCCTATATAACCATAAAATTATTTTTTAAATAATTTATCAATAATTAGGAGATGTAATGTTTTTTTAGTTAGATGTTGGTTGATTTTCAACATGTTTTATGTTGTAACCTCATGTTGGTATCTTTTACTAATATTTTTGTGAGACCATGCTATGTATAGATTTGTTTGAAAGTGGTGTGGGTAAATATGGGTCAAAATTCCATTTTCAGATGATTTTTTTGTGAATTTGATGTCGTGATATTATTTATATATTTTTATATAAATATTATTATGTTATATATTTTTTTGATTGTATTTTCATATCTATGTGCTACAATTCCTTAATTTTATATTTATAAAAATCATGAAATATATTGTAGACCTATGGTTAAGTTTATTAATTTATGTGTATTTTATTAAAAAAAATTACCATTGAATACATATTGAAATTTATTGGAATATTTTTACTATTTGATGAATTTTTTATGTTTTTTTATTTTATTTTATTAGAAAATTTATATGTATATCATTTGTGTCATTTGTTATATCATTATTCCATGATGACATATTAAATTTTTTTTCAAAATAGAGGAATTTTTTCCCACTCATTCATTATATATCAATCCTTGTATATGTGATTATTTTTTATAACTTATATTAATTATTTTTTTGAGTCCATTTTGGGTTAATTAGAGATAAATGTTCACAAATATAGTAAAATAAGGTTATCATGTTGATTATCTTCAAATATAATTGTCATTTTAACTTGGGTAATTAGTATTTATTTAGGATAATTAATATAAAAATTATGGAAATAATGATAAATAAAAAAATATTTATCTTTTTTTATCAAACATGTTTCCCAATCCTATGTGTAAAGAAATTATTCTTGTACCCATAATGAATATTAGTTTCAGGAACCTCTATTGTTATCAAAGAAATATATATTTTATTTTTAGGATTTGAGTAAATATTGTTAATATTAGGATGAAAAAATATTTCTAAAAACACCTTAGATAATTTTAGGCATAGGATAGCATCTTCTTATATCGGTAAATTATTTAGTATGTATTATTTCGAGAAATAATATCCCTATCTAGATTATAGAATGTGTTTACATCTTAGAAAAAAATTTCACTTAGGGGTTTCACCAACAATAATGATACTTGAGTACAAAATTATTATTAACATTGTATAAAATTATATTTTCATAAAGATAAACACCTATCTAGAACCTCTTGAGGGATATTATTTTGTTAATACAAATTACCATTATGAATCAAATAGAAGATTTTCAAGGGATATTATTATTTTGATATATAAAATATTAGGGTTGAGGGCCAAATCATATTATGGACATGGAAAAAATAATGTTAAATTGAAATAGATATTGATTGACCTCATAAATTCATCTATTAAATTAATGTATCTTATGTTTAAATGATGTTGTCGTTGGAGACATTATAATGATGTTGATTTTTCTTGTGCATAAGATCATTATATCTGTTTTTCTAGAAAGGTATATTTTTCTAATTTTGTAATACATCGTATGAACTAAGATAATGAAAATAAATATTTGAATTATATATATATATAAATGATTATGTATTATAATAAAATAATGGAATAATTTTTTAAATAATTATTTCATCAAATGAAAATTTAGTTTTTTATTATGAGGAATAAGATAAAAATTTTAATATTACCTGAGATGGAATGTATGTTATAGTTTTTGGAATTATTTCATGAGTCTACTATACCCATTAGATGAAATTAAATATTATAATTAATCTTAGTAAAATAATATTTCTATGTATAAATATATATAAATCCGTAAAATATGACACCTTATATTTTAGAAAAAAATTTACACATAATTGATACTCTGTTTGATCTCTTGTTACAAATAAAACACGAAATGAAAATCAGTAAAAACATATTTGATGAAAATTATTAAAAAATTATATTAATTATGAGAACATTTATATGTGAAAAGTAAATACACAAGAAAAAATACACACATTAAATGGATTCTAAAATAATGATAATTTTTATTCAGTGGAAATATTCGATCTCTAATATCAATTTTTATGTATTTTAAATTTCTTTCTAATAAATAAACTAAACCAATTTTATGTTACTGATGGAATTATATACAACATTTCATTATAATATCTAACATATTTACATTAGTTAGATTATAAATTCTTGTGACATAATATTAAGAATAGTTGATGATTTAAAAAGAAAATTATTAAATAAAACTACTATTTTTTATCTTTAATTTTCATTTCCAATATATATTTATATATTTTATATTTAAAAATAAAAAATTATCATTATTTTTAGAGAATATTTAAAAATTATAAAAAAGTGATATTTTGGTACTTTTCCAAAAAATAATATTAGGCGTGTTTTCAAAAATAACGTTCTACAAATACTATAGAGATTTTGAAAATTAATATATTTATTTCATACATGATAAATTATGAACAAAATTAATAATAATATAAATACTAAGGGGCTATAATAATTAATTTAATAAAACAATGGAGATCTTAGATAAACCTTGTCTATCATTTTAGAATGTATGTAATATTTTTCAACTAAAAATAAATTTTTAATTTATGTCTTAATTTAATGTCTACATTATAAAAACAATTTGAACAATTTCTTTTAAAATAAAATAATGATTCCTTGTATTATAATAAATAAATTAAATACATTAAAAATCAATTAGTTTGTAATTTCTTCATCAACAAATCATTTATGATTAAAAATATACTTTTTATAAAAAAAATTATTGTTGTTACATGGAATAATGTAAAAAAAAATTAAAAATGACATTTTTTATTAATAAAATAATTTAAATTTATGGAATCAACAACAAAATATATTTTAATTAGTCCCATTATAATATTAGGCATTAATAATAAATTAAATTTTTAGCAATCATTTCCGTCAAAATACCGAACCTGTTTATATTGATTAATCAAAGAGAAATAACCTAAATAAGTTTAAAAAATGTTGAAAAATTAATTTCTATTGGTTGATCAAGCAAAAAGAATCTTTCGGCCAATAATTTTCTATGTATTCTTCTCATTAAATTTGAATAATGTGATCTCTTTATATAATAAATTATCATTACAAAATATTCCATTCCATTTTTTCCATCAAAGAGCTTTCATCCCCCACATTTCTAGAAATGAATTAAGAAATATCATTAAAATAGATAGACCCGGTATCTCTTAAAATCTATCCCCCTGAAAAAATACATTATTTCATTCCAAAATGAAAATATATATATATGTAATTTGTTACCAATTAGATAATATTACCATGGGAAATGTTATCAATCATTCTATTATTTAATATAAAAAAATGATATTATATTATTTCATTGTCCCATTTTTATGCTTAAACACTATTTAAAAATGATTAGGTTTTCATTCATGTGTATATACAATCCCCCTAGATGAAATAAATTCATGATTTTACATCACTACATTAAATTTACGGTTTTAAAAATATGTATTAAAGAATTAATATGTTATTTAAGTATTTTTAAGAGTAATTGATTATAAATCATTCCCAATATTTCTGATATACTATAATAAATAGACCTATTTCCCTTATATATTTTATGACTACATATTTTATGAAACAACGAAATATCATTTCAACTATGCAGTTTTTTTATTTATATAAAAAACTGAGAAACATATTCAAAAACATATTTACATGTAATAAAAATAAATTATACTTCTATAATGGAATTATTATACCAAAAGAATAACTTTTTAAATAATAACCAACAATTTATTACACATTATTAATATATTAATGTGTATGACCTTCAAAAGTAACATTTTTAAAATTTATATCATTTGTAATGAAGGAAAAAAGTGTATACCAGATACATTGGAATATAATATTTAATTAATCATTTAGTTTTAAAACTAAATTTTTTATTAAAATATGTAACACATCATTAATATACCTCCACTAGTTCATGATAAATATTAAATCATATTTATAACTAAAATATTCGTCATGAATCAATAAAAATAGTTGTAACTCATATTTAAATTATTTGATTGACTATAAAATATATATTAAAATATATTTATTTTTTGAAAGAAAATTTAACATTTTATTATTAGGTAGGAACCAATATCATTAGTATGAATCTAGTTTAATAAAATACAGTCGAATTAATTAATTTCTTATTATTGTAATAAAATATAACAAAAAATATTTTTGTTATATGTAATTATAAATAAATATTTAATATTTTAAATTTATTATTAATGTAATTAAATATGTTATTAAAATAATTATATTTACAATACCATATTCTATAAGATATTATCTTAAGCCGAAATAAAAATTGACTGTGTTCTTTCTCAATTCTGTTTCATTGATACATATTTTATTTGATAAACATAATTTCATATAAATGGTGTATATAATAACTATTTAATATAATATACAATGATTTATATTTAATTCCTTGTATTTTAATTCCAAAGTAATCTTATCCTATTTATGGACTCTCTATTAAAATATTTTCTTATCTCATAATTGTTTTCACATCTCAATTTTTCTTCATTTACATTTGATGTGAATTAGCCATTTGGTTACATTTTTGTGGTATATGTTGACCATTTTATTTTCTCAAATTATTACATTAAATAAACCTTATTTACGAATCCAATTCATTTTTCCTTTAAAGGGTAATTTTTTTCTAAAGATAATGATGGTGTATATTATTTGATACCAAAAACCCATATTTTTTATTTATATTTTCATGTTTTTAACATCCTATTTTCATTAATAGATTATTCCACATAATTTTTTTATATTTTAAATTATCATTATCTTTAGGTAAAATTTTATATTTTTTTGAAATATTTTACCTTAGGGATTTTATCCTTTATAAATGTATTGTATGTTAGAAAATAATTTCAAATTATCATTAATGACATTTATTTTCCAGGTGAACATTTTACCTTCCTAAAAAATGATATCCCTTATACATAGAAACATAATAATGTGTTATATCATGTGAAATTCATATTCTCCTAATGAAATTTTCAATACAATTTTTAATTATATCTATTTATAATATATGATTTCATAAAAATTGATTTTGAAATTTTTTAATGATTTTTCGTTGATGTTAATTCGTTTATCATCCTCCCAAAATTTACATGAGTAAGAATATAAGTAACATTAATTATTATATTATTTATTGTATTATTTTTAAAATTTAACAGCTAATAATTTTATTATCACTTATTATGAAAATAATTTTTAATTAGGAATCTCGCATTTTTGTTTTATAACAATTTAAATTTAATCCAAAATTATCTTCTAATAGGATTCCCACATGAAATAATTTTGTATCTATATTTTAAATTAAGTTTAAATAAATTTCCAATTATATTTCAATTGTTTTTTTATATAATCTTATTTAAAAGTTCTTTTTAATTCAAACTTTTTATAAAATATACACTTTAATATTATTTTAATAATTATTTTAAAAAGGAATTTTTCATTTATGTCAACATCCCATGTACTCCTTAAGCTAAACCATGAATATAAAATTTAAAAACCAGGAACATTCATTATAATTATTTATTAAAAAATAATATATTTAATTTTTAGTGAAAGACATTTCATTTTGGTGGGTTATTTATATGATATTTGAAACATGCATGTTTTCAGGGTCACATGGAACCCAAATGTAAAGATGATTATTATTGAAAACTGGGGTCTTAATAGAAAATAAATTCATTGGTTATGATTCCATGTAACATTTGGTGATGTCATTTTGTTTTAATGTGATGTTGAAAACACTTTTCATTTTCTTTCATGTAATGTATTTTAGGTATCTTTGTTAATAGTTTTTTCCTACAGAGGTTGAACTTGGTTTATTTTTTGGCTTACTAATTTAATCTAATGAATTCAGTATGGTTCACTAAATTGTTTATTGAACATGACACATAAATAATTGATTATAAATTTTTTAATGAACAATTAAATTTCATTGGTTCATATTAATTTTTTCTGAATATATTTTTGTAATAATTAATTATAATTCAATTTATATATTTAATTAAAAATATCTATACACTTATGAATGTTTCCATTGGAAAATTTTTATATTATAAAATAAGTTAATGATGAATTTTATTTTATTTGATATTAAATTTATTTTATTCATCAGTTATATAAAACTATTAATGTTACATATTTATTATAATAGGATTTGATCCACTAATCTTATTTCTTTGTAAGATAATGATCCAACTATTCATTAAATATATATATATATTTCACATTGAGTGCTTCATGTCACCGCATTAAAATGTTTTTATCAAATAATTTTAAATATTATTATAATAAAGATAATTCACATAGTTGATATAGAGTTGTTTAAGTATGTATACATTTTGACATGAATAATAAAATTTGTATCATATTTAGCTTATCCTAAATTAGACTAAAAATTTTGTTATTGGGATGATGTGTTTATTTCTAAGAATTAATGGGGATATGGTATAAATTTACTAAAAATTTTTCTTGGTCCACCTCATTTGTTTTCAATGCCTCAGTTTTATATATTGTTTTTTGTAGTGGGTTTATGTGTGTGGGTAAAAGGCACCTCACAATGTGGGAAAAAAATTTTATGTAATCTTTATCAAATTTATCTCTTATCAATGTATCCAATACAAAATAATGTAAAATGACATTAGAATTAAATGGATCATTTTATTCTTTGTATTTAATCATTTTTAATTCCAGTTATTACAAGGGAATTTTTTTTGAGTTGTATATTTTTTTACAAAACTGTTATTAATTTTATTTTGAAAGAAAAAATGCTACATATAATGTTAATTATTCAATTGGGTCACTTATATTGGATACTCTAAAAATTAATGTTATTATAAATTTTCTGATGTATCAATTAAAAATACACTTCACTAATAAATAATTCTCTTTAGTTTATGTCACTCATTTCATGGTTTACTCCCAACTGTATTTTTCTTGGTTTACTCACTATAATACATTTATCACTACTTCACTCATCTGAATTTATGAAATTAATGTATTCAAAATTTAATTTTGGATTAGTCACCATAAATGAAAATCATCTCCAATTATTATAAATTAATAATATGAATTGATTCCATTGAACTACAAAATGTATAATACACAATACTATTATTAATAAAACCTTAAAAACCATCTTGTTTTTAAAATATACCTTTGGAAACACCAAAAATCCAATTTTTTTGAATGAGTTTCATATTGATCCCAACATCTAGTAAACATATCAGCAATATTGTATCCATTATTATTTTATTTGAAATATAATTTTCATTAAACTACTATGGATTTATGTGAACAACCACATAATTATTCCCTTTGGATCTTTCAATGGTGCATTTCTTATCTTTTTAGAAGTATGTATCTCTTTATTTATCAATGATCTTATATATCAACATAATATTAGTGTTTATTTCCTTACTATAAATTCATATATTTATTTGTATAGATACATAGAAATGCATCCAATAATATGGATAAAAAAAATTATTTTATACCACTCTTATTCTTCATGCATGTTAATTTTTGAAAAATATCATAACTGAACTATCTGATGAAAATTGATGGTGTTATTGACTCATGATATTAATTAAAATGATAATATATTCCACAATGTTTCCATCATTCCCTTAAATTTCTAAGAAGGTTAATTTATAATAGTGATAATTTCCAATATTTTACCAGTTTTTCATAAATTTCATATAGTGAGTCATTGTAATGGTGACTCATTTGCAACTGTGACACATTTCTAAGGGAGATTCATTTCCAAGTGTGAGACCTTTTGAATGGTGCATCATTTCTACTAGTGGGACATTTAAAATGTTGGGAAATTTCCAAAAATTATATAATTCAAATGTTGATTCCTTTTTATTGTAGTGAAATTTATAAATGTGAGACATATCCAACAATGCGAAATTTCTAATGGTGAGACATTTACAAAGGTGATGAAGTTTCAACGGTGAGACATATCATGTGGTGATACATTTAAATGAGTGATATATTTCAAAAAGTGGTACATTTCTAATGGTGAGACATTCTTAATTGTGATAAATTTCTACCGTTTTAAATTTTTCATTATTTTTCCAATTTACTATCCAATTATTGAATTTCTATTTTGAGGACTTTCACTTTCAAAAGATGTTTTTAATATATTATTTTATTATTTTAATTCTATATCTATGGATTTTAATTATATACATAACATATAGATAGTCAAGAGTCCTTTTAAAATTGATAACAATTTTTATTAACGACATCATCCTTTAATTAATATTTAATATCGCATCCAATCCCCCATTATATCAGATCAATTCATTCTAATAAAAATAAATTTCATTCCTGCATTTTAGGTGACATTCAATTATGATGTTTACCTAGAAGTCATATAAAATGTCGATGCACATGGTTTGAGTCCCCCATTCCCGAAATATGTTCCCTGTTATACGTGCACCCCCTATTTTGGTACAACAATATTGGGAAAATCTTCTTCATACAAGTTGGTTTTTCATTCCTTTCTTCATATATGTATCATGTTTGATGAGTTTATTATTGTTAACAGTTTTGAATGTGGTTTTATCTTTATTTAAAAATACAATAGATTTGTTTAAATTAATTTTAATGGAGAAAAATAATATGATGTATGATCATCTATAAATTTATTGATTTTGTGTAAATTGTCTTGATATTTTGATTTTATGGGTGTAATTCATTAACGTAAATCGTGTCTATTGGTGGCATGTTTATGTTTTAATGTCTTTTTCCTGATACCTATTGTTTTGATACTATAAGATATCATCATAAATAACATGTTAAATATATATAATATATCAATGGAATTTATTCCCCATAATCTAATGGGTTCTATGATAAAACCCATAAAATAAGAAATTGAAATAAAAAAGTATCACAATTATTTAAATGTGATATTGAATTATGTTTTTTGTATGTGATATGAATTGTGGAATGGTTATGGGTTATCTGTTGGACTACTGAATCCTTTAGTATATTTATTTTAATGTGTGTGGGGGAATTCTATGATATCTGGTTGTGTTATGGGGCATTGACAGTTGATATGGTGCAGTGGTGTAGTGGGAGTGTGATGGTGGTTATTTAATAGTTATGTAGTAGGTCTGTTAATCTAGATGTAGCAATAAAATGTTATAGACGTGTAAGATGGGATGTGGTGTTGATCATCTTCATTGTGGTTGGTTATATTATACATACTCATGTATTAATGAAATTAATTATATAATAATGATTTCAAATTGATGTTTTTAATGCGTAAATTTATTATAGGATGTTTTTTTAAAATAAAAATGTTTATTTACAAATATATGTACCGGAAATGTGAAATATGGAGTCTTTCTATACGAAATGGGATTCTACACAATATTGAATACCAAAATTAAAGGTTTTTTAAAGTGTAATTTGTTTCTAATTATATAATATATAAAATTGAATATAAATCGAAATATGAATAATGGATTGTGTCTAGTTTGTGTATTATAATATATTTATAGTTATGAGTATCTATGTTGATTCTATAAGTTTGTTAGTTTTTATTGTATTATTATATGATGTTCTTGTTTAATGTAAATGTATATGTATATACATTGTATGATCTTTTAAATTCTATACACACCCCACACTAACAAGCACTATGTGTTGACACCCACATAAGAACCGTGTGGGGATAGTTTCAAACATATCGGTGCGAATATGGATAGATGGATTTGAACTCTTCCATGATCACACTTCTAAATATAAGAAAAACAATCATGGGCTATGATGGCCATAGTTGAAAATGTAGTTTTTATGATATGATATGATGTGATGTGACAACCAAGGTATGCGATGGAGGGATATGATGTTACTTGACTTCCTAGGTAAGAGTGGGTGGTTTGTGATGTGTTTTGATGACCCAGTTGAGTAAAGATATAATTTGATGTGATGTTATGTTATTCGAAAGAGGTGGGACCACCATAATATATGACTTTTAGGTGTGATACTTTCATCCCTTGGGTAATGTGGACATGCCTACCCAATAATTGTTTTGCATAATATTTGATTATTATATTTGGATGAGTTATTTTGGGAGTTAGAACTTGTGAAGATGGGATTTTGGTTAGTATACCTATATAGGAACTATTTTCCTCTATTATTTTTCCCATGGGTACATTAGAATTCTATTTTAACACATCCACGAGAGACATTGGTTTAAAAAATTAGAATAACTAAATTCCTAACCTATGATTAAAAATACTCTTTCCATATTTATTGAAATAATTAGTGGAAAACATTTTACATTTCTAGTTTTGAGCTATTGAGCTATTATTGTGTTAGTACCATAGATTTTTTTTCTTGGGATTTCAATTGGATACAATTATATGTTATGCATAAATAATACATTTATTGTGTGATTGTTTGAAAATATTATATATTTTCGAATGGAGATTATTGTGGACGAATTATTCTATCTCACAATCTTGTTTTTTTATATTGGGAAATGCATCCCATATTGTGATATTTTAATACCCCTGGTTCTATTCAATAACCATAGGAGAATTCTAAGACGGACTCGGGGGGTCATTTCCTCTCTCCCAAAATTGTGGTTCATTGGTGGGTTGGGTTTTTGACACAGGTGTATCAACGGAAGGTTTAGTGATTTGGTGTAGTTCAGTGTTAGGAACAGTGAGTACTGAATGGTTTGGTAGGGAAATAGTATCAGATAATCGTCATACATGATGTTTTCGTGCATTTACATCTTGTATATTAGAATTTCGGTACCCTCATTATCTGATGTAGGGGAATATAATACAGTTGAACGACCATGTGATTTAGAACCACATTTAGGGAAGAGACATATGAGATGAACATTTCTCATAATTAATTATTTTCTTATTTGAATTTGGTGATATTTGGAAGTTAAAACAATTTAAATTAATAATGAAATTTTATATGTGTTTATCTGAATTTTACCATGTTATTATATATAATATTTTTTTCCTAAATTATACACATAATCATAATGAAACAACCATATGAATTGTATCTAGACTGAATTTTTTGGTTTGTAACCTTCTAAATATTTAAATGTTTTGTCTCTATTTATTATATGGAGTTATTATAAAATAATTAAATTTAATTTTCTTACATAAAAAATATTACAGACAATATTGTTATATTAAACTTTTAAACTGTGAGATAATAATTAATATATTAATTTTTTGAGAGCATCTATATAATTTTGATAACACATATCAAGCATGCCTCCTCAATTAAAATTAATCACTTTCATGATGAAATAAATTAATTTTAGATAATTAGTTTACGTAATATAGTTTCCATGTGAATTAATATGTCTTGGGTTTTCATAGACTTGTAATTTACCATGACCATTTGCTATAAAAATTTTGTAAAAGATGGTTCTAAACATTAAATTTTGATGTTTCTCAAAATCAAAATATTGATTATTGACGATTCATTTGAATATGGAAACCATTAAAGGAATAAAATTATCCATATTGAAAGTTTTTTTAGTTCTACAATATTTATATAACTATATGTTCTATGAATATTATAGGATTGAATTTATTTTGATATTTATTTCTCAATTTTATATTAAATGACATGCATGATTAGCGGTAAATTTTGGGGATGTAAATATGTTTAAATTTTTAATGTTCTAATATATGATATTTTTTCCAAATAGTGTAATAACCATAACACAATTTTTATTTCTTCTGTAGTTTGGTATGGTTATGATTTTTAAATAAGAAAACATTTTTTGTATAACTAAATTAAATTTTTTATGATAGGATTGAGTATTTAGAATTGTTAATGTGTTTCATTTATATATGTTTGTAGATACATGTTATCCTTATTTTTCTATATATATATATGTCTTCCTGAACAATTAAATGATTAAATAATAATATTTTTTAGCGTAATAGATCATGAAACATAGTAATTCAACTTGTGATGTTCATTTTTTTATTAAAATCATGATTTATATTTATATTTATGAAATCATGTTGTGTAGGTAACAGGTTATTTGAATTGATACAAAGATCCTAGAATTTAAAATTTTAAAAAATATTATTGGATTTTTATTTCATTAATAATAAGAAGAACCTAGAATGTTCTATTTATGTATATTTGACATGGTGTGTGATATAACACGAAGGATGTTTCATCATTAACCTAGAGGATCATTTGAACTATTTATATGAAAGCACGATGATTCATTGGTAATTATTTAGAAATTTCTAATGTTGTTTTTGGTTTTATTTTTATCATTTCATTTATGTTTTGATATGCATTTCTTAATATAAGTATTTTTAAAAACCTATCATTCAATATAATTATCACAGATTTTGAGTACCTTGATGTAACTTATTTATCAATATAACCATGTATAAAATTATAATCACATATATTTTATTAATGAATTATTAATCCCATATAAAATTTTATATTTTGTAAGAATTCTCATGATAAATAATTATATGATGTAATAAAATCCTCAAAATAATTATAGATAATGTTATATACTGCTGCTAGGTGTGAATTTTCATGTCGTGATTTCTTATCTGAGTTTTTTTAAATCATAATTTATACAAGGATGGGGGGAATGATATATAATTGATGAAATTAATCTATTAAATGATTATAATTTTTTGGTGGTTTCATTCCACCCACATAGGACAATATCCTAACATGGGAGTCAGAATTTCTTAATTTATATTCATTGGACAATTATGTTTAATTATAATTGTGATTGTTGGTTAGGGATGTTTGGAGGATGAGATTGAGAATGTGGGTATGTTAATGGGGTGGTTTTTTTGGATAATAATGGTGTTTGGTGATATGGTTGTGTGTATATTTTAGTGTATATTTTTTATTGGATGGGATGTTTTCCATGTGGATGTGTTGTGTAATGGAATTGATGTGTGTTGGATGATAAATATAATATTTTTTGTGTTTTTGTTTGTGAGGGGTTGTTCTGTGATTATGTTGATGAATTACCCCAACCCCAACAAATATAATAATCACATAGGGTTGCTCAAAAAATAAAATGGCCATTTTGGTAAATCATGAAAATAATAAGGATGGGAAAGCCTATGATGCTAACATTTGTAGTAAAGGAAGTGACTATAATGTTTTTCTACAATATTTTTGGTTGTTTTTGATGTCATAGTCATTGGTTGATGACGCATGTTATAACCTTAAACTAATGCAGATATGGAAAATATGTCACACATCCAGAGGAATTGTATTTCAATGCATTTTAGAACTATCTATGAAATTTATTTCCACACATTGTGGACAATGTTGAGTTTTTTAGGATGAGTTATTTTTATTTTTATGTTTGTTTCAGCTATATTTATATTAATATAAGGTATTTTTTTGGTTGGAAAATGTTTTGAATTTTATTATGAATATTCTACTGGTTAATAATCATTCATTAGATAAATATGAAAATTTTACAACCTGATAAAAAGGATAATTTCATCACTATGTTCTTTGTATACATTTCATTTCATATATCTAATTTATGATTTGTGTACAAACAAAAATTTAAACAATAATACTGGGTTAAAAAACAACATCTGAAATTTTTCTGAAATATTTTTTTTTGATGAATTGTGAGTTAAAATACTGATTTCATGTAATTCAAAATATTTCTTGAAAATTTTAAATTAAATAGAAAAGTAATATTAATATGTGGTTTTTGTTGTAGACTCAAAAAAAAATATCTATAATTGAAGGGTTATGTTGAGAGGCATGTACTTGTATAATATTATTAATATTGAATAAAGGGAAAAAAATTTGTTCATAATAAGTATATATATATATATATATATCTATTTTTTATGAAAAACTGTGTGAAATTATATTATTAAAGAGGTATCCCTCCTAGGGGATTATTATTTGTAATAGTATAAATTATAATTTTAAAAAAAATCATGTGGTGCCCTAGTTATTTCATAGAACATGATAAGTATCTTAGGAATTTTATATTGGCATGACAATTCTGTTTTATTCAGGGTTTTGTTTACTCTTGATGATGATCTATTACCCTTGTTCATGTGAAATAGAGGTGTTGGGGATGTGTAGTGAGTCCATGGTAGTGTGAGACATAGATTTTATCCCATTACTTAGAGATTCGTTGAGATTTCAAATAATTATTTTTTGATGTCTTGTTCAAAACATGACGTTTTATGAGATATGTAGGTCTTATTATTGATGTTATATTTTAGTGCAATGTGTAATAATGTTCTGAAATTTTAAATACGAAGAACTTATTTCCATCCACGTCCCATTTTACTATGATGTGATTTAATATTTGTCGGAGAGTATGTTATACCAATATAGGATATCATTTTTAGATGGTGGTTGGAATTCCATGATTCATATGTTTACGAAAGTTCATTTCCTTATGTTATTCTATGATTTTGGGATTTCATTTTTTTCTATGGTTGTGAATTTGGTGTAATGATAATCTTGATATAAATATCAACAGTTGGTGGTTTGGACCCTTTCTCACCATCCTTTTAGGTTATTTTTAAATTCCTAATGGAAATTATTGATTGACAGATATCTAATATAATAGAATAAAACTTATTTGAAATTAAGTTTCTAATTATCTATTAATTCAGTTTTCAGGGGGAAGTACACAATATGTTTTTATACATGTTAGTCTTTCCAACATTGATACATTCGATCAATTTACCATTTTTCAATAAATTTCTAACGGTGATTCATTCTAATGGTAAGTCTTTCAAACCGTTTTAAAATTTTCAAGAAATATCCACTGGTGAGTCCTTCCAATATTATGTAATATCTGATGGTGATTCATTCAAAATAATAATATATTACCTAAGGCAGTACATTTATAATAGTGAAAAATTTCATAATTGTGAGGCATTTACAATGGAAAGACATTACAGATGGTGATTCATTTTCAATGGGGTGTCATTTCCCACATTTAGACACATCTAATTGTGAGAAATTTCAATTATTAAATGATTTATAATGGGGATACATTTTCATTGTTAATAAATTTCAATAGTTTGGTATTTTTATATAATTTTATAGTTTTCCATAAAATAAAAATAATTACTATTTTGGAATTTTTATGAAAAAATAGGATTATGTTATTTAATTAAGTGTCTTAAATTTATTTTAAAGGATATTAATCAAATAATTAATATCTAAAAATTCTAGATACCCTTTAATGTGTAAAAGATCATTGAGTTATAATATCTTCAATTAATTTTTTAGTTAAAACTATATATAATTCTTCTAGATTCGGCTCTATTCAATATATATAGGATACCAGTCATTCTGACCTTTGATATTAATTTCAATTCATACCTTTCATTTGGATGTATATATATTTTTGTTCTAGTTGATTTGAGTCCCACTCATGAAGAGGCTCCCTCATGTGCATGTGCGCCTATTTTGGTGGAGCAGTTCTGGAAAATCATATTCTTCAATGTATGTTTTTCCTCCCTTCTTTCTTATGTGTATAATATAATTATATGTTGTGGAAATTTATTTATATGGATAAAAAAATATAATGAATTTTTTTAAATTGAATTTATTTTGATTGGTGAATGTGATGTTTGGTCCTATTGATTTTCATTATAATTGTTTTCATTTCATTGGATATTATGATTGTGTGAGAAATATTCCTCAATAGAAAAAGTATTAATTGGTGGACTGGTTATCTTGAAGTGTATATTTTAATGTGACCTATATTTTTGAATAGAATGGATTCCCCAGAATTCAATCAATTATGTGCTAACACCTTAAATAAAAAAGTGAAATTCAATAAGTTCAACTATTTCTAAATCAATAATGAGATATGTTTTGGTATATGATCGGATGTCTGCAAATTTTTGGGTTGTGGGCATGGGACTAATGTAATGTGCAGTAATTATATTATTATATGTGTGGGGTAGTTTATGAGATATGCAAGTCAGTTGGTCTTTGATGGTTGTTATGTTATTTTGGAGAAATAGGTATATGATTGTTGTTGTGGTTTCATTATGTAGATGGGAAATGAGACTAGATGTGTCTATTAAATGATGAGGATTTGGAATATGTGAAGTTTTGTTTTTCTTGTGATGTATGTATGTTTATGTAAAATTTATCCATATATTAATTGAATTAAATTCATTATAATAATGTAAAATGGGATTGTTTAATCTGTAAATTGATGAGGTGATGTGTGGTTTAAACAAATAATGATTGTATACCTACAAATGTGATAGAAATATGAAATTAACTGTCATTATAAATGAAATGGGATGATAATGAATATTGGAAACATAAATTAACAGTATTTTGAATGTGTAATTTCATTCAAAACTGAGACATCATAGTAAGGCATAATGACTTAAATATGAATCATGGATTATTTTTTGTTTGTTTTTATGCATATAGAGGTGATTGTTATTATGTAGATTATATGAGATGTATATGAATTATTGTAAACCCATAGTATGAGATTTAATGTTTCTAGTCTCTATATATACACTACAGTTTCTTGAGATTTATGTACAAACCCCACACCATCGTGAACTATATACTGACACACACATTGTTACACTGGTGGGTTTTCCCCAACATCTCAGTGGGAGGATGGTTGGATGGGTAACATCACTTCATCACTTTCTCATTTAAGAGATGAAAAGTGCATGCATGTTCTGTGGTGGCCAGAACTCAAAAGTGTAGTTATCATGTTGTGGTGGGATTTAATGTGAGGCATGGATATTTATATGATGGACATGATGTTTTTTGATGTCTTATGTTTGTATGGGCATGATTTGATGCGGTTTGATGTTATTCGGAAGTGGTGGGATCACCATGACCTATGATGTTGGGGTGTTAGTGTGACATCCATGCGTGGAAGGTGTGTAGATTACCCCATCATAAATAGGTGTTTTATATTATATTATTATATAATGATGTGTTATTTTGTTAGTGAGTCTTAATGTGTTTGGAGTTCTTGTTAGTATACTTATATAGGCTTTGTTTGGTTCTACTGGTTTCTCTTACATGAGCATTAGTATGCTCTATTCCCATGTACACATGTTACGTTGGTTTTCCAAATGTTAATATACCAATATTCACACCCTACACATATGAAAACTATTTTCATGTCACCAAGTGTACTTTTTGGACCGAACTGTATATATTTTGATATGTCCTTTGGAGTTGGTGTTGTATTTCGTCCAAAACATTTATCGATTTTGGCATTCAATATAAGGCCCCTGCCTTAAACCTTACTTAATCATGAGTTATTAAAAGATTACACCTTGAGGATCTTTTTGGGTTTAGAGTTTTAGAGAATTATATCATAAAACATGCATTACATTCCACATATAAATAAAGTGGTTATATAAAGATAGTATTCTTCATTCCCATCAATGGAAACATATTAAAAATAAACAGGGATTAATTCATGACACTTCCTTGAAATTATCATCATATCATGTACCTTTCCCTTGACCTGTGAAAAACATTTCAAAAAAACTTGGGATGATCATAAAAAGCTCAGTAAGGGATATAAAAATATGGAAAGGAAACATAGGTACATATATACATAAGAATGAGATCATACTTTACCCATAAAACATATGCACTTTAACATACCTCATCAAAACATGAATAAATCATAGAAATCATAAGACATAAAGGTAAATTGAGGCATTCATAACATCCTTACGTAGGGAGTAACCCTCTTGGCTACGTTTGGAATACCCATAACAGTATATTCCCTAAAATCTCTTCGGAGAAACCTTAACATTTCACTCCTTCGCGTTTCCCAATGCATTGGAGAGCTATATCGAGATCACCCGCCCTTAGTTTATCATGGAACCACCCATTTTCATAATAATGCCCAAGAACCTCAACATAATCATATCACATAAAACAAGCATAAAGGAAACATAAAATTCTCACCTTTCAATCACAAGATTTCAATACACCACCTTGATATAAAAACATTATGAAAACCATTTTCGATACCAAAATAAAATAAAAGTAAAACATGGTATTTATTTTTCTTTTAAAAAGATTGTATGGCTTGTAGAGGAAGCAGAAACTCAAATGACAGTCACGACGGCGGATAAGTCATTGTCGCCGCATACGTACGACAAAAACATTCCCTTTTGTCATTTATTAAACGCTTCGTATAAACAATATTCCTTTTGAATAAACGTAAAAGTCAAAGGGGTTTATACACCGTATAAAATAAGGTTGTGTATAAAACAAAATATGCCTCAATGAAAGGAGATTGAGACGAAGTCCCATACCTCGGGTCCGACTTGACTTGGTCGTTCTTTAATCTCCTAAAAAATAAACTTGAGTTAATCTCTACTTTCTTAAGAACCTTTTTCAAGTTCATTATTCCTTTTATTCCATGTTATGAACATCATGTAATCATTTAAGTTAATAATGTTCATTTTGTCGGTATTTGGTTCTTTAGTCAGAAATAGACTTCTTACACTTACATGTTGTTAATTTGGCCGAAGTTTCATTATATACAGAATGATATTAATTATTTGGATAACATATACATAATATATATTCAGAATATACATGTATTTATAATATTACATCACATTTAGAGGTAAGAAATGAAATGCATCGTTCATGGAGACGGTAAGCCGTACGTACGCATGAACGCTACTTACATTTCTATTTCGTATTTTCTGGAATGGAGTCATAATTATATAAGAGTATATTATAATTCCAGTATAATAAAATTTATAATATCATTAACTTTATCCTTTACACATCACACATATGGTATTAACGAATCAAATCACTTTCAGGAGGTGATAGTCCACACTTCCTAAAATAAAGATATCGTGTTCACCCATAATGGAAACAATAATGGTATGCCATAAATGAAAAATACAGAAGCTTAAGGAAAGAATAAACATATTATATATCATATATAAAAACAGTGACATCATAATGGACACCTTTGAAGGTGTTAAATGAGTATTGAACAATCGTCGTTTCGGGAGGCAGAATTTCGCCATCCACGGAAACCGTATGTTCTTTAACCATTTGATGTAGTTGTGTGAGAGTGTAGCTCGAATAAATATTATAAAAACATCCTAGTATATTGAATATACTGGTGTTGCTACAAAATAAGTAAATAAAAAGAGTTTAGGGGGTTGGAGAATCAAAATAAAACAAATGAACATGAGAGAATGAATTACCTTTAAAATTGTAACTCCTTTTTATTTGAGCCTAAAGGCTTCTATTGAAAGTATTATTCCCAAAGGGAATCCTCTAGGATGAGGAGAGGGATGTGGAGAGACAAAATGGGCAGGGGATGGCCGAGCCAAAGGCTTGAGGAGTGTGTGAAATGAGGTAGAGGTGGGGGCCTTTTATAAGAGTAGAGGAGGGGCACTTTTGAAAACTAAAGATAAGTTACTTTATTTTCAAATGAGTTTCGGATTAAAAAGGTCCCAAATTGATATAATTAGAGGATAAGGTGATAATTATTCGAAATCCACTCATCCAATTGGTTTTGGACATGTGTAGGTTTTATATTTTTCATTATCTTTCCATTTTATTTAAATCGATAAATAATAAGGTCATCATTGCATCATCATGATTTCATAAATAATTTAATTTATTTGAAGTCTAAAAATTATTAAAAAAATACTATGATGTATGAAATCTTTTTATATTTCCAATGACTATTTATAATCAAAAATCTGATATTTATAACCCCATGTAAAAATTGTTTTCGTAAAACATATTATGTTTGTGTCATTTTAACTTTTACATTAAATAAAAAGTTATTTATGTCATTTCCCAACCAAAAGTGGATCCATGGGGTCCCCAAGTTGACCCATGGCTTTTCTTGGTCGGCCATGACATATCCAATAATGTTTGGACATGTGTCTAGTTCATTTTATATTATTAAAGCATTATTTTTACCTTAAATTACACTAATTACCTCTAATCGCGATTAAAAACTTAATAAGTTACTATTCACCAAAAAAATTATTTTAATCTCATTGAACCACATTTTACTTCTTATTGACAACCATGTATGTCGGATTTTTGAAATTCAAAACACAATGATGGCAAAATTTCATTTAAACGGAAAAATCAGTTTTTATAAGTACCACATAGTGGTTTCACTATTCATCAAAAATTGATGTTTTTCAGAAAATTACCAAAAATTCACCCTAAGCTATATTTTATATTCCTAATTCCAAAATGAAGTATATTTTACAAAATTCAGAACATATAAGTCACATTAATTAATTTAATAATTAATTCCTGCTATCAGAGCAAATAGCGTGTTTTTATAAAACAATAAGTATCAAAAGATTGACACTAGTTTAAGTCTAATTTCAAAGTGAAATTGATTCCAATGACCACCATTGGATTAAATGGTAAAAATATATTCTAATTCCACTTCAAAACTAATTCAAAAGATAATCTAATCATATAAATAAATTAGATTAAAAAGCAGTTTTGATGTAAAATGCAGTATTTTTCACTATTCATTAAAAAAATGAACATTGTCAGAAAAATACCAAAAATTTATCCAATGTAAAATTAAATGTCAGAATCATAATTAATATTTTTATTTTGAAAAATATAGATTATAATATTTTCAAAATATTGATTTAAAAAGGGTTTGCAATCAAAAGGCGGTAAAACAATCTTTTAAGAATATTAGTGTATTCCATGCTTAAGATTAGAATTATTTTCATTTTAATCCTCTAAAACACTATCTAATCCATTAATAGACATAGATAAAAATATCTATTATTCATTACTTACTTGGGATGTTACATCCTTCCCCCCTTTAGAAAATTGCGTCCCCGTAATTTATTTACTTATCAAATAAATGTGGGTACTTATCCTTCATTGCATTTTCAGATTCCCATGTTGCCTCTTCAATCATATGGTTTTTTCACAAAACCTTTACCTTCTGAATCACTTAATTCCTTAACACATGCTCCATGTGGTCAAGAATCTGGACCTGTTGTTCCTCATAGGATATGTTCTCTTCCAGCTGAACTACCTCTGGACTCAAAACATGAGATGGATCTGGCATATACTTTCTCAACATCGAAACATGAAAAACATTGTGTACCTAAGATAAACTCGGAGGTAAAGCCACCCGGTATGCAACTGATCCAACTCTCTCTATAATTTCATAAGTTCCAATAAACCTTGGACTCAGCTTCCCTTTCTTACCAAATCTCATCACACTTTTCCAAGGAGAAACCTTGAGAAAAACATGATCACCCACCTCGAAAGATAGATCCTTCCTCCGGTTATTCGCATAACTCTTCTGCCTGCTCTGAGCTGTTCTCATGTGCTTCTGAATCAGCTGAACCTTTTCTGCCATCTCTTCTACCAATTCTTGTCCCATCAACTTCCTTTCACCCACTTCATCCCAGAAAGCTAGAGTCTGACACTGCTTCCCATATAATGCCTGAAATGGTGCCATCTGTATACTGGAATGAAAACTGTTATTATATGAAAATTCAACCAGTGAAAGATGTTGGTCCCAACTTCCCTGATAATCCATAGAACAAACTCATAGCATATCCTCCAATGTCTGAATTTTTCATTATGACTACCCATCTGATTGAGGATAAAATGTTGTACTAAAATTTAATTCAGTACCCAACGACTTCTAAAGGCCTTTCCAAAAGTTATAAGTGAACCTGGGATCACGATCAGATACAATGGAGAGGGGAACTCCATGTAACCTGATTATCTATTTAAGATACAAACGGGAAAGTTGATCTAGGGAAAATGTATCCATATTGCATTATTACCTCGAGATTTCTTCGGCAATCCCACAAAAAGTCCATGGATATATTCTCCCATTTCCACTATGGCACTGGTAAAGGCTGAAGCATCCCTTTCGGTAACTACCGCTCTACTTTAACCTGCTGACAAGTCAAGCACTTCACAGTAAAATCAACAATATCTCTTTTCATTCCATCCCACCAGTAATACTCCCGCAGATCTCTATACATCTTAGTACTGCCAGGATTAACCGAAAACGGAGAACTATGAGCTTCACATAACAACTCTCTCTTCAACTGTGAATCACAAGGCACACACTATCTCTTCCCAATTCTCAAAACACAATAATTATCAATGTTGAATTCAGGAAACATACCTTTCTGAACCAACTCTACCTTTTTCTGCAACTCACTGTCTTGCTTCTGTGCTTGCTTGATTCTATCTGATACAGATGATCTCACTGATACCTGAAACAAAACAGAATAACTTCCTGCACCAACAACTTTTATGCCAAAGTTCATCAAATCCTTAACCAAAGTATCACGTTCCAAAAACAACATTTCTAATGAATCCTTACTTTTTCGACTCAAAGCATCAGCCACTTTATTTTATTTTCCCAGATGGTAATGAATTGTACAATCATAATCCTTTATTAATTCTAGCCATCTTCTTTGTCTCATGTTCAATTCTTTCTTAGTGAATATATACTTTAAACTTTTGTGATCGGTATATATTTCACACTTTACTCCATACAAATGATGCCTCCAAATTTTTAATGCAAAAACAACAGCTGCTAATTCCAAATCATGTGTATGGTAATTTACCTCATGAGTTTTCAACTGTCGGGAAGCATAAGCAATTACCTGATCATTCTACATTAGGACGCAACCAAGTCCTTTCAATGAAGCATCATTGTATATAACAAACTCACCATTCCTGGAAGGTAGTGCCAAAACTGGAGCATTCACCAATCTTCTTTTTAATTCCTAAAAACAATCATCACATTCTTTTGTCCAGATAAACTTAACACCCTTCCGAGTTAGCTTAGTCATTGGACTAGATAACCGTGAAAAATTTCTAACAAACCTTCGGTAATAACCTGCCAAACCAAGGAAGCCACGAATCTCCGTTACATTTGTGGGTCTTTGCCAGTCTTCCACAACTTTTGTTTTTGAAGGATCAATAGTTATCCCATCTTTAGAAACAATGTGACCAAGGAAGTAAATTTTTTGCAACCAAAACTCACACTTGCTGAATTTCCCATACAATTTCTTTTCTTTTAAGGTTTGAAAGATAACCCTTAAATGTCTTTCATGCTCCTCTTTACTTTTAGAAAATAACAAAATATCATCAATGAAAACAACAAATAACTTATCACCTGAGTCAACTGAGCTATCACTACGACAAACTCTTCAATTCTGATTCTGACCATCTCAAGTTACTGATTTAGAAGGTCATTTCCCTCTATATGCCTTCCCAGAAAATCTATTCTGTTTCCTCTACGAAAACCCATTCTTAACAAACATGTCTTAGATGAAGCAACATGGTAATCTTCAAATACTATAGCACTTCAAAAAAAAATATTTTTGGATAATCATTTAATAGAATTCTAACTCTTAATGATATCTAAACCGACCTTTGATACCAACTATATGGCCCCTGCCTTAAACATTACTTAATCTTGAGTTATTACAATATTACACATTGAGGATCTTTTCGGGTTTAGAGTTTTAAAAAATTAGATCATAAAACATGCATTACATTCCACATATAAACAAAGTGGTTACATAAAGATAGTATTCTTCATTTCCATCATTGGAAACATATTTAAAATAAACATGGATTCTTTCTTGACACTTCCTTGACATTATCATCATATCATGTACCTTTCCCTTGACCTGTGAAAAACATTTCAAAAAAACATGGGATGAGCATAAAAAGCTCGGTAAGGGATATAAAAATATGGAAAGGAAACATAGGTACATATATACATAAGAATTAGATCATACATTACCCATAAAACATAAGCACTTTAACATACCTCATCAAAACATGAATAAATCATAGAAATCATAATACATAAAGGTAACTTGAGGCATTCATTGCATCCTTACGTAGGGAGTAACCCTCTTGGTTACCTTTGGAATACCCATCACAGTATATTCCCTAAAATATTTTCGGAGAAACCTTAACATTTCACTGCTTCGTGTTACCCAATTCATTGGATAGCTATATCGGGCTCACCCGCCCTTAGTTTATCACGGAACCACCCGTTTTCATAATAATTCCCAAGAACCTCAACATAATCATATCACATAAAACATGCAGAAAGGAAACATAACATTCCCACCATTAAATCACAAGATATCAATAAAACACCTTGATATAAAAAAAATTATGAAAACCATTTTTGATACCAAAAATAAATGAAAAGTAAAACATGGTATTTATTTTTCTTTTAAAAAGAAGGTATGGCTTGTAGAGGAAGCCGAAACTCAAATAACGGTCACGACGGCGGAGAAGTCGTTGTCACCGCATACGTATGAAAAAAACATTCCCTTTTGACATTTAGTAAATTCTTCATATAAAAAATATTCCTTTTGAATAAATGTAAACGTCAAAGGGGTTTATACACCGTATAAAAGAAGGTTGTTTATAAAACAAAATATGCCTCGATGAAAGGAGATTGAGACGAAGTCCCATACCTCGGGTCCAACTTGACTCGGTCGTTCTTTAATCTCCTGAATAATAAACTTGAGTTAATATCTACTTTCTTAAGAACCTTTTTGAAGTTTATTATTCCTTTTATACCATGTTATGAACATCATGTAATCATTTAAGTTAATAATGTTCATTTTGTCGGTATTTGGTTCTTAAGTCAGAAATAGACTTCTTACACTTACATGTTGTTAATTTGGTCAAAGGTTAATTATATCCAGAATGATATTAATGATTTGGATAACATATACATATTATATATTCATCATATACATGTATTTATAATATTACATCACATTTAGTGGTAAGAAATGAAATGCACCGTTCATGGAGACGGTAAGCCGTACGTACGCATGAACGCTACTTCTATTTCAATTTCGTATTTTTTGGAATGGATTCATAATGATATAAGAGTTTATTATACATCCAGTATAATAACATTTATAATATCATTAAATTTATCCTTTACACATCCCACATATGGTATTAACGAATCAAATCACTTTCAGGGGGCAGTAGTCCGCACTTCCTAAAATGAAGATATCGTGTTCACCCATAATGGAAACAATAAGGGTATTCCATAAATGAAAAATACATAAGCTTAAGGAAATAATAAACATATTATATATCATATATAAAAATATTGACATCATAATGGCCACCTTTGAAGGTGTTAAATGATTATTGAACAATCATCGTTTCAGAAGGCAGAATTTCGCCATCCTCAGAAACCGTATGTTATTTAACCATTTGATATAGTTGTGTGAGAGTGTAGCTCGAATAAATCTAATAACAACATCCTAGTATATTTAAGATATTGGTTTTGTTACAAAAGAAGTAAATAAAATGAGTTTAGGGGGTTGGAGAAGCAAAACAAAACAAATGGACATGAGAGAATGAATTACCTTTAAAAGTGTAACTCCTTTTTATTTTAGCCTAAAGGCTTCCTTTGAAAGGATAATTCCCAATGGGAATACTCTAGGATGATGAGAGGGATGTGGAGAGACAAAACGGGTAGGGGATGGCCGAGCCAAAGGCTTGAGGAGTGTGTGAAATGAGGTAGAGGTGGGGGCCTTTTATTAGAGGAGAGGAGGGGCACTTTTGGAAAATAAAGATAAGTTACTTTGTTTTATAATGAGTTTCAGATTCAAAAGGTCCCACATTGATATAATTCGAGGATGAGGTGATAAGGCTTCGAAATCCACTCATCCAATTGGTTTTGGCCATGTGTAGGTTTTAGATTTTTCATTATCTTTCCATTTTATCTAAATCGTTAAATAATGAGGTCATCGCTGCATCTTAATGATGTCATAAATGATTTAATTTATTTAAATTATAAAAATTATAAAAAAATACTATGATGTAGGAAATCTTCTTATCTTTCCAATTACTATTTATAATAATAAATATTATCTTAATAACCCCATGTAAAAATTGTTTTCGTAAAACATATTATGTCTGTGTCATTTTTACTTTTACATTAAATAAAAAGTTATTTATGTCATTTCCCAACCAAAGTGGATCCATGGGGTCCCCAAGTTGACCCATGTCTTTTCTTGGACGTCCATGACACATAAAATAAGGTTAGGACATGTGTCTAGGTCATTTTATATTATTAAAGCATTATTTTTACCTTAAACTACACTAATTACCACTAATCGCGATTAAAAACTTAATAAGTTACTATTCACCAAAAAATTATTTTAATCTAATTGAATCACATTTTACTTCTTAATGACAACCATGTATGTTGGATTTTTTAAATTCAAAACACAATGATGGAAAAATATCATTTAAACAGAAAAATCAGTTTTTATAAGTACTACTTAGTGGTTTCACTATTCATCAGAAATTGAAGTTTTAAAGAAAATTACCAAACATTCACCCTAAGCTATATTTGATATTCCGAATTCAAAAATGAAGTATATTTTACAAAAATCAAAACATATAAGTCACATTAATTAATTTAATAATTAATTTCCACTGTCAGAGCAAATAGTGTGTTTTTATAAAACAATAAGTATCAAAAGATTGACACCACTTTAAGTCTAATTTCAAAGTGAAATTGATTCAAATGACCACAATTGGATTAAATGGTAAAAATATATTCTAATTCCACTTAAAAACCAATTCAAAAAATAATCTAATCATATAAATAAATTAGATTAAAAATCATTTTTGATGTAAAATGCAGTATTTTTCACAATTAATTAAAAAATGAACATTGTCAGAAAAATACCAAAAATTTATCCAATGTAAAATTCAATTTCCCAATCATAATTAATATGTTTATTTTGACAAATATAGATTATAAAATTGTCAAAAGATTGATTTAAAAAGGGTATGCCATCAAAAGGCAGTAAAACAATCTTTTAAGAATATTACTGTATTCCATGCTTAAGATTGGATTTATTTTCATTTTAAGCCTCTAAAACACTATATAATTCATTAATAGACATAGATAAAAATATCTATTATTCCTTAATTACATTGGATGTTACATTCAATTTGAGACATTTATATGTTTTTGTTTTCTTTTTGAAATGAATTATGGGATCGTTAAGATATTTTATATATTATATATATATATATACTTATGGATTTTTTGGATTATTTATTATATCTTCTGATATTTTTTCCATATTGATTGAAATGCCTCCCATATTGTGTGATTTTTATTCCCATGGTGCTAGTCACTAAACTAGGTCTTACTCTATACAGGAGCCATGGGTCATTATCTATCTCCCCTCAATGTGGTATAATTGGAGGGAGGGGGTCATGACATTTATTCCCATAATATCATCCATAACAAAATTTTTATCTCTATCAAAATGTTGATTTTTATTTATTTAAAATATTAAATACATATAATAACTAGTTCTAAAAAATCCACCTAGAAATTTTTTTTATGAGAACTAAATCATAATTTTACTATCGTATTGAAATATATATTAAAATATATATTACATACCCCTATTTTATCTTCTATTTAATCAATAATTTCTTTCAATATAATATTTCTAAGATGATCTAGATCTATAGAATAAATCAATATTAGAGTACAAATAATTGAGAAAAACACCTTCATTTTTCATTTATACAATTTTATTTCTCTAACATTTAGATAAAAATCAACTTTGATATATCATGGAATCAAAACTGTTTATAAAATCATGAGGATATTTCTATGCTTGAAAGCCCTCATGTGACCTATTAATATAAATTGGAAATTGAATTATAAAAGAACTACATTCATTTTCAAAGAGGAGATGAGGGATGATGTTTGTATTTGGAATTTAGTTACATTTTATTTCAATACATTATACATAATTGGATGCAAACTGTAACATTTACATTACACATGATGAATGTTATTGACACCGAAATTGGAGGAAAACTACGATTTATCTCACAACAACATTGGGAATTGTTTCATACAAAGGGTAGATCACAGGAATTCACAAGTTGTTAAAGGAAAGTATAATGATTCAGAGATATTATTGGTTGATGTGATAGGATAGTGTTGGTAGTATATTAATGAGTTTTATCTCAATATTATTTAGAATGTTTATGTATTTAATTGTTAACATATTGATGTAAATGTTTGTGTTCTTCTTGTAACTATGTTTTATAGATTTTAATGAGGTGAAATTTATCCTCATCATTTTTTGTATGAAATTAGAGTTATTGAAAATATTATTATCATAGTCTATTTCAATCGATAATTTTTTTTACTTATTTATCAAACTATTTTCCAATATTTCTAAATATCTTACTATATACCTTATCGTAATGAATGAATAGTCACCCCACAGACACACTGTAGGACCTCACTACTAGTCAGCAGTCTCTTGAATTTGGGTAGATGTGCTTGAGGGTATGTGGTCCATCGGGCTTCGAGAACCTCATACATGGCATCCCAGTCTAGTATGTTAGAAAGATGTATCTGAGCCATTTTAGTTTGATTCATTACAATCTGGATAAAATATATTATATATTATGAGTCAATAAAAATCGGTCATGAGATGTTAATTGGAGTCATGAGCCCATGTTTTTTTGGTAAAATATGAGTTTACTAAATTATGATTTTTGATCTACTTTTTCCTATTGTAGTTGATATCCATTCAATGTAGGGTAAAGCACATGGTGGGTGGAGTTCTTGAAGATTATTTTTATTGATAATGTTATTTAATCCTTGTCCCAATGATATGAGGGAATTGAGAAATGGTTTATGAATAATATTATCCATCTTTTATTTATAAGTAATGCATATTTCAATTCCATATAGGTGGATTTTACTATTTTTATTTCTTGATATGCTTGTTATTTTTGAATAATCCTTGCATGTCTATATTCTTGTCTTACATTGGGTAGTGATATAGTGATTCTTTTTTTCAAATTATTGACGTTTTTGGATCCATCATGGTATGGAATTTGTAATTTAGAGAATACATCCGTTAATTATTATTCCATGAGTGCGTTTAGCTTATTCATAAGTAGTGTGGGCCTTGATTCTCTTGGATAGATATATCATTTTAAATAAACCTTGATACATGTTTTATGCAAATTAAAACATAAATGTGTAATCGTTCCACATCTGTATCCTTTAGTTTCATTATAATGAATGGTAAATAATTGGTAATTTCAATTTAATGTAAAATTAAATGAAATTATTTCTAGTGAATTAAGAGGAAAGGATGTATTGATCATTCTTCTACTGGAAACCCAAAAAATTATCATTTCACATACTGATACACACAAATATTAAATGGTAGATATGGTAGTATGCCTTGGGTTGTGAGTTGTATAATATTCAAACATTGTTAGTGTTTCTATTTTATGCTACTATAAATTTTTTGAGTATTGTGGTTGGAATTAGTATACCAATGAAATCACGATGTCCTCTTGTTGTATACATGGAAGATGGATATGAACAGGATCTACATGTGTTGGTCCTTAAGGTACAAGACTCAATAATTTCGTTCTAAAAGATACATGACATGTTGTACATGATTAGGGAACTGATGCCCATGTCCCAGAAAGTTTTCTATTTCTGATGAAGTCTGCATATGATGCCCCACAAGCTACACCATTGGTGGATAATAAGACTAATGAGTTTTATTTGTAGAATCCTCCCACCTTCTTGAGTGATTGTAGTGTTCAGGATGAAAATTAGTGGCTATACTCTACATTGTTTATAAATAACAATCTCGAGCTTCCTATGGAGAATAGGGTCAAAAATTCTACATACATTTTCTCTGATTCTCCCATGGACTGGTGGGTTTTAATTAACTAAACTGGCCACCATCATACATGTGATGGGATGATTTCCATACGACATTCTATAATGAGTTCATTCCTTAGATGTTGAGAGATGTAATATCCTTATATTTCATGCAAATATTGTATGGTTATATGTTCATTATAGGGTATTCAGGGCATTTAACATAGTTGAAACGATTTACACAACTTTTCACTAGTTATGTGCTTTTGGGTTTTAGACGCTTCACGGATGGGCTCTAGTATTCCATCTGTACCAAGGTGAATGTAGTTCTCCTACATAATCTCATAGAAGATTATAATCAGACCCAAGTGGCTAAGATAAAACAAAGGGATAGTAATAATATCGTACATTGAGGACCAGTGCCAAATCTGGCTTGTAGTTTATCTTTTGGCAGGAACCATTACCATGTTGTTTCTTATTAGAAAAGTGGTAGCCTATGTATCCATGTAGGTATCTCTGTAGTGTGTAACTATAAAGTCCCATAATATCCGAGGAATTTTATTTTAAAATACTTGGAAATTTTACGAGTCCGTAGTTTCTGACGCCCCCTGATTTTGAGGCCTGTGGTGCCCAGAATCAATCTTTGAAGTTTTGTTCGGGTACGTTCTGTAAATGTACGTGCAAGAAATTATATCTTTTGAACCACTGCTCGGAATTGAAATCTGACGGCACCATTGAACTCACAACGCCGATATTACCTTTTGGGGACCTTTACCGTAGTTTCGTTTTATCATTAGTGGAAGATAACGCTTTTGGAGGGTTTCAATTAATTTGAATAAAATAAAGTATGCATTTTATTTTATTTTTGTTGGTTAAAACCACCAAGTGGTTGTTGGAGGTGGGGTCTGGCCCACCATAACCTCCCATGAATGTTTATGGTGGCAGGGCCCACCTCCACAAAACCTCTTTTGGAGGATTATTAGGTGGGGCCTACCCGACCTCTCTAACTCCCTTAAAACCCCAATTAATGAGGATTAACTCTTCCGTTCCCCCATAAATATTTGGAGTCTGTTCACTTTCCACCTTCCCATATGGTGCAAACACATCTACGAATTAATTAATGACAATAAATTAATTTGATGTGATTTGAATTCTTTTGAATTCTTTTTGATGGAATGGAAATAATAAAATAATAGTGGATCTATTATTTTATTTTTGCGTTGGAGATTATTTCATTTGTGGTGGAATATTTGGATACAATTGGGAGAATTCTTGTAGAATGACATCCTATCCAATTAAGAACGACATTCTCGCCGATGAAGAATGAATATGAAACTCGAGCCCGGGATTGGCTGCATGAGATAGGCACAATGTACGATGACGTCTTTGAATTATTTTACCACGCCTTTGACAACATTCATCGAAACAAGGTAGGGGTATTTGATTATTCTTAATGTATGAATTATACCCTACTTTCTAATCATTTATTTGGGTTTGATTTTGGCCAACTTTTATCACTTAATGCGGAGGGCAAGGGCTGAACAATCACGACCTGAAATCCCTCGGATTGGTTCATGATTGGTTGACAATGAAGGTGGTGCTAGAAGGGCGTGGTGTCGTCGTACCGCGCCAGAGAAGAACTGCGACCATGCGGGCCACAAAGAGTGGAAGAGGAGCGGTGCCATCGTGCCACCCCAAATGAAGGGGTCATGTCCATGAGGGCCGTTGTGAATGAAGATGGTGTGGCGCTGTTGTGTCGTGCCGAGGAAGCCCCACAGCCGGGCCGGCCCTTGGCCGGGCCGCCTTAGTCGGGCCACCCATCGGGTCGAGCCGCCATTAGGTCGGGCTGCCTTCAGGTCGGGCCGTGCCTTTGGGCTGAGCTGCACCTTCGGGCTGGGCCGACCACTGAGTTCAAGCCTCATCCACAAACCGGTCCAGACCCCGGTTCTGACTCGTTCGGTCGACTGGATCCGACTGGACCCAGACCCGGTATAGCCAATTACTATTTTTGATTGTATTTCGGGCTACGTGTATCTGATTGATTAGACACCTGCGACAATAGAATTCTTGGAGAAAGGCTATTCTTTTGGAAAACCCTATTGAGGTTTGGATGTAGTTGGGGTATGATTGGGTTGTTTTGAACCTAAAAACCAACAGGGTCCCTAGAACAGAAATGCCAATAACTCAGAGACTGGGTTTCCGATTGACACGCCTTCTGTCACGTTGGGTTTCTTATGAAGTGAAAAAACTATGGGATACATCAACTCCAGAATTCGTGGTATTTGATGTATCGACACTTGGATCGAGTAGCAGACCTTCCCAGAATCAAGTGTGCTATGTTTGGGAACACTAGGACTGGTTTCCATTGAGATGAAAGGATCCACCGTGTGTTTTACAGCGATTAATTCTGTATGGGGATCCTCCGTGGGATCGATAGCGGTGAATACTGTACCGGTATCCTCTGTGGGATCGACAATGAAGACTTTGTACAAGCATCCTAAGTGGGTTCGACAACACTGATACTTTTCAAGGATCCTATATGGGTTCGACAGAGGAGATGTTTCAGTGGCAACAACTAATCATCTCTACACCTCTACATGAATAGTATACATGTGTGAGGTAAGTCTTTACATTCAGTTGATATCATCGAGTTGAATGAATTTACTTCCGTTGTGGAATGGGTTGTTCTTGGGATTGAGACTTAATGTCGGACTGTGATTGGTACCTTAGGTATATGTTTGGGAATATACCTAAGTATGGTTGATTTATACTTCGTGATTATATATTTCTAGTGTGCTTTGTCCTTAGTGGATTATGGGAATCCTTTGGGGTCTCAGGGTCCCCTACTCAGTATTGTTAAACTCACCCCAGCACGGGGTTCTTCTGCACCTTGTTGTGTTCTATTCAGATGACGGTCAGTAGTGATCGAGGATGAGGGTGACGGACAGAGGCTGCTTGGAGCAGGACTAGATGGAATGTACCTCAGGGACGATTTTCCATGTTCTGTACCTACCCTTCATGTAGGATTCACCAGTGGATGATCCTGGATCTTTTTTTTCCTTTTTTACTTGTACTTGAACTTGAAGCTCAGATGGGTTAGAATAATGTCCCACTTAATTTCATCACAGATTCCTTTTTCTATTCTAGTACTACTTTTGTTCAGACTACATGTATAAGGCCCCAGCCATAAACCTTACTTAATCTTGAGTTATTACAAGATTACACATTGAGGATCTTTTCGGGTTTAGAGTTTTAGAGAATTAGATCATAAAACTTGCATTACAATCCACACATAAACAAAGTGGTTACATAATGATATTATTCTTCATTCCCATCAATGGAAACACATTTAAAATAAAACATGGATTAATTCATGACACATCCTTGAATCTATCATCTTATCATGTACCTTTCCCTTGACCTGTGAAAAACATTTCAAAATCTTGGGATGAGCATAAAAACTCAGTATGGGTTATATAAAAAAAACATGGAAAGGAAACATGAGTTCATATATACATAAGAATGAAATCATACTTTACCCATAAAACATTGGCACTTTAACATACCTCATAAAATCACGAATAAATCATAGAAATCAGAAGACATAAAGGTAACTTGAGGCATTCATAACATTCTTACGTAGGGAGTAACCCTCTTGGTTACGTTTGGAATACCCATCACAGTATATTCCCTAAAATCTCTTCGGAGAAACCTTAAAATTTCACTCATTCGCGTTACCCAATGCATTGGAGAGCTATAACGGGCTCACCCGCCCTTAGTTTATCACGGAACCACCCGTCTTCGTAATAATGCCCAAGAACCATAACATAATCATATCACATAAAACATGCATAAAGGAAACATAACATATCCACCTTTCAATCACATGATATCAATACAACACATTGATATAAAAACATTATGAAAACCATTTTCAGTACCAAAATAAAATAAAAGTAAAACATGGTATTTATTTTTCATTTAAAAATAAGGTATGGCTTGTAGAGGAAGCCGAAACTCAAATAACGGTCACGACGGCAGAGAAGTAGTTGTCGCCGCATACGTACGACAAAAACATTCCCTTTTTTCATTTAGTAAATGCTTCATATAAAAAAGATTCCTTTTGAATAAAAGTAAAAGTCAAAGGGGTTTATACACCGTATAAAAGAAAGTTGTGTATAAAATAAAATATGCCTCAACGAAAGGAGATTGAGACGAAGTCCCATACCTCGTATCCGACTTGACTCGACCGTTCTTTAATCTCCTGAATAATAAACTTGAGTTAATCTCTACTTGATTATGAATCTTTTCCAAGTTCATTATTCCTTTTATACCATGTTATGAACATCATGTAATCAGTTAAGTTAATAATGTTCATTTTGTCGGTATTTGGTTCTTAAGTCAAAAAATTGACTTCTTACACTTACTTGTTGTTAATTTGGTCAAAGGTTCATTATATCCAGAATGGTATTCATGATGTAGATATCATATATGTCATATATATCCAGTACATACATGCATTTATAATATTACATAATTTAGAGGTAAGAAATGAAATGCACCGTTCATTGAGACGGTAAGCCGTACGTACGCATGAACGCTACTTTCATTTCTATTTCATATTTTCTGGAATGGAATCATAATGATATAAGAGTATATTATAATTCCAGTATAATAACATATATAATATCATTAACTTTATCCTTTACACATCCCACATATGGTATTAACGAATCAAATCACTTTTAGGGGGCGGTAGTCCGCACTTCCTAAAATGAAGATATCGTGTTTACCCATATTGGAAACCATAATGGTATGCCCAAAATGAAAAAAACCGAAGCTTAAGGAAAACATAAACATATTATATATCATATATATAAATAGTGACATCATAATGTCGACCTTTGAAGGTGTTAAATGAGTGTTGAACAATCATCGTTTCGGGAGGCAGAATTTCGCCATCCACGGAAACCGTATGTTCGTTAACCATTTGATGTAGTTGTGTGAGGTTGTAGCTCAAATAAATCATATAACAACATCCTAGTATATTTAAGATACTGGTGTTGTTACAAAAGAAGAAAATAAAAAGAGTTTAGGCGGTTGGAGAAGCAAAATAAAACAAATGAACATGAGAGAACGAATTACCTTAAAAAGTGTAACTCCTTTTGATTTGAGCCTAAAGGCTTCCTTTGAAAGGATTATGCCCAAAGGGAATCCTCTAGGATGAGGAGAGGGATGTGGAGAGATCAAATTGGCAGGGTCTGGCCGAGCCAAAGGCTTGAAGAGTGTGTGAAATGAGGTAGAGGTGGGGGCCTTTTATAAGAGGAGAGGAGGGGCACTTTTGGAAAGTAAAGAAACATTAATTTATTTGAAAATGTGTTTCGGTTTTAAAAGGTCCCACATTGATATAATGCGTGGACAAGGTGATAAGAGTTCGAAATCCACTATTCCAATTGGTTTTGTCCATGTGTAGGTTTTAGATTTTTCATTATCATTCCATTTTATTTAAATCGTCAAATAATGATGTCATCGCTGCATCATTAATATGTCATAAATAATTAAATTTATTTAATGTCTAAAAATTATAAAACAAATACTATGATATAGGAAATATTTTTATCTTTCCAATGACTATTTATAATCAATATTTGGACTTGTAAAACCCCACTTAAAAATTGTTTTCGTAAAACATATTATGTTTGTGTCATTTTCACTTTAACATTAAATAAAAAGTAATTTATGTCATTTCCCAACAAAAGTGGATCCATGGGGTCCCCAAGTTGACCCATGGCATGTCATGGTCGGCCATGACACAACCAATGATGTTGGGACATGTGTCTAGGTCGTTTCATATTATTAAAGCCTTGTTTAGACCTTAAACTACCCTAATTACCACTAATCTCGATTAAGAACTTAATAAGTTACTATTCACCAAAAAATTATTTTAATCTCATTGAACCACATTTTAATTCTTAATGACAACCATGTATGTCGGATTTTCAAAATTCAATACACATTAGTGGTAAACTTTCATTTATCTGAAAAATTAGTTTGCTTGATTACCACTTAGTGGTTTCACTATTTATCAAAAATTGATGTTTTTCAGAAAATTACCAAAAATTCACTCTAAGATATATTTGATATTCCGAATTCAAAAATGAAGTCCATTTTACAAAATTCAAATCATATAAGTCACATTAATTAATTCAATAATTAATTCCCGCTGCCATAGCAAATAGCGTGTTTTTACAAAACAATAAGTATCAAAAGATTGACACCAGTTTAAGTCTAATTTCAAAGTAAAATTGATTCCAATGACCACCATTGGATAAAATGGTAAAAATATATTCTAATTTCACTTCAAAAGAAATACAAAACATAATCTAATCATATAAATAAATTAGATTAAAAAGCAGTTTTGATGTAAAATGCAGTATTTTTCACTATTCATTAAAAAATGAATATTGTCAGAAAAATACCAAAAATTCACACAAGGTAAATTTTGATGTCCCAAACATAAAGGATAAGTTTATTTTGACAAAAATAGTTTATAAAATTGTCAAAATATAGATTCAAAAATTGTTTTCCATCAAAAGGCAGTAAAACAATCTTTTAAGAATATTAGTTTATTCCATGCATAAGATTGTATTTATTTTCATTTTAAGCCTCTAAAACACTATCTTAATCATTAATAGACATGGATAAAAATATCTATTATTCATTACTTACTTGGGATGTTACATCCTTCCCCCCTTTAGAAAATTGTGTCCCCGCAATTAATTTACTTATCAAATAAATGAGGGTACTTATCCCTCATTGCATTTTCGGATTCCCATGTTGCCACTTCAATCATGTGGTTTTTCCACAAAACCTTTACTTGGTGAATCACCTTATTCCGTAACACTTGCTCCATGTGGTCAAGAATCTGGACCGGTTGTTCCTCATAAGATAGGTTCTCTTCTAGCTGAACTACCTCTGGACTCAAAACATGAGATGGATCTGGCATATACTTTCTCAACATCGAAATGTGAAAAACATTGTGTACCTGAGATAAACTCAGAGGTAAAGCCACTCAGTATTCAACTGATCCAACTCTCTCCAGTATTTCGTATGGTCCAATGAACCTTGGACTCAATTTTCCTTTCTTACCAAATCTCATCACACTTTTCCAAGGAGAAACCTTGAGAAAAACATGATCACCTACCTTGAAAGATAGATCCATCCTCCGGTTATCCGCATAACTCTTCTGCCTGCTCTGAGATGTTCTCATGTGTTTCTGAATCAGCTGAACTTTTTCTGCCATCTCTTCTACCAATTCTGGTCCCATCAACTTTCATTCACCCACTTTATCCCAGAAAGATGGAGTTTTACACTGCTTCCCATATAATGCCTGAAATGGTGCCATCTGTATACTGGAATGGAAACTGTTATTATATGAAAACTCAACCAAAGAAAGATGTTGGTCCCAACTTCCCTGATAATCCATAGAACAAGCTTGTAGCATATCCTCCAATGTCTGAATTGTTCGTTCTGACTGCCCATCTGATTAAGGATGAAAAGCTGTACTAAAATTTAATTCAGTACCCAACGACTTCTGAAGGCCTTTCCAAAAGTTAGAAGTAAACCTGGGATCACGATCCGATACAATGGAGAGAGGAACTCCATGTAACCTGACTATCTCTTTAAGATACAAACGGGAAATTTGATCAAGAGAGAAAGTATCTCGTATAGCAAGGAAATGAGCAGATTTGGTCAAGCGATCAACAATAACCCAGATTGCATTATTACCTCGAGATGTCTTCGGTAATCCAACAACAAAGTCCATGGATATATTCTCCCATTTCCACTCCGGAACTGGTAAAGGCTGAAGCATCCCTTTCGGTAACTGCCGCTCTACTTTAACCTGCTGACAAGTCAAACACTTCACAGTAAAATCAGCAATATCTCTTTTCATTCCATCCCACCAGTAATACTCCCGCAGATCACTATACATCTTAGTACTGCCCGGATGAACTGAAAACGGAGAACTATGTGCTTCACATAACAGCTCTCTCTTCAACTGTGAATCACAAGGCACACACAATCTCTTCCCAAATCTCAAAACACAATCACTATCAATGTTGAATTCAGGCAACTTACCTTTCTGAACCAGCTCTACCTTTTTCTAAAACTCACTTTCTTGCTTCTGTGCTTGCTTGATTCTATCTGATAGAGATGATCTCACTGATACCAGAAACAAAACAGAAGGACTTCCTGCACCAACAACTTCTATGCCAATGTTCATCAAATCCTTAACCAAAGGATCGCGTTCTAAATGCAACATTGTTAATGAAGCATTACTTTTGGACTCAAAGCATCAGCCACTTTATTTTCTTTTCCCGGATGGTAATGAATTGTACAATCATAATCTTTGATTATTTCTAGCTATCTCCTCTGTCTCATGATTAACTCTTTCTGAGTGAATATATACTTTAAACTTTTGTGATCAGTTTATATTTCACACTTTACTCCATACAAATGATGCCTCCAAATTTTTAAAGCAAAAACAACAGCAGCTAATTCCAAATCATGTGTAGGGTAATTTACCTCATGAGTTTTCAACTGTCGTGAAGCATAAGCAATTACCTGATCATTCTGCATTAGGACGCAACCATGTCCTTTCAATGAAGCACCACTGTATATAACAAACTCACCATTCCTGGAAGGTAGTGCCAAAACTAGAGCATTCACCAATCTTCTTTTCAATTCCTGAAAACAATCATCAAATTCTTTTGTCCAGATAAATTTAACACCCTTCCGAGTTAGCTTAGTCATTGGACAAGATAACCGTGAAAAATTTCTAACAAACCTTCGGTAATAGCCTGCCAAACCAAGAAAGCTACGAATCTCGGTTACATTTGTGGGTCTTGTCCATTCTTCCACAACTTTTGTTTTTGCAGGATCAACAGTTATTCCATCTTTAGAAACAATGTGACCAAGGAAAGAAATTTGTTGCAACCAAAACTCACACTTACTGAATTTCCCATACAGTTTCTTTTCTTTTAAGGTCTGCAAGATAACCCTTAAATGTTTTTCATGCTCCTCTTTACTTTTAGTAAACACCAAAATATCATCAATGAAAACCACCACAAACTTATCCAAGAACTCATGGAAAATACTATTCATTAAGTCCATGAATACAGCAGGTGCATTGGTTAGCCCAAAAGGCATTACTACATATTCATAATGGCCATATCTCGTACGGAACGCGGTCTTCGGAATATCTGCCTCCTTTACCTTCAGCTGATGGTACCCCGATCTCAAGTCAATCTTTGAAAAAAACTGAGCTCCTGGAGCTGATCAAACAAATCATCGATATGAGGCAAAGGATATTTGTTCTTAACAGTGATATTATTCTAGGCTCTATAATCAATACAAAGTCTCATAGAACCATCTTTCTTTTTAACAAATAAAACAGGAGCACCCCATGGTGATGTGCTAGGTCTAATGAAACCTTTCTCTAATAAATCTTGAAATTGCTCCTTCAACTCTAAAAGTTCAATTTGTGCCATTCGATAAGGGGGTTTTGAAATTGGCTTAGCAGCAGGAACTAAGCCAACAGTAAACTCAACTTCCCAATCTGGTATTATTCCAGGCAACTCATCAGGAAAAACATCAGGATACTCATTTACCACTGGCATATCATTAAACTGAACAGTTCCTTTATTTTCAACGATGTGTGCAAGGTAACATTCATTTCCATCTTTTACAAGTTTCTCAGCCTCTTGATATGTTATCAAAAGTAAGGGTTCATTCCTGTAAACAAACTGATAGTCTTTCTGAAAAGAAACTTCTTTAGCTCTACATTCAATCTTAGAACGGTAAATAGAGATCCAATCCATACCCAGGATAACATCAAACTCTACTAGAGGTAGAACAATAAGGTTTGCAAGTAGGTTCTTTCCACAGATAAGGATAGGAAGGTTCTTATAAATTCTTTTTGCCTCGACATTTCCCCCAGGTGTTTTTACCAAAATTTCAGGAGTCATTTCTTGAGATGGTATTCCCTTTTTACTAGAAAAGGTTTCAGAGATGAAAGAATGTGTAGACCCCGAATCAAACAACACACTGGCATAATCTGAAAAAACAAACAAAGTACCTGATACAACTTCATTTGATGGCCCGACATCTGCTGAAGTAGTTTCAAAGGATTTCACCACCCCTTTCTGCTTGTAGTCTAACTTCTTCCCATCACTCAAGCTCCTTGTCGGACACTCGTTTGCATAGTGACCCATCTCATTGCACGTATAACATTTCACTAACTGTAAATCAAATTTGTTCTTACCTTCACCTTGATCCTTTTCAGTGCAATCATGAGCCTTATGTCCCATCTTACCACATCGGTAGCACTTCCCAGAATTCAGAAGACATTCCCCAGCATGCCTTTTTCCACATTTATCACAAACTGGAAACTTAGTTCTCTTACCATCAGACTTTTTTGAAGAATTCTTACCTTTCTCCTGCCACCTCGGTCTCTTCTTCTGCTGGTTGTTATAGAACACTTGGTCATCGGCAAACTCCATTTCCACCTTCTCAGCACATCGAACAAGCTTTTCATAACTTTTAAACTCACGAGAAGCTAATGCCCTTCGATATCTTGGATTTAATCCTGAGTAAAAATGATTGATTTTACTATCAAGGTCTCGAATAAAATTTGGAGCATACCTTGCCAATCGAGTGAACCTTTCTTCATAAGAAGCCACTGAGTCTTCCTCTTGCCTCTATTCCAAGAATTTCTTTTCCATCCTAAGTCGAACAGCCTTAGGAAAATACTTCTCAAGAAACATACCTTTGAATTCATCCTAGTCAAGAGCATCAATCTCATCGGCATCCCTGATATTTTTAACCATAGACCACCACTGATCTGCTTCACCCTCCAAACGGTAAATAGCAAGACTAACCTTTTGATTGTCTGAACACCCCATGACATCAAAAATCTTCTCTAGTGCTTTAATCCACCCTTCAGCTAGTACAGGGTCAGATGATCCTCTGAATGATGGTGGATGTTGCCTCATGAAATGTTCCACCACTGACATGTTCCTTTGCGGTTGATCCGGCTGATCTCGTGCATGGGTACCACCGCCATTTATCGCTTGATTCAACAGCGCCATTACTGCAACAAACTGTTCAGTTCCAATTCGGACCATTTCTGGATGCTGATTCGGAAGGTCATTTCCTTCTGTATGCCTTCCTAGCACTGCTTCCCTATTTCCTCTGCGGAAAACCATTCTGAACAAACATGTCTTAGAAGAAGCAACATGGTAATCTTTAAATGCTATATCATTTCGAAAAAAAATAAAAATTTTGGATAATCATTTAACAGATTTCTAACTCCTAAAGTTATCTAAACCGACCTTTGATACCAACTATAAGGCCCCAGCCTTAAGCATTACTTAATCTTGAGTTATTACAAGATTACACATTGAGGATCTTTTCGATTTTAGAGTTTTATAGAATTAGATCATAAAACATGCATTACATTCCACACATAAACCAAGTGGTTACATAAAGATATTATTCTTCATTCCCATCAATGGGGAAACATTTAAAATAAAACATGGATTAATTCTTGAAACATCCTTGACTCTATCATCTTATCATGTACCTTTCCCTTGACCTGTGAAAAACATTTCAAAAACATGGGATGAGCATAAAAACTCAGTATGGGTTATATAAAAAAAACATGGAAAGGAAACATGAGTTCATATATACATAAGAATGAAATCATACTTTACCAATAAAACATTGGCACTTTAACATACCTCATAAAATCACGAATAAATCAAAGAAATCATAAGACATAAAGGTAACTTGAGGCATTCATAACATTCTTACGTAGGGAGTAACCCTCTTTGTTACGTTTGGAATACCCATCACAGTATATTCCCTAAAATCTCTTCAGAGAAACCTTAACGTCTCACTCCTTCACGTTACCCAATGCATTGGAGAGCTATAACGGGATCACCCGCCCTTAGTTTATCACGGAACCACCCGTCTTCGTAATAATGCCCAAGAACCATAACATAATCATATCACATAAAACAAGCATAAAGGAAACATAACATATCCACCTTTCAATCACAAGATATCAATACAACATATTGATAGAAAAACATTATGAAAACCATTTTCAATACCAAAATAAAAGAAAAGTAAAACATGGTATTTATTTTTCTTTTAAAAAGAAGGTATGGTTTGTAGAGGAAGCCGAAACTCAAATAACGGTCACGACGACGGAGAAGTCGTTGTCACTGCATACGTACGACAAAAACATTCCCTTTTGTCGTTTAGTAAACGCTTCGTATAAAAAAGATTCCTTTTGAATAAAAGTAAAAGTCAAAGGGGTTTATACACCGTATAAAAGAAAGTTGTGTATAAAATAAAATATGCCTCAACGAAAGGAGATTGAGACGAAGTCCCATACCTCGTATCCGACTTGACTTGACCGTTCATTAATCTCCTGAATAATAAACTTGAGTTAATCTCTACTTGATTATGAATATTTTTAAAGTTCATTATTCTTTTTATACCATGTTATGAACATCATGTAATCAGTTAAGTTAATAATGTTCATTTTGTCGGTATTTGGTTCTTAAGTCAGAAAATAGACTTCTTACACTTACATGTTGTTAATTTGGTCAAAGGTTCATTATATCCAAAATGGTATTCATGATGTAGATATCATATATGTCATATATATCCAGTACATACATGCATTTATAATATTACATAATTTAGAGGTAAGAAATGAAATGCACCGTTCATGGAGACGGTAAGCCGTACGTACGCATGAACGCTACTTCCATTTCTATTTCATATTTTCTGGAATGAAATCATAATGATATAAGATTATATTATAATTCCAGTATAATAACATATATAATATCATTAACTTTATCCTTTACACATCCCACATATGGTATTAACGAATCAAATCACTTTTAGGGGGCGGTAGTCCGCACTTCCTAAAATGAAGATATCGTGTTTACCCATAATGGAAACCATAAAGGTATTCCCAAAATGAAAAAAACATAAGCTTAAGGAAAACATAAACATATTATATATCATATATAAAAATAGTGACATCATAATGGCCACCTTTTAAGGTGTTAAATGAGTGTTGAACAATCATCGTTTCGGGAGGCAGAATTTCGCCATCCACGGAAACCGTATGTTCTTTAACCATTTGATGTAGTTGTGTGAGATTGAAGCTCAAATAAATCATATAACAACATCCTAGTATATTGGAGATTCTGGTGTTCTTACAAAAGAAGTAAATAAAAAGAGTTTAGGGGGTTGGAGAAGCAAAATAAAACAAATGAACATGAGAGAACGAATTACCTTAAAAAGTGTAACTCCTTTTGATTTGAGCCTAAAGGCTTCCATTGAAAGGATTATGCCCAAAAGGAATCCTCTAGGATGAGTAGAGGGATGTGGAGAGAGCAAATGGGCAGGGGTTTGCCGATCCAAAGGCTTGAAGAGTGTGTGAAATGAGGTAGAGGTGGGGGCCTTTTATAAGAGGAGAGGAGGGGCACTTTTGGAAAGTAAAGAAACATTAATTTATTTGAAAATGTGTTTCGGTTTTAAAAGGTCCCACATTGATATAATTCGTGGATAAGGTGATACGGGTTCGAAATCCACTCTTACAATTGGTTTTGGCCATGTGTAGGTTTTAGATTTTGCATTATCATTCCATTTTATTTAAATCGTCAAATAATGATGTCATCGCTGCATCATTATTATGTCATAAATAATTAAATTTATTTAATGTCTAAAAATTATAAAAAAAATAATATGATATAGTAAATATTTTTAGCTTTCCAATGACTATTTATAATCAAAATTTGGACTTGTACAACCCCACGTAAAAATTGATTTCGTAAAACATACTATGTTTGTGTCATTTTCACTTTAACATTAAATAAAAAGTAATTTATGTCATTTCCCAACAAAAGTGGATCCATGGGGTCCCCAAGTTGACCCATGGCATGTCATGGTCGGCCATGACACAACCAATGAGGTTGGGACATGTGTCTAGGTCATTTCATATTATTAAAGCCTTATTTAGACCTTAAACTACCCTAATTACCACTAATCGCGATTAAGAACTTAATAAGTTACTATTCACCAAAAAATTATTTTAATCTCATTGAACCACATTTTACTTCTTAATGACAACCATGTATGTCGGATTTTCAAAATTCAATACACATTAGTGGTAAACATTCATTTAACTGAAAAATCAGTTTGCTTGATTACCACTTAGTGGTTTCACTATTCATCAAAAATTGAAGTTTTTCAGAAAATTACCAAAAATTCACCCTAAGCTATATTTGATATTCCGAATTCAAAAATGAAGTACATTTTACAAAATTCAAATCATATAAGTCACATTAATTAATTCAATAATTAATTCCCGCTGCCTGAGCAAATAGCGTGTTTTTACAAAACAATAAGTATGAAAAGATTGACACCAGTTTAAGTCTAATTTCAAAGTGAAATTGATTCCAATGACCACCATTGGATAAAATGGTAAAAATATATTCTAATTTCACTTCAAAAGAAATTCAAAACATAATCTAATCATATAAATAAATTAGATTAAAAAGCAGTTTTGATGTAAAATGCAGTATTTTTCACTATTCATTAAAAAATGAATATTGTCAGAAAAATACCAAAAATTCACACAAGGTAAATTTTGATGTCCCAATCATAAAGTATAAGTTTATTTTGACAAACATAGTTTATAAAATTGTCAAAATATAGATTTAAAAATGGTTTTCCATCAAAAGGCAGTAAAACAATCTTTTAAGAATATTAGTTTATTCCATGCATAAGATTGTATTTATTTTCATTTTAAGCCTCTAAAACACTATCTTAATCATTAATAGACATGGATAAAAATATCTATTATTCATTACTTACTTGGGATGTTACAACATGAGTTATAGGATAAATGTAAATTCCTTCCTTTTTATTAATTATTCGCCTTTGGTTCTAGTCGCCATCCCATGGCCTTTTGGAAGGCTGACATGTGCTAGTCACGGCACAAGCCCCGATGATGGGTCGTCACAAATTGGTATCAGAGGGGTCAGTTTTGCTGCAGAACATGGACTTGGGTCCTTTTAACAACAATAGTTTTATGTTTTTTGGGTGTGGTTACCATTTCAGGGATACCGGTGTTGGTATGATGAATGACGTATCCATACACTAGGACTCTGACTTCTGATCTCCGACTTAGTGCATGAATACACAGATTGTGTCTGTGTTTTCATTGAAATTTATTCTCCGTGATAACTTTGTGCCATCTTCCCAGGTATATTGTTTTAACTATGGCGCACCTGATTATTTTTTGGATGGCCCCATGAAGGAACCCATCTAGGGTTTCGAGTTTCGTATGACATGGTAGCCCACTGAGCGACGAGGCCTCAATGTAGGGCCCCATCACAGTAGAGGTACCAGCTGTACCACTACCCGCTGGGCCACTGATACCACTAGCTCCAGCAGTAGAGAGTGCACACCATCAAAGCGTGTTTCACAAGATCCAGTGCTAGAGGCCTCCAAGGTTCTGAGAAGAGTGATAGACATTCAGGAAGCTGAGGATCAACTAGAGGATGTTGTGAGAGTTTTCAGATTGGTAAGGACACCCACTGGTCTCATGGTTATCCTTGTCCCGAGTCTCCTACATGCGGCATCAAGAAGATGGTGGAGCATGATGCTCTAGATTCATGACGAGGCATCACTACCTTGTTCAAACTTCAAGAGTCTCTTCCAGTGAGAGGTTGTTCCAGCCACCCTTTGTGCGGCGTGGATACAGGAGTTACTACATCTACAAGAGGGTAGTGTGACAGTAGCTCAGTACTCAGCAAGATTCAAAAACCTCTGGCATTACTCCACGGTTATGGTACGAGACCCATTCTTCTGGGCCCGGACCTTCGAGAAGGGACTCAAGAATGAGATCAGAGCATCGATCATCTCACTCAACATCCCTACGTAGGTGGGGGTGGTGGAGTGATCCCTTCTACTGGAGATTTTTTTCGTTGAGTAGTCACCAGCAGCGAGACCCACCACAGGGTGACACATAGGAGTGTATTTTGCACTCAGCACTAGATAGATATTGCAGAGATCCAAGTGGACCAGGCCATGAGGTGGGAGACCTCAGGATACATGTTTTGTTGTGTAGGGTACACGAGACATAGCCAGCCATATGGGGAACATACAATGCTATGCATGTATTGGGCAGGGTCACAGGGCTCATGACCACCCGACCCACCATGTAGTTGAGCAACAGACAATAGAAGAACCACCCAGGATGAGGCAGAGGTTCGGCCATGGTGGTTTTCCAGGAGTAGGTGGACGTGGAATAGGATTTGTCCAAGTAGTGAGTAGTGTACAAGGTTTTTTGGGTCTACCACCACCTCTACCAGAAGGTCCACCCCGATCAAAGGATGCTTGCAGGCAAAGGCAGGCTCAGCTCCAGGAACTCAAGGCCTATAACCATAGAACCCCTGCTATTATTAGAGGTACTATCTGTGACTACTCCACCCTTGCTTTATTACTTATAGACATAGGTGTGAGTCATTATTTAATTGCCTCATCCCTCGTTCGGAGCTCGGAGATTCTGACAGATCCATTGGCGCGATCATTATGGCTAGAGACTACAACATGATCTGACTTGATGATTACGCATTGGTTCCAGCATTGTGAGCTCACTCTAGGAGGTGAGAGCTTTGGATGGGATCTCCTCATATCAGCTTTGAGGAATTATGACATCATCTTGGGTATGGACTGGTTATCCACAGTTCATTCTCAGATTGACTTTGTTAGAAGCAATGTGCGGTGTGTCTGCATGGATAGGACCAGGTTAACCTTCACCAGCAAGAAGGGAGCCTTAGATGCACATGATGGACTTACACATAGGTGGGGAATCCGATCAGACATCTATCGGATAGTCTCATCCTTGGAGCAGTTGATGAACGAAGTCCTATTTTACCTGTAGTGGTGGATCAGTGCGTAGATGTTTTCCCTAAAGATGTTTCAGGACTACCTCCTCATAGAGAGGATGACTTCTACGTTGACCATTGATGTTTTATGACAACAATATCCACTCCATCATATTGTATGGATCCCTATGAGCTTTGTGAGATGTAGGTACAGCTGCGGGACTTGCAGGGGAAGGGACTTATCTGACCTAGTGTTTCACCATGGGCATCACCAATTTTTGTCACCAAGATGGCGGATGGGAGATTGTGGATTTGTGTTGACTACCATGGCCTGAATCGGGTGACCGTGAAGCACAAGTACCCACTTCTGAGGATTGAGGACCTCTTTGATCAGCTCAAGGGAGCACGATGTTTCACGAAAATGGACCTTTGTTCAGGCTATCAGCAGCACAGAGTTTGAGACGATTATGTGTAGAAGATGGACTTTAGGTTTTGGTATGGACACTACAAGTTCTTGGTTATGCCCATCAGCATGACCAACACTCCAGCAGTTTTCTTGAGTCTCATGAACCAGATCTTCTATGATTACCTTGATTTCGTTGTCATAGTCATCATCGATGACATACTGATCTACTCGACTACTGAGGTGGATGATGCCTACCATTAACTGGTATTAATGGACACACTCTGAGAGAACCAGCTTTATGGTAAGCTCTCGAAGATCCAGTTCTAGATTCAAGATGTTCACTTCATGGGACATATCATCTCGGAGGTTGGAGTTGCATTGAATCCAGTGAAGAATGAGGATTTACTTGCTTGGGAGCCAACCAGGAGTGTGACGAATGTTCGGAGTTTTCTGGGGCTGGTTGGGTACAATCAGAGATTTTTTTCTAGACTACTACAGAGTTGCAGCACCACTTTCCGCATTTAAGAAGAAAGGGATACCCTTCGTGTGGTCAGAGAGATGCCATCAAATCTTTCAGAAGCTGAGGCAGAGGTTGACTAGTGTTCCCATCTTGAGGCTACCAGAGGAGGGAGTATGGTACGTAGTTTACTATGACGCATAAGGGACCAGACTCGGGTGTGTCCTGATGTAAGAGATACTAGTGATCATGAAATGTTCTCATCAGTTGAGAAAGCATTAGCAGAACTACACTCCCCATGAACTAGAGTTATCAGTAGTGGTCTTCACCTTGAAGATGTGGCGACACTATCCTATGGGTGAGCATTTTACAGTCTACACTGACCACCAAAGTCTCATGTATATCTTCTCAAAGAAGGACCTGAACCTGAGACAATGAAATTGTCATGAGTTCCTTGAGGAATATGAATTCAAGATAGTCTATATTCCATGGAGAGGGAACATTTCAGTAGATGCACTCAGTAAAATATCAGGAATTCCGCTACTAGGAGAGGCGACAGAGCAGCTGGACACATAGAAAATATCTTTTGTAGAGAGATATGGAGCATCCTTTCTACGGTATCCCACAGTCACTCATCCACTTTTTCAACGTGTTAGGGAGGCACAAAAATGTGACATTTACTATGAGAAGAAACATGCTTAGATATCTTCCATGCAGGAACCTGATGGATTTTCTGAGGGTAGGGAGCACATCATTCTCTACAGAGGATGTACCATGGTACTAGTTTCACTTTAGGAGGATGTGTTGAGTGAGTTCCACAAATCTCATATAGTGGTACATCTAGGAGTGGAGATCATGTATCCGGACCTCTAACGATATCACTGGTGTCTAGGTATGAAGAAGGCAGTAGAAAAGCTTGTCTCAAGATGCCTCACTTGTCACCATGTGAAGGAAGAGAACCAGGATCCAGCAAAATTAATTCAGCCCGTAGAGGTCCTAGAGTGTATGTGAGACAAGATATCTATGGATTTCATGATAATACTTCCACATACATCTATAGGACATGAATCTATCTTGGTGATAGTCGACTACCTCCCCATGTCGGCCAACTTCTTACCTATTAGATAGAAGGGTTCAGTATAGAGCCTTGGAAACCTCTACGTACGGTAGATCGTATGACTTCATGGTTTTCCGTCGACGATCATCTCTGATCGAGATGCTAATTTCACTTACGATCTTTGGAAGGGGTTGGAGGAGGATTTCAGAACGCAGCTTCGCTTGATCACTGTCGTCCATCCTCAAACGATTTTTCAGAATGAGAGAACCATTCAGACACTCGATGACATGCTCTATGCATGTGTCCTTGACTTTGGTCGTAGCTGGGAGGATCGCATACCCTTGTTAGAGTTTGTGTATAACAACAGGTTCCACTCCACGATTGAGATGACACCTTATAAGGCACTATACGGCCAACCTTGCAGATCACCTCTGTGTGGGACTGACTGAGGGGAGTCATTTCTTATTGGACCGAATATGGTATAGTCTATGATAGAGAAGGTTTAGATCATCCAGGAGGGGATGAAAACTGCACAGAGCAGGCATAAGTCCTATACTGATATGAGATAGAGACCATTGGAGTTCTAGGGTAGCAACCACGTCTTTCTACGAGTCTCACCTCAATGATGTCTATGAATATTTTAATGAGGTGGAAAGTTATATCTATGATTCATCTTACCATTTTAGGTCTTCTATAGGTTAGGCAAGGTGGATTATCGAATGGATCTTCCACCTCAGTTGCACCGGGAGAACGAAGTCTTCCACATATCTTAGCATAAGAAATATGTGCATGACCCGTCCCACATCATCGACCACGGGGAGATAAGAATCGATGACGGGGAGACATCCAAAGAGGTTCTAGTAGAGATTGAGAATCAAAAAGAGTGGGTCCTACGTGGATGGTTGATTGCACTTGGGCACATTCACTGCCAGCACGAGAACCTCGAGGAGAGAACATGAGAGCGGGAGGCTCAGATGCGTGCTCAGTACCCTCATTTTTATTCTTAGTGTGAGTTATAGCCTACGAGGATGTAAATCCCTAAGGTGGGGAGATTTAAAGTCTCGTAACTTCCGTGGAGTTTTTTTTAAAATACATGGGAATTATACGAGTCTGTAGTTTCTGATAACACTTGATTCTGAGGCTCGGTGTGTCCGGAATCAATTTCTAATGTTTTGTTTGGGTACATTTAGTAAACGTACATGAGGTATTTTATATCTTTTGAACCGGTGCTTGGAATCAAATTCGAGGGCCCCGTTGAACTCGCAACGCCGATATTCTCTTAAGAATACCTTTACCACAGTTGCATTTTATCGTGAGTGGAAGATATTTTCTTGGGAGGTTTTTAATTATATTGAATAAAATAAAATATTTTCATTATATAATTAGTAGTGGTTAAAACCACCAAGTGGTGGTTAGAGGTTGGGGTCACCACACGATAACCTCCCATGAGAGGTTATGGTGGTCAGTCCCACCCCCACATAACCTCACATGGAGTATTATTAGGTGGGACCCACCCGACCTCTCTAACTCCCATGAACCCCCAATTAAGGAGGATGAAGTATTCACTTCCCCCATAAATTTTTGGTGCCTCTTCACTTTCCACCATACCTCATTATGGTTCCAACACACCTATGAATTACTTAATTCCAATTAATATATTTGAAGTGACTATAATTATATTGAATTCTTTTTGATTTCATGGAAATAATAAAATAATAGTCGAGCTATTATTCAATTTTTTCGTTGGATATTCTTTCATTGTTGGTGGAACTTTGGGAGAGCATTGGCAGAAATCTTGGAAAACGACATCATCTCCCACGAAACACGACATCCTCTATGACGAAGAACGAGGACGACGCTCAATCCCAAGATTGATGGCGTGTGATGGGCACAACGTACGACGTCCTCGAATTCTTTTCACATGCCTTCGATAACTTTCATCGAAACGATGTAGGGGGATTTGATTATTATTATTTTATGAATTATACCATCATTTCTCTTCAATTATTTGGTTTCAATGATGGCCACTTGTTATCACACTATGCGGAGGGCATGGGACGAAAAAACATGGAGCAACATCCCTATGATTGGTTCTTGATTGGTTGATGATGGAGGAGAAGCTGGAAGAGTGTGGTGCCTTCAAAATATACAGGAGAAGAACTGCGACCATGCGGGCCACGAGAGATGGAAGAGGCACGACGCCACAACACCGCGCCGGAGGAACGGGGTCGCACCCATGAGGGTCGTGAAAAACTAAAATGGTGTGGCGCCATCAGGTCATGTCGAGGAAGCCCCATGGCCGGGCCGTACCTCATCCGGGCTGCATCGGTCGGGCGACCCCTCGGGTCGGGCCAGAGTCAGGCCAGGTTGCGCCTTCGAGTAGGTATACACCTTCGGTTCAGGCCAAACCTTCATGCCAGGCCGACCACATGGGTTGGGATGAATCCGCGAAGTGGGCCAGACCCCGGTTCAGACCGGGTCGGGTCGTGTCGATCGACAGGTTCGGATCGGACCCAGTCCCGCCATGGCCATTTACCCTTTTTGTGTGTATCATGGGCTACATGTTTTCGATTGACAAGCCGCCGATGTTGATAGAATTCATGGAGCATGGTGGTTCTTTTGGCATACACCACAGGAGGTTTAGACGCTATAGGGGTGTGGTCAGGTTGGTTTGAACCTAAAAACCATTCGGGCCCCTGCAACGGAAATGATAATAACTCATAGACCGGGTGTCTGATTGATGTGTCGCCTTTAACATTGGGTTTCTTATATTGTGAAGAAACAATAAGATACATCAACTCGAGACATCATGGTAGTTTATGTATCGACCCTTTGATCCCGGAGTGGACCCTCCCAGAATCGAGCGTGCTCGGTGCGGGAACCCTAGGGTTGGTTGGGACTAAGATGACGTGGTCCTCCATGGGATAGACATAAATGACTTCTATACTGGGATCCTTTCTGTGTTCGACAGTGGTGACTACAATACTAGGATCCTCTATGGGTTCGACAGTGACGACTTCTGTACCAGGATCCTACGTGGGTTCGACACCACTGATACTTTTCTAGGATCCTACGTGGGTTCGACAGAGGGGATGATTCAATGGCTACAACTAATCATCTCTACTACTCTACATGAGTATTATACTTGTGTGAGATGAGTATTGACTTCTAGTCGATGTCCTCGAGATGATTGACTTTACGTCCTTTATGGACTGGGATGTTCTTGGGCTCAAGAGTTGGAGTTGGACTGTGATTGGTAACATAGGTATATGTATGGGCATATATCTAAATAGGGTTAATTGATACTTCATGATTTTATCATCTTCTGTGGTTTATCCTTAGTGGATTCTGGAAGACCTTCGTGGGTCATGAGGTCCCCTGCTGAGTATTGATATACTCACCCCTGCACGGGCTTCGCCCGTTCATTGTTGTGTTCTGTGTAGATGACGGTTAGCAGTGATTGAGGCTGAGGGTGGTGAATGAGAGGTTTCTTGGAGCTGGACTGGACGAGATCTACCTTAGGGAAGAGTGTTCGAGTTCTGTTCCTACCCTTTAGTTAGGATTCATCGGTGGACGATCTATGAGATATTTTTCACTTTTTACTTATACTTGTACCCATTGTTCAGTTGGGTTTGTATACTGGCCCACCTAATTTCTGCACACTTTTCATATTCTATTTTAGTATTTTTTCCTTCTTCTACTTGTGTTCAGACGGCGTGGGTTATAGGTTAAAAGGAAACGCCTTCCCTTTTTATCAGGGATTCGCCTTTGGTGGTAGTCGCCAGCCTCTGTCCTAGGGAAGACAATGGGGTAGTCACGACATGGGTCATGATGACGGGTCGTGACAATCAGTAGTGTGGATTGAAAGAAAATATAAAGCCTCATATTAATTCATACCCAGTAGAGTCCCAATATTTCCATCATTTGGGGAATCATCATCATTTTTTTCGAACAATTCCACCATCTTATAGTGGGAGAGGATCCACACTAGTTCCAACTTCAGGGGATGATTCTTTAGCTCTGTCATAGGTGTGGAGCTATAGTAACACATTAAAAACTAGATGAGGAGGACACCATTGATATGGTAGCCAGATAGTTGATCAGTAGTAGTTCCCAAAAAGCAATTATGATTTCATAGTCTATCTACTATTTAGGGCCATAGATCAGGCCAGATGCATCCTTTATAGTTGATACCTGAATAACATGATAAACGAAAATCGATATTATGAGGTATTATTCTAGTATATTCCAATATAGTATATTATTTATTTTACATAGTCTCTTCAATGACTATAATCTAAATCTCTATCGTGGAAGGAATTCTGCAAGAAATATTTTTTGAATGTTGTGTTTCGTCTATAGATAGTCTATTGTGTGTTTGGTTAGAAGTAATAAGACAATGTAGTTATTATACCATTGAGGAAGGTACTTACCCTTTCTTATTGGGAATATTTTTTCTTGAGATGACTGGTTTTGAGTTCATTTATAGGATGGATTTTTTATTTCCATGTCATTCCTTTGTAGACTACAATTTCTGAATTGTCTCATTTACATCACAAGAGGAAATCTATTATATTCATATGGGTGAGTGGGATGCTTGGGCTAGCAGATTTGGATAGGTGAATCATGGGATAGGTATGTGGACCACCATGATTTCAAATAACATCATGGTGGATCAAGGATTAGACCTTACCAAATTCCATTCAATTGTATATTATATAAATAAGGTTTTTTCATGATGAATTTTTTAAAATTAATCATAAGAGGGAGGTATATATTACATTTGATATTGTTCTATGAGTAGGCCTCGTGACCATTACTCCCTATTGTATGGAACCTACTGATCTCTAGTTTCTAAAATAGTAGTAATAGGATGTACAATTCTATGGTTTTATTTGGCCTAACACATCATCTTGGGGTCCACAAGTGATATTCTCTATAAAGATGGATGATGTCATTTGTATTTCCATGGATTAAAGGTTGATAAATCTTTATACAGATAGTATCATGTATTCAATACCTCAAATAGAGGATATATTTGACTAGTTCCTAGGAGCTAAGATCATCAGTATGATCTACCTAAGATCGGGCTATTAACCAGTGTGAATCAGGAAAACAGAACTACCTCATATAACATTTTGTAGCTATAATGATCTGCATGAGTACCTAGTAATGCCATTTGGTCTTAATAACATTACCTACACTTTAACCTCATTTATGAATAGAGTGTTCCACCTCTATGTGGATTATTTTGACGTAGACCTTGTCTATGACATCATCATGTGTTTTCACATTCATAGAAACCATTATATGTACCATGAGATTATTCAGAGTACATATAAAGAGTAGCAGTTTTATACAATTATTTCTAGGTTCCATTGTTGAATCAAAAAATTTATCCTCTTTTGTCACATTATCATAGAATTGATAGTCTCTGTTGAAATAAAGAAGGTGAGAACAATGGTTTCCTTGGAGTATCACAAGAATGTGTTTGACATAAGGTGATTCTTGTGGTCTGCTCAATATTACAATAGCTTTATATAGGACTTTTATTCCCTTGCAGCACCTAATACATGCCTTAAAATGATGGGGTTTATGTTATTGGGGATATAAGAGTGTGATAAATCCAATCATAAAATAAAGGGGAGGTTGGCATCAACACCAATTCAAAAGCTACCAGACAAAAGAAGATGTTTTTTGTCTTTTGTGATGCATTAGGCATCATTTTAGTAGTAGTGTCGATGTAGTAGGACATAATAATTTTTTATCGATATTTGTAGTTAGGACCACCTGAAATAAAATACCAGATGTCTGGCATTCATCAAGCTACACTTGTACATACCTAACATTGAAGGAGACGTTGTCTTGTGGGTGAGAACATTAAGGCCTACATAGACCACAATAGCAACAAATATTTGTTTTTTACACTGTGACAAGAATTTTAAATGGAAATTATCTGTAATATATCTTTATTACATTGATTTTGACCTTTCATATATGACTGGATAAAGTAAATTTAGTTGCAGATGTGAAGGGTCATATAACTCAGGAACATGCTATATGGGAAATCAATGATGAATCAATGTTAAGGACCCTCTTTTTGAGTAGCATCTAGAGTTTCATGAAAATAAATAGATGTATTACATATCAACCTTTTATTTTACCAATTATTTATTTGATATGGTCATGGGAAAAAATTATGATCCAAAGGCCATGGTTCTCTGGGTTAATATATCAGTAGGTGACCCTCATATATATTTGTTTGTATACGGAGATGGAATCTAGTGTCTTCAAGATGCATTATAGTTTCCTACAAACATGAAAGAGGAAAGGATGATTGTTTTTGGTGATTTTAAATGAATGGTTTATCTTTGAATATCAAAAAATATATCAATATATGAAGTTCCAGTATTACTAGCAGCGTATGAAATGTATGTTAATAGACATTATCACTAGGTGATCCACCCGTCAGGTGGTTAAGCTTGAGCACCAGAGACCTTTTGGATTATTACATCTGCTTCCAATCCCATACATTAATTGGATGATATTTCTATTGATTTCATTTTCTGATCAACTATGTTGTCGAAGGGTAGAGACGTTGTGTGGGTATTTTTTGAATGACTAACGAATGAAACCCTGTTAATTACTATTATAAATACATTCTCAGTTGATGAGCATGGATGGATTTTTGTCCATGAGATCATACGACTACCGAGGGTGCCCCATAATATCATTTCAGATAGAAATGATCATTTAAGATAACATTTCTAGAAGGGATTATAGAAATATATGGGTATAAATTTTCCTCCAAGAAAATATTTCATAATTAAATCGATGGGTGGTCAGAATAGATGATACATGATTTTGAAATAACATTCAATTAATTTTTTCATGATATCAATTGTCATTGGGGAAAGAATATATCTCTTATTGAGTTTTCATATAATTGAATCATTCACGGTACAATTCAGATGGTTACTTTTGAGGCTTTATAAGGAAGGTCATGTGGTTCACCCCTTTGTGGGAAAGTGGTTTGTGCAGAATCCATACTAGGTCCTTTTCTTGTACTAGAGAGATCAAATTAGTTAAAACTATTTAGGAAGAATATTACTTCTTCTCAATCTAGAATAAATTGTTATGTAGATCTCCATTGATGAACTCTAGAGATTTTGGTTGGGGATCATGTATTCTTATAAGTATCACCCCAACTAGGGATATATTCATATAGAGGCACGTGAAGCTGTTGACTTGTTATGTAGCTTCATTTGAGTTCTTATAATGAGTTATGGTGGAATCCTACTAGTTATTACTACCTCATAGATTCCATCATATAAATTCTATATTTAATGTTTAATAGAATCACAATTATCAGGTCATCCCACCTCATATATTTGATCTCAAGGAACATGTTCATTTTTTCAATGATTATTTTTAGGACTATCCAATACAAGCACATGCTATATGGGTAACAAGTGATGAATCATTGTTAAGGGCCCTCGTTTTGAGAAGCATATAGAGTTTCATGAAAATGAAAAGAAGTATTACATATCGACCTTTTATTTTACCTATTCATTATTTGATATGGTCATGTTAAAAAAATAATGATCCATAGGGCATGGTTCTCTAGGTTAAAATATCAGGAGGTGACCCTCATATATATTTGTTTGTATACAAATATGACATCTAGTGTCTTCAAGATGATTTATAGTTTCCTACAAACATGAAAGAGGAAATGATGAATGTTTTTGGTGATTTTAAATGAATGGTTTATCTTGGAATATCAAAAAATATATCAATATATGAAGTTCATGTATTACTAGAAGGGGGTGAAACCTATGTTAATAGACATTATCGCTAGGTGACCATCCATTAGGAGGTTAAGCTAGAGAACCAGAGACCTTTCAGATTATTACATCTGCTCTAAATCCCAATATTGAAATAGAATATATTTCTATAGATTTCATTTTCTGATTACCTATTTTGTCGAAGGGTAGAGACATTGTGTGGGTATTTTTTGAATGACTAATGAATGAAACCAATTTCATTACTATTATAAATACATTCTCAGTTGAGGAGCATGGAATAATGTTTGTCCATGAGATCATACGACTACACAGTGTGCCTGATAATATCATTTCAGATCGAAATGATCATTTAAGATAATTGTTCTTGAAGGGATTATAGAAATATATGGGTATAATGTTTCTTCCAAGAAAATATTTCAGAATTAGATCGATGGGTGGTCAGAACAGATGATACATGATCTTGAAATAACTTTCAATTAATTTTTCCATGATTTCAATGGTCATTGGGGGAAGAATATATCTCTTATTGAGTTTTCCTATAATTGAAACATTCACGATACAATTTAGATGGTTACTTTTGAGGCCTTATATAGAAGTTCATGTGGTTCACCCCTGTGTGGGAAAGAGGTTTGTGCAGAATCCATACTAGGTCCATTACTTATACTAGAGAGATCAAATTAGTTAAAAATATTCAGGATGCATATGACTTCTTCTCAATCTAGAATAAATTTTTATGTAGATCTCCATTTATGTCCTCTAGAGATTATGGTTGTGGATCATGTATTCTTATAAGTATCACCCCCACTAAGGATATATTCATACAGAGGAACGTGAAGCTATTGAATTGTTATATAGGTTCATTTGATTTCTTATAATGAGTTATGGTGGAATCCTACTAGTTATTACTACCTCATAGCTTCCATCGTATAAATGACATATTTAATGTTTCATAGAATCCCAATTATCAGGTCACTCCATCTCATATGTTTGATCTCAAGGAGCATGTTCTTTTTTTCAATTATTATTTTTAGGACTATCCAATACACATCATTGACAGGTGGACAAAGAATATTGTAGGTCAGTCTATTCATTGATAATGAGTTCCATGCCAACAAAACCATGTTAATTATGATGGTTTGGATTAGGATGCTTAGGTAGGTGCTTATTAGCTAGATATATTCTCATATAGTGTTTCAACCACTGTCGATGGAGAACTCACAATAGATTTCAATTAAGGAAAAAATTAACAAGAACTCTATTTTTGAATCTGTATTGAATCAGTTAAATTTTGGTCTAATTCAATTTTATAGTCCCAACGTGGATACCAAATTAGTTCATGTAGGTCCCATGGGTTTTAGAGTATCATTCATATCTTGTAATCCCCCTTTTGGAAAACTTTCCCTATCTGATGGTTATAGTAATCTATGCTATAAGGATGCATGATAATTCTAAACCATGAAGATGGTCTTCATTTTTAGGCTGAAATAGTCCACATGATTGGAACATGATTTCACTAACCATAAATCATAACCATGTGTGATCCTTAATTTATAGGTTCCCATGGATGTTTGGCACCCAATTTGGTGAACCATGCGTCCAAACCCAGAACATGCTCATTTTTGTTTAATTTTACTATTTTACCCTTAATGATCTAATTAACCTAACCCCTCTTCCAAGATATATATTCCAGTGGGATCAATTTCCATTTATACAATTTTAGATCATTGGATGCCAAAATATATGGATTTAGATAACTCTGTCATTTGGTGTTTGATTGACCTTTTTCTTGACACTTTTCATGTGTCAGGGTTTGTACTCGAGTTCTTTTGAGTTTTCATTCATATATATTACTATTTACCTAGTTTTTGAGCATTATTTTGTTAATACCATTTTCAAATCTACTTTAATATAGGCCTAATTAAAGGATAATACTAGATGAGGAGTTCCATATGAGTACATGGTTAGTGTTCTATAATACATTCTTATAATTTGATGATTTTAGAATTGACGTGTGGGTCCCACCAAGTTCATTGGGTTCTGTCTGATGAACTTATATTCCATGCTTATATTTAATAAAATCGTACGGTTAGGCTATATAAATAAATGTGATTGGCCATTCATGGAAACTTTTCCAACTATTAACACCCCATGTAAAGTGATATTCAATCAATTAGATTTTAATATTTCAACGCTTTTTGAGTCATCATCCAATTATAGTTAATCATGACCACAATAATAGAAATACTTTTTATATTAATTTCATGTTTAATCAAGAAATTTCAAATATCTTGCCCAACATGATTTCCACTAGACCAAGCTATGGTATGTGTCTAAATATTAGTAATTCACTCTAATGATATTATAGAAATCTACATATGTATATGACATAGAAGTAATAATTGTCAATGAATATTTAGTTTCACATCGGTAACAGAAATTTCCTTGTTCATGGAAGGAAGAAGAGTGAACCATACTAATTGAAACTGACATACATATTTTTAATTTAAATGTTTCATGTACATGGCGTTGAAAAGTAACAAACAAAAAGTCATGAACGAATTTATTTGTTCAATGGAATAATTATGATATGACCAAAATTAATTTTAATGAATTAAATGCAAGTTTTATATTTATAAACATGGGTCTTCATATCATTATTTTATGTCTTGAATGGTGTTAACCCATGGCTTTACAATGGAATTATTTTTTTACTCAAGGCCACCATTGAAATTAAAGAATGTTGGTTTCCTTGGGTGAGACCTAACCTAGAACCCAATCATTTTCTTCCATTCCATTCCTAGTATGCTAATTTTGGATAAAATCAGTTTTACTATAAGTTGATTTTGCTACATACCTTGGATACATCATGACATATAGTTCCTATGTTACATCCTTGGGATAAGATAATATTTATCTCCCATTTTTTCCATTGATGAATTTCAACGAAACTATGAGAAATATTATTATTTTAATGACTTGGTTTATGATAATGATATTAAACTCTTACCCCTTATATAGACTAAATTACATCTAATTTAGCCTACCAAGATATCTATTGTTCATGGATTATTACTATGAAAATACTTTATATTTTTTTATCATTAATGATTTTCTTGTTACTTCATAGAATATTCACAATTTATATGATCACGATATGTTTTGAGTGCTAGATATACTTGACATGACCTATTAATATAATTTTTTATTACATAATATTATAACTTCTTACGTGTTCAAAAATCAGGTGAGTTATGAAAATGGTACATAGAATTGAGTTACATTGTACTAATTTTTTATTATAAATACATGATTTCATTCTATTACATTTACATTACAGAGACTTAGTATTATAGATTCCAATAGTGTTGGGCCTATTGATATTTTTTCTAACAACCTCTCTGGGTTCTATTTGGATTTTGGGGTCGATCACAAGTCTGTAGGTGTTGATAAAGGGGTGATTATTGCTTCAGAAACATGATTACATTCTAGCCTTGGATGGATATGGTAATAGATGATCATCCTATAGATTTGGGCTATTGGGATTTTTATGCTTTTCCATTGATCCATTGGGAATTTCAGGTACAATTTCTACTTTTATCCATGTTTTCAACCTTTCTAGTGGCATTATGTATATCATCATTTGATATTTGATGTTATTCTAGTTATTTGATTTATTTTAGTCAAAGTATATTTACATTGTAAATTTTGTAATGTTATTACTGTTTCTATTTTTCTTACTATAAAATTATTCAGTTTTTTACACTCTAGTAATGAGAGAAAATTCTCCCCATGGACACAACTAATTCCCTCACTTATATTCAACAACCTTTTCCATCTGGGTTGATGTGAGTGAGGCCATGTGTCCCACCAGGAATGGGGAACCACTTTTGAAGCATCTGGGTTTGGGACGTCACATGTTCTTCCTAAAAATAATTTAATTCTTCCATTGGTTTAATTTCATGACCACATATCTTTGTATTGGATTTATATAGAATAATACAACAACAATTGACTAGATAAGGATGTTAAGTTCAATATTTCAAACCCTCCAATGATCATCAATAAATTTGATGATAAAAATGACCATAATATAAATATTACATCCAATTTATGGGTATTAATTCATATTCTCATGTGGTTTTTTTATCTCAATTGGATGAGTTGAAATATGACATTGATGATATACATATTTTTTCAGAATTCCCGGATACACTTATGGAAGAGTTTTACTATCCATCCACCAAAATGAGACCTTGAATTCTAAACTTTAATAATATATAGTTCTACACTAATTTAAATGATTAACTATATAATGGCCCCAAATGATTTGTAGTAATTGAATAATAAACATCAAGAACAACCTAATAAGGGATTAATTCAAACAAATATGTCACCTTGGGGTCAACTTTTTTCTTATGATATTTGGATAATGATCAGTGTGATAATAAAATGGTTATATGAAGTTGAACATTATGACAATAGAAAACATGATTTTCACTAAAGAATTAACTTCATGTTTGATAAATAATGTGGTGCTCAATAATTTTCAAAGATTGACCATCATTATTGATATCATCAATTGAGGTTCATGTAAGAGGATATGCATACATTTACATTCAATACATTGTATGGAAACTATTATTATATAGTGATTGATTTTGGTCATAAAAAGTTACCTTTTATATTACTAAATATGACAAATCATGTCTGTAGATATCACCTTATCTTGTTTCTAGTTGTTTTTTAGATGATATTCCAATACATTATATGTTCAAGGTATAAAATTATGATCATATTTATAATTAAATATATAACATAATGAATTATATACTATATTCTTAATTTTAAAAGTGTTAATTTTGGATCCAAAATGATTCATTTTTATGTCAAAAAATATCAAGCGATGAAAAATAAGTAGATCAATCAAATACTGAGACCATTAAATTATCTCATTGTACAAACTTGGTGACATAGTTCTAAAACACTCATGGGTTGTCTATATATTATCAATGGTTTTTATATAATTTCTGATGATTGTATAATTATATGACTATATTAACTAGAATGGTTTCCATGTTCTTCTAGACAGATGAATGTGAGGATAATTTTGAGGATCTAAAAATAATGTTATTCAACGCATCTATTATTACCATACAAAGTAGTTGAGATGTGTTTTTAATTTATGATGTTGTATCTAAGAATGTATTGAGATATGTTGTTGTGAAGAATAAAATGGTTATTATTTATTCCTCACATAAGATAGAGATTCATGGTCAAATTTACTAAACTCATTATTTAGAGTTATAAATGATATTTTTTCATTAAATATTTTGATACATTATATTTATAAAGAATGTTTTTTGGATATTCCAATCGTAAATGTATGAAATATATATTCACACCGAAGGATTTAGACACACATCATAGAAATTGGTTGGAATTTAGAAAGGCTTATGATTTATCAATACAATACCACCTCAGAAATGTGATAAATGTGGATGATACATTAAGTCGATAGGATCATGCCATCTTATCCATGATTTGGATGAAAAATGATCAATTATTTTTGAATTTTCAAAGGAATAAGATGGAAATCCTAAAGACATGGGGAAATATTATCTTTCTCAAGTAAATGTTCAACACTATATCCATGTTATGTTTAAGGATGAAAAAAATTGAGATGGAGAGTTGAAAAATGAATTTAGAAATGTTCCTATATTTAACCATGATCATGATGTAACGCTATGGTTTAGAAAACATGTATGTGTTCCATACATTATAGATTTGATAAATGACCTGTTACAGAAATCTCATAGTCCATCATTCTCTATTCAACGGGGAAGTATGAATACGAATAGTGAATTTAAATCATACATATAGTTTGATGTAATGACAAGATATGTCATTGAGTTTGTATCTTAGTGCTTAGTATTGCAACATGTTCAGTATCAAAGTGAAAATTCAAATGGTATGTTGCATTAATTACCCATAGTGGAATATAAATCGGAGAACATCAATTTTGATTTTTTCACTGGATTACCCTAATCTTATAAATGATTTAAAGTTAAATGGGATGTAGTCGATCAACAAAAAATGTCGGAAGATATCATCACTATCTGAGAATATCAATCTATGGATTATCTTTTATAGATATGTATTAATTATGTAGTATGGTTTCATGGATTACCACACTCCACTGTATCATACTGTGATTTATGGTTTTCTACAATGTTCATGAGAGGAATTTAGTTAGAAGATGATATGGAATTTAATTTTACTAAATTTTATCAATATAAAATATAATGTTATTCTATAAGAACGATCTAAAACCTATAGGATTTGCTGAAATATTTTTATATGTATTTCAAAGGTGGTTGGGATCATCACATTTCCCAAGTTGAGTTTTTTACAACATAATGATTCACTCAAAAATTTAGATAGAATATTATAAAGACATGTATGGGAAAAAATATAGAGCTCTAATATATTGGGATGACATTGGAGAAGGAATTAAAAGAGGACCTATGACCGCTATTGGTATGGTATCGATGGATAGAGAAATTCCACATCATGATAAGGATTATATAATTCGATATAAACATTATCTAGATAACAAATTAATTTATCTAAATAAAATGTTAGTGAGAATGTTTTTATGATAATATCTCACTAGAATAATATTATGTGGTTTAAAAAGAGTGGGAAAATATTACTTAGGTATACATGTCCATTTTAGATCCTTGATCATATAGGGACGATATCCTATCATTTGTCACTTCCTCAAAATCTATCTCATATCCATGATGTGTTGCATATATATTTCCTAACAAAGTAACTATCTAACAAAACTAGATGTACTAATGTCATTCATCTTGAGTTGAATATCTACAATGGAGACCGTCCTTTTGAAATTCTAGAACATATAGAGAAAGGTCTATTAAATAAGACTGCTCACTTGATCAATGTTTTGTGGAAAAATCAATAGTTATAGGATGTTATTTGGAATCATGTGGATATTATGAATCTAATGTATACCTATTTTCTACATTAATGATGAATTTTTTGGAAAAATACAATATAAGGGTGTATAATGTAATACCCTATGTTTTATGGACATATTTTCTTAGATAAATTAAATTTATATTGATTCCATACATTGAACTTAGTAAAAATTCCAATTTAGAAGACATCAAACTAGAATATGATACATAAAACACCAAAATGACATATAACACACACAACAGCGACATGGAATATGAAATATTAACCATTGACATGTTATACATTGAACAAAACATTGAGTTTCTATGAAACAACTTTAATTTGCTATAAATTATTTAATTGGATATTTATGGAATAACCATTACGAATTGTAATAGTAGTACTAATAAATATTTCTATAATATATATTTTTAATTGTTTTATATAAATTTATCATATCAATAGAGAAATGTATAATTATTTTGTGAAGTCCTTATATGTATAAAAACGTTTTTTTCTCAAATGTACTTATTTTTATACCTCTATGTGAACAAAAAAGTTAGTTTTATACAAATTTATAAATATAATTTTATAAACTAAAATTCGTTTTTTATTAATAATATCGACATTATCATATGTTGATTTTTCATATTTTTCTCATAAACATTATTTTTTGATGAATAATGAAAAATGCCTAATTTTAATTCAAAAATATATTTTAATATAATTTATTTATATGGTTAAATTATATATATATTTTTAAAAAAAGGTTAATTATATTATATTTTTATTAATAAATACAATTTAGGTCATTGGAATTATTTTCACATTAACATTTTGAAGAAAACTTTACAAAACATTTGAGTGTTTTTACACTAAAAACATTCTTTATCATACCATATACGAGATTAAATTTAAAATAATTTCTACCAATTATGTAAATGAAATTTAGAAAAATTGATTCCATATTTTTAGAATTCATAGTTTTACAATTATTTTATGATCAAATTTGTTTTTAGAAAACAATTATTATTGTATATGATTAGAATTAATTGCAAAAATTAAGAAAAAAATAAGTTCGAAAAAGTTTTTAACAATACATCTAATTCTCAAAATGACCTTGAAACATGTATAAGAGTCATTTTAAAAAAATATTTATAATCTATAATTAAATTCCTCAAATATGGTATATAATTCGATCCACACGGCTTGTGAAAAAAATGGTTCTAATATCTTTTCACAAGTTTATAAGAGTGCCACTGATCCTCGATTATAAAAATGTATCATGTCCTTCTACTTCCTCATATATCTCAAGACACATTTCATTGATAAATATATACCCCGAGAGATCCTAAAAATACCTCTCCTAGACCTATAATCCTCACCATTAGAATAAAGTAATCAATGTAGTCACTTTCTAACAAACCAAAAGAAGTTAGCCAAAGAATAGGTAACATATTTTATCAAGATCTTTTCATTTATATTATATCTCCATCTCATAAAATATCATGTTCCATTATTAAATAATTAAAAAACTATCCTAAATATAAAAATATTTTATTATATTAGTGGTTTGACTGACACTAACACAAACATCCATCTAATGTGTAACGAATATTTTGTTTATGTATATGATGAACTACAACCAAAAAAAGGATGATTAATCATTTTTCCATTAACCGCAGCAATGATTTGGAATTATGATGGACACACTATATATATATGGTATATAATACATATTATTTATTTATTCTTGTGGAATTATTAATAAAAACATACCCTTGAAATTTCTATTTTTGTTTAGAAATACTAATTTTTTTGTAGAAGTGTGGACTTCCACCCCCTCAATGTTATGGGATCTATTCACACACTTAATGGAAGCTAATATATATGTTTTAGTAAACCTATATTATATATATTATGTGATAATTATAATGTATTTATAATATATATATATATATATATATATTTAATTTTCATTGTTTTTATCAATATGATAACAAAACGGAAACGACATGCATGTGTATGCACAACCTACTATCTCCATGAATAGTGTATTCAATTTTCTACTTATATAATCTATGGATTATTATAATACACATATTATGAATATACTTGATATTAATATAATATTTTATATCCTAAAAATCATTATATATGTATAATTATAAAAAATATAACAAAATAGGACACATTAAAAGAACAAGGCAGGTATTACCTGAAGTGAAACCTTAATCTAGAATAGTTAAAAAGAGGATAAAATATAAATACATAATGAAAAAAATATTTCTATTAAAAATAATAATATGTTATTTCGATTGATGTATTGTAAAATTATATTTTTTATACAGAAATTTAGTATGAGTAGGATGAGAGTCAATATACAAAGTAATGTAATTACATCCCACTATTTATATTTGTGAGATACATGCCATGTTCAGCACTCATTTTTTTATATTAATTTAATAAAAATGGATATATTATCTGAATATTATTGTAAAATTAATGGGTTTTTACATATCAATTAAATGATTTTTTATTTCAAGGGTTTTACGTTTCAGGAGTTAGCACGTCAGTAAGGTAGTTTTATCTTCATTTCCCTTATTTGAGACACATTATTTTCTATGAACATTCAATTTTTTCAGGTGTATATACTTCTATTTGTCATGTCACCTCATTAATATCATTATTCTCATAATATTTCAAGCTTAATTTAATTTTATTTTCATTCATAGTGAGTGTGGTTTTATGATACCGTATGTTATGAATTTATTTAAAAAAATCTCATCATTTGTCAAGAGTGAGTATGATTATTCCCCCATTGATGAAATTTTATGATACATTTTTGTGATAATCATGATTTTTATCCTCCCATAAATATTCAATATATATCCATGAATTAGATCCATTTTATAATATTTTTAAATATATATGATTAATAAAAAGTATTCAATAATGATTTGAACGTTTTATCCTATTTATTGGAAATCAGTTTAATTTAAAAAATCATGTATTAAAAAATGATTTCAAAAACAATTTTAAACGAAAAAGAATTTTAAAATTGTAAAATGGTTTTCAAGTCACCCCTTAAAATTTTTCAAAAATATTTCCAAATAAAAATATATTAAAAATGTAAAATGTTTTAAAAATAGTCTTTCAATTAAGAAATGATGTATTCCTCATGAATTTTTTAAAATGATCTTTCTTCATTTATTCACATATATGATGAAAGACAATTTTTTATAATATTTTTTTGGGTAAATGATTCAATGAAACCATTATTATACATTCTATGAATGCATTATGTTTTCAATGAATGATGTTTATGAAACATGTTTCCCATTCATAGGTTATATGATTTTGAAATCAACTTTTTCATGGGTTATTATGTTGAAATTATTTAGGAACTTGTATCATTTTACATAGGTTTTTATATGATGAAATATTTGATAAACCCATTTAATTTCAGGATTATGATTTTTTATTAGTTATTTTTTGGAAAAAGTACGTTTGATTTTATAATGAGATGGGTGGGACCTATATCACACTCTTTTACATCAGTTAAATAATTATGTCTCGTGAGATAAACTTATATAATCATTGGAGTAAAACAAGTCTACTAAAATGGTTTTGGGAATGAACCATTACAACCACAATGTAGTTATCAGTTAAATCATACTATTATGATGTCCAAGTGATTGAAACATGACTATAAAGATGGCATATGGAGTGAACCCACACAACTAATATGGTTTTTGCTTGAATTCATTAACTAGTACATATATTATATAATATTCTCTTGTTTTTTCCTCAATTACTTATTTTACTCATATATTTTTATTTCATGGACTATGTTCTTTATTTCCATTAGATTCATTTCATGTGTTCTTTCAAAATTTATTCCATTATTCATGTTCATAATATTATGATATCTCGAAAATGATATTCTAATGTCATGATCATGAGAACATAACCTTATGTCATGTTTATGATCTCATGTATTTATTTTTTAATCATACTATTCATATGATATAACCTCTTCTTATGATTATTTTCCCATTTTAGGATGATTTGTATTATTTATGATGTTTCTAATAAGATTAATAGTAATGAAGAACACAGTTGGATATGATGTATTTCACTTATGTACCATTATTTATGATACCATGATTCCAAATTCACTAGACTAATATAGTTTTTGGGAATATGTTTTTATAATGATTTATGTATTCAAAATAAGACATGTAATTATTATTTATTAATATTTTGGGTCTCTATAAAATACCTATGTATGGGACTATGTATATGAAATAACCCATGATTATAATTTTTGATAAAATAGAATCAATATGATACCACAAGATATGTTATTAATATTCTTTTATTAATGAATATTTCATTAATTTTAGACATGTTATATTATATTTTGTTCAATAATTTTATATTTTATAAAATGAATGTAACTAGGAGAGACTACTCCAATACCCATGTGAAGGAAAATGAATCGATTTATCAAGTGACATCCATGATTCATTAAGAGTTGGAGTTCAACATTTAATGGATATGCATACCAATTATCTTATTATATGAACAATATCGTCAATAATGTGTAACATAATCCATCCCATAAAATGGATAAAATGGATATATATTATTTTATGATGAAATGAACATGAATAATTATTTTATCTTCTAATCAAATATTCGTATAATAGTGAGTGAACTCAATGGTGACGATCTTTTCCATAATTAAGAATGTAGAGATGGAGTAGTTGAATTTGTACATTTATTGTTTAGATTGGGAGGTCGATTAATGGGGTGTTATGATTATGAATAAAAATCCAAATGATGTTTGTCGAATATATAGAGTGTAATGAATGTTTGAAAATAATTCATTTTATTTATTTCCATTGAACAATTCATACAAATATGGAGAGATAATTTTTAGTGCTATAGCGAAAACAAGGTGAATCAATCATGTATTATTAGGAAATTTTTAAAATCTGTTCAAGGTTTTATGTAGGGTTTTTTATAAATAAATGATTAAAATGTGGATATATGAGTAATGTTTTAAAACCACACCGTAAAAAAGATCTATAAATTAGAGACATCGGGATTTATGAATAATTTATTCGATGTGTAATAAAAGTGGATTTTAATATTAGAGAATGGACCCATAACTATATAGATAATAAATCAAAGATTTATTTTCTTGTTAGAGATTGTTATGAAAAATGTGGAATGAAATATCAATAACTCAAATGTCAAATTTTTTGGAATAAGAACTATGGGAATTTCCTCAAAGTGATGTGGAATTACTTCAACATTGGTAGACAAGGAAAAAAATTCATTAATTTCTAATATATATAACGAATCTGGAATATGATGTGGATGAAAAGAGATATCCAACCATGGTAAAATTCTTCAAATATATGGATCAATGGACATTTTCAGGCTGCTTCACTAATGCTAAAGTACATGGGGATAATTTACATGAAAACCCTTCAAATACAAACCAAAAAATAATGATTAATCCATTCTAAATGATATGGTGATCCTGAAAATGACTTGGTGATAGGTATGATGGATATTAATTCATGAATTGATAATATATAATTATAAGATATTTCTTCCTATTTTTTCATATCATGAAATATTAGAAGAATAATTATAACACCTCATAAAAATATGGTGGTTAACATATCTCTATGAAACATAAAATAGTATCAAAGGGAAAAAAGTATATAACTTCTCCCAATGTAATATTTGTGTAGGACCCCGGGACACCCTGAGAGGGGAGGGGTGAATCAGGGTGGCAACTTTTTCTTCTTAAAGTTGTGGATCTTGTTCCCACGTTGGTAGGAACTACGTAAACCTGTATGATGGATATGAACAGCAATTAAACATTCACATGCAGAGAGATGACACAACTATTCTTACTTGGTTCACCACTAAGGGCTACGTCCAAGGAGCATACGCCGACAGGTTGTCGGTCGTACCTAAATCCACTATGCTTCACTAGCTGCGGATTACAAGTGTTCGGGTACAGACACTCTGTCCCATGCTCACTGCCTTTACAATTGTTCAGGGATAGCTCACTGCGTCCATCGGGTCACTCCCGTTGACTCCCCCTGGCTCACTGCTGTTGGTGAAGTCCCACTCAGTTTATAGACGTGAAGGTCTCTTCAATAGGTGTGCATTGATGTTCTTTATAGTTCGATCTTTCTTCTTTAGTGCAATGACTGAATGCACTAGATCCCCTTGTCTTCGTTTGCCTGAATCACAATCACTTATGTGATTGCTCAATAAGTGAATTTCAGCTTACTCGGCATTCGTCAGAATCAATTCACCATCTATGCATGAGATCATGCATGTATCATTTAGATTTCTTCTTCAATCTCGCTTTGCACCAAAAGTATCAGACAATCTTCAGCTCTTGTGCAGCTCCAGAAAGGCGGGCGTGCTTCAACAGTGTCTGGGTCTCCTTTTCAAGCCCGGCGCGCAAGTCTCCCGGCGGCGCGCAAGTCTCAGGCGCGCAAGTCTAAACTGGCGCGCAAGTGTCACTGAAGCACCTGCGCGACACTGCCTTCTTGAACTTAATACTTGCGCGAATCACTTCCTTCCTTGCCCAAATCACCTGGGGCGCTCAACCATCAATCGGCGCGCAACCTCTACTTGCGCGACCCAACTACCACTTGCGCGGTTCTACCACCTGCGCGACGAGAGCTCGAACAATCTCAAAGTCTTGAGCTCCGTTGAAAATGAGGAGGGGTGGTCCAGTATTTATAGGCAAACTGGACCCCCTGCGCGGCGGCGCGCAAGTCCCTCGACGGCGCGCAAGTCCTGTCTCCAGATCCTCTGTCGCGCAAGTCACTTGCGCGACCCAACCAACACTTGCGCGACCTTCTTTCCTTAGCCAAATTTTGATGTTCTGATCCTCAAAAACATATGGCGCGCAAGTCTTTTATCTTCCAAGAGCACGGCGCGCAAGTCCCTTGGCCAAAATCACTCTTCTTCAATTGTTGATTTTGAGGCCCTAAAATTTGGCAAACACTGGAAAACAGCGCCACCTTGTATCTGCTCTTTTTGTACCGCCTCCAGATCAACCATTCCTCTGTCGATGTTCTTCAATCAAACTTAGATCGTTGACCACAACTCTTGAACTCGACATGTCACCATGGAATCTCCTTTGTCAACAAATTTGTATGTCGTTTGTTTGCTTTGTCGACAACCACGATCACCTCAACATCACTTCTTCTTGGTGAACTGTATCCTTCAGCAACTCTTTAGCTTTTATCACAAACTCCAATATTGTGATATGTATTCTTTGAAGGAACAGCTTTAGTACCATCATCTTCTATGACAATGTGATGTGCATGGCCATTTCATAAGTCAACTAATTGGCACATTGCCTCCTTCATCAACTGTCATGATCAACTTCATGCAAACCAATTCAATTCATCAAGAAGTCTCTTGCATGGTTCTCATGCAGTCATGAGAAATTACGTGGTCTTCATCAAACCCATGGGTCTCATGCAATAATGAGGAATTTCATGGTATTCATCAAAGCCCATGGTGCTCATGCAATAATGAGGAAGTGCATGGTCTTCATCCAAAAACACCATCCTGCTTTAATCATCCTTGGATGGATTACTCCTCACATTCTTCATTGTTGTAAGCAATGTATCACCTTTGACACATGTTCTTTGAACTTATGATCAGCACAACAATCGTCTGAATCACTACTCCTCTACTTCATCGGAGTACATCATGATCTCCTTCATTGTGAGCTTCCATTCCTCCATTTTATTGGAGTACTTCTTAATCTCTTTCATTTTGATATTCCATTGACAACTATTGACAACAAATACAATCCTATACACAAAGTGGTTCCAACAATCTCCCCCTTTGTATTTTGTTGTCAATACCTTATACATCTTTTGAAATGAATTTGTCAATGTCAAAATAAGAATCTTCTCAGAACAATGTTTCTTTTCATTTCACTCTCTCTCCCCCTTATTGACAAGAAATACAAAGCATATGGTAGGGAGGGTATCAATCCTCACATAGGCAATGTTTCATTAATCATTTCACTCTAAGTCTACTTGAGCAAAGCTCGATGTAGAAAACAAGAGGATTTGATTAAGTCAACAAGGCTGTCCGTAATCCACAAATCATGATACCAACATGAGATGATAACTCTTGTATCTTGTCTTCAAGGGTTTACCACTTTAATTCCAGGTAGAAAAAGATCAACTATGATAGATAATAATCAACCTGAAACTCCTGCACTCACATCAGCAAATAGATCAAAAACATTCAAGTGCAATCGGCAGGATAAGTGACCTTGGGGCACTTCCATTCTCTTTATGTCACTGATCAATGTAGTTACTCCCCCTTTGCAAAATAATCTTTGATCTGAGTAACCAAGGGATAGAGATTGAGAAATGACATACCTTCTCCATTGGTGTGTTCTTTGAGAGATTCACAGAATAACTGCTTTTGAGTCCACCTGGAGTTGATATTGATTGAAATAGTGATTATGGACGCTTCATCATTTTTCTCCCCCTCAAGGGAAAAACTCCTCATCATCTTCATCAAGAGTGATCCTTCATCATCATAATCTTTGAATATCAATTGAAGAATCTACTAAGGATGGAAACTTCTTCAGCTGTGCTATCAAGTGTTGACAACATTCACAACTTCTCAGGTTCTCCCCCTGAGAGCATGCTTCACCTTCAATTCCCTGCATTATTAGCACAAATACAATACACAAATGAATAAGGGAATAAGGTGGATCCTTATTGCTTCATCATGAAGACTTGCTTGGTTGAGGATCTTTTCTCAACCAAGTTCCTCTGTTCACTCCAGTCTTCATGCCTGCTCCTCTGAACATATGTTCTGACATCTGTTGGTGTGGCATGGCTCTCTTCACATTCTCTTCTACTTTGTGTGAGGAATTGTACTGCTTAGCAGCTAACATGTAAGATAACTTCTTACTCCTCTTAATGACTGCTTCTTGCTCTGGTATTAAGGTTAGGCAACCTTTTTCAATATGACCAGATTTATTGCATCTCTCACACAGAACTTCTTTGACACGTGCATTTGTCTTTGTTTGCAATCTCTCCTGCACTGTTCCTTCATCATGTGAAAGTTTCCCTTTTCCTTTGTCACCAGCCTTGGCCTTTTCAGCTTCAAGTTTCCTCATTCTATTCAAATCTTCTGGCCAGATGACCAACATGTCATTGGGAACTTTTGCAGCTGGTTTGGATCTTCCACATGGGTTCTTCTGAGTTTCATCCCACTTAGTGTTTTGTTTGGATGAATGAACCTTAAATTGCATGGATCTAAAATCTTGGGTCTTCTCAGCTTCCCTACTTGAGATCTTCTTGGGGAAATGTGTGTTCGCCACATTCTTCTTATTACATCCCAAGGTACTTTCATCATACTTAGACGGAATCAGAGGTCTTCTGTTCTTATCAGCTCTGGATATCTGTTGACCAAGGCATGCACCATTCTTGTGACCACTATCGTTGCATACATCACAGATGTTATCAAGAATTCCAAATCTATTTGCGGTGAACAGATGCTTCTGGATCTGCTGATGTTGCTTCTTCTTCTCAGGCTTCCTCCCCTTTGATATAGGCTTTCCCTGTGCTTTTCCATGAAAGGGATTATAAAAACAATCCAGTGCACAGTGCCCAAATCTATTGCAGCACCAACATTGGCCAACAAATCTTTTCTTCTTTGTTTCTTCAGTATTAAGTTGTTGGGCCATCTGCTTAATCGTTTGTGCTCTATTTGAGGAAGAATCTTCCTCCTTTTTCATCCCATCCACCCTAGCCATGGTGGTAGGTTTCTTCTTCTCACCTTTCCTCATCCAAACCTTTTTAGAACTTTTCTTCCCACCTGCACTGATTGTAGGAGTGTATTTAGAAAAATGAGTACAAGATGGTTTGGATGGTACCTTTACTTTCTCAATTGCTTTTGATAAATCAAGGAGTGAAGTCATGATCTTCTTATCACATGTTGGAGATCCTTTGACAATAGAATCCTCCAGTGAGCATTGAGTACCAGCAGCAACTGATTCTTGATGTGGATAATCAAGAGTCGTCATAATCTTCTTATCACATGTTGGAGGTATTTCAGCTTTAGACTCCTCCAACGAACATTGAGTGCAAGCATCACTCATTTCATTCTTTTGTGAAGTCTCAATATGTGAGTTCTCAATCTTGGTCAACTGATCTTCCAATTTTTGACCCACAATATTGAGGATGATCTTCTGATATTCAATCATTATCATCTTCTCTTCACAAGTCTTCTTCAACCTTTCAACCTCATCTTCATGCATCTTAACTTTGTTTTGTAACAACGAGTCAAGTTCCCTGAATTTAATGGATGTTTCTTCCAAACAAAAATTCTTGACTTCATTGCTCTTCTTCAGCTCAACTTCAAGTGCATGGACCCTTTCTTTTAGAGTCTTATTGACTGCCTGATTTTCTTCAAAGACTTTCACCTGTTTGGTGAGCTTCATGTTTTCCATAACTTTTCTTTCCATCCCCTCTTCCATATTGTCAGCTTCCCTTTCTAATCGATTTATCTCAACCTGCATAGATTGGAATAGGCTACAAATAATAGCAACCCTTTCTTCTGGAATATAATGCAGATATGTTCTGAGTTTTTCCTGAAAGCTTGAACTAGGGGTATCATCCTTTCCTCTGGATGAGTTCTGAGCCACCTGCTTGATACTTTCCATGCATAATGTTTCTTCATTATTGGAATGGCATGGAGAACAAGACACTGCATCTTCTTTGGATGTGGGGGACTTCTTCATCATCTTCTTCTATTTCTTTTTCCTATTTGTCAAAGTCTTGGTAGATATAGATTTCTGCTCAGAAGTGACTGCGTCATTATCAAGACTGCTCTTCATTGTTGACTCTAGGAAAGAAACTCAAGTCCTCTTCTCAATAAAATTACTGGAGAATATCCAACATACGTTAACCTTTCCCTCTGATACCACTTGTAGGACCCCGGGACACCCTGAGAGGGGAGGGGTGAATCAGGGTGGCAACTTTTTCTTCTTAAAGTTGTGGATCTTGTTCCCACGTTGGTAGGAACTACGTAAACCTGTATGATGGATATGAACAGCAATTAAACATTCACATGCAGAGAGATGACACAGCTATTTTTACTTGGTTCACCACTAAGGGCTACGTCCAAGGAGCATACGCCGACAGGTTGTCGGTCGTACCTAAATCCACTATGCTTCACTAGCTGCGGATTACAAGTGTTCGGGTACAGACACTCTGTCCCAGGCTCACTGCCTTTACAATTGTTCAGGGATAGCTCACTGCGTCCATCGGGTCACTCCCGTTGACTCCCCCTGGCTCACTGCCGTTGGTGAAGTCCCACTCAGTTTATAGACGTGAAGGTCTCTTCAATAGGTGTGCATTGATGTTCTTTATAGTTCGATCTTTCTTCTTTAGTGCAATGACTGAATGCACTAGATCCCCTTGTCTTCGTTTGCCTGAATCACAATCACTTATGTGATTGCTCAATAAATGAAGTTCAGCTTACTCGACATTCGTCAGAATCAATTCACCATCTATGCATGAGATCATGCATGTATCATTTAGATTTCTTCTTCAATCTTGCTTTGCACCAAAAGTATCAGACAATCTTCAGCTCTTGTGCAGCTCCAGAAAGGCGGGCGTGCTTCAACAGTGTCTGGGTCTCCTTTTCAAGCCCGGCGCGCAAGTCTCCCGGCGTCGCGCAAGTATCAGGCGCGCAAGTCTAAACTGGCGCACAAGTGTCACTGAAGCACCTGCGTGACACTGCCTTCTTGAACATAATACTTGCGCGAATCACTTCCTTCCTTGCCCAAATCACCTGGGGCGCTCAACCATCAATCGGCGCGCAACCTCTACTTGCGCGACCCAACTACCACTTGCGCGGTTCTACCACCTGCGCGACGAGAGCTCGAACAATCTCAAAGTCTTGAGCTCCGTTGAAAATGAGGAGGGGTGGTCCAGTATTTATAGGCAAACTGGACCCCCTGCGCGGCGGCGCGCAAGTCCCTCGACGGCGCGCAAGTCCTGTCTCCAGATCCTCTGTCGCGCAAGTCACTTGCGCGACCCAACCAACACTTGCGCGACCTTCTTTCCTTAGCCAAATTTTGATGTTCTGATCCTCAAAAACATATGGCGCGCAAGTCTTTTATCTTCCAAGAGCACGGCGCGCAAGTCCCTTGGCCAAAATCACTCTTCTTCAATTGTTGATTTTGAGGCCCTAAAATTTGGCAAACACTGGAAAACAGCGCCACCTTGTATCTTCTCTTTTTGTACCGCCTCCAGATCAACCATTCCTCTGTCGATGTTCTTCAATCAAACTTAGATCGTTGACCACAATTCTTGAACTCGACATGTCACCATGGAATCTCCTTTGTCAACAAATTTGTATGTCGTTTGTTTGCTTTGTCGACAACCACGATCACCTCAACATCACTTCTTCTTGGTGAACTTTATCCTTCAGCAACTCTTTAGCTTTTATCACAAACTCCAATATTGTGATATGTATTCTTTGAAGGAACAGCTTTAGTACCATCATCTTCTATGACAATGTGATGTGCATGGCCATTTCATAAGTCAACTCATTGGCACATTGCCTCCTTCATCAACTGTCATGATCAACTTCATGCAAACCAATTCAATTCATCAAGAAGTCTCTTGCATGGTTCTCATGCAGTCATGAGAAATTACGTGGTCTTCATCAAACCCATGGGTCTCATGCAATAATGAGGAATTTCATGGTATTCATCAAAGCCCATGGTGCTCATGCAATAATGAGGAAGTGCATGGTCTTCATCCAAAAACACCATCCTGCTTTAATCATCCTTGGATGGATTACTCCTCACATTCTTCATTGTTGTAAGCAATGTATCACCTTTGACACATGTTATTTGAACTTATGATCAGCACAACAATCGTCTGAATCACTACTCCTCTACTTCATCGGAGTACTTCATGATCTCCTTCATTGTGAGCTTCCATTCCTCCATTTTATTGGAGTACTTCTTAATCTCTTTCATTTTGATATTCCATTGACAACTATTGACAACAAATACAATCCTATACACAAAGTGGTTCCAACAATTTGTGTACTGAACCTCCCTAAAAAATTTATATAACATTACAAGGTAGAGTTTTATGCAATAACGGATATGGATTGTCTATTATTCTAAAAATTCAAAATCAACTGTCGATAAAGTGAGAGAACACTTCACATCCTGAGGAATCTACCAGTTATGTTTTGGTATAAGGATGAAGAAGAATATATTTGGGAATCATCATCTCAATTGTAGATATTATTTCCTTATGATAAATAATATCTATATCATTTGATTTAGGCAATGGATAGAATCATGATATGATACATAAATATTATGAAGGAATTCATAGATGTGTTACCTAAAGACGTTACTAGTCTCTCTCTTGACCAAGAGGTTGTGTTTTCAGTTGAACATATTTGTGGATCTATAGATACATTAATGAATCCTTATAGAATGTCTACAATTGATATTGAAGAACTTAATAATTAGTTACAATAGAAACATGAAAAATATTTTATATTCTCGAGTGATTCCTCATCGGGTTCACTAGAATTATTCATCAAAATGAATAATGGACCAATGAGCCTTTATTTTTATTATTGTGAGATCAAAAAAATCATGATAAAGAACAATAACGCCTTCCATATATAGGTGAATTGTGCAATCAACTTCATGGATCCATGTATTTAACTAAGGTAGAGTGTAACGACCAGATGTTTTATGAAATATTTTCTTTAAAATTTTATTATTCATCAATATCTTGTGTTTCATAAAAATTGGAGTTTAAAAGAACTGTGAGATTAAATTATTATAAAATTTATATCATAGAATTGTCGTTAGGTTAGTGGAAATAAGTATAAATAATTTATGAAAATGAATTATGAATTCAATGGCTATCAATTATTTATGAAAATTATAAAATAGATATTTCAATTGAGTGAATTAATATTTTTAATGAAATTAAATATATATATATATATATGTTATATCATATATTTTTATATGCATCCAATGGATATTTTAATCATAGGGTGTAAATAAACACTTTTTCTGTATAAAAGACTATTTTTTTAAAAATGTTAATCATACACCTTTGAATCGAGAAACCCATTTAAATTAAGATATGAATGTTTTAATAATTTTAATACGTCAAAATTAACATATTCCTTAAAATATGGATATAAAAATTTACTTTGGATGAATTTATAATATTATCCTAACATTACTGTTTCGATTAAACGTATAAATATATTAAATTTAAAATGAAAAAATTATTTTTCATCACATAATTTATATGATTAAATTATAATATTGAATATTTTTAATGTATAAATATAATTTAAATGTATCATTAAATATAATGTATTTAATTATAACTAATTTTACATTGTATTTGTATGAATAAACATTTCAATCTTTTCTAATGTTTTAGCATATAAAATCATGTTCTCTCATTCTTTCAACAAGATTTATTTTAAATTAAACTATACCAATATTGTGTTTTTAATTAAGAATAATATAACCATAATTGTAATGAAAATTTCCAAATTCTGAATATAGGTATATTTTGTTTTTAGACATTATGAATAGTAATTTGACTAATTAGTTTTATTTAACATTGTTAGTGTAAATATTGTAAATAAGGGAAATAAATAATATCATAATAATATAAAACTACCCTAAAACGTGTCCTAATCCAATTGTTTGTGATATGTCCGACTATTAGCATTCTGGTGTCTATTATTGGACTCTATGGTGCCACTTCGGTGTGATGATTACATTTTATGATAAATAATTAAATGTAAAGAGAAATACAATATTAATATGTATCATTTACAAAAATATTTAAAAACTAGGGTTATATAACTCATCTATATGAATATAAATTGTAATTATAGTGATAAAATTATTTATTACATCATGGTATTTTATTTCTAACTTGTATACATTAAATATATAATTATATTTAAGACACAATGATGATACGATGATTACATTATTAATGAACGATTCAAGTAAATGACAGTATAAATATTAAAATAAATTTAGTATGAACATTATTATTATGTTCACAAATTTTAGGTATTATTATGACATGTTATCATTGATTTAATTTAGTTTTATAGAATGATTAAATTTGTTATGACTTTAGGCAAAAATTTGTAACTAAATACTATATAATTTGACTTAAATGAGTTTTTAAAACAAATACTATTGTATTAAATTATATAACAGTCCTAAAAATCTATGATTCAGAAAACATACTTATATAATGTATAAATATAGATTAATGGCCCACTTTTTTTTCTTTTATTTTCATTATAATATAGATGATATTTTATGAAAATACAAGATGACATGGTAAGAGTTACTATTTTTGACTAAGTGTTATTGGTTAACTATAAGGTTAATTTGGTGACCTAAACTTTTCTAAACTCTATTTTTTAAGAGGATTTAGACCAATCCACATACTATCCTTGAAATACATCACTTTTAAACAATTATAATTCGAAGTTAAATTTTTAGTAATATAATATTATAAAACATTTCTAATATGCCCCTCCTCTCTCTAATGAAATGCCACCACATATACCCATATATTCACATCTCTAAATCCACATGTATCATCCAATTTCTACTACAATAATCTCTTAAAATCTCATTATTCCTCTTATAAGACATAAATTGGGAAGAAAAGCATAACATGGAGAATAATTGTGCAAATCAAATGGAGAACTCGAAAAAGAAGTAATTGTTTTATCACCACATTGAAAATTCATTTCATATTATTTATATTCTAATATAGTTTACGTACTATATAAATAATTATAATATGTTCTACATGATAATATGTTATTATATTTATCATTATACCTTATACCTACTTTTATCCATCCTACAAATAACAATATATCTATGTGTGCGTACATACGACTTACCGTCTCTATGACATGGTATAATTTTTTATTCAACAATACATTATTTGGATGTGTATGAGTACAATTAATGTAAATAATATATATAACCTGATAGTTACTCTTTATAATTAATATACCATCCAATTCTATATCATTGAACCATTAAGTGATTGATATCATCGCTCGTTCATACGTATAACCTGCCGACTCCCCGATGCGATGCAATTCATTCTACATTATCTTAATTAAACCAAAAATATATACATGAATGGAATGAAAAAATATCAATTATAATATAATAATTTCATTATGAAAATGATATGCCTTTAACCTACGATATGTATCATGAAATTACATGACCAAACATTGATAAGAATATAAGGAAATTAATATCTGAATAACGAGTGACAATAAATATTTCCTAAACAAGAGATGATAATTTAATCATAACTGATTTTATAAGAAGGGATTATGTTTTTATAATAATTCAATAAAATTATTTAAATCATTATATTGGAGAATTAGATACCTAGGGAGGATATTGGACCTAAGGTAAGTGATCCATTTGAGTCACATTTTGTATATTAGATTGTTGATATGTAAATATTTATTAGAGAATATTTATCATCCATATCAATATATTTTTATAATTAAATATTATTTTGATTATTATAAAAAAAAATTAATATATTTTAACTCTTTTGTTAATTTTTATTAAACATTATCAAAGGAATATATTTTTTTATTCGATTTGAGGACCTTTTTGACTTTTCTAGGAAAAGTAAGAGGGGAATATTTTTTTAACTTATACAGCATTAATGGTTGTTTATGGTTTCATTAAACCTTATTTCCTTGAATCTTATTATAGATTATTTTATCTATATTTTCATAAAAAATTTTCCTTAAAATATTTCATGACATTTTGAGAAAAGAAAAACTTTTCTAGGTAGAATTGATATTTTACTCAAATAATAAGTGAAAGAGTTTTATAAAAATATTACATACCAGATGATTCACTTTAAAAAGGGTAGGGTATTTGTAAGAACCCAGATCTTTGTTTGAGGTATGTCCTTTCTTTTCTGGTGTTTTTGAGAATTTTTGGAGTTTCTGTAAAATTTTTAAGTACACGTCGTGTACTTTCTGAGTACACACCGTGTACTCTTTTCCCACTCGAAACCGTGTGCTGGTCGTGTCTGGACCACACACACGATGTGAAGGGGTGACATGGATGCTGATTTTGGTGGAGTACGGAAAAACCTACTACACGTCGTGTTCTTTAAAAATACACATCTTGTACTTTTTTTCACTAAGCAGACATGGGTCGCACCTCATCGTCATAATCATCTTCTTCTAGGTCTAGTTCGACTGAGAGACGATGTACGTCCGCAAAACATCTCCGGATTCTTGAGCCTCCATCCGTTCACCGATTCGAGCTCTTTTGATTGCGTTGGAAGCACATCGGTGAGTTATCCCTTCTGCTTGAGGCTTCTTTTCTAATTCTTCCTCTTCCTTAAGTTATCTAAAGTTGAACATTTTGTGAATTTTTTATGATCTACGATGTTCTAGGGAGAATCAGCCATCATGGTTCTAGTATATCGATCTCCTAGGATCAAGGTAGGTGGTTTGTGACTTACTATTCAATGTTTCTGAGTTTATGTGCAAATTTCCACAGATACCCGTGAACAGGGTATTACGTGTTATCCGTTTTTGAATCAGTTGTTTTTATGCCCTGCTTGTATTCTTTTTAGGGGTAATATGACCTTGTTAGAGGATATTTTTTTGTGCATGGATGTATTTTCCCATTTTTTATTCTGTTTATGACCTTTGGGTCTTGTTTTCCTTTGGCTACTACACCTGTTTTCATGCCTTGCGGTTATATGTTGAAGTGAAAGTCATGATATTCTGGTTTCATTGTTAACTATTTATCTAAGTATCTCTATAGTTTTACTTTGTCCTTATAGTATTATTATGCAATGAATGGGATGAGGTTGGGAGAAAATGGTGCTATAGAATATATGGGATATACCATGTGAGCTTCCTAGAGAGTCACAAATATTATAGACTACAGCGGGGATGTACTGAGTGAGATCCTAGAGAGTCTTCGATTTTATATATTACAAGAGGGTAGATAGAGTGAGCTTCCTCATAGTGTCTTACCTTGTTTGAATCTCTTTAAAACCCTTCCCTGGCTAGATGATTAATTGATCAAGTGAGATTCATTAGAGAGTCTGTGGAATACCCCATGCTATAAGTGGAATTGACCAAGATTGATTCCTCAAAGAGTCTCTAGACCTTGGGGCGAAGAGGGTTAGACTGTGTGATCTTCCTCAAGATAGTCCTTGAAAACCCTAGACTATATGGGGAATTTACCGAGTGAGCTTCCCCAGAGAGCCTCATAAATTTATATGACCAAGCCAGAGGGCTTAGGCTGAGCGCACTGCATAGAGGGTTGTGGTACTTCTTGGATAGGACCAGAGGGGATGGCTGCGAGTACTTCCCTAAGGGTTTCCGACTTATTAGCTGTTTGTTTCACTGCTGTTTATTTGTTGTGGATTGATTGCTGCTTTGTATCACCATATTTACTACTTACTGTTTACTGCCTACTACTTACAGTTTTTGTTCATTGCATATTGTACTTTTACCTTCCATATACTCATTGACTGTTTGGTATAGATCATCGGGTGAATGCATACTGCGATTTTATCTCACACCCTATTTGGCCCATTCTTTTGGGACCATGAAGGTTATGTTTTTGCATGTATATACAAGGGCAAGCGCCCTTCGACTTCTGGAACATGATTTCTTGGAGCAGGAGAGCATGGGGCCAAGCATTGTCTTGTGATGCTGAGGAGCCATTTACTTTTGTTTCCACTTGTTTTGGTGTTGTAGTGTCTTCCAGCATTGTGACTTGTTTGGATGCTTTCATAATTATGTATCAGGCATCATTTCATTCATACATTTACTTCAGTTATTGATTTAGTCTTCTGCTGTTATATTGTTGGTTACTAATGCATCCGCTATTGCATGTTAATTTTTCTGCCGCTGTGTACTCGGCCAATGAGGGAATAGTTTCCCCACTATCACACCCAAGTCCCTTGCTACTAGTCGAAAACCTCTGTCATTTTGGGAAATGCGCTTAAGGCCATGTGACCAACCGGGTACGGGGCACCTCTGTGTGGCTTCAGGAATCTGGATGTTAAAAATTGTTATCAGAGGGATTCATCTCTCTTACATTACTATTTGGAGACCTAGCCAAGGATAGGACAGATTCAGTACTTGGTAATAAGATGTGTCTGTGAGTAGCTGACCCGTGTACAGGGAAAATCCATATTACCTCATTTATTGATGTTTTTTTGTCTTGAGATGTTTCAATTGAAACGATTTCACCTAGATTGATTCACATGATTTGATCTATTATTGTTTTGATATTACGGTTCAATTTCTATCACAACCTGGTTATATGAGGGTATGCCATATCATGCATCATATACGAACTTGTTAGAAATCACATGCCATGCATTCTTTCCATGCCATCTAGTGTGCATTAGATATTTCATGTTGTTGTGATGGATGTTGTGTAGATTATGCATTCTGTTGTGATAGATGTTTGATAGAATCTCTGTAGCATGATAGAGAAACTATTTGTTTAATACATTGCTTAAAATGAACACCAAATTTTGATTCTTGAGATGTTATGAGCCCTCTTGAATCGGAAGTTGGTGGATCATGATCTTGTTTTCTCATGTACATGTCTGTAGGGGAATCCAAGCTTTGATTCAGGTGGATTATGGGCCCTCACGATCATAATTTGGCACCTCTTTGCCATGTTTTCAGTGTTCTGGGCCTCTGTGCAGTTTCTGAGCTACTGCCCAGAAAAACCAAGAATACTAGGTGTGTACATTCTGGTTACTTGCCGTGTAGTTTTTAGGAGGTGTTACTGACTATGTGTGTAGGAACATGGTGATGTGAAAATAACTTCAGGAACACGGCGTGTACGGTATGTAAATGTCATGTAGTGTATAGCCTTTTACCCGGCAATGTCACTAACAACATGGGACGGGGAAGCTCGAGTGGAACACATCGTGTTGTAAGGGAACACATCGTTTAGTTCTGTCCACGTATCTGGCCGTGTCACAAACAACAAGGTTCGACATGACCTTATCTGAGACACGCCGTGTTTCTTTCATAACACACAGTGTGGTCTTTCCCAGGTACCCGGTCATGTTACGAACAACACGGGACAATGTCACCTTCTCCTATACACGCCTTGTTTGTTCGTAACACACCGTGTAATGTCCAGCCGTGTAGACGACCGTTTCACTAACAACACGGGACGTCGAGGTAGTGTCTAGTACACGTCGTGTCCCTATGGGACATGCCGTGTAGTCTGGGGTTAGTTTGATCCGTGTGGGTAATCCATGTAAGGAGACTTGGGCAGGGGTTTAGATTTCATGTAAACATCGTGTGTGGGAACAACACGCCGTGTAGTTTGGGGTGTTTCACGACCTGTCCTACAGGGGTACAGGTCCATGTTAATGGCTTATGAAGACACTCCATGTAGTTTTTATACACACTGTGTAGTCGGGTTTTGTAAAACTTGATAGTTTCTTCCCTTTGTTCCCATTTTGTACTCCTATGTTTTCAAATTTTTTTAATTCTGATCTAAGGTGTGCTTTTGATCTTGAAGAGCTATGCCTCCGAGAGCTCCTCTGGTCGTGTGTCAATTTCCATACGGTGACCAGACACCAGATATGGCCGACCAAGGTCCTCCTGCAGATCCTCCTGCTGTGCCAGCCTTGAAACTAGTAGATATACCCGTTGTAGGAGTCGAGGCACAGTTCAAGGAGGACTTCTTTTAGATGACGTAGACCGTCCAGGGAGCACCGCTTCCTACCCCATCATTGGCTGAGTTGAAACAGGTTTTACAGCAGTAGTATTATACTACTTTTACTTATGATTGAGGACCCCAGGCTGCAGAGTCGTGGAAATAGGCCACACTGACCATCTTTGAGAACCTAGAGATACCTTCTGAGAAAAAGGTAAAGCTAGCTACTTATATGCTATGGGACACTGCCAAGAGGTAGTGGGAGGTGATCTCACAATTAGGGCGTCAACATGATATGTCTTGGGAAGTGTTTTTACACACCTTCTATGACTACTTCTATCTGGAGACCCTGAGGGCCGATCAGGTACAGGAGTTTATGAGTATGTAGCAGGGTACTCTTCCTGTTATGGAGAACTCATATCGTTTCACTGAGCTGCAGTGATTCACACCGATCCCAGCAGGTTATGAGTGGTTTCATGCTAGGAAGTTTGAGGATGGTCTCAGGAAGGAGATCCGTTCCCAGGTGAATATACTACAGTTGACTTCTATATCCTCCAACGTCAACCAGGCGCTGATAATTGAGGGAAATCTTAGGGATTCTGGAGCAGTGAGCCAGGGTGGTTCGTCATCCAGAGCTGGTGTTCCTCCGATGGACAGTAGGAAGCATCGTAGAGAGTCTTCTCGAGGAGATCGAGGTTCACAAGATGCATCTTCTGCCAGCCAGGATGTGTGCTACCAGTGCAGTAGGATTGGGCATACTAGGCCTTAGTGCTAGAGAGATCTGATGGAGTGCCGGTCTTGCAACAATATAGGAATTATTCATCATTTCTGTCACATATTATCACCTTCACCTGGTGGTTGGGGTTCCTCAATAACCCCACATTTTGGAGATGATTCACCAGTTTCCTACCAGTAAGGAAATATGAGTTCTTCTGGCCGTTCTAGTCGAGGTGGAGGTTGCTGTCGTGGTGGTCAGTCACCAGGTCATCATCGACAGCAGAGTGGATCAGCTTAGGGCAGTTAGCCAGGGGCACAGGGCCGCGATGCAGGCTAGTCATTCGCTATGGAGCAGACCTATCCGGAGTAGGATCCTGGCCCTTCTACAATTCGTGGTATGATCTTAGTATCCTTATATTTATCTTCATCCCTTTTCGATACTGGTGATTCCCATAGCTTTATCTCTGTTGCTGTCGTGGAGAGCCTTAGGATATTTATCTTTTCGTCTGCTGACTTGTTGACTCTTGACACACCATTGGGCGCACGTCTTTGTGTAGGTCGACGTGTCCAGGGTTCCCTTCGAGTATGTGTGGATTATAGTGGGAGAATAATTTATTTGTAAGCAGCTGGTGTTTTACGAAGCATGGTCTGAGTAGTGTTCGGGATGCAAGCGTTTGGGTCACTCGCAACCTCTCTGTCGTCGGGGGGCACCAACATCCTCCAAGTCGACCATGGATTTTGGTATGGGGAGGAAATCCTTTGCTGAGCCCTCAGTGCCTGAGTAGAATATTGCGGGTGAGGTTCCTGAGAGTACAGATGCAGGGGGTTCACTGAGTGGATCGTGGGAGGCGTTTCCCATGGTGGCCGAGGATCATGAGCAGTCCCCAGTGGGTGTAGAGCCTAGATGTGCTGATGAAAGGGGTTTTCTGAATGATCTGCATGAGATGAAGGCCATTTCGGGACATGGGGGATCTGGCGAGGCATAGGATATGTCTAGAGGGGCCCACAACTGGGAGGTGCTACAATTGGTGGATGAGGTAGTCTGCATGTTGCAAGGCAAGGCCTTTTATGCTGAGGTTTTATGCTCGGATGGTGGTAAGAGCGATAGAGGTGTTAATCTCTTTGAACTGACTGGAAATAGTACGGTTTCCTTCAGGGGGGGCTCTGTAGAGGTTGACGGTATTGAGATGGAAAACCGGTTTGATGATCTGGTTGTTGAGGATCCTAAGTATGTGGAGAATGTGGAGATGTCTTCGGAGGGAGCATCTAGTGATGAACGTTCAAGCCGTTTTGTTTGCAATACAGAGGACGAGGACCAGGAGAGAAGGTATCCAAGTCTGAGGCAGAGGAAAAATAAAAGGGGTAAATAGAAAGAGAAAAATGACTATTCGTATTTACCCTTACCGATGGAGACCCAGTCGGTGAAGAAGGTGAAGGAAAAACAGATGGATTGTGACCCTCTCCCCCCCAAGGGGGAAAGCCAACAACAAGATAGGGATGATAATCCTCTTGAGGTTCTTATGATTTCAGATGTGATTATGATAGAAACTAGTCTTATTATCAACGCTCCTAAGGAGGAGGTAGAAAGAATGATGACGAAGACGCTTAATGTGAAAACCAATGTTGAGCAGAGTGATTGGATGGACATGTACGATTTGATTCTCGTTTAGGGGTTTAACAACGGAAAGATCAATGTAGAGGAGTACATCCAGTCTTGGGGAAAGCTGGAATTCATATTTGAAGATCTTCTGATGGAGCAACCAGACATCCAGGGAAACACCATATATTGGAAACTTCTTAGAGAGGTAAAATCAGGCAGGCTTCAGTTTCACTTTCGGGACATTGTTTTATCATTCAGTGCTTGACTCAGTTTCTCACATTCATCCTTAAAAGTGTTTATAATAAAAAATTAATTTTTCAGTGTAGTGACAAACCTTTGGGAATGGGGAATCTGGAATACTTCAGTGAAGAGGGTTCCCTCTTGAGGTTGCGGGGTTTCATTTCATAAGGGACCTCTATGTCCTAGAGATGACAGACTATGAAGTCATTCTCAGGATGGATTGGTTAGTTACTTTCCATGAAATTGTTGATTTCTACCACCGCAGGGTGAGTTTCATATCTCATGTGGGCAGATCTATCCTTCATAGAGGTGAGTTGGATGTCTAGGCGGGTAGAGGTGGACCAGAGCATCAAGGGATAGGGAAAGTTACAATCCAAATTGCTAGTCTTTATCTGGATGACCATAGAACATCATAGTTAGACTATCCACCACTGGTGGATTTTTTCATGGATGTCTTTCTAGATGACATTTCCGGTTTAACTCTAGAGCGTGAGGTAGACTTCTTGATTGAGCTTGTTCCAAGAGCGGCATAGGTTTCCATTCCTCCTTATAGGATGGATACACTTGAGTTTCAGGAGCTTAAGAAGCAGTTGGAAGAGTTTCATGCAAAGGGTTTTATCTGACCCAGTACCTCTCCTTGTGGTTCGCATGTACTCTTTGCGAACAAGGAATAGGATGCCCTTCACCTTTATAAGGATTATTAGAAGCAGAACTAGTTGAAAGTTAAGAACTGATATCCATTGCTGAGGATCGATGACATCTTTGATCAGCTTCGGGGATCTCAGGTGTTCTCAAAGATCGACATGACGTTTGGTTATCATCAGTTGCGAGTTAGACCATCAGATACACTTCTGACAGCTTTCAGGAGCACGTATGGTATTTTCGAGTATGCAGTCATGTCGTTCAATCTCACAAATGTGCCTGCGAATTTCATGGCACTGATGAACTGAGTGTTCCATCCATATTTGGACTCTTTTGTCATGGTCTTCATGGGATATATGTTGGTGTACTCCCACACTCAACACGACCATGCCACACATCGTGAGATCATTCTAAGTACACTGAGAGAGCATCGTCTGTATACTAAACTCTCAAAGTTCCACTTTTGGATGGATCATATTCACTTCTTGGGTCACGTTATCTCAGAGGATGGAGTAACTATGGACCCAGAGAAAGTGAGAGCTATAGTTTCATGGGAACAGCCAAAAAAACATTTTTGAGGTGCAGAGTTTTCTAGGGTTGGCTGGGTACTACAGACGCTTCTTTTAGGACTTATCGTGCCTAACAGCACAGTTGAACGGTCTGACCATGAAGTGGGCGAATATTTTATGGTCAGATTCTTATGAGTCATCCTTTTAGGAGATGAAAGGGAGGTTGACGTTAGCACCGATACTAGTCTTGATGGAGCCGGGCAAGGGATATAATGTTTACTATGATGCATCATGTATCGGTCTAGGAGCTGTTCTTATGAAAGGATATGGAGTCGTTCCATACGGGTCTAGGTAGTTGAGGCCACACAAGATAAAATACCCGACACATGATCTGGAGTTGGTAGCAGTTGATCATGCCTTACGCTGTTGGAGACACTATCTTCTAGGAGATCACTTTTTGGTTTTTACCGACCACAAGAGTCTCAAGTATATCTTCACTCATCATGATCTGAATATGAGACCTCACAGGTGGGTCGAGTATCTTCAGTCCTTTGACTTCGAGCTCTCCTATACGTCAGAAAAGGGAAATGTAGTGGCTGATGCTTTGAGCAGGAGAACATAGATTCATAATGTTCAAGAGGCCAGCAGTGAGTGGAACCTTTTGGCTCTGTTCTCTGAGATGCATCTAGAGGTTCACGATAGGCAGGGACAGATCTTTCTTTCATTTTTGGATGTTACCTATACACTTCATGATCTGGTAAGAATAAGGCAGCTATTAGATTTGGAGGCCTTAGCCCTGTGGGATAGTGTGTCAGGAAGGGACCCTCTTCATGGATGGACAGTCAGCATGGATGAGATCTTGCGTTTCCAGGGACACGTATGGGTGCCAGCAGACATACACAAGGAGCTAATGCGGAATTTTTATTCCTCAGTTTGGGAAGCTTATCATGGCGTCACAGGAATGTATCAAGATCTTTATCACCATTACTGGTGTCCAGGTATGAAAAGAGATGTTGCTGGTTTTGTCATGAAAGGTTCTACTAGTCAGTAGGTGAAAGTAGAGCATCAGTGACCAGAAGGGCTTTTACAGTAGTTACCCATTCCAGAGTGGATGTGGAATGATGTCGTGATGGAATTCTTGACCGGGTTACCAAGGTCACCTCGGGGAATTGATGATGTTTGGGTCGTCGTCGACAGGCATACGAAGGTAGCCCACTTCTTGCCGATCAAGGAAACCTTCGGTGTTGATGATCTCGGATGACTATAAATCCAAGAGATTGTACATCAACATGGAGTTCCACACTCCATTTCTTCAATCATGGATGCGTGCTTTACCACTCTGATCTGGCAGGAACTTCAGAAGGCCTTGGGTACACTGTTACTTTTGAGTATAACATACCATCCTCAAAATGATGGCCAATCAGAGCGCACGATCTAGGTTCTTGAGGATATGCTCCGAGATTTCATTTTAGACTTCAGTGGTTCTTGGGAGAAGAATATACTTCTTATAGAGTTCTCCTAAAACAAGAGTTTTCAGGTGACCATTAAGATGGAACCATACGAGGCTCTAAATGGTAGGCCATGATGATCACCCTTATGCTGGCTGGAGGCATGAGTGGCAGATTTTCCAGGACCTCGTCGTGTTCAGGAGTCCTCTGAGCAGATAGAGCTGATTCAAAAGAGGATGGATACAGCCCAGTCTTGAAAAAATTCTTATGTTGATCAGTGGAGACGACCTCTGGAGGTCATGGTCGGAGATCAATTTTTCCTGCATGTTGCACCACGGTTGGGACACAAGAGGATTTGAAGAGAGGGTATGATTTCACCATGGTATGTAGTGTCGTTTGAGGTGTTAGAGAGAGTTGGGTGGTTGCCTATGGGTTGAAGTTACCACAGAGGTACCGGGCCATGCACGACGTCTTCCATATCTCTCAGCTCCGACATTACATTTCAGACCCATCTCATGTCTTTGAGCCCGAGGAGGTTGAGCTCAACGTGGATGCATTGTTTGAAGAGCATCCAATCTAAATTGTCGATCGTTGTACAAAGGCTCTCCAAAGCTGTTCTGTTCCTCTGGTACGAGTGTTATGGTAGCACGGGCGAGTATAGGATGATACATATGAGAGGGATGTCGAGATTCGATCGTAGTGGCTGGAGCTGTTCGAGAATTCTTCTTCTAAGCCCATCTAGGGATTTTTTTGGACAAATTTCTTTAATGGGGGTATTTTTTAAGAACTCGGATCTTATTTTCAAGTATGTCCTTCATTTTCTAGAGTTTTTAAGAATTATTGGAGTTTTGGGAAATTTTTGAAGTACACTCAGTGTACTTTCAGAGTACACACCGTGTACTCTTTTCCCGCTCGAAACCATGTGATCGAAGTGTCTGGACCACACACACGGTGTGTAGGGGTGACGTGGAGGCCGATTTTGGAGGAGTATGGAAATACCCACTACATGATGTGTACATTAAAAATACAAACCATGTACTATTCTTTTTTTCACTAAACAGACTGGGATCGTGCCTCATCATCATAATCCTCTTCTTCTTGGTATGGTTCGACCGAGAGACTCTGTACGACTACAAAACTTCACTGGATTCCCGAGCCTCCATCCATTCTCTGATTCAACCTCTGTCAACTGCATTGTAAGTACAGCGGTGAGTTCTCCCTTTTTCATGAGCCTTATTTTCCAATTCATTCACTTCCTCATGTTATCTAAGGTTTAACTTTTTGTTATTTTTCTCAGATATACAACATTTAGAATGAATAATCTATTCTGGTTCATGTATATCGATCTCCTCGGATCAAGGTAGGTGGTTTGTTCCTTACCTTTTATTGTTTTTGAGTTTATGTGTGAATTTCCACCAATTCCCGTGAACGGGATATTGCGTGTTACCACTTTTCACCTTCATTGTTTTCATGCCCTTCTTGTAAGATTGTGTAGATGAAATTTGACCATGTTAGAGGATATTTTGTTGTTCATGGATGTTTTTTCTCTTTCTTTGTTCTATTTACGACCTTTGGGTCTCATTTTCCTTTGGCTGCTACACCTCTTTTCATGCCTCGCGGTTATAGGTTGTAGTGAAACTCATGAAATGCTTGTTTCCTTGTAGATTCTTTAGCAATGTAGCTCTGTATGTGTAATTTGGACTTATAGAATTATTATGCACTGACTGGCATATGGCTGAGAGAACCTGGTGCTATAGACAATAAGGGATAGAACGAGTGATCTTCACATTGAGTCTTATATATTGCATAATATAGAGGGGATAGATCGAGTGAGCTCCCAGAGAGTCTTGAATTTTATAGACTACAGGAGGGTAGAATGAGTGAGCTTCCTCATAAAGTATTACCTTGTTTGAATCTCCTTAAGAACCTTCCCAGGATAGAGGAGGAATTGACCGAGTGAGCTCTCTCAGTGAGTCGGTGGTATACCTGAGTCTATAGGAGTAATTGACAGAGATAGCTTCCTCAGAGAGTCTCTAGACCTTGGGGCTAAGAGGGTTAGACTGTGTGATCTTCCTCAAGAGAGTCCCTGACCACCCTAGACAATAAGAAGAATTGATCGAGTTAGTTTCCCTAGAGAGTCTCATAAATTTGTATGACCAAGCTAGAGGCGTTAGGCTGAGTGCACTACTTAGAGGGTTGTGGTACTTCTTGGATAGCACTAGAGTGGATGGATGCAAGTAATTCCCAGATGGTTTCCAGCTTATTAGCTGTTAGTTTCACTACTGTTGATTTGTTGTGGATTGATTGCTGCTTTGTATCACCATGTTTACTGCTTACTTTTTACTTCCTACTTCTTGCTGTTGTTGTTTACTGCTTATTGTACTTTTACAAGCCATATACTCATTGACGGTTAAGCAGAGATGTTCGGTTGAATGCCTACTGGGATTTTATCTCACACCCTATTTGGGCCATGCTTTTGGGCCCATGCAGACTATTTTATTTCAGTTATAGATAAGGGAAAGTTCCCTACGACTTTTGGAAATATATTGCTTGGAGCAGGAGAGAATGGGACCATGATTTGGAATGCGATGCTGAGGAGTTGTTTACATTTCTTTTGTACTTGTTTTGGTGATGTAGTGTTTTCCAACATTGTGACTTGTTTGTATGCTTTCCTAATTATGAATCATGAATCATTTCATACATACATGTACATCAGTTTTTGATTTAGTCTTCTGCTGTTATATTTTTGGTTAATACTACATTCGTTGTTGCATGTTTATTTTTCATCTGTTGTATACTCTACCAATGAGGGCATAGATTCTCAACTATCAAACCCAAGGCCCTCGCTGCTAGTTGGTAGCCTCTAGTGTTTGGGGAAATGCGCTTGAGGCCATGTGACCAAACGGGTACAAGGCTCCTCTGGGTGGCATCCAGAACCGGGACGTTACAGTATATATCCCAATAATTACAATGATTTGATTATGATGATAAGAGAATGAATTTTTTATGGTTTACTTTATGATAGAATTATTTTTAAAAACCTATTTCATTTTATGGGTTATGATATTTGAAATGATTTATTTTTTCATGTCGAATGTTATAATGATTTCATTATGAGATGGGTGAGACCTATATCTCACTATAATGCATTGGGAAATTATTCATATTTGATGAGATAGACATTTATAGATTGTAAAGTAATTATGATTTAGTATTATAGGGCTGAAATAGAATCTAAATCTGGTTCAGTATTACAGGGATAGAATAGATAGTAAACGAATTCAATAATAGATTATTTATAGTATGATGTTCTTGTATATATCGCTAGGATAATATATACATGATTTTATTTTCATATGTGAATTCTGAAAAGAATATTGTCTTGTATTTATACTTTTGGGATTACTTCCATTAATTATTATGAACAATTATCCCATGAAATGATATTACGATCACTCATATTCATGAAAAGACCTCCAAATGATATCTTTACATAACATATTATTCTGATATGTTTGATAATTTCCATTATTTACCCTTATAGAGCATTTGGGATCACCCATTCATATGTTTCATTTCCTAATGATAAAAATGGTATTAAGTAAGCTATTCCAAAAAAGTATTCTAGTCATGAAGAAATAATCAAGAGACAATGTATATGTTATATGAACTAGTAATTTATGATTCTTAGTTTTTCAATAAATTAAACATATACTATCCTGTCATGGATTTATTATATGTCCTAATAAATATAAATCATTTTTTACATAACACTAATATAAGAAATTTATTGGCCACTATAGTTTGTATCTGAAGAATGATATGGTTAACTGTAAGAAACATGGATATCAAAGCCTTAGTACTAACCCAAATGATATTTATGTGTATAAGACACAATATTATTATTTTAGAAATGTCCCTGAATATCTATGATATAACCTAAACACTCTGATATTTGTTGTTTTAGTCAGGGGATAGAACCTGAAAAATCATGATAATGATGATTGAGACATGAAATACAATGATTTACCCCCTTATATACCAAATTAAATGGGAGATAAAACTGAAAAATCTGGAATCCATGATCCCACAAAATTATCACAGTATGAATAATACAAGACTTCCTAAAAGAAAAATGTGGAATAATCATTCTGTTGAGTCTTCTATAAGGTTTATACCCCTTAATTCAGCGGGTCTTCTGATCCATTAGTGAATGGACCATGGATCAGTACCATTGAAAAGTAATTTTTTGTTCTACAATGTTCTGATAATGATAAATATGCCTAATAATTCTATTATTTGGTAGTTGAAGTTAATCAATGTTGGAATCTGATCAATAATATGTAGGAAATAGATGATATTGAGTCCATGGAATGGGGTGAGTTGAAAATCTAAATTATCAATAAGTATATTCATTATATTCATATAAAAATTATGGAGAACTATTTCCTTGAATTTATAGAAATTTATGATGAATCCATTTGTACCTACAAAGAATATTTAACAAGACATTCAAGGAATGCTTCTAGAATTTTTATCCATACTTAGAGTAAAATTGATCGATTCAATAGTGGATTAATACCAAATATCCAAGGGGTATTATACATAAGGGATGTTAATAGCTATGATGAAATTGTTTGATGTTCTCTCAAGTTTGATATAGATATTAGAGTAACCCTTGAGTCATATGGGGTAGAAAAGAAGAGAAAAATGGAATCCAAAGTAAAATTTAAATACAACACTGAATAGAAAATGAGTTTCCCCTTATTCTGAAATTTTGTAATGAATCCTGGAAGAAATGTTCAGAGAGGGTATGGTAAAGGTTTTAAGTGTGGAAAAGGAGGTTATTGGGTAGTTTAATTACAATGTTATGTGAAAAATATCTCTATTATGAAAATATAGATATTTCTACACATGATGATCCTACAACACAATAATGCTACAAGATCAGTAATATGGGGAAGTATGCCAAAAAATTCCCTAATCCAAGCGTTATTGATGATTATTGTTGTCAATGAACTCTTATGGACAATTGAAAATGAATGTCACATTCAATAAATATCTACGGCATGGAGTGCGATAATGAAGTGGTGAAAGGTACAATTAACATCACATTAAAGTAGAAAAAGTTTAATTTGATTTTGGATCCACATTCTATTTTTTCATGAAAAATTTTGTAAGGATATAAATTTATTACTTAAAAAATTAGCTGATATGATAGTTGTGATGATTTTTAATGCAACAACAATTTCCTCAAATGTTTATAATTCTTCTCTAGTTGAATTTTATTGCAATATTCTTTCTAAATATCATGGGATCCTTCATATGTTGGAATTTTATGTGATTATTGACATGAAATTTTTATATTTATATGTATATCATTTAAATTTAAATGGATAGGAAGCCACATTTCATATTCTAGATAAATCTTTGATCATCTATCGATGTAATGATGATATAACCTTCAAATTGAAAATTATTCCATCAAATGGGTTTTAAATCCTATAAACAAAGTTTATTTAACTCCAAATGTTGGGGAGAAACTCACAATTATGAATTAAGACACTATACTAAAGTTTGATGATGTCTTTACATTGGAATTCATTGGTCCTCTATGAAATCGAGAAGTTCAATATTCAATAGAACTCATACCAGGTGTTGTGCCTATTTTGAGGAAACCATATAGAATGGCCCCATATGAATTATATGAAATTAAGAATAAACTCTGAGAGAATATTGATAAAGGAATAATATTCCATAGTGCATCACTTAGGGAGCACATGATTTATTTTTCAATAATAATAATAATGGTTAAATTAGACTTTTCATTAATTATAAGGAACATAACAATATCACAGTCAAGTAGAATTATCATCTTCCTCCTATTTTTTAATTATTAAATCAACTAAACTGATCTCAATACTTTTCCAAGAATGATATTTATTGACGAAATCATTAATTAACTCTGAAAATGTTGATATACCAAAGATGGCATTCTGTAAAAGGTATATACTCTATGAATATATTGTGATGTCTTTTAGTATTACCAATTCTGCCTATATCTTCACAGATCTAATTAATAGAGTCTTTATATATTATCTTGACCATGTTTTTAGAATTCATTATTAATACACTCTTTTTTATTCGAAGATTAAGTATGAACATGAAAACCACTTGAAATATAAATGTGGACCCTAAGAAAAGATGTGATTTATGAAAAATTGACCATGTGTAAAATTTGGAATCCAAAATTTTCATTTTTGCATCAAATAATCTAATGAGATGTGATATCCATGGAACCATGTGAAACATATGTTGTTGAATGTTAGATGAGACCAAAAATAGTAAATAAGATCTGATGTTTTCATTGTTTGGAGGGTTATTATTGATGTTTTCTGAAAGATATTTCTTGATTATCAAATCTAATCACCAAGTTGACTCAGAATGGATTTGTGTTCATATATATCAATGAATTTTAAGACAATTACAATGAATTAAAATGATGGTTATCTGGTGCACAAATTCTCACACTACCTTGTAGTGGAGAAAGATTTTTGATCTATAGTGATGAATCCATGATGGGGATGGGAATATTTCTCATGGAATTTGTTATTGTCATACCTTATACCTCACAGAAGTTGAAAAACTTTGAGAAACATTAACCACCTCTTGATTTGCAGCTAACTAGTGTAATCAATACATTAGAGATATGAAGTAATTATCTTTATGGTGAAAGGTGTTATATTTATACTGATCATAAAATTTTAAAGTCTATTTTCCCAAAAATGGAGATGAATATCCACCAAAGAGGTTGGTTGAAATTAATTAAATATTAGTACTGCTCAATAATTTACCCCCCGATAAATGGGAAAAAATGGATGATGCTTTAAGTTGTCAAAAACATTATGGAATATCCATGATAAGAATAAAAAAAGGTCAATTATTTATGTACATGTAAAGGATTGATACTGATATTTTAGAGAAATGTTGTAAATGCTATAATTATCATATTAATGTCCAACCATCTATACATGTGATGAATAAGGAGGATTAGAGTAAAGATGTAGAGAAATGAATAAAGGTGAGAAATGTTCTTGAATTCAACATTGAATGTGATGAAATAATAATGTTTAGGAACAAGGATCATATTAGTCCCATACCAGATTCAATGAATAATAAATTGGATGAGTCTCATAGTTACACATTATATATTCACCATATAATAAAAATGATGTAATGGACTAGAAGGTGTACTTCTATATAGATGACTTGGAAAATATGTCATCGAATATGCCTCTTGATTCTTATATTCTCAGCAATATAAGACTAAGAGACAGATGTATAATGGTATGTTACATCCAATACCCATACCAGAATGGAAATAGGAAAACATCACAATGGACATTATCATAAAACATAATAAAACATCCAAATAAAATAATTCTATCAGGGTTATTGTTGATCAACTTATTATGTCAGCACAATTACTTGATATTAGTGAGGATTTCACTAATGACTAGTTTATTCAATTATTTGTAAATGAAGTGAAAATATTGCATAGAGTAAATGTTTACATAATATATGACCAGGATATGAGGTTTACATCACTCTAAAGGAGAAGTCATCAATAGGATCTTGCTATACTGTTCTGTTTCAACACTACTTATCACATTCATCAAAACAATCATTTTGTGAGGAATATCCAAACATTGAAAGACATGTCTAAAGATTTTATAAAGATTTAAAAGGAGTTTTGGATCAACATCTACCACTGATGAATTTTTATTACAACAATATAATTCACTCTCATACTTTGAGGGTGTATTATGATTCCCTATATAGAAATAAATTCATAACTCTTACATGATGGGAATATAAAGAGGAAATAAAACTATTAGGACCTGATCTAGTTAATGAAATGGCATAAAAGGTAAACTCTATTAAACAAATCATAAGTGCAGCTTAGAGTGGAAAAAACATTATGCTTTAATCTAGGGAAAAGGCTAAGTGTTTGAAGTGGGTGAAAAAGTGTTTCTATAGATATCTACCTAGAAGAGAGTAAAGATATTTAGAATAAAGGGAAAACTTAGCCCTAAGTGTATTTTTCATTTTGAAATTCTAGATCATGTTTGAATGTTATCATACCATTTGGTGCATACACCTAATATTTTTCAATATCATTTTGAGGTCCATGTATAACTCTTGAGAAAGTACATAAACAATCCTTCAAATGTACTAAACTTGTAAATTATACCACTGGAGAAAGATATTTCTTATTAATAACAACAAATAGATATTGGAGCATAATGAAACAGTTATACGAAAAAATACCACTCGCATGGTTAAATTTTTATGGACACGCAACCAATTTTAATAAGATACATGGGAATTTCAGGATATGATGATTTATAGGTATCCATATATGTTTGTTTCCAATTGAAAAATTTCGATGACAAAATTCCTTTTAAGGGGTGTATAATATGACACTAGAATGTTTTTTTTGTAATATTATCTTTAAATAATATTTTTCATCATTAAATTTTGTTTCATGAAATCATGTGTTTAAATGAAACCCAAGATGCACATAGTATAAAATTAACTTTTTGTCGATGCCGTTAGGATAGCTGGAATACATATAACTAACTTAAGAAAAGGGTTAGTGAGTTCACTAGCTACCAATTATTTAGGAAAATTACAAAAATACATATTTTTATTTTTTGATTAAATTTCTATTGATAAAAAAATTATTGTTATATATATGTTATATAAAATATATTTAAATTCACCCAATGTATATTTAAATCATTGGGTGGGAATAAACTATTTTTGCTATAAAAGCATATAATTTTTGAAGTGTAAACTTACATCATTGACTTTTGAAACATTATTAAATTAACATTTTGAAACATTTATAATTTTTATAATATATCATAAACATGTTCATTTAATTTGGATTAAAAAAAATAAATTTTGATGAATTTCTAATATTTTTTAACAACCTTCATGTTTTGGTGAATAGTGATGAAAAAAATATTCATCAAAATAATTTTTTTTGGTAAAATTTAAATATTGAAAGTTTTTTAATTTAAAATACAAAATATTTTTATAATAAAATATAATTTTTATAATTTTTATTCATTTTAAAATGAATTCATATGAAATTTTTTTATCTTTTACAATGTTTTAACTTTTAAAAACATGTTCTCTCATTCTGACCATGGTAATAATTTTAAATTAATATCATTCAAATTTGTGTTTTGAATTTAGAAAAATGGATTCCTTATATGAAATTAGGGTTTTAAAATTGTGTAAATAGTAACCTATTTTTTGGACAATATGAATAGTAACTTCAATAATTAATTTTTTTACCATGGTTAGAAGGTAAATATTTTAAATAATGGTAAAAATACTATTATAGTAATTTAAAAATAACATAAAAATATCATATTACTATTAAATTATATTTTTCGTACAATTAGCATCATTAGGTCGATTTTAGGTCCCCATGGAGCCAATTGGGTGAGATAATGGCATGATATAGTAATTAATTTAAATTAAAGATAAATAGAACAAAACATGTATCTTTTAATAAAAAATTATTAATATAAGGTTATAAAATTGTTCAATTTGAATAAATTTATTCATTAAAAATATAAAAAAAATCCCTTCATAGTGGCATTTTATTAGATTTTTTAGACGTTATATAAATATATTTATATATGACACGATGATGATACAATTATTACATTATTAATGAAAGATGAAAATAATTGATTTAATAAATTTTAAAATATAGTTAATATGAAAATTTTGATTTAGTCAATAAATTTTATGGATGATTATGGAATTCTAAATTTTAGTTAAAATAGATTTTTTGAATTAATAATATTTTTATGACTTTAGAAAAAATCAATTACTAAATAGTGTAAAAAATGACATAAATGAATTTTCAAAACAAATACTATTGTTTTAAATGATATAATAGTCTAAAAACTGTTGATTAGGTAAAATGAAATATATAATAATACAAATGTCAGTAATGATCTAGTTTTGGTTTTTATGGTATTTTATAGTAACTATAGTAACTATATATCATGATAATAAAAGAAGATGTGGTAAGAGGTAATGTTATTAACTAAGGGTTAAACCAAATCATAATGCTAATCTTGTGACCTAAACATTTCTAAAACATATTGTTGGAGAGAATATCAACCTAGAGTAATCATATATTCTATATTTATCACTTTGTAACTTTTAAAATTTGAATATTATTTTATAATAATATAATATTTTGATACATTCCTAAATTGATCCACCTCCCTCTAATAAAAGGACACCATTTTTACCGCCAAAATCAGAACACTCAAGACCCATGGATCCAGAAATTTAATCTAAATCATGCTCCAAAAATATCTACCTTCCACATTGGTGCCCCAAATTTGGGAATAAATCCTTACTATGGATTCCTTTTGTGAAAATCAAAAGGAGATTCTTAAAAAAGAGGTTACTATTTTTTCACCCATTTCAAAATTATTTTCATCTTCTACATCGTCTTCTTATGTTGTTTCTATAATAAAGTAATAAAACATGTATCTTATACAATATGAGATTTTATTATAACTATGTTACAACCTTATACCTTCTAATATCCATCATATAAAAAACAATGTCACCATGTGTGCGTACATTAGTCATACTGTATTCACACCGTTGTGTAATTCATTATTCAAATATACTTAATTTGGATTGGTATAATGATGAGTATAATGGATGATAATAATTATAGTTACATGATAATTAATCATTATAATTAATATACCATCCAATTCCATATCATTTAACCATTATTTGAATGATACAGTCGCTCATGTGTACGTACGACATATTGTCTCCCTGATGCCATGTGATTCGTTCTACCTGGTCTTCATTAAACTGTGATTTTATACATGAATGGAATGAAAAATTATGTTATATGTGATACTAACATAAAACATTAAATTACACAACTATATCCTATGAAATGGAATATTAATGTACTCATCAAAACATGCATAAGAAAAAAAGCAGTACATATCTGAATAACTAGTGACAATGAAATGTTACTAACAAACAACTGATAATATAATCATATCTAATATCATAAATGTATTTTGATTCTAGAATAAGTCAATTAAATTATTTAAATCATTATATAAACCTTTTGGATATATATGAAGGAAACGAAGTTAATAGATAAATATTCAATATCATTTTTTATTTGAGATTTGTTATACATAAGTAGTTACCATGGTATATTTATTATTGAAATACATGTTTTCTAATTATGTAATATTAATTATATTCATCTAAAATTATTTATAGTTAATTTTACACTTCTTTTTAATTTTTATTAAATTTTAATGAATGAATCTTTTTCCATTATTCGATTAGATGATCTTTTACACTTTTCTAAAAAAATAAGAAGGGGATTCCTTTTAAACAAATACGAAATTAATGAATTTGGATGGTTTAATGACTCTTTATTTCCTTGAATCATCATCTTTACAATTTCATATTTATTTTCAAATAAATTATTTTATTTTAAAATTTCAATTCATTTTGATAAAATAAAATAAATTTAAAGAAGAAAGGATATTTACCCCAAGAATTATGTTCATGAGTTTTACCAAAATTAATTTCAATCTAATATAACATTCTTTAAATAGGGTTACTTTTATATCCATATTATTACTATGATTTGATTTTGTTGATAATATAATGAAATTTTATATGAATTATGTTATGATAGAATGATGTTTAAGACAACCATTTAATTTCTTAGGTAATGATATGATGAATGATATCTATTTTTTGGAACATGTAATAATGATTTAATTATGAGATGAGTGGGAACTATATATATATATCCAATGCATTGGTTAAAGATTTATATCTTATGACACATGCATTAATGGAAGGAAATGTAAATCATGTTCTTTATTCCATGATTGTAACTACAAGTAAATCTGTTTTAGAATTACAGGGATGGAATGGAAAGTAACTGGTTATGTAATGGTGGTTGTCCACTATGATGGTATTTGATATAAGCCTTGGATAATATAGAAATTATTTTATGTAAAAATTATTATTCCTAAAACATCATGTTTTATGTTTTTACGTGTCAGATTTGGTCCATTAATTGTTATGAACTTGGATCTGATGATATGATATCAAAATCATTCATATAAAGAATAAAACCTCCAAATGTTATGTTTATAAGTCTTATGATTGTGATATAATATATATTCTTCATTTTATTTCCTTAATGAGAATTTTATATTACCCTTTCATATGTCTCTTTTTCCTAGGTCACAAAATTTGGTATTTAGTATGAAATGCGAAAAAAAGTTTACTTATGATAAAATAAGGGGGATAAAATGTAGATGTTGTATGAACCAATTTTATATGTTTCCCAGATTCAAAATAAACCATAACTATATGGTCATATCATGGATTTATTATATTTTTTTATCAAATATGGTTCAATTTTGAGGTAATATCAATGTATCTAATGTGTGAGCTATTATATGGGAATCTGGTAATGATATCTGTAATTATTTTTTAAGGAGGTAGTTATTCCCATGAAATCCATTCTAATGAGGTATGGACACTATTAGTTCAATTTCTTATCCTACAGAATCACTAATTCACCAGAATGTTTAAGGTCATAATGAATATAGTTATTTTATTTTACATCCACAAAAATCATGTATTCTTTAGTGTAGATTTTAGGATATAATCAACGAGCTATAAAGAACATGAGCAGATTATGAATACCTTTCTAGGTAAATTTGAGAAAGGAGAAAATGTAGTCAAATTATAATGGATGTTAGATCTCAATGGAGGATGTGTCATTCTTAGGGAATGATTTTACTAGAACAAAAATATATATGGATCCTAATAAAGAAAAGGAAATCGAAGAGTGTATTATAAAAACATATGGAATGGAGATTTATAGCTTTGATGGTCTATCTGTGTATTTTTCCTAACACATAAAAAAATATATCATTATCCTAAAACCAACTTACCAAGATAGATCAAAATGGAAAAAATTTGTTTGGACCTGTGAATGTGATGAAAAAATCAATGACTGAAAGAAGATTATTATCACATATCAGCTAATATAACATTCAATATGTGGGGAAATAATTGAGGTGTATAGAGATGCTTAAAATAATATATTAGGTTCTGTATTGATGGAAAATTTAAAATTTATTTCCACAACATCATGGATTATGAGAATACATGAGACGAACTATCCCACACATGATCTAAAATCCTAGTATGTGATCTTCACATTGATAATATGATGACATTATCTATATGGTATGATTTTGGAGATATAAATGGATCATAATATACTCAAATATATCCTCACAAATAAAGAACTAATTATTCATTCGTGGAGATGGTTATAGGCCATCATGGATTACTAATTCTTAATACACTATCATCCTAGAAGAAATGAATAAATTCTAAGATGCTCTAATTAGAAATGATCCTTCAAAATTATCTACGATTATAATAGAGATGAATCCAATTTTATTGGATTTTATAAGGATGGATAGAAAAATTATTAAGGAAGGATAGCCATCAATCCTCTAACATGTTATTTCTAAATCATTCATAATGGAGAAAAAAAATGATCATCAGTGAAATGATTTGGATGTTCAGAAGAAGGTAGAATCCATAAGTATGTAGAACTCAATTATGTTATAATTTTATGTGGAATGAGTTATAAGAATTTTGTCATAAATGATTACCATATAATGAAGAAATAAATAATGATCTTGTCAGTGATGATCATAGAACAACCTTATATATTCACCAAGAGATAACAAAGTTGTATCAAGACATGTAAGAGAAATATTGGAGGGAAAATATAAAGAACTAGATCGCTAAACGTACATCAATGTGTCTGGTATGTCATAAAGTGAATGATAAAACAAATAACTCAAAGATGATTATGTAAGCATAACCCATACCATCATGGAAAGTGGAAAACATCAATATGGACTCTATCACTAGACATAAAAATACATATAGATGAAAATAATTATTATGGTTATTTTGGCTAATTGTATAAAGGCAACTCACTCGATCACAATAAAATAGGACTTTTCACTTAATCGAATTAAATATATATACCTTAGAGAACTAGTAAAGTTTAATTGAGTACCAATATGTATTATATCCCATAGTGATCAATAATTAACCTCAATTTTTGGGAAAAGATTAAAACATTTTCTAAACACTGAGTTGGTCATATCATCCTCAAACTGTTGTTTAATTTGATAAGGAAATTGAGAAATTGTATGACATGTTTGGATAATGTTTTTAAGACTTCAATTGAGGATGAGGACAACATCTCATTATGGTTGGGTTCACTTACAACAACATTTCACACATGAGAATCTGAATAAATTTGTATGAAGCCATTTATGGGAAAAGATATAGAACTACAAAATACAAGGATAGGGATAGATGACATAAGATTATAAGGTCTAAATATTGCAAATAAATTGTTGAAAATGTTAAAAACCATTTTGTATCTCATTGAGGAATCATAATGTTAACAAAAGAGTTGTGTATGAATCCATCGATGCCACCCAACGTATTAGAGAAAAGATATGAAATTCCTCTTCATATATTCTTGGAATTGTATAATGAGAATCTGTATTAAATTAATGATTGGTTCTTGGTACATTATTCGCTTCTAGATTCGTGATCCAATCAAATTTTTAGCATATCAACTAGAACTTCCACCTAGAATGCCTAATATACATGATGTGTCCGATATATCACCATTTAGGATTTACACACCATATCCCTCATATGTACTAAATCTATAGGTTTTACAACTACAAAAAAAAAATCCCCATTTATAATGTACACTCCATTTAAGATGTATACACCACATCCCTCATATGTACCAAATAGTGTTAAAATTCACATAAATTTGTTTTAAAAAATACAATATTTTTAAATGAAATTATATTCCATTAAATTTATGGTTCTTCCAAAGGACATATATAAAGGTTAAAAATGTCAATAAGAAATAACTTGGGGTTATATTTTATGTTTATAAATGGTTTATTTACCATTTATTCTAATAATAAAAGAATACATGGAAAAATAAAAACAATTTAACTAATAGTTAAATGTAAAATAATAATGTAACATGGTAACCTAAACCTATATAAATCATATTGGATGTGAGTTTTTTTACCCATACCCACCTCAGTCCTAAAATAAATTATATTTAAGCAATTTTAAACCAAAAAAATTATAATAAAATAATATTTCATGCATTTTTTAAAGTTACCCTTATCTCTCTTATAGAAGAGTACTTCCCCTTATCTCGGAATCACACCTCCAAATTCATGGGATTAGAACAATACTGATCAAATATCTCCCAAATACACTCATTTATACATATATTCCTTACATTGATCAGAAAGAAAAACAAAGGATACCTTTTGATCCCATCAAAACGAAGCACCCGAAGAAGGGGTAATAATTTCCTCACCACTTTCAAATATATTTTTGTCTTCCACTTCCTCTTTCTATTTTGTTTACAAACAAAAATTTTGACTCCATTAACTTATATATAATGAAATGTTAATATAAATATTTTAAAACCATATTCATTATTATATCCATCATATGAATGACAAAGTCACCATGTGTGGGTACGTATGGGTAATAGTCTTGACATCATGGTGTAGTTTTTTATTCAACATAACATTATTTGGATAGGTAAAATAATGAGTATTAATGATGTAAATAATAAATATAGAATTATAATGATTCTATATATATGATATACCAACCAATTAAATATGATTTTACCACCAATAAAATGATATTGTCCCTCGTGCGTAGGTATGGATTTCCGTATCCATGAACGTGATAAGATTCATTTACCCATTGTAATCATTCAAGAACAATATTCATTTTATTATTAAAAATAATGTTTAAAAGCATAATTTAATTCAGGATATGAATCAAATAAATTCTATACATAACAAACATGACCTACAAAACAAAACCTATAAAGGAAAACTAATCAATAAACAAATGAAACAATGATACTACAAAAACATTATAAACAATGAAATATTAGAAGATTATATATGATGTCATATTTATGTATCTGGTCCTTTTATAATTTAATAACAATGATTTAACAATTATAAAAGATTTTAATCTACCCTAGACCAAGGAAACCTAATAATAAAGGGTTAATTTGACAATCTCTTTAATATCTGAGGTTCTTTATATATATCTGATGGGATCTATTTATTATCCAAATCCGTGTATCTTGAAAATAAATTACAAAACATTTTTACTATTTCAAAGAATACTACTTTAAGACATGTATACCCTTGTTTTAGTTTTTATAAATTTTTTTAAATGATATTTACGTCGTATTCCAAAAATGGAACTTTATTACATTTTTTAAAATTAAGGTAAGAATGTATTTCTAAATTATAGATCAGGTGAAGTAGTTTTCCACCAGTATAACACCATAGATGATTCCCTTAAAAATTATAAGAATATTTTTAAAATAAATGTTTTCATTTATAGTAACGTGAATTTTAAATGATTTTAAAATATAATAAGATATTTCTATCAAATAGTTGTGATTTCATCTATGTCAACATCCGTTGATGGATTTTATAGTTGTTTGAAGATGAATTATTATAATACAATATTCCATATTGTGTTAATGTTTTTTTGATATGTTTGACTATGGATGTGATATTTTTTATCATTCATTGTTTATTTTTAAATTATTAACATTTCATATGATAGTTTTAATAAGTGTTTTTATGTTATGTTTCAACCTATTCATATGAGGAATGCATTGGACATAGTTAGTGATGGGTGGAGCCTACTATAGCTCCTCAATGTATCAGTAGGTATCATGAGACATACTCATGTCTTGGAACAAGGCATTGACAAAAAAATCTTATTTATAGTCTTGGAATGAGGCCTTGACTATGATGTTATGATGTCTATCATTATACATACAATCATTATGAAATTGGAAATTGATATTGCATGTGATTATTCAACTAGTAGAATATCCATGTGAATAAGTAAATGGAATTTTTAGATTTATCTTTGATATATTACGATGATTATTATGTTTATGAGGCATTTTATAGTCATATACATTTCCTTAAATTTATATTCTTATTTATTAATGTTTTGGCTATATTGTTATCTTTACTGAGCGTCTGAGCTCGCCCTTTTTTTTGGATTTATTTTTCCCTAGTTGTTAAGTTTTATATTATGACTGAACTAGAGGGATATGATAAGATATATGAGTTAGTTATATGGATAAAAAAGGTTATTTTTATGTAATATAAAATTTATGAATGTATCTAGTACATACAAGGATACTAAAATGATCGGTCTTTCAAGACATGATTCCTTGTTTCATGCGAATATAATGTAAAAACGCACCGACTCTAGGTAACTGGGATCAGGGTGTTACAGTTGTATGGGAGAAAGTTTAGTAAAAACATTGTAAACTAGATTTATAAAAACTCTAATTATAAAACATTACCTAAGATATAAATTGAGAATTAGTATATATGAAATTCATAGAATTATTTGTAATTTCGAGATTATTTGGGTTTTCCAAGCAATACAACCTTGTTTAGATACAAGCATGTAAGGGTTGATCTAGAATAGATGTACCTAGGAGTGAAAATTCGACATGGGGTTTTGGGCTTGACCCAGGGTATCCTGATTCCTAACGATGTGACTTTTTGTAGTCTTGGTTATTAAACTCCCTGGAGATATGCTTAGGATAATTCAGTTTTTTTTACAAAATATTATTAACGATTAATGAGTATATACTTCTAAAATAATTTTTCTTATGATTATGGATTATATGAATAAAATATTTTATTTATATTAGATATTTTACATGTTTGGAATTAATCATTGTTATTCATAAATTGACCTAGTGTATGCCATTGTAAAGAAATGGCACCTAGTGGAAGGTATGGAGACCATATTAATGCACATAATCCATGAAGATATTTCCTTGATACTAGAGATATTTATAGTGGATATGGGGATGAAACCTATTCTAAACTACTTGTATCCACTCTAGGAAAGCTCACTCAGGTTATGAATATTATTCTTACCCGTATGGAGCTCCATGATCCACAATGTGGAATATCGATGTTAGATAGCTTAATCAGGCATCTAACCCCAACATTTAATGTGACTAATTTTTTTTGTAACTCAGAAATGGATAATTTCCTTTGAGAAAATATTTCATTCTAAGGAGATTAGCGATGGGAAGAAGTTTTTATATAATTTTATCAACATACGGGAGATACATATCAATAGTTTTTATTAATTCAAAACACAATGGAGGATGAATAAGTATCAAATATGGAATTGAGGGGGTTTAAAGAGCTTTTCATTGAAAAATTCATTCCTTGTTTCCATCGAGCAAATATGGAAATGAAATTTTTGAGCCTATGTCAAAAAGAGGATGAGAATATCGCAAAGTATGAGGATAACATTACCAGGTTATCAAGGCATGCAAGAGATTATGTATGAAACCCATGGAGTTAAATTTTATGATTCTTTGATGTGTTATAACTATTTCTATATTGAGCATAATTCTCACAATACTTCTCATTATATGCTATTTTCTCATGTGATATCAATATAGAAAAGGAATTCTATATGTATTGTGAATTAAAAAAAATCATGAGATTAAATGATTTTCTGAACACTCTAGAGATGGAAATAAGGGGAAGAATGGAAAAGTTTAATTTCCATCCAAAAGTAAATGTGGGACTAATCAAATTGGTACTTTCCTAGAGGGAATGAGATTCTGTTACTAGTATAAAGAAAAATGCCACTATACTTCTGATTACAAAGGGAAGAAAGAGGATGTCAATGTTGAATGTTACAATTGTAGGGAAATGGGAATTTTTTCAAATTAATGTCCTATGCGCCAAGGAATCATACCTCAAAAAATTGAAACGGAGAGTGGCCAAGATTATGTGATCACTACTACTAATGATGAAACTCAGAATGACGTGGTGGCAGGTACATTAATGGCTTCCTCAAATATATCTAATTATTTCTTTGATCTTGAATCATCTCAATGTTTCAAATCTTCCCAGTTTTCATGGAAACATAGATATTTTCAATTAGACATAACATGGGAGTATTTAGTCAAAACTCATAAAGGGAATTATAATTGCAACAATTTATTGTCCATCTGTTTACATTATGGGATATAAAAATGATTTACATGCTGATCATATTATCATACTGATGATATAATTCGATATAATCATCGGTTGAGATTTGTGTTAGGACCAGGAGGCAAAAATTAATTTTATGATGAAGGGGGTTACAATTTTCAATGATGATAAGGAGTACCTTATATTTAGAGAAGAAACGTCACCATCTAATTATTATTTAGATCCACCCCTAGTTTTTGTACTTAATTGATTTATTTTGAATGAATAGAGTTAAATAAAATTGGTTGAGGAAATAAATGTTCCAATAGAGGTCTTACCTATTGTGAAAGAATATGTTGATGTGTTTCCAGAGGATTTACCTAGACATCCACTAAATCAATAAATTGAGTTTTCAATAATTTATTCTTGGTTCAAGGCCTATATCAAAGTCCCCTTAAAGAATGGAAACTTCTTAATTAGTGTAACTAAATAAATAATTAGAGGAATTGAAAAATAAATTATTTATTCACACTAGTGTTTCTCCAGGGAAATCCCCTTTTCTTTTTTATGAAGAAATATGGATCTAAGAGATATGCATCCACTACATGGAGATCAATGCTTTAAAAATAACTAATAAGTTAATCCACCTCAAATTTATGATTTATTTGAACAAATTCATGGAGCTCACTATTTTTCATTGATTCACCTTCGATATGGATATCATCAATTATGTCTGATGAATGAAAACATTCCACTGAAAGAATTTCATACTATATATTGGAATTATGAGTTTACAGTAATGCCTTTTGGACTGACTAATGCACCATATGTCTTCATGGAACAAATTAATATAGTTTTCGTGGAATATCATGATAAAGTTTTAGTGGTTTTTATATACGATATCTTTGTATACTCCAAAATCTATGAATATCATGAAAATCATTTGCGCACTATTCTAAAGACACTTTGAAAAATTTATTTATATGTGACGTTTAGAAAGTGTGAATTCTAGATTCATGGGATTTCATCTCTTAGTCATATTGTCTGTTAGTATTTAATCCTTGTGGATACTTTAATGTAAATGGAAATCCAAGATTGGGCATCCCAAGTTAGTATAACTGGGGTACATAGTTTTGTTTGGTTAACAGGTTTTTATAGGTGTTTCGTCCCGAATTTTTCCCAATCGGAAAACCCATTAACCAAGCTCACACATAAAGGGGTTAAATTTGGTTGGACAAATTATTATGTATAATATTTTGAATGAATAAATAAAATATTAGTCAATTATCCAATATGCACTCTACCATCGAGGAATGACGGGTTTTTTATTTATAGTGATGCTTCGATGAAAGGAATTGCTTTTGTTCTTATATAAAATCATAGAGATATTTCATATGCATCAGAACAGCTAAAAATTCATGAAAAAAATAATACCACTTTTAATCCTGACATAAAAGCTATCATATTTTCTTTGTAGATATGGAGAAACCATCTCTATTGTGAAAAAAGTGATATTTATACTAATCACAATAGTTTGAAATGTATTTTTTCACATTAAAAATCAACCTGAGGAAAAGGTAATGGCTTAAACTACTCATGGATAATGATTGTACTATACACTAACTCATGGTGAAGGAAAATAAGGTGGTAGATGATTTTACGAGAAATTATCATGGATTTTTGAACAATATAAGAGTTTAAAGGGATCATATGTTCATGGATCTAATAAAGGAATATATGGGAAAAATCAGGGGAGGGGAAATATCATTTCATTTTTGAATGGTTTCCAATATATATTTATTAGAATAAACAAAAATTTATTAGACTGATGTTGAGGATTTTTAAAATAATGCGAAATCTATGAACGATGGGATATTGATCAACTTCATATATAAATATAGAATTTTGAACTATAGGAATGGGTGTTGTCTTCCTGAAATAAATGATCTAAAAATGGAATTGTTGGATGATGCTCATAGATACAATTTCTATATACACCATAGTAGCACTATGATGTATAGATATTTGAAGAATTATTTTTCGTGGGACAACATGAAGATGAAGATTGCAGATTATGTGTCAAGATTTTTGGTTTTTCAACAAGTTAAAGAAGGAAGACTACATTCTAGAGGAGTCAGGCATCCTCCTCCCATACCTGAGTGGAAATGAGATGATATTACGACGGACATAGTCATGGAGATACAAAATAATCCTAGAGGGAAGGATGCAATATGGGTCATTATTGATCTTCTTACCAAGTCAGTAAATTTTCTTGTTATAAGATATGATTTAGCACTTTAACATTTGACTTGAATTTAAATTAATGATGTTGTGAGAATCGATGGTGTACCCATCATGATTGTTTCTGATCAAGATCCATGTTTCACATCATGATTCTAGATGTTTCATCAGAAATCCCTAGATACTGAACATATTTTGAGCACTTCATACCCCCTCAATGTGGTGTAGAATTAGAATGGACTATTCAAACCTTATAAGACATGATGAGATCATTCTCACATGAAATTCAAGGTATGTGGGATAATTATTACCATTTAGTAAAATTTTCCCACTAAAATATCTTCCATTAATGTATTTAGATTGAACCATATGATGCATTATATAAAAAGAGATGACACACACCAACATGTTGGGATTATATTTGTGAAAGAAGACTCGTAGGCCCAAAATTTGTGTTGAAAACAATGGAAGATCTAAATATTATCGAAACTCACATCAACGAAACTCAATATATGCAAAAGATCAATGCTGATAACCAATGTAATGATTTGTAATTTCAATTAGGAGATCATGATTTTTTAAATGCATTACATTGGAAGTGTGTTATACGATTTGGTAAGAATGATAAATTATATCCTTGATATGTCAAGCCTTTTGAAATTATTGTATGAATTGGAGATGTATCTTACCATTTGATAAGGTACCCAAGTATCTCCAATGAGTATGATGAGTTTTATGTATCACTACTGAGAAAATACATTCCTAACCCAACACATGTAATCACTTGTGAAAAAATTGAACTGGAACCCAATATTTCATTTTGGGAAGAGCCTATCAATATTCTTTATACTAGAGAACATGTGTTGTGAAACCAGGTGAATCTTTTTGTAAATGTTATTTGGATGAACCATAAAATTGAAATGGCAACTTGGGAACCAAAATAACTTATGATGTTGAACATCCCAAATCTTTTTATGTAGTAATATTAAATAAATATATAGGATGAAATTATTTGATGGATGGAATAATGTAACAACACTAGCATACATGGTAATATTAACTATGAATTATAAAATATCATTTGATGTACGCAACATCAATTTCTAGAAAACCACAACAAATCAAACTAGACATTTTAAAAGTAATTATAAATAGTAATACCAACTTTTTGTTATTTTATAATTATTATTTTTAAATATGGACTACATTTTTGGATTCTGAATATCAAAATTATCTTTGGGTGAATTTTTTCTATTTTTTTTTGAAAACATTAATTTCTTAATTAATAGGGAAAACACTACATTATTGTTAAAAATAAACATTAATTTAAATAAATATTTTTTTTATTTAAATTAATTTTAAATTATAAATAGATACATATAACCTATATTAGTCAAATGGAATTTTTGGAAGATATTTTATAATAATATTAGACATATAAAAGTTTATTTAACTTTTTACAGTTATTTACGAACCTTCTAGGCACATTCAAACATTTGCATAAATTTTTTTTATGGATTCTATGAATTGAATTTAAAAAATAAAAGAGGCATGGTTGATATCATAAAGTAAAATATTGTACAGTAGAATGAAACTAATTTTTGTCCAATAGAAACTTTTGGATTTTACTTACAACTGTTAAAAGAAAATTGGGTTATTAAAGGAAAAAATATATATTATAAATACGCTAACTCATATACTAATTATATTTGATATGTGTTTTTTTACCAAATTCAACCTTAGGAATAAAATATGATATTTTTTATAAACTTAGATTTTATTAGGACATTTATTATATTTTATTTAATGAAAAGTTAAAGGTGTATAATAAAAAATTTAATAACTAAAACATTTTTAATACAGGGATATACATAATACAAATTTAACTCTAAAGATTAAATAGAAATATAATAATATTTCATATATAATGATTATAATTTTTACACATTATATAATTAAATTTATTTCTGGCATAATAAAGATGTAGTAATTACATTATTATTGAATGATTAAAATAAATTATATTTCAAATGATAAAATAAATGTAAATTGAGACTTTTGAGAATTCCAAGAATTTTATTGGTTAATATGACATTTTAGGTTTGATTAAATAATTTTTTTCTAAGTGATAATGTTTTTTTGACATTCCCAAAAACAAAATTCAAAATATTGTCAAAATTGAAATATACAAGTTTTTAAAACAAATACAATATTATTAAATGATATAATATTATAAAAATATTTGGTTCCGAAAATTGGCATATATAAGGTTATAAATTTCAATAATGGTAAACTTGGGGTTCTATTGGATTTTTTTAGTATTTTTATAAACCATTTATTATAATAATACAAGAATTTATTGTAAAAGTTAAACTATTTTACTAAGAGTGAAATAGAAATAAAAAGGTTAATATGGTATCCTTAACCTACCTAAAACCAATTGGTTGCGAGATATTAGACCCATACCCAAAGTAGCCTCTATATCAATACTTTTAGACCTATTATAAAATGAAAATGATTATAAAATAAAATATTATCCAAGCATTTCCAAAAGTGCCCATCACCTTTCATATAAAATGGTACTTCACCATATCTAAAACTAACACCTCCAAATCTATTTGGATTGGCTATAGCCTTCTCAAATATCATACCAAATACCATAAATTCATCCTAGAGTCATTAAATTGTTCTGAAATTTAACTTATGGGTCCTTTTCGATCAAATCAAAATGAATCACCAGACGAGTAGGTAATAATTTCATCACCTCTTTCAGAGATGTTTTCTTCTTCCACTTCCTCTTTCCTTGTAGATTCCATACCAAAATAATAACTCCAACCAAATTTATGAAAATTTAAGTCATTATTAATATGGTACAACCATATTTATTATTCTATCCATCCTATGAATGAAAACATCACCATACGTGGATATGTACGGTTTACCGTCTCTACGTCGTGGTATAGTTTGATATTCAACACATAATTAATTTTATGGGTATAATAATGTGTACAAATGATGTAAATAATAAATATAACATGTTAATTATTATTTATATATGATATAAAATCCAATTACATACAATTTTGCATCCAATGGATTGTTATTGTCACTCGTGTTTATGTAGAGATTATCGTCTCCATGAACGCAGTAAGATTCATTTCACCATTATAACCATTCAAGAATAATTTTCATTTTATGAATAAAATAAATATTTAAGATCTTAATATATTTATGTATATGAATAAAATAAACCATGTCCATAATTAAGATGACATATGTATCAAAACATATAAAAGAAAGGGAATTAGTCCAAACCAGATATAATTATACTACTAAGATACTATTAACAAATCATTATTATAAGATAATATATGATAACATATTTATTTATGTGGTTAAGGAAAAATTGAATAAAATTTATTTAAAATTTATATAGGAGGTTAGTGTACCATTTACTGATGAAAAGTACAAGGTAAGTGTTATTTTTTCAATCTATTCATTATCAAAGGATGTTTATAAAAAAGTATCTTATAGGACCTCTTTATCATCCACATATGTGTTTCTTAAAAATGTATTTCAAAACATTTTTACTTTTTTTAAAAAAAATTGATTTATGTTTTTTATACCCTTTTTTTAATCATATATATTTTTATGAAAGGAATCATTCTGTCAATTTTTAAAAAAGGTACTTTATGTCCTTTTTCATGAAATTATGGTGAGAATGTTTTTTTAACTTATACAGACTGTGCATCAATTTTGGGGCATTATAACACCTTCTAAGCGTTCATTACAAGATTACAATAATATTTTCAACATAATTTTTTTCCTTCAGAATTACGTGAGTTTTAAATGATTTCAAAATAGAAAGAGATATTTCTCTCAAATAGTTATGATTTCATATATGTCAACATCTATTGTTGGAATTTACACTTGTATGAAATTTATTTGTTATGATAAAGTCATCTATATTTTATTGATGTTTTTGTGAAATGTTTTAATGATGATTTTTTATTTTTAAACCATTCATGGTTTATGGTTATGGTATTATCATTTGGTATTTTAGTTTTAATACGAATTTTTATGTTATGTTTCATCCTTTTCATATGAGGATTTTATTTGACATAGTAAGTGATGGGTGGTTCCTACTATTGATTCTTGATGAATTGGTGGGTCTCATGAGTCAATATTGTGTCTTAGAACATGTTCTTGACAAAAATATTATTTTTGTCTTGGAAAGAGGACTTGAATATGTGTTAATGATGTCTGACATTATGTATTCCATCATTATGAAATTGGCTATAGATATTGCATGATATTATTCGACTAGTATAATATTCATGTGAATAAGTTAATGGTATTATTTGATTTCTCTTTTCAATATTATTATTAATTTTATGTGAAAAGGGATTGGGTTTTAGTCTTACATATATACTTATTTTTTATCCTTATTTATAAATGTTTCTGTTATATTGTTGTTATAACTAAGAATTTTAGATCACCCTTTTATTATGTTTTATTTTTTCTAGGATTTGAAGAAATATATTATGACTGACCTAAAGGGATACATTAAGGGATATGAGTGTGATTTTCGAAGACACAATGTTGTTTATTATAATACAATGTAATGATTTGTATATCTCTAGTACATCCATGGCTACTCAAATAATTGGTCTTTCAGGACATGATTTCTTATATCAAGACATGGTAATTTAATAATACACCACATATTGGTAACTGGGTTCGAGGAATTGAATATTTGGTATTCTTTGGATAAATAAGGGTCCCCCTCTTCAAGGAATTTGTAATTTGTAGAGAGGACTTGTGATTTGTGAGTGTAAATTCCTCAATAGAAAATATTCATTTACTTGATATGTAAATGTGTTTCCTTTAATAAAGGTTCAATTTTAGGTGATTAAAATTTATTAATGATATAATTAATTATTATTGAATATATAAAATTAAATTAATATTTCATAATGGATGATATGTAATGTCCCACGATGGGTGATATGTAATGATTTCATTATTTCTTGAAAATATTTTACAAATGGTAAGGTTGATATATGATCATCCTAGTTTATACTAAAATAAATTATGATGAATTTTTTCATTTAATTAATAATATTATTACAATTTGATTTACATTGAATAAAAAGTGGGTTTAATTATATCTAACATGAATAATGTTTGTTGTATATTAGATTTTTCTCTTGTTTGCCTCATAATCTCACCGTGATTTCTTAATTAAATCATGATTGTTAATTATACCATTTATTTTATTGGACTTCCACAAAATATAATACTCAATTCATTTAATGTAGGGTTATTGATAATGTCATATTTAGTTGAGTTCTACCAGGTCTAGGAATGTATTCCTTGTTATGTAGACTATTACATTTGTATATATTGTTTTGGTAAAAATATGATTTGTAAATGTATTTCAATTACATGGGATAGATCAATATTTCGTTTACATTACTCATAAGGTATACACAGGGTATTGACATGTTAAAAAATATATTTTTGGTCCATGAAGATATTTCATTTTCTTGTGGTGTGGTTGAAAGAATTTTTTAAATTAAATTGGAGTGCAATGAAGATGTAGTTAAAGGGAATTTATGGTTTATATGGATAATTTGGAACATTATGTGTTTAACACATGTAACATTATATTTTCATAATAATTTCAAATAGAGAAATAAATGTTTATAACTATGATAAATATGGTAATGAACATTTTTATGTGGTGGGGATGGAGATTTTCTTGGGTTATGTGGATAGTGTTGGTCATTTCCAATGAATAAACTATTTTATAACTATTGTGTTTCAATAGGATATTGGAGATTCCACATAATATATTTATTTGGATTTTAGGATTATTTTAATTTTTTATTGGGACTATAAAAATTCATGATCATAGATTTTATGGAGTTACCTTTATATTTTCTTGGGATAATGTGTTTGATGATTCCATTTATCATATCAGTTGATGAAACTATGTATATTTGAAAAGATTCAAGGGTTTTATTCCACATGAGTATATAATTATTCTATAATTATATATGATATTGATTGTGTTTATGAGCTGAGCGTGAAGATGGATAAGAGTTTAAGAACATTGGGTATCATTTTTCTATTGATATAGAAGATGGTAAAATGGTTCTAGTGATATTTTTTATGAATGTACCATTAGGGCAATATAATTGATTTGAAATGTTGAATCAATGTTATATGTAATTAAATTGATGAAAAAGGGAACATGTGATATGATAGAATATGGATTCACAATCCAACTCCAACACTTTATGAGGTAGGAAATGGATCACATGATTCTTGTTAAGAATGACTGGTGTGGTGGTGTGGTTTGGTTTTTCTAATGTATTATGGTTTTCATAATTATGAATACCAATAGATATTGTCTAGGAATATCAATGGTAGTAGAAAAATAATCTTGTACTCACATTTATCTTATTGTCTTATGAATATGTTATATAATTATCCTTTATGGTATAACAATGATTAATGGATTAACATCTATATCCTAGTTGAGATGGGTGGGAAAATTGTTAATGAGTTAGATTTTAAGGATCAATAGTTGGCTTGGGTGGATACATACTTATAGATTGGCAATATATTTTTGCAATATGTGTTGTACATATGTGGTTGGACTATATGTGATCTTGGTTATTTCAATATGATTATCATAGTAATATTTTTTATGTATACATGATGATATTTGTTTTAATTTTTTTCTTGTCAATTAATTGTTTTTCTATTTTTGTTTTATAATTATTATTACATGTCATTAGATGGTAATGTATCCCCACTATCACCCTTTATTCCTTAATTTCTAATCGGCAACAATTGGAAATTTGGGAGGCATGCCTATGGTTTTTTATATCTCTAATATAGTTTATAGAGATTTAGTCTGGAATAGGGGATTCACAAATAACAGAATAGTTTAATATTTCTATTTATAAATGATATTTATATATTTTATATTTATATATAATCATTTTATGTAAGTGTTTAATAGAAATTTTAGTAAAGAAGTACTCCTAAGATACCTTATTACATTGTTGGCCAATAATATAAGAAGATATAAAAAACCCACCATGAAATATAGTATATATAAATGTAGTCCATTTAATTTAATCCCAATCATATTTCAAATAAGATGATCCAATAATATCACATTTCTATACAAAAATAATTCCTCACATATCGTAATATCATGTTGTATCACAAACATTGTCACCCTACTCATTAGCTGACTTCAGGTATCCAACATAATCGATGGTTCATTATATAAAATAAAAAAAAATTAATTACAACATCTAACTCATTTCATGTTATACTTTTTTGGACTGATAATTATTTTTGTCTTCACATGTGTATAAAAATACTGATTTTCAATAAAATTATTTTAACATCATATGTATATTTATATTTTTTAACAATAACCTTAATATATCAATTTCAAACACATATTTCTACATAATCTATATTTTCAAACAAAAAAATTACTTTAATATAATATAAACGTTTTCTTTTTATTTCTAAAAAAATCATGAAATATAAAATCCATACCTGTCCATATTACATTCTATAAAATTATTAAACTTGAAATAGATTTATAATTAAAAAATATTAATATTGAATGTAAAAAATTAGTCATACGTTCTAGTTGGTAATAAATATTATGAAGTATGAAACTCATGTAGAAAAAAAAACATTAAACCAATTAATTCTCTAGTATTACCCAATGGTGAAACACAATATGAAATTATAACATTATAACAAACACCTAATAAAAATTAAAATAAGGGATTTACATTTCAATAATCAAAATGAATTCCATAAAAAATTAATATATATAAATTTAAAATCATGATATTAAACACCATTTTATAGTTAAATTTAATATTTTGCATTTTTTATTCAATTAAAAATTATTTATTGAATAACAAATTATTTTTTCACCTTATTAAAATAAATGAATCAAAAATAAAATTCAAATGTCCATTTAGTTTAGACACATTAATCCAACAAACATAAATCAATAAAAAAATATTTTGGATATTTCTTTTATTAAACATAAAATAAATTTCATTGTATAATAATGGAACAAAAACAATATTAGGAAATAACATCCAAAAATAGCATAGTCTAAAATCATCTTATGGAGTAATAAATCGAATGTTCTAGAAAAATATTATTTTAAAAGTTGATTAAAAAATATACAAAGGAATCAATGAAAATAATATATTGATTTATAATCATAATATATTTGATACTCAAAATAATATATTATAGTGGGAATTTTTCATGAAAATACTTTCTTTATTCTAAATTAGAGATTAAAAAATAAATCACTAATAAGAAACCAAAAACCCTTCTACTTACTTTTTTCAATGCCTTTAAGCACATAACATTATGTCAATGGCACCATACAATATTCCTCTACTACATGGTATCCAATATATGACCATAGAGTTTATAATATTCTATAATAGATATATCCTACAAATTCACATATAAATTATCTCCCCAACAAAGATTATTTCACCTATATTTAACAACCAAAACAAAAAATTATATTTTATTCAACAAAACTAAAAAAAACACCTTAATTTTTTTTATTTATTGTATCTTCTTAACCTGGAATTCTAGGATCATCTTATGATATACACAGTAGTTTATATCAATAATAAATTTTAGTTATTGGTTTTTCAAAATATTAAAAACTTATTTCTCTTGATGTATTATTTCAATTTAATCATATTGTGAAATTTCTATCATGAATTTAATTGTTTAGTTTTTCTATAATTCATTAAAAATATAGAGAAAAAAATAACAGCTCTCTTCACTTTTAAAATGAAACGACAAAGAATGATTTATCACATTTCTTTGAAGTAATAGTATTATTTCACTATTTTCACGAAAATTAATATAATATAAAACAAATAGTCATAATGATAGTGGGAATTATATTTAATAAATGTTATTTTTTAAAATTCTTGACACTTGATACACATTTTATAAGAACATTTATTATAAAAAAATATATATTTAATGAAACAAAAAAACATATCCTTGAGATCAATCATTTAAATAAAAAATAAAAAATATATTAGTTTTTATGACTAAAATATAAATTCATAAATAATTAAATAATTAAATAAAATGTTATCCATATTAGGAAAACCTCATGTCTATATTCTAAAAGAATAAGCATGTTTGTAGGGTCCTAAAAAATCCGTAAAAAAAATTTTACAAAAAATTTCCCAAATGAATTGCGGCAAAATAATCAAAGAGGAGTCACAAAGGATCGGTCCACGAACCAATCCAGGGAAGCACAACGCGGCCAGAAACTGCAAGGCACCCCCTCCGCGAACCATTGTCGTTCGCAAAATGGAGGTGGAGAGGCTCCGCGGTCGCGAGGTAGGATGGATGCCAGTCTGGTTCACCATCATGAACTCCCCCAACCACGGACCACATCGACCGCCTCAAGCCGCACCCACTGTCATTCGTGGAATTGAGGAGGAACCCTCCACATCCATAGATCACCCCCTGAGTTTGCCTCGCGTGGGAGTGGAGTGATCAGTACCCACCGGTAATCGCCGATTGACCAAGTCAGTTGTGAACCAGGTATTTGGTTACGGGCCTATGTAAAAGGTGTTACATGGCCACATATACATTCCTTTCACCACTCTATAAACGAAGACCAAGGGGGAATGAAGAAAGAATCAGAGAACTCGAATCAGATTCGAAGGGATAATAGATCGGTTGAAGGTAGGCTTCGGATTTCGTAAACAGCAAAATTACCATCCGCAAACTACAGCATGTATATGAATAAATAAAGAATTGTAAAAGGCATAATAATTTGGTGAACCGCAAACCTAAAATAACAAAAAAAGGATAACCCAGAAAAATACCCCCTCCGCGAATGACTTCCCCACGGACCAGGGAGTTTATGCCTCTTTTCCCATCCATCGTACCGCGTAGCACCCTCCCCCGCGGGCGAAGCCCCGACCGACGAGCCTCCGATCGGCGCCGTCCTTGGCTGCCGATGCCCGCTTGGAATCCTATAAGAACCATCTTGGTTCGCGGATTGAACCCGAAGTCGCGAACCACCCGAGTATGCGGATTGAACTCGAAGCCGCGAACCACCCTAGATCACGGATTGAAACCAAAACCGCGAATTACCCTGCTTCACAGGACGATGATCAGTCCACGGACCACCCTGGTTTGGGGACGGATTCTCTAGGCACGTGGAACTTCCCCACGCGAAGGGCGCCTCCACCCATACCTCTCAATGGCCTGCCAAATACTTCAGTTTTCTCATTTCTAGAGCTAGGTAAAATCCTCCCGATCCAGCCAGGGCTTCCGCGGCTCCTTCATCGGCCTCTTCATCGACCCCGAGCTGATGCCTCCACTAGAGTCACCGGATCCGCATTGTATAACATTCAGGCACTTCATCGCGCCATTTTGAGTTCACATACCCATGGTAATCATGGGAAAAGTGGTTTCCCCGACCCTTGAGTAGATTCTCGAAGCAGTCCTGGGTTCACATTCCCACGGTAATGTGGATTCTGAGCTCGTGAATACCTTTTCTGCCCCACTACTTGTAGAGGGGTCCACAATGTTGGTAAAATACTCATCAGAATGAAGCCCCCATGCACTGCAAGAGAGGAGATGGGAACATGAGCACCCCCTTTCCCTCTCCTGCTGGGCTTTTCCGCCCCGGGCGTCTATCATTGAGTAAGCCCCAACCTTTTGGGCCTCCTCAGAGTGTAATCCCCAATTCATTGCCCTGGGCTTCCTTCATGCGTAATCCCCACTCCACTTCTTATGGATGCACCTTTCGCGACGTGATCATCTTGTCCTTGCTGCCTCTTGTTTCTCACACCGAGCATGACTCATGTGGGCTTAGAGTAAGAATCGAACATGACGTCCTCCTATGGGCCTCCTCAGAGTGTAATCCCCAACCCATCATTCTGGGCTGCCCTAGAGCGTAATCCCCAAGCCAATGTGAACTACGGGGACTTTGATCTATGTAAAGTCTTGGTACGTAGGAAGCCTCCATGAGGATCAAGCCCACCACTCGGTCGTTTCTTCATGTCGAGTTCCACCCTCATCTAGCGTGACATTGAACTATTCATGCTAACTGCATTGACATTGATCCGTACCTCCTAGACAGGGTACATAGGAAGCCTCCATGAGGTTCAATCCCACCATCCATCAGACCACCTGGTCTATCATCACATCGGTTCCCCGACACCTATCCGAACTACGTGGACTTTGATCCCTGAATCCTAAGTAGGGTACGTAGGAAGCCTCCCTAAAGTTCAAGCCCAACATCCGGTCGATCTGACCATCTCCACGTCAGTTCACTGCACCACTCCTAGTGCCGCATCAAGTGAGTTCTAGCCCTTCGGAGTCATTAATCCAATGAGGGATGGTAAACCTCAGGCATAATTACGAACCCCTGCGTCGAGATGGCAGTTTCCCACCAGGGTTGAATCCATGGATACTATGTTTGGGTATAAACCAAAGAATCACGAATATATGAATACATCTTAAATCTATAAGAGAGTCCCATAAGAGGTAATAATTCCCCCCAAAAGGGAAAGATGAGCCCGACATCCCATCCTCTCGACCAATGTGAGTTCTTAAGAGTCGCTGGTCAGGGAATCTGGAGGACGCCTACCTTTTGAAAGTAGGTCCATCAATCATTAGATACAGAGTCATTGGGCATTTCATGGTAGAAATCCAAAGAACGAAACAAAAAAATGGTGAACTTGACATGAATCTTTAACCAAACATGACAGATTCAACTTAATATCACTCAGTTCCCCCTTATGCTCCAATGGAGGGCCAAGCGAGGTCATTAATTACGCATGAGATTATGAGATGCCACTTTGACAGGTTGGCTGCTTGTATATGCTAAAATGTTTCACATGCACTGTATTCAGATCTCCCTTCTATCCAATGGAATCGCAAAAAAACTCACAATTGTGCGCTTCCAACTACACAAGGATGGGACTTCATCAACGACGGAGGACCCCGTCACCCACCCAGCGTCTTCAACGCTAGGTTTCAGACATGCTGATCTGAGAGTACCTGATTAGTCGCTGAAATTGGCTAATATTCATTGTTATGATCTTAATATTAATATGTTTAAAAGTTTATAAACATCAATTTTAGTCCAATTCCGAAATTGAACTTTATTTCCCATCATTGTGCAATTCATGCTTAAAGTGTCAATTTGGGCCCACTCAATAATCTGCTTGTGGAAATTACAATATTCATAATTGTAATTTGATATTTTGGTATATGATTCATAACTTTATTTTTATCATTTTTTCTTTTAGGTCATATGGATGAATCATAAGTGAAGATGGATATTTTTTCACCTGAATGCAGAAATTTGCTGGAAAAAATATATTGGGCCAAAGTCCCATCAAAAAAATGTGGGGTACAAAAACCATGCCCAATGAAGCACAAATTTATACAGTAGAGAGATAAAAATATTAGGATCATTTTATTCAACTGTGGACGGAGCTAATTGTAATGTTTTCATGATGATAAAGGGATCTGAAGTTGAGATTTAAATGGTGGACCCGACATTAATGCAAAGAAATCTGTCCCACCATTTCGACCATAACATCAAATAGGATGATCCAATGTTTCTGAAAGTTTTAAAGATCATATAGGACATATGAGCGAAGATATTTTTCTTCTACAACACCTGCGGATTCGGGCTTCTTCAATTAAAAATTTACAAGTCAATATGGTGGACGAATCTGGACAGTTTTCCTGGTCAACTTCGAAACATCAATTTCCTTTTGATTATTCACCCTCCTTTTGAATCTATTAATTTTTGGGGGTGAATTGATTGTGGGGGTGGATTTAAGGCTCCTAATATGCCTATATAAGAAGCTAGTTGTGAAGGTAATATGTTGGATATTTTATTATCATTTTTTTGGCTTGTTTAATTGTAAGGTTATGCTTCCAAATATCCTTTGTAATGTTTTCCATTTCCATGTAAGTTACTTTTTGGTATCTTTAAGTTCTTAATAAACTTATTTCTCTTATATATTTTCCATTTCAAGTATTAAAACATTATTATCACAAAGCACATTGATAACTATATGTTGTAGTGAATTAGTTCACACATAGGTGTAAATTTCATTCACACACACGGAGGAGTGCTCGTTATTTCCATGGTTTTAATTTCTTCAATCCAATTCTTGTTAGTCATCTTCCGCCAACCATTGAGAGTATACCATCAATGGAGGGATAACCATTTAATGGGGTTTTCTTAGGAGGATGCAAATGCTGAATTGAATTTTATTTTATGATCGAATTTTTGTTAATTGGATAATTAATTTAAGACATCCATTCTTCAGTTATTTATACTCTTCATCTTTACTGTGTTTGAACAAACAAAATTCAGTTACTAAATGACGATATACCTTGGTCAGATCATGAATTTGGTTCTCTATGTGTATAGGGGATTAGTAATTGTGTTTCGTAAGTACCAAACCCGAAAATGATGAATGTAGTGTTATTTTTGAAGAATGGATTTATCAAGAATTAATAAAACCAAAATTGTATAACGATGTAAAATTAATTCAATCAACCCTGGGCATAATCCTATGATCATCCCATTTTATTTGAATTCAATTAACTTAGGTTTCTTAGTGTTCTTTAAACCATCCAAAATCAGACCCATAGTTGGCTACTTCAAAGCCCATCCTTCAGCAAATCATAGTGATTCAAGGTTACTTCATCTGTCCCTCTGGATTCGACCCCTACATGTACTACATCGACCGCTTTTACCAGTAGGGTAAATTTTGGCGCAACCAAATTTTGGCGGCATTGCCGGGGACCCAAGTAAGTGCCTTAGACACTCATCTTCTTTTCTCAACCCAAATTCTATATTCTCACCCTAATTTCTCTTCTATAGTCCCCTTTCTATTTCTGCGTGTCCAATGAATCCCAAAAACAACATTCAATAAACTCCAATGGATTATCGTCAACATTACCCATTAATATTCCAAGGCAATAATCAACTAAAAAATCAATATTTTGAATCACCTCACAGAGAAAATTTCATTGATCAAACCATGATTTATTACACCACACCAAATGAGATGTACAATCAATGGGATGATGATTGTTTAAAGGATCAATTTCCATACCACTCGAGGATGATTGAAGAGATCAAACATAATGAAGTTCATGATGTCCAAACATCTATCAATCCTAATTCTGAAAAAATTATTCAACATTTGTGTGAAAAAATGGATAAAATTAATTCAGAGGTTTCATCATTAAGAGTAGAACTACAAAGTATTGAAATGGTTATGGAACCCATTCCTACTCAGGTTGTCTCTTCCTCATCACTAATACAAGAATCTTGTCTCTCACAAACCTCAAATTAATTTTTTGAAGAACCAACCATTGGATTTGGGATAGTTGAAGATAATCAAGGAATTGTTGATGGGTTCTTAAATAATGAGGAAAATGATTTTTTGTATTCACAAGAGGAAAACATGGCATTGTGGATGGAGAGTCCTGAATATTTCTCCATTGATGATTTTTCAAAAACACAAATCATTGAACAATTGGGAGAAATACCAAACATTGAGCCTATACCCACACCTCAAATTCAACTAGACAATTTTGGGGATGAATCATATTTTAAAACGGAACCAATTCATTCTAATTTTTTTGGAGAATAAACTGAATTTTATTCAAATTTAAAATCTTAATTAAGAAATTACAATCAACCAGAACTCAAAATCAATATCCTTCCTTCCCTAGACAAGATTTCCATCATAGGTGATAAAACAGACCTTGCAGTTTTATGTTCATTCATCTAAAGAGGCCAATAATTTTTAAATGGTCATTGATGTCTTAGGAGAGAATATAAGTTCAACTCGATCAACCATTTCATATATTCATTGGATTTTACCAATCATTGTAGAAAATAGCATTTTCCATGAAATTTTTTTTAGAAAAATAATCAATCTCAATCTTATTGAAGTGGAAAAATATGGGTTAATTAAAATGTCGAAAGTTGGAAGTAGATAAGTTGGGGGGTACAAGTCGAGATAATGACGTTAAACAAAAGTGTTGAACAGGGGGAAACCCCTAGTTTTCATGTTTCCAATATTTTTGGAATAATATTTATTTTTCCAATAAGATTAATAAATAATTTTGATATTTTAAAAATATAAAAATAAAAAATAGACTTTTCAACTTTTCTTCTTTTATGAGTAAGGATGCGTATGGAAGGGGATCACCGTATTCGTCCATGTCACGCGGTGTGATCCCTGAGTAATACCTTACATAGAAAATATATATAAGACAATGTATCATTAGTTTATTTTATTTTATTTATGTTTTTTGTAGGTTAAAAAAATTAGAATCTTGACATGTTCTTCTTTTATGAGTATGGATGGGTATGAAAGTGGAGCACCGTTTTCATCTGTTTCACACGGTGTGATTATTGAGTAATACCTTACCTAGAAAATATAAAGAAGACAATGTATCATCAGTTTTATTTTTAATAAAAATAGGGAAAAGTATAAAAATGGTGTACTTGTTTTAAATAAATTGTTGTGTTGTTTGTTTTGTCTGCTTTGTTCTTCTCTTTATGGTTCATGAACTATTTTGGGTGATACATGATCATTCAAGGAGGTGCCTACATCTCCCAAGAGATCAAAGGTGTAATCTAGAGCATCATGAACTTCAACTTCAAAAACCAGGTGAATTTGTTCCATTTTTATCATTTTGAATTTCCCCTTTGAACTCCTCTCCTACCCCCTTATAACTTTTCTTTTCTTTAAACACTGAGGACAATGTTATTCTAAGTTGGGGGGAGAAAAAATTTATTTTTTTTGTGAATAAAAACATGCATGAAAAGAAAAATTCCTTTAACCATAAACATAATAACACACATTTCATACTCTAAAATTGGATATCAAATAAATTTTTCATGCCTTGATTCTGATTTTAATGCATGTTTAAGTTAATGAGCATTGTTTTTGGAAAGTTCGATGGTCTGATGTGATTTTTCAATGTTTACATTTTTATCCTCTTAATTAAAATGCCACAATGCACGTCTACAGGATCGTTGCAGTAATTTTGAGTTCTTGGGTCCCTTTCATTATAGAATAGGGTTATCGGGTCACTTTTAGTTTAATTTGAGTATCCATTAAAAAACAAAAAAAATTGACCACATAGAGCAATTTTTTTTCCAAATGCGTGGCGTCTGGCACATGGGGATCGTGACTCCATAGTTGTCTTTCCCTGATTTAGGCTTTATATCTCTATTGTAGAGCATGAAATTGACAATATGTGTGGCGTCCGACACTTGGGGACTGTGACTCCATAGTTTTCTTTCCCATAATTACTCTTTTCATATCTATTGTGGATAAAATACTCCTAAAAAATCAAATAAAAAAAATGGAAACTCATATTATGGTTTAATGGGATTCCCACCTAGCGCTTCCATTTTTTCCCCTTGAACAATAAAATGAGCCCCATATCTTTTGTGACGCACAACACTTTATCAAGCTTAATTGAAATTGGATGAAATGTGGTGATGAATTTGAACAATGGAATGAGCTTGGTCTTGGGATATGCTTATGGACTTAGCTTGTTTTAAATGATTTTGATTGGTTCCAAAAATTTTTTGGAATGAGGCCTTTGGGTGAGAAATGTGTATTTAAATGTTTTTGGAAATGGGGATTTGAATTTCATATTTGTAATATATTTTTCTCGGGACTAGCAAAACCCAGGTTGGGCGGTGTGATTAGTCACTGAAAGTGGCTAATATTCATTGTTAAGATCTTAATATTAATGTGTTTAAATGTTCATAAACATCAATTTTAGTCCAATTCAGAAATTGAACTTCATTTCACATCATTGTGCAATTCATGCTTAAAGTGTCAATTTGGGCCCAATCAATAAATTGCTTGTGGAAATTACAATATTCCTAATTTTAATTTTATATTTTTTTATACGATTCTTCACATTATTTGTAACATTTTTTCTTTTAGGTCTTATGGATGAATCACATGTGAAGACGGAGATGAGTGCACCTGAAGGCAGAAACTTTCTGGAAAAAAAATAATGGGCCTAAGGCCCATCAAACAAATGTGGGACCCACAAAACAAGCCCAATGAAGCTAAAATTTATAAACTAGAAAGATTCAAATATTAGGATCATTTTATTCAACTATGGGCGGAGCTAATTCTAATTTTTTCATGATGATAAAGTGATCTGAAGTTGAGATTTAAATGGTGGACCCGACATTAATGCAAGAAAATATGTCCCACCATTTCGACCATAACATCCAATAGGATGAGCCAAAGTTCATGATATTTTGACAGCTCATAGAGGAAAGATGGAAGAAAATATTTGTCTTTACAAACCCTCTAGATTCAGCCTTCTTCAATTACAAATTTACTCATCAATATGTTGGACGAATCTGGACAGTTTTTCGGGTCAACATCAAAACATCATTTTCCTTTTGATTATGCACCCTCCTTTTGACTCTATTAATTATTGGGGGGTGAATTGATTGTGGGGGTTGATCTAAGGCTCCTAATATTTTTATATAAGGAGATAGTGGTGAAGGTAATAGGGTGGATATTTTATTATTATCATTTGTGTCTTGTTTCATTGTAAGGTTAGGCTTCCAAATTTCATTTGTAATGTTTTCCATTTCCATGTAAGTTTCTTTTTTGTAACTTTATGTTCTTAATAAACATCATTCCCTTATATATTTCCCATTTCATTTATTAGAACATTATTATCACAGAGCACATTGATATATCTATTTTGTTGTGAATTAATTCACACATAAGTGTGAATTTTATTCACACACATGGAGGAGTGCTCGTTATTTCTTCGGTTTTAATTTCTTCAATCCAATTCATGTTAGCCATCTTCCACCCACCATTGAGGGTATACCATCAATGTAGGGCTAACCCTTTAATGGGATGATCTTAGGAGGATGAAAAGGCTGGATTGAATGCTATTTTATGAACGAATTGTTGTTAATTGGATAATTAATTGAAGACATCCATTCTTCAGTAATTTCTACTCTTCATCTTTACTGTGTTTTAGAAAACTCAATTCAATTACTAAATGACCATATACCTTGGAGAGATCGTGAATTTGGTTCTCTAAGTGTGTAGGGGATTAGTAATTGTGTTTAGTAAGCACTAAACCAGAAAATGATGAAGGTAGTGTTATTTTTGAAGAATGGATTCATCAAGAATTAATAAAACCAAAATTGTCTAATGAAGTAAAATTCATTCAATCCACCCAGAGAATAATCCTAAGATCAAACCATTTTCTTTGAATTGAATTCACTTAAGTTTCATAGTGTTCTTTAAACCATCCAAAATCAAACCCAAAGTTTGCTACTTCATAGCCCATACTTCACCAAATCATAGCATCTCAAGGTTACTTCTTCGGTTCCTGTGGATTCGACCCCCACATGTACTACATCGACCGCTTTTACCAGTAGGGTAAATTTGGGCGCAAGCAGTACCACATGAATGGTACTCTCCCAAGGGTGGAGGTGGCCATGCACGCCCTCCAATCCGTCATGGTTTTTCGGTCGCCTGCTCAATAACGACTACAAAGGCGGACCCAGACAGCCCCTTTCGCGGTCTCCAACCATTTCGGGAGTCTATCCCCAGAATGGGACAATGAGTACCTACCTTATCTAAGGGAAGATGATGAGGTCAACATTGAGGAAATCATCCCTGTCGAACAGGGGTTCCGCTATCAGGACCCCACCGATAGACGTCATCGTGGTCACGCCAGGACCCGACATCCTCGCGCCAACGAGGATGTCTCCCTGAGGATTCAGGCCCATGATACCCGAGTTATGGCCCCTCGGACCACCCGATGAGGGCGGCAGACATACAGTCAGGGACCTGTCATCACCCTAGTCCATGAGGAGGAGCTCCGCTACCCTGCCATGGAGTCGTACCACGAACAGGCACCTACACATGTTTGCTTCTCCCAATCCCACCATCCAGACATGATGGCATCATACCAGCCGATGTGCATCCCCACCAAGCTCCATCAAGCCCTTCGCTCATGCAGGACGACACTTACCAGGCAGCCACCTCTCCTACCCAGGGTCGTGAAGCCCACCATCTTGATGTGGTGGCGACCCGACACCTGCAGGACCAGCTCCTGGCATTTGCTTCAGACACCCGCCATCCTGATATGGTGGCGATCCACAAATCTTGCCACCCAGATTTGGCAGAAAATCATAGGCGGGCACGTCTCCCCACCAGAAAAGGGCATTGACTCGATACGGTGGGAAACCAATATATGCAGGGCTAGCTCCTTACAGATGCAAGTGAAGCCCACCACCACGATGTGGCAGCAAACGGAAAGAGAAACTGGTGTATCCCGGTATAGGGGCAGATTCGTTCACCTGCCCCGACATAGGAGAATCGTCAGTACCCACTCACCACTGGAGGACCGTAGCAGGATATTTCTACATAGAAACCGGAATGGGCCTTAATACCCATCCCACCCAAAGATGTATATCTACATATCCTGGAAATGATGGAGGAGTAGGTATCGATCCTAGATCATATCTTGCAGACTTGCCGGCATGTAATTGCATCGGCAGCAAGTGCAAGGACTCGAGCCTGTGGGACCATCTCCCCAATTAAGGAGACTCATCTAAGAGATGAGATAGCAGCCTCGAAGTAGATATTAATCCCTACTTCAGACCAGGAGGGTCACCGGCTATATTCCGCGACGCAATGGAAAGTTGATCGAGCAGCTTCACCCGTTCCAACTGGGGGACACCCGTCCATCATGGTGGATGCTCCAGAGCGGGCATATATCCCTGATAAAAGTCAATGTGTTCGTCGGCATATCCCGAAAATGTCATGAGACCCAATTATATAAGGACCCAAAGGTGGAGGTTGTTTTCAATAGTAGATGGTCCCCACTGTCCGCAAAAGAGTTCCCCGAATGCGCCGAAGGAAGCCGGAAAATAAAGAGAGGGTTCATGACTCTGCTCTGCTGGAAGTTGTGGTTCCCAACGCCGCTAAGAACACGTCAAATGCACGAAACCCTGCCCACCCATTACCATATTATTGGAGAGGAAGTATCAGTTTTAAAGATCCTCCCCACAATGTTACTACTAGCAGCTCTGAAGGTCCTCCCAAGAGCACCCGTGGGGGCCTCCCCCGCGACCATATAACGATCGGTCACGATACCTTCTCTCTTGATGCAAGTCACAGAAACCCACCATGTGACCAAGAGATCGAGATGAAAGAAGGTCCTCCACTTGATGCGGTCCACCATGAAGGTCCTCCTTGGGGTATACACTGAAATCACTCTCCATGCAGTGGGACCACAGATTCTGATGGTAGTCCTCACTATCATAGTCACAACTATGGAGGCCCTCCCCGTAGTGACTTCTCATTACAACAAGAAGGTCCTCCCCTTGTCATGGATTTCCATAAAGGTCCTCCCCGGGGTTATGCTGCAACGGAGCTCCACGCAGCCAGGCATCAGGTTACGGTGGTAGTCCACGCCACCCTGATAACGGAGGTCCTCCCCATAGAGACGTCGAGCAATGAGAAGGCCCTCCCCTCATTGCAGTACATTCTGTAGGCCCTTCTCCAGGATTTATCCCGCAGATATTCTCCCTATGACAGCAGTAATGGTAGTCTTCACCATTTCCACAGCTGTGATGGTAGTCCACGCCACCACACCCACCATTGCGAAGGTCCTCCCCTCAATGGCCCCAAGAAACAAGAATGTCCTCCCCTTGTTGCGGCATGTCCTGAAGGTCCTCCTGAGGATGAAATTCGATCTTCAATCAATGATGGTCATCCTCACCATAACGGAAGTTGTTGCGAAGGTCCTCACCATAACGACTCTACGTAGCCAGAAGGTCCTCCCCTTACTGCAACATGACTTGGAGTTCCTCCCCAGTGTGGGCACTGCAAAAGTCCTCAATGCAGTGAAGCATCAAGCAGTAATCGTAGTCCTCGCCATTAAAGTCATCATTGTAAAGGTCCTCCCTATGATGACATATTATATCAACATGAAGGTCCTCCCCCTTCCGAATCAAGTACCAAAAAGCCCTCGTATGTTGAGGAACTCAGAATGATGGAATTGAGCATCTCATATTCCCAGCTTGTCGCTAACGACGCCGTTCTTCGGTCAAGAGATGGTCTGGGGCCGCGTTCATCTTCGGAACCACCTCGGAATCACTTACATAATGATTCAGCACCTACCGGTCCCGCTGCCTCGGATCACACTAGTAGTGTGCACCTCTTCTAGGCTAACCAGGTAGAAGAATCGCAGGTGGGGGAGTATGCCGATATGCTGCACCTGAGGAAACGACTGACTAGGAATGATATACCCGTCATGTTTTGGCCCACGACCCCCTCTCATTTCGACATACCCGGAGAGTTGTCGGAAGAGTGCATGCACGGAATCCGCCATAATATATGGACAACCCTCCACCGGCTGAAATCGGGCTTCCTTCCCTATAACAGGTATGTAGACCATGTCAATATTTTAGGGGACCTTCTGCGTCACATCGACCTGGAGGCCCTTTCCTCGATGCGACAACAACGCCTCGAGCGGCGCAAAGGAAACATGGAGATAGGCTATCTCCGCGTACTGCATCAGTTGCACCACCTCATTGGGGATGCTCCTGCAGGAGTCCATATCAGGGGATGGGGGGTACACATATCTCTACATTTCACTCTGGTCCTCGCCCAGAAGAAACCGTACGGTATGGTTTCTTGCAACGTCGTCACATCGAGATGGCAATCGGGTGGACCCCATGTTCAGGAATGGCAACACACCCAACAGAGTCGGGCCTCAAGTAAGTCCCAAAAGCGGCAGGCCTGTCAGGAACGAGCCATTCAAAAACTCATGAATCCGGCCACCAAGAGCATACAATAGGACTCTCACCTAAGAAAGGCCAATCAACAATCTCTTCCTGCCTCCCCAGAAGTGACTGATACAGAGGTGAATTCGGCACCAGATCTGGATCACACCTGGATGGGGGCACGCGAGATCAGGCATGTCGCGATAGCCGCAACCACTGCCGCAATCCAGGGTCAACCCTAGCCTGCAGTGCTGGGGGAATTTTTATCAAAAAATGCCCCCGTAAGACCAATAAAACCGGGAAGAGACTCAACGTCCAGGTAACGGAGCCAGCCCCAGCCCTTAGGGCGGGGGATTTATTACCACCTCAACAACAACCTCCCCCATGAGAGTCGATATTCTCTTGTCTAGGGTGGACAATTAGAAGAGGAGGCTCTTGTCCTATCCCGTCAAATGAATAATCGTCCACTCTGAGAGGAAGGCACACTGTAAGGTCGCATCAATGAACTCTCCACGTCACCCTTCATCAGTATGTCCGACGGAAATCCTAAGTCATTAAAGGGGAGGCTAGCAGAAGACTCGAGAGATCCTATTCCTATTTGGAAGATGAAGTTCCCTCCACTCCACAATATGCGTTCATCAATTCCATATAGGCTTACCCCGTAGGTGACACTAGAGAAAATGAAAATCCATATGGATCGGGAGACGACGGTTCCAATCAGGCTATGACTCACAATGATCCCCCAAGTGTGCACACCCAGAACTAGAGGTCTGCTTTAAATTTAGCTACCCCTTCAAGTAAACTCCATATTCCTACCCAGCGAGATTCCAACAAGGACACGAACAAAGGGATGGTTACCCTTAACCTGTCCCCTTCTCTCAATAAAAACGAGCCACTCAAGCTCGAAGAGAGGTTCCCTTGAGAGGAATAAGAGATGAAAGAATTGATGCGGCTTAACACTGAGTTACTCCAGAGGAACCTATTTATCGATAGGGAATCCCATGAAGAGCCACGACATGCACTCCTAGCAAGTGCACCTCAATGTATGAGGATTTCTCATAAATAGGGGCAGAAATTTGACAATAGGATGACGCGGAAGACTATCAACTGATCCCAGGGCATACTCCGAGCTCAACTACAGCAGCCAGTGTTGCCACCTGAAGCCCCTGGAGCCGCAGAGCCGACCACATCGGCTTCAAAACCCTCCACAATCTGGTCATCTGGATGAAGCCGAAGGTGGAAACAATCACTAGAGGAGCAGTCCGCGAAGGGGCCAATGTTTGTACTGACCCTGGCAGATTTCATGCCCTCAAATCTGGAACAACGGGCACCGACCCACCAAACCGCACCATTAGAGACAACCGACCAGGTTTACCTATTATAAGATGAGGAGTTGATCTTTGGTTCTATCAATTTCATCCAACTCATGGAATCATTCCATGACGAAGGGTATGATTTCGAACCCGAGTTTCTTGCATGAGGAGCTAGGAGGAGGAATCGCGTATGTAGGGGATACCATGGGAGGTGCAGCCGTAGCCGAAACCAGCCCTACAGTTGGACCCCGGCCCAAACCGGCAATACCACGTAAACCTGTGGGAGAGCCCTTCAGCGGACTCAGCAGGAGAGGGAATCCCCGTCCACCCCTAAAAGCATCCATTCTGGCCCTGTTGTTCTTCGATTCCCACCAGAAGAGGAGCAAGTGTCCGGTCTCCTAGGGCGCAAAAATGGTCCGGCCAAGCCCAGTATTCAAAACGTGGGAACACCATCGACATCCGTCCCTATGGCCGGTCCCTCCTCGTCAAATGCTCCAGCTCCCAAAGCACCCGCTAAGTCTCTCCCGCCAACGGAGAAGCGTCGACCGTTGGAGAAAAAAATACGATATCCTAAAGCAGCTGGCATTAGTACCAACCACGTTTCCAATCCTGGATGCCCTGAGTTTATTAGCCGACCTTAGGGAGGTTCTTATAGAAGATTTGATCAGCCCCCATGAATTCCAATCCGAGGTAGCCACTACTGAGATTTACTAAACGGAGACTGGCCCGGCTGAATGCAATGCGGTGATTTCCTTCACTGATCAGGATGAAGATGTCATCATGCAGGGACACATCAGACCGCTATATGTGTCTGGTACACTGAATGAAATTGAGATCCGAAAAGTATTTATAGACAATGGCTCTGGAGTTAACCTCCTTCCCTTGCGGACACTTCGTAAGTTGGGATACTGGGGGGACAATCTAATTCCATCATCCACAACATTGTTAGGTTATGACAAGAGTGAGCAGAAACCAATTGGACAGATTAATCTAAAAACCCATTTTGGTGACCTAGTAGCCTACACAGAATTCCTTGTGGTCCTGTAGATCACATCATTCAATGCCCTGCTGGGAAGGCCATTTCTCCATAAGAACATGGTTGTTCCTTCATCCTACCACCAATGTATCAAGTACTACATCAATGGGAAAAGCAGAATGTTTCACGCCGACAAGTCCCCTTTCGAGCTCTCCGAGTCAGGTTACATTGACGTTGAGTTCTATGAGGAAAAGAAGAAGAAGAAGCCATTAATCAACAGCGTCGACTAGATCCCCACTCCAAATGGCCTGGAAATGGTCCCTGACGACCCCCTCCGACATCATGACAGAGATTATGTCCTTCCCATCATCCATGTTAAGAGTAAGAGTTTGAGTCCGGACATGCAGTCAGATGTCCTCATGACTTCAGCCTCAATGACCGAGCACGAAAATGCGGTAACATCTACCAACCCTCGATTTGTAGAAGAATACTCAATCAGGGATGCATATGATGCCTAAAACCCTCGAAGTCTTAGACCAAAAACTCTCTCCTCATCAGATCAGGAGGACGGGGACTTGGGAGAAGAAGATTGGGAAGATCTCAGGGATGCACCTACTGCATTTGAGGAAGGTATCTCCACCACTATGGATGAGCTTGAGGAAATAAACCTAGGTACCAAAGAAGACCTGAGGCCCACTCTAATAAGCGCAGCCATGTCTCCTGAGGAACACGAGGTATATATCTCCTTCCGAAGGCAGCATCGGGATGTCTATGCATGGAATTACACAGAAATTACAGGACTAGATCTTGAGGTAGCGACACATCACCTGGGACTTCCAGAAGACCACTGGGGCTACAAACAGGATGCTAGAAGAACACACCCCTCACATGATGCCAAGATAGAGGCTAAATTAGATAAACTCATTAAATCAGCCTTCATCAGAGAGGTCCAGTACCCAATTTGGTTGGCCCAAATCGTCCCTGTAATTAAAAAGAACGGGAAAATCCACATCTGAATTGACTTCAAAGACCTTAATCGGCATTGTCCGAAAGGTGACTTCCCGGTTCCAATCACCGAGTTGTTAATTGATGTGACGACCGGGTATGAGGCTCTATCCTTCATGGACGACTATTCCAGATATAATCAAATGAGGATGGCCTGAGAAGACAACGATTCCTCTACCTTCAGGACCCCTTAAGGGGTATTCTGCTACAGGGTCATGCCCTTTGGTCTCAAGAATGATGACGCCACGTATCAGCGTGCCATGCATTGGATCTTTAAGCCGCTCTTGGGGAAATTCATTGAATGTCACATGGATGACCTAGTGGTCAAGTCCAGACAGCACTCGGATCACCTGTCAGACCTTGAGACCATCTTCAACAAGATTTGATAGCATAGATTGAAGATGAACCCCTGAAATGTGCCTTTGGGGATACCTCAGAAATGTTCCATGGCTTTATCGTATACCATTGCAGCTTGGAAGTCGACCCTAAGTAGACGAAGGAAATCCTAGGCCTACCACCCCCTCGAAATCTCACAAAACTGAGGGGGTTCCAAGGACACCTAGCCTATATTAGGTGGTTCATAGCCAACCTAGCAGACAAATGTTTTCCCTTCACCAGGTTGATGAAGATGGGGGTCACATGCCAATGGATAGACAACTGCCAAGCGGAATTCGACAACTTGAAAAAGTACCTCTTAAGCCCACCAGTGCTCATGCCCTCGGTCTAAGGAAGGCCATTCATTCTATATGTGATGGACCTAGAACAATCATTGGGAGCCTTCATCACACAGAATAATGATGCCGGAAGCGAAAACATTATCTATTACCTCAGTCTAACCATGATTGATGCTGAGACTCAAAACTAAAATATCGAGAAGAGATATCTGGCCTTGGTCTTCACGGTTCAAAAGTTGCAACATTATCTGCTGCATCATGAGGTCCATTTTATCTCGTGGAGTAACCCGCTCAAGTATATCCCCAGTCGCCCGAAGCTAACTGGACGCATATCCCAATGGTCAGTCATCCTGCAGAAATTCGACATCCAGTTCGTGCATCAAAAAGTCATCAAGGGCCAGGAATTAGTATACTTTCTGGCAGAACACCATTCGATAGAGACCACTGCACCAGACGTTGAACTACCAGATGAAGATATTTTTCTCAGTTCAAGAGGAGGTCCCAGAATGGGAAATGTTCTTCGACGGCGCATCCCGAAGCCCCACCGGGAAGAGGATGGAGGATACAGATTCAACAAAGTGGGTCTGGGGATAATATTTGTGTCACCAGAAAAGGCAGTTTTTTCCGTATTACTTCCTCTTATCAGAGGGATGTATGAAAAATAAAGTGGAATATCAAGCCCTCATTGTAGGCCTGGAACTCGCACTCCAGGAACAAGCATGACACCTTAAGGTAAATGGTGACTCGGAGCTGGTCGTCAACCAAGTCAATGGTGACTATGCTATTAAAAAGGAGGGACGGATCCCCTTGTTTGACCATGTACAAGGGTTAATGGATGAGTTCTCCACAGAACCAGCATTGACTTGTATTCCCCAATCCCAGAACGCTCTGGCTGATGCATTAGCCAATGCAGCCACATCCCTAGCCGACCCAGATCGGGATGAAACAGTCATCTGTATTGCACACTGTCGAATGGTATTGACATTTTTTCAAGCTAGGACGGATGTGATCCACGAAGTCAGTACTGTCCCTGAGCCATATGCTCCTGCCACCAGATGGGTGACCCCCATCACGAACTACCTTCAACGGGGAGAGCTCCATCAGATAGGGCTGAATGAGAGAAAATACGGAGAATGGAAATCAATTTTGTTCTATATGGTGGCATGGGTCAGTAAGAGGTCCTATACAAACAAGGCCTCGATGGATTGATCCTCATATGCATTAACGGAGAAGAAAATTCCATGGTCATGATTAACGTATATGTAGGAGCATGTGGAGCACATTAACTAGGGACCAAGCTTTCCCATTAGGTTCAAATGCTTGGGTACTACTAGCCTATAGTGGCACGAGACTGTGAGCATTATACCAAAAAATCCCACTCATGCTAGATCCATGCAATCTTCGTACACCAGACCCCGGAGTTTCGTCATCATGATATGTACTCCTCGCCATTTTCCGTCTGGGGAATGGACATCGTGGGACCGTATCCTCCCGACATGACCAAACAGCTGAAGTATATCCTCACAACAACCGTCTTATTTTCCTAATGGACAGAATCCATACCTCTCAAGGAAGTCAGGGAAAGAAATATTGTCCGCTTCATGAAGACCAATATCATCATCAGATCTGGTGTCACTCATACCATACTGACGGACAAAGGCACCAATTTCTATTCTGCTGAGTTGGAAAAGCTATACCACGAGTATGATGTCAAGGCTAACCACTCATCCCGCTACCATGTAGCTTCCAACGGACATATAGAAGCTTTCAACAAGACCTTATCCAACATCCTCCAGAAAATGGTGGACAAAGACAGGATGTCATGGAAGGATAAACCCCTCCATGCATTGAGGTCTTATCGAACCACAATCTGCACCGCTACTCAGTCTACCCCGTACTCATTGTTGTATGGCACAGAGGCGGTCCTGCCCATTTAACTCCAACTTCCCTCACTTCGCATTGCCATATGTGATCAATTTTCCGATGACGAGGAGTCAAAAAAGTGGTTAGGTGAATTGGAACAGCTATATGAGAAGCTTCTACACACTCTACACCACCTAAAAGTGATCCATAACCGGATCGCGCGAGCCTTCAACAAATAGGTCCGCCTCTAGTCTTTCTTTGAAGGAGAATTAGTACTGGTCCTCCGGACCCAAATGGTACCCAGAAAGAAGCCTCCAAAGCTGGAGCCCAAGTGGGAGGGATCATATGTTATACAGAAGGTCTACTCCAATGGAGCATATACCCTGATATCCATGGACGGGCAATTCACTATAGCTCCTACCAATGTGATATTCCTGAATAAATATTTCACATAGAGACCAAGAAGTATTCACGCCCTCACCACATGATGTTAAACTTAATGGAGTTCATCCTTACTGCACGACGATAAACTGCATGGATGAGAAAAAAGAGAGATTTACACATCGTCTGAGCTGTATGACACTAAACTGCCAAGCACCTCGTCCTAACCAAAAGACGTTAAACTGTATGGCCATCGTCTGAACTGTGTGACGTTAAACTGCACAGCATCTCTTCCTCGCTGCATGATGTTAAACTTCACAGAATATAATAATTCCCCCTCGTCCTAACCCGAAGACATTAAAAAGTACGGACCACGTCCTCACCGCATGACATTAAACTGCACGGATTTCAAAGAACTACATACGGCTTGATTCCTTCCCTCGCATGATACGTAGCCACGTCAGGATTCCCTATCCTAGCCCAGCCACATCAAAAAAAATGGCCCCTTTCCTCGTATATGTTCCAGACCGACACAGGGTGTATCATCTATATGGAGAACTATGTGAGGCTTGATTCATGTCGTCAAAGGATACGTATCGATGCCAGGATTCCCTATCATGGCCCAGCCACATCAATAAAATGCCCTTTCCCCCATGTGTGGACCAGACCTGCACGCGTTGTATAATCATGAAAAAGAATGATGTATATCATGATTCCTGCCCTTGAAGGATACGTAGTGACACAAGAATTCCACACCCTGGCTGTCATGACCCATCCTCGGGGCCCGTGTGGTGACTACCCCAAGCCCGCCTTCCACAGGACAAGGGTTAGCGACTAGCACGAAGGAATAATTCTCGGTAAAGAGGGAAGGCATTGCATTTGTAAAGTAAACAAACACCACAGAGCAAGCAAGCAGTAGAAGTAAACACTAAGTAAAAATGAGTTACAATAGTAAGTGCGGAAAAGTATGTGGGCCAGTATACAAACCCAAACTGAAAGTAAAGTACAACTGGAAAGGGAAAAACAGCAACTGAAAAGTAAACCGCAGCGTCGAGCCGTCCACTGGAAGTTCCACCTGAAGGGTGAGTACAAATAGCCTCCACAGCTCCTCGGGACCAGCCGTCCGCTCCGAGTATGTCCTGCCTAGTGGTCCACCTCCGGTTAACGACCTGCTCCGCAAGCCTCAACCGCGATCAGCGCTGTCCGTCGTCTGCAACCAACACAACGTAGTGCGGGCATAACCCGTGCATGGATGAGTATAAGCTACTCAGTAGGGACCTCGAGTCCCCCGAAGGACTCCCAGAATCCACTAAGGATAAACCCCAAAGGAATGATAGAATCACGAAGTAACATCCGACACTGCTTAGGTATATGCCCATACATATACCTAAGTAATCAATTCTAGTATGCTCCAACTTCCGAACTTAAGTACAACCCAGTCCACACAGGAAAAAAAACGTAAATCCACACAGGATAGCACAACACAATCCACATAGAATAGAAAAATAGGTTTCAGCTCACATAGGTATACTTCTTCGTATGACGATAGAGATGATCATATATATCTACTGATTCATCTCAGTCGTCGGACCCACAAAGGATCGATAGGTACTAACCCCCGCAATGACTCACAAAGGATCTGACCCACACAAGGTCGATAGTTAACTAACCCCCACAATGACCCACAATGGATTTGACCCACACAAGATCGATAGATAACTAACCCCCGCAAAGACCCACAGAGGATCTGTAGGCGCTGGCCCACACAGGACCGTTGAGCGCTGACCCACACAGGATTAGACCCACACAGTATCGATAGGTAAACTAACCCCCGCAATGACCCACAATGGATTTTATCCACACAGGATCGATAGGTAACTAACCCCCGCAAAGACCCACACATGATCTGTAGGTGCTGGCCCACACAGGACCGCTGAGCGCTGACCCACAGAGGATCATACCCACACATGATCGGTATCACTAATCCACAAAAGATTGCTGAGTGTTGTAGTCGTCGCCATCGAATCCTCTGAGGATCTCTGTACAGTCATCGTCGTAGTCGCAGCCAGCTCTAGGGTTCCCACACACAAAAAGCTCGTTCGGGAGGGTCTGCTCCATGAGCCGAGAGGCTGATACATCAACTGACACAATGTCCAGAGTTTTTTTATCCAAAATATCTTGTATCGTCAACAGAAACTCAAGGTCGCAGACAGCGCGTCATTCGGACGCCCGGTTTGAGAGTTATTGGCTTTTTCGTCCCCGAGGCCTGGTTGATTTTTATGTCAAAACCAACCCGACCGTAATCCACCTGTGTCCAAACCTCAGGCGGAGTATGTCAAAAGATCCATCACACTAAGAGGAATCCATCAAAGTTGACGGCACGTCGATCAAACATACGGAGCTCATGTTATGAGTGTTTCCGCTTCGAGGGCCCGGTTGGTTTCGTGTACGAACCAACCCGTCCGAAAATAACGTATTCCAAAACCTTGAGTGTGATATACTGAAATGCCCGTCTCTATCCAAGGATGACATCTCAACTGACGGTTCGTCGATCGGAGGCTCGTAGCTCATGTTATTAGCAAAAGACCGAAAAGGGTCTGATAACGTGGGGTCTGGGCCCGGACCGACCCGGACCAACTCCCATGGGTCGGTCCAAACCGGGTCGACCCGACCCGGGTCCGGGTCCGACCCGTCCGCGCGGCCCAGCTGGCACTGGCCGGGGGGCCAGCGGGTCGGCGCGCCCGGTTACGGCCGGACGGAGCGGGGGGTGCGCTGCCCCCTGAAGGAGCCGCGACCCCGCGTGGGGATCCCCTTGCCAGCGGACGTGGTCGGCTGCCGCATCTCATCCCCTTCCAGTCCCACGCGGTCGCGGGACCGCTCCCTTCCGCCGTGCCGACATGGCGCACCGACGGGCTTCTCCATGGATCACTGGACAAGTTCCGGTGTTCGAAATAATGTGTCGTCTTCACCAATGGCCCTCCCGGGGCTCGTCCTTCCCTGCGAGGACCTCACATCACCCGTGTGGCTTGTTTCATCGTCGTCCGCCGTTTCACACGGCAAGAATGAAAGGGGCGATGGGTTCGGACTTGTTCGTTGGTGCGCACCCACCGCGTTAGCAGTTTTTAAATGTCTCACAACAAATATTTAATCATATGCCATGGGTATAAATCACAATGATTTAAAATAATCAATCCCTACCTCAACGTTTTCATCGAACGTGAGTTCGTCATGGAATTGACCATTGCGGAAGAAGAGGATCTTCATGTCGCGGAAGGGGCATCGCTGTCGTCGCAGTACACGACGTCGTGTCGATGATCTCCAAGGGTCAAAAACACACAGATTTAACTGCACCATTTAAACCCAAGATGAGGATAAAAAATTCACAAGGAATTAAAATAATTGCAATCCCCTACATCAATCGATTGTTGATCGAAGATTGTCGCGGGGAAGGAACGTCGCGGAAGGGGCGTCTTGGAAGGAGGATCGTCACGTCGCCCCATCGATCTCCGAGGATCCGACGTTCTTCGTTGCAATTCATCAGAGGTCGGTGTTCTTCGCGTTCTTCGTGTTCTTTGCAAAGAAGGATGAAGATCTCCATGACATAAAGCTTCATCCAATTCCTCTCAACAAGAAACCCTCAAGTAAACAAGTGTTGGTCTTATTTTATTACCATGACAACGATTTGAAATTCAATGTTAAGAAACGAACCATTAATTTGATGAATTAATGGTAACAACCTAACTGCCAAATAAATGAGGCATTTCTTAACTCAAAAAAAAAATGCACAATTGACATTATTGAAAAGAGGGTTTCACGGGTGCGTTACATAGAGGAAAAGAAACGGTGGGGCTCATGCGGGACCCACCTCACAAATATCCTACCAAGTGGGTAGGATATCATGGGTCCCACATTATCCTCTAAACCTGGCTAAAGTGGTGTTAAGTGGCATTAAGTGGCTTTAAGTGAAATAAAATAAAGTGTCGCATCACCTTCATTTTATTTCTTAACTTAACCCAAAAAATTAAAAACCACACCCGAGCACACGCAACTCCGGAAAAGGCATTTCAAAGAAAATACAGGTGCTGTAATTCCATCGGTGCCCTCAGAATTCGATTCCGAGCACCGTTTCAAAAGTTATGAAAACCGGCTCATCCGTTCACTGAACGTACCCGAGCCAAACTTCGGAAAATGATTCCGGGCACACTGGGCCTCAGAAATAGGTTCCGTTAGAAACTAAATTCATATAAAATTCCAAAGAAAATTAATAAAAAAAATTTCTTGAATTTTATGGGTCTTTACATCCCTCCCACCTCAGGGCTTTACGTCCCTGTAAAGATACAACATAAACTAGGGGAAAAAAGTGGGTACTGAGCTCGCATCTGAGCCTCCCGCTTCCATGTTCTCTCCTGGAGGTTGTCGTGCTGCCATCTGATACGCACTAGAGGAATCGACCATCCACGTAGGACATTCTCATGTCGATCCTCGATCTCCACCAGGACCTCTGCAAAAGTCGCCTCATCATCAACATCCATCTCCCCATGGTAATTGATATGCTTCGGGTCGTGCACGTACCTCCTCAGCTGGGATACGTGGAAGAAGTCGTGCAACAGGTGCAAATGAGGCAGTAGAGCCAGGCGATAAACCACCTCGCCAATCATGATGAGCACCTGGAATGGTCCGATGAAGCGTGGAATCAACTTTCCGCCTCGGCCAAATCTCCGTAATCGATGTCGAGGTGAGATAAGCAAGAAGACGTGGTCTCCATCCTCAAACTCTAGTGGCCTCCGCCTCCTGTCAGCATAAGACTTATACCGGCTCTGAGCTATCCTCATCCACTCCGGGATGACCTTGACCTCCTCTGTCGTGGCTTGGACCATCTCTGGTCCCACAAGTGCTGACTCCCCAGGGTCTGTCCAGCACAAAGGAGATCTGCAAGGTCGGTGGTACAACGCCTCATATGGTTCCATCACGATGGTGGAGTGGTAGCTGTTGTTGTACACAAACTCCGCCAAGGGTATGTGGTCCTCTCAACTGCGACTAATGTCGAGGACACATGCGTGGAGTATGTTCTCAAGATTCTGTATGGTCCTCTCCGTCTGACCATTTGTCTGAGGGTGAAAGGCTGTGCTTAGATATAGCTGCGTCCCGAACGCCCCTTGTAACCCCTTCCAAAGCTGGGAAGTGAATCGAGTATCTCGATCGGAGATGATAGATGGTGGCACACCGTGAAGCCGTACAATCTTATGAACATAGAGACGTCCCAAGCTCTATACTGATCCCTGCTCTCTGATGGGAAAGAAGTGAACCAAATTGGTGAGTCGGTCAACAATCACCCAAATGGAGTCGTGACCTCTGGATGTGCGTGGAAGTCCTGTCACGAAGTCCTTAGATATATCGTCTCACTTCCACTCCGGGACCTCCAAGGGTTGTACCAAGCATGTTGGTACCTGATGCTCTGCCTTCACCTGCTGGCAGGTGAGGCATCGAGAAAAGGAACTCTCCCACAACCTTCTTCATGCCCGGCCACCAGTGCTGTCGTCTGAGGTCCCGGTATATCTTCACCACTACAGGATGTACCGCTAAGGGAGAAGTGTGAAACTCTCTCATCACCTCCTCCTACAATGCAACTGATACCAAGGAACATCCTCTGAAAAAGACTTTGTGCTCTTCTCCAAAGGAAAAAACCATTAGGAGCCTGTCCTGAAGATATCTATGCACGCCTCGTCTCATAGTGGGCATCCACATGTTGTGCCTCTCTGACCTGCTGTAGTAGTGGATGGGTGACTGTGAGAGAGTGAAGGAAGGATGCTCCATCTCTATCCACGAAGGATATATTCAAATAGGCTAGTTGCTCTATCACCTCCTCACGTAGCTGAATGCTCGTCCTCCTTCTAAGAGCATCGGCTACTACGTTCCCCTTCCCAGGAGTATAGACTATCTCAAAGTCATAGTCCTGGAGGAACTCAAGCGATCGCAACTGTCTCAGGTTCAGATCCTTCTGAGAGAAGATGTACCTGAGACTCTGATGGTCATAAAATACTATAAGGCGCTCTCCCATCAGGTAGTGTCTCCATGTCTTCAGAGCGAAGACCACTGCTGCTAACTCCAGGTCATGGGTAGCGTAGTTATGCTCATGCGGCCTCAACTAACGTGATCCATAGGTGATCACCGCACGCTCCTACATCAGGACACATCCGAGTCTGGTTCCTGATGCATCGTAGTAGATTACATACCCTACTCCCTCCTCCGGCAACCTCAAGATAGGTGCGCTGGTCAATCTATGTCTCGTCTCCTGGAAGCTCTGCTGACATTTGCCTGACCACACAATGGGTTTCCACTTCTTCGTAAGAGGTGAGAGTGGTGCCGTAACTCTGGAGAAGTCCGGCACAAATCTCCGATAGTATCTAGCTAGTCCCAAGAAACTCTGCACCTCCGTCATGCTCCTGGGTTGCTCCCAAGCTAGAACTGCCTCGATCTTCATAGGATCCACTGCAACTCCCAACTCAGAGATGATGTGCCCCAAGAAGTGGACCTCATGTTTCCAGAACTGACACTTGGAGAGCTTTCCATAAAGCTGGTGCTCTCGGAGTGTGTATATTACAACCCGCTAGTGGTAGGCGTTCTCCTCCTCAGTCATCGAGTATATAAAAATGTCGTCGATGAAGACCATGACAAATCGATCGAGGTATGGCTGAAAGATCCTGTTCATGAGGCCCATTAACACTACTAGAGCGTTGGTTACGCCGAAAGGCTTAACCAAGAACTCATAGTTGCCAAACCGACATCTGGAGGTCGTCCTCTGCACGTCCTCGTCCCAAACTCTAAGCAGATGATAGCCTGACCTGAGGTCTATCTTTGAGAACCACTGTGCTCCCTTGAGCTGATCAAAGAGCTCATCAATCCTCGGTAGCGGATACTTTTTCCTCACTATCACCTGGTTCAGGCGACGACGGTCGACACACAGTCGCAAACTCCCGTCCTCCTTCTTGGAGAACAATATCGGGGAAGCCCAAGGTGAAACACTGGGTCAGATTAAACCCTTCCCCTGCAAGTCCTCCAACGGTACTTGTAGCTCTCAATGCTCGGCGGGAGCCATCTGATATGCTGGAGTTGATATCGGGGCTGTCCCGGGGTAAAAATCAATATAAAAGTCTACATCTCAGCGAGGAGGTAGTCCTGAACATTGTCGGAAAAGACGTCTTCATACTGATCCACCGCTGCAGGAAAACTAGGACTCCTCACGTCAACTGTTCCTAGGATGAGGCTAGAGAACTGATGGTTTATGGGCTTTCCTCTCCTCTGCGAAAGTCCATCCTATGCTGCGAAGGCTCCCTTCTCGCCAGGGAAGGTGAACCTGCTCCCGTCCGTGCGTACACATCGCACCTTGCACCTAATACAGTCGATCTGAGGATGGAATGTAGATAACCAATCTATGCCCAAGATGACATCATAAGGCCTCGACGTTGCTACAAGAAGATCACAGCCGAAGCTCTCACCTCCTAGAGTATGCTCACACCGCCGGCACCAGTGTGTAATCAATGAGTCTGCTCTCGTATGAGTCTCTAGCTGTAAGGATCGATCCAACGGCATTGTCGGAATCACCGAGCTCCGAACAAGGGCAGCGTCTATGAAAGAGTGACTCGCTCCTGTGTCTAAAATAACTACAGAAAGGGTGGAATAGACATAGATAGTACCTTGAATCATCTTAGGTGCGCCGTGGTCATAGGCCTCCGCTGCCCGGAGCTGTGCCGGTCTCTGCCTGCCAGCTCCCTGTGGCTGGGGTGGACCTACTGGTGGTGGTGGTTATAGAGCCTCAAAGCGTCGCCCATCACCTGCTGCTCGGACAACTCCTCTTCCTCATCCACCTGCTCCCTGCGGACCACCATGGTCGACCCTCTACCTCTTCATAGGTGGCCCCTCAACCATCTGCTAATACTCGGCATAGTGGGTCGGGCAGTCACGAGCCATGTGGCCCTACCCGCCGCATGTGTAGAACTGCCTGCCTCTCGAAAGACTGGCTCCACACTATGTTCCCCACAATACTGAGCCAGTGCCCTGAGGTCATATACCTGAGGGTCTGGTCTACCTGGACCCATGAGTCATCCGAAGACTGCCTGCTGTGGAGGACTCTACTATGTGTCTCCCCGCAGTAGGTCTCACTACTGATGAAGGCTCAGCAAGGAAGCTCTCGATCAAAAGGGCTCTCTCCCGTACTCATGCCTAAGTCGGAATGCTGAGGAGGATCAGTGATGCCCTGATCTCATGTCTCAATCCCTGCTCAAAGGTCCGATACTGGAAGAATGGGTCCCGTACCATGTCTGTCGAGTAGCCCGAGATATCGATAAATCTCGCCGAGTATTGGGCGACCGTCAAGCTGCCCTGCCACAGCTGAAGAAGTTCCTCGATGCATACCCCATGGAGGGTGGCTGGGATGAACTCCGAGTGGAAGAGGCTCTCAAAGTCTGTCCAGATGAGAGATGCCTCATCGTACACCTGGAGCATCAAGCTCCACCATCGGCCCGCTGCTACGTGTAGTAGGCTCACTATGAGGATCACCATGAGGTCTGCTGGTGTCCTCAATAACCTTAAAACTCGTATAACTACCTCCAGCTAGTCCTCGGATGCCTGGGGGTCTGCCTCCCCGCAGAACCTTGGCGGTCGCTGGCGCTGGAACTCGTGCAGTGCACTAAGACGACGTACATCGTTAGCGGCTGGGGCTGGAAGCATCGGTGGCTCAGTGGGTAGAGGTGCCACCGGTGCCTTAGTTGTCAAAGGGCTCTATACCGAGGCCTCGTCGCTCGGTGGGCTGTCGTCACGCTCAACTGTCGGAACCCTAGATGGCTGCCGTCATGGGGCCATCCTAAAAAGGAAACTGTTGTACCACGGTCAAAAAATTATACCTGGTGAGCTGACACAAAGTAATGATAAAGAAAACATGAAACACACATGCAATCAATGTTTTCATTCATTAAGTCGAAAATAAGAAGTCATGGTCCTGGTGTACGGATACGTCGGCTGCCGCACCAACATTGGACTCCCTAAACTGATAACCACACCCAATACACTTAACACTATTGCTTCACATAGAAAAAGTTTAGAGTCCAAAGTCTGTGGTAGAACCGAACTCCTCTAATATCAATTTGTCACGACCCGTCCTCGGGGCTCGTGTCGTGACTACCCCAAGCCCACCTTCCATAGGCCAGGGGCTGGCGACTAGCACCAAGGTGTAATTCCTGGTAAAAAGGGAAGGAATTTTCATTTGTAATATAAACAAACACCATAGAGAAATAAAGCAATAGAAGTAAACACTATGTAAAAATTGGGTACAACAGTAAGTGCGGAAAAGTAAGTGGGCCAGTATACAAACCCAAACAGAAATTAAAGTACAACTAGAAAGGGAAAAACAGCAACTGAAAAGTAAAGCCGCAACGTCGAGACGTCCACTGGAAGTCCCACCTGAATGGTGAGTACAAATAGCCTCCACACCTCCTCGAGTCCAACCGTCCACTCCGAGTATGTCTCGCCCAGTGGTCCACCTCCGGGTACCGACCTGCACTGTATGCCTCAACCACGATCAGCCCTATCCGTCATCTATAACCAACACAACGTAGTGCGGGCATAGCCCGTGCAGGGGTGAGTATAAGCTACACAGTAGGGACCCCGAGACCCCCGAAGGTCTCCCAGAATCCACAAAGGGTAAAGCACAAAGGAAAGATACAATCACGAAGTAACATCCGACACTGCTTAGGTATATGCTCATACATATACCAAAGTCATCAATTCCAGTATGCTCCAACTACTTAGCTCATGTACAACCCAGTCCACACAGGAAAGAAAAACGTAAATCCACACAGGATAGCATAACACAATCCACACAGGAAAGAGAAACAGGATTCAGCTCACACAGGTATACTTCTTCGTATGACAATAGAGATGATCATATATATCTACTGATTCATTTTAGCCATCAGACCCACTAAGGATCGATAGGTACTAACCCCCGCAATGACCCACAAAGGATCTAACCCACATAGGATCGATAGGTAACTAACCCCCGCAATGACTCACAAAGGATCTGACCCACACAGGATCGATAGGTAACTAACCCCCGCAAAGACCCACACAGGATCAGACCCACACAGGATCTATAGGCGTTGGCCCACACAGGACCGCTGAGCACTGACCCACACATGATCAGACCCACACATGATCGGTAGCACTGATCCACAAAGGATAGCTGAGTGTTGTAGTCGTCGCCGTCGAATCCACTGAGGATATATGTATAGTCGTAGTCGTAGTCACAGCCAGCTATAGGGTTCTCACATACAACAAACTTGTTCGGGAGGGTCAGATCCACGAGCTGAGAGGCTGATAAGTCAACTGACACAATTTCCGGAGTTTATGTATCCAAAAGTTCCATATCTTCAACAGGAACTCAACGTCGCAGACAGCGCGTCAATCGGACGCCCGGTCTGAGAGTTATTGGCTTTTTCGTCTCTGGGGCCCGGTTGGTTTTTAAGTCAAAACCAACATGACCATTCTCCACCTATGTCCAAACCTCGGGCGGTTTAAGCCAAAAAATCTGTCTCACTAAGAGGAGTCCATCAAAGTTGATGGCACGTCGATTAGACGTCTGAAGCTCAACTAATTAGTGTTTCCGCTCCGAGGGCCCGATTGGTTTCCTGTACGAACCAACCCGGCCGAACACAAAGTATTCCGAAACCTTGAGTAAGATATACCGAAATGACCATCTCGATACAAGGATCACATCGCAATTGATGGTGCGTCAATCAAAGGCCCGTAGGTCAAGTTATGAGAAAAAGACCAAAAAGGATCTGATAATGGGGGTTCTGGGCCCGGACCGACCCTGCCCAACCCCCTTGGGTCGGCCCGAACCGGGTCGACCCAACCCGGGTCTAGGTCCGACCCGGCTGGGCATGACCCGGCCCAGCCTTCGCGGCTCGGCTCGGCCCGGCTGGGGTGCGACCCGGTTGGCGCTGGCCGGGGGGCCAGCGTGTCAGCTCGGCTGGTTACGGCCGAGCGGAGCGGGGCTCGCGCTGCCCCCGCGTAAAGGAGTTGCGGCCCCACGTGGGCCCCCCCTTGCCAGCGGACGCGGCCTGCTGCCGCATCCCATCCCCCTTCGGTCCCGCGCGGTCGTGGGACCGAGCCCTGCCGCCGCGGCTTCAGCCGCGATGGCTATTTCTGGTGGCACGCCGGCGGGCTGCTCCGCAGACCACCGGACGAGTTCTGGTGGTCAAAAAAACACATCGTCTTCACCAATGGCCCTCCCGGGGACTGTCCTTCTCTACGAGGACCTCACATCGCCTGTGCGACTTGTTTCGTCGTCGTCCACCGTTTCACACACCAATAACTAAAGGGGCGGTGGGTTCAGACTTTTCGTTGGTCTGCACCCACCGCGTTAGCTGTTTTTAAAAGTCTCACAACAAATATTTAATCATACGCCGCGGGTATAAATCACAATGATTTAAAATAATCAACCCCTACCTCAACATTGTCGTCAAATGTGAGTTGTTCACGGAATTGACCATCTCAAATGAAGAGGGTCGTCGTGTCGTGGAAGGGGCATCGATGTCGTCGTGGTACACGAAGTCACATCAACGATCTCCGAGGGATAAAAACATACAGATTTAACTGCACCATTTAATCCCAAGTTGAGGATAAAAAAATTCACGAGGAATTAAAATAACCGCAATCCCCTACCTCAATCTATTGTTGATCGAAGATTGTCGCTGGGAAGGAACATCGCGGAAGGAGCTTCACAGAAGGAGGATCATCACATCGCGGCATCGATCTCTGAGGATCTGGCATTCTTCGTCGCCCTACGTCGGAGGCCGGTATTCTTCACGTTCTTCGCGTTCTTCACAAAGAATGATGAAGATCTCCAAGACATAGAGCTTCCTCCAATTTCTCTCAACACGCAACCCTCAAGTAAACATGTGTTGGTCTTATTTTATTCCCATGCCAATGATTTGAAATTCAATGTTAAGAAAAAAACCATTATTTTGATGAATTAATGGTAACGATTTAACTGCCCAATAAATGAGGCGTTTTTTAACTGAAAAATATGAACGGTTTACTCTATTTAAAAGAGGTTTTCGCGGGTGCATTACATAGAGGAAAAGAAACGGTGGGGGTCATGCGGGACCCACCTCACAAATATCCTACAAAGTGGGTAGGATATCGTGGGTCCCACATTACCCGCTTAACCGGGCTTAAGTGGCTTTAAGTGGCTTTAAGTGGATTTAAGTGAAATAAAATAAAGTAACACATCACCTTTATTTTATTTCATAACTTAACCCCCAAAATTTAAAACCACACATGAGAAAACACAACTCCAGTAAAGGTGTTTATAAGAAAATACCGGCACTGTGATTCCATCGGTGCCCTCAGAATTCGATTCTGAGCACCGATTCAAAAGTTAGAGAAACAAGCTCATTTTTTCACTAAACGTACATGAGCCAAACATCGGAAAATGATTCCAGGCACACCAGGCCTCGGAATCAGGTGCCGTCAGAAACTGCGTTCATGTAAAATTCCAAAGAAAATTAAGAAACAAAATTTCCTTGAAATTTACAGGTCTTTACACTGGCCCATCCACCTCAAAAAAAAGTGCCCATTCCCCAATGTACGGACCAGACTGGCACAGGGTGTATTCACGTCCTCACCACATGACGTTAAACTGCTTGGAGTTCGTCCTTACTGCGTGACCATAATATCCACAGGATGATGAAGAATTAATAATGCACCTCCCCCTGTGTATGGACCATACCTACATGGGGTGTGATCATCATCCTAACCACATGACGATTAATCTTTATAGATTCTGTCCTCACTACATGACGTTAAACTGCGTTGATTACAGAGAACTACGTATGACTTGATTCCGGCACTCACAAGATACGTAGAAATTCTAGGATCCCCAATCATGGCCTAGACCATCAAAATTAAGAATTCCTAATTTCCCCCATATAGACAAGTCCTGCACGGGGTGTACTTCTCGTCCATACCGCACGACGTTAAACTGCACGGACAATGAAGTTAAAAATTCCCCTTCCCCCATGTATGGACCAGACCTACACATGGTGTATATCTTCATCCTTACCGCATGACATTAAACTTCATGGATGTTGTCTCCACCGCACGACGTTAAACTGCGCATACCCCTTTTTTTCTTTCATGGCGGGTCACCTTCTTCCTTACTGCATGACGTTAAACTGCATTGAGTTTTTCCTCCCCGCATGACGTTAAACTGCACAGACTTCATCGCAACCCACCCAGGACACATGGAGATACGAGATGGATATACTCCTTGCACATTTGGATACATCCTTTTCGTTCATCGGACTCCATGACCCAGATAATTATGGATCTTCATCACCACTCATGGCCCTCAGAGGTGGAATGTTATTGACCTGTGGACACCTTTGTATGACTATGAATACCATGCCCTCAGTGGCTCTGCATAATGATAGCCCCTTGTTCGCCAATAAAAGGCAATATTTCCACAGGTGACACTCTTCCAAGCTCCATACGCTTACCAGCCTCAGACCCCCCAGATCATATCTCTTGATCCAGAAGTTTATGGTGAAGTGGTTTACAAGGACATTCCCCTTTTCACATTCGGTTGTTGCTAGGTTTTCCCAATCTGGCTAGCCTGTGTGTCCACTAGTGGTTCACATAGAAACCTCCATCAACAAGAATCAAGCCAGGACTAGTCTACGTTGTCTCAATGTACAATTGTGGTAAATATGTTTCTTGTATACCCGAACACCATTATCCCCACATGCCGAACTCTGCACTGAGAGAAATCATGGATTATCTTAATCATTCAAGGCCATCGGAAGTGGAATGTTATTGCTGACATGTCCATTCATTCCCCTGCAGAATAAAAGAGTTTGTGGCCAGAAAATCGCAGATCCTCATAAACACTAATGGACAGACATTCCCCTGCCGAATGAAAGACTTTGTGGCCCGGACAATCACATATCCTCATAAACACTCATGGCCATTAGAAGTGGAATGTTATTGACCCTTGGACACGTTTGTAGGACTATAAATACCATGGCATCAACGACTCTTCATAATGATAGCCCCTGGCTCTTCCATCAAAGTCAATATTTTCACAGGCGGTACTTCTCCGAGCTCTGTACGTTTACCTGCCTCAGAGCCCCCATATCACCTTTCCTAAGTTGAGAATCCCCAAAACCATGATTTACACCATCAACCCCCCTTCCATATCTGGAGAATGTTGAGGTATTCAATCCCAGTTTTATTTTGATGAAGATCAACCTTTGTAATAATGCCCCCCCGTCCTCTCTGCATGACGTCAAACTCCACGGAAATCCTTAAAGATATCATCATCTATACCGCATGACGCCCAACTACATAGAATCCATCCTCACTGCATGACGTTAAACTACATAGAAACCTTTAAAAAATTCCCCCTGTCCTCACAACGTGACGTTAAACTACACGACAACCATTAATTATTCTCCTCATCCTTACTGCATGACGTTAAACTGCATGGTCGAAACTATCACGAGGTATGTAAGAAATAGTGGCTTTTCTCTGTCTTGTAGTACACGGGTCAGACCTGCACGAACCACCTCCTCACACCAACATGAGAAAGAATTACATTACCTGTTATCAGGAAGTTTATTCTAGATATTTCCCCCTTATTCAGACACCCTCTCATCATAAACTATACTCTGTACATAGAAAAAGCCAGACTCTCATAAGCCACCCCTGGTGGTTCCAATTCTCAACTCCCCAAATGTTGCTCAGCTATCAGAAGTGGATAGTATTTGAATTAATGACACCTTTGTATGACTATTCATACCATGCACTCAGTGGCTCTGCATATTGATTTCCTCTGGCCCGTCTAACAAAGGCATGATTTCCTTAGGTGATGCTTCTTTCCGTACACCTCTTTTTCTCTGAGCCCCCATTTCTATCCAAGGATTCGGAAACCCTATGAGCTACATATTACCATCCTCTTTCACAATCCTACTTGAATGTGGATAAATGTATTTGATGAGATCACTGAGAACCAAAAGAAGTCGTTCCATTTCAGATAATGTCCCAGCTGCATGACTTTAAACTGCGTCAATCCTCAACCATCCCTTACACTAACTAAACGTGTAGGGGGTGGTCTCCGGACCATGATCCTGATTAGTACAGACGTTCAAAAAACCCTTCCAGATGTCACACTCCCCTTCTGAGCCACCACTGGTGGTTTTCATACCATTCCATTCCACCCACCATGGTTTCTCTAAGTCGGACTTACATGAAGTACCATGGCCATCAGAAATGGATAAGTCTTTGACATAAGGAAACCTTGGTATGACTATGCATGCCATGACCTTAGCGGATCTGCATATTTATTTCCCCTAGCCCGTCTACCAAAGGCAAGTTTTTTTAGCCAATGCTCTTCTAACCTCTGTACGCTGACACAACTCCCATGCCTTGAGACATTCCCTGCAAGCCGCTCAAATCCAAATATGTTTCCCCCCACATGCATCTGAAGGGAATTAAGAAATCCTTTAATCAGTTGAACCCTATTGGGGCCCTCGCCCCACCATATTTTGTCAAAGCTGTTTAACCTAAAACATCAGTGATGATGGTATTGTCAGTAGAACTTTAAACCGCTCAAAGAAGAAAGAGGCACAAATCCTATTAGGCCGAAAACATAAAAAGGGTGACATAAGAAAAATTCGGGTTACACCCGCTGGGTCCACAATAATGTGCCCAGAAAAAATACGGGCATTAAAAGAAGAAAAAGAAAAAAAATTTGTATGGCTTTCATATAAAACCCTAGCAATAGTCAGACTACGCTCGCTGGATCCCATGGTCTAGAAAAATATTTGAGCTTGTTTTCCTATGTTATGATTAGTTTTGATTCAGTGAATATTTCTTTTCACAAAAATTGTTCTAACTAACAATCAAATTCCATATCACCGAGTGATTGATGGAGACTATATTTCATTCAAAATAAGAGAAAAGATGACGTCCACAAAGCTGTGGTTTCTCGTTTATACAAAAAAAAAATAAAGGGGGAAAGAGGGGTAAGTGAAACAGGGGATAAAAAAGTATCTCTGATAGTTATAAAGGAGTCTGACATTCTCTCCCCACCAGATTAGCGACTCCGTGGCGAAGGTCGTCGCATGATTGTTCCAACACTGCCTTCTCCCTGGTCTCAGCCTCAGCCACCAGACGGATACGCTCTACTGTGGTTTGGAGATATTTGATCCCTTTTCTGGTGACTTCATGATGGCCAATCATAGCTGATAACTGATCCCTCAGCATCATGGCTCATTCCTTGCATGGATTCAACTCGAAGGATAGCATGGCCGCCTGATCTCGGGAGATCGCCTCTCATGATATCAGTTGGTGGAGATTTTTTGTGGTTTCCTACAAGGTTCAGGCCCCGCAATGAGTGGTCTCTAAGTGAGAGAGCGTGAATTCACAAGTGAAAGCTTCCTCGCGTTCCATGACAATATGAAATGCAAGAGAATTGACGTTCCGATAGTCAAAGACACCCGACCCCAAACCCATGAAGAGCTGATGAAGAGCTTCAGTTTTCGTTTCCATTTCGGCTAAGGAGGTGTCAGTGATGATCTCACAGATTCGGGGCTAGGACCACCTGCACACTTCCCTATGGTCCTCCAAGATGTGAGGATCATTGGTATCCTATCTGGATGACACGAGAATAATGCTTGGCATGGCAGCCCGCACAGATGTGTGTTCACTAGACGTTGGCTCTGAAGATGGAATGTCTGGAGCTCCTAACCCTAGTTCCGGCTTGGGGACCATGTTTCTAAGCCTGATATTGACTGGCGAATCCTCCAGAATGGTCTCACTGGGACCCAAAACCACAGGGTCATCCTCATCCACACACAAGAAGGATGATCTTTCCCGAACTGCGGCCACCATTGGTTCAGGAGAGGAAAGATCTCTGAATCGCTTTGATCGGCGAGCCATTAGTCAGTCCTCCCTTGAAACTAATGAGGAAGGTGTAGTGGACGCGGAAGCCACCATACCTACGGGTTTGGGAGTCTGCTGGAAATACTTCCCTAGGATCCCGTCAGGATAGTATTTTACCCATTTCATTGCATATTCCAGGGAAAGGTCGGATGTCGTGCCTGTATCAGGAAGGGGAACGCCTGCGTCAGATCCCTCCCAAGTCAGCATCAGCCACCACTGACGAAGTATGGATGGATGTAGTCCTTGGGACCGAGGAGGATGAAGGGAAGCATGGACTTGCATGCACCTAAACTGGTGAAAAAACCGATATCGGACGTAAAGCTCGCACAAAGAGATGCCGTCAATCCGTATAGGCAAAAAACCATCCCGCAGGGAGACCATGTAAGAGCGTTCCTCCAACCTCCCCCAGCAGTTGTCAACTAAGACGCTATATGCGGTGGGGTATTGAGTGAAGATGATCTGGGAGAAGTCTCTCAAGATCTCGAGGACTTCGCTAGAGTTTAGAGCTTTCAAGCGAACTCTGGCTATATACAGTAGGGTAGGCCGAAAGGTAGGAAGTAGGATGGCTGTGTTGTGACGATACTTATAACAACGATAGTGATCCACCACCCAGCCATACAAAAATTGAAATGGCCCACTTAAACGGTAGGGTGACCCGCCCACCTGCATGTGCCTCGGTAGCTCGCAGATACGGGCCAATGTGGGAACAGTTAAATTCACCAAGAGACCCTTTTCTAACTCGGCCTCCACCATCAGAGTGCATGCCCAGACACCGAGGTTAACTTCCTGGGAATGAAATAGCCATCCGCTCAAAAACCTAGCAAACATACCGGTCAACCGGAGCATAGGCGACACACCAGGGCGAGCCTCGTAACCCCATGAAAGGGAGTCGCCTGCTTCTAGAACCGCCCAGTAAGAACCTTGAATGGGTTGTGACTACTGGGAAGGATGGGTCCTGGGATGCTTAATCTTCAGCGTAGGACCATTGGTGTTTAGAAATAACTCTATCCAAATGATATAACGAAAAAGTGATCGGGCACGCAAGTCCTGACCCGGTGACTGCTCCGCTATGGTCAGTGTAGCATCCTGCCTTTTTATCACATAAACTTTCATTACATTCTACAAAACCGAGGATCTTTAAGGTTTAGTTTCTTGGAAACCGGGAACATAAAACATTCTTCTTAAACACTTGAAAGGCTTCTCATCATGTAAATCCTCGGTTCTTACTAAATCTCATAACCTGGGGACATACATCAAAAGAAAGGGTGTGCAGAAGGCCCAGTAAGGGAAACAAGAGAAAAATTTTACATGTGAACTTGAGATACTTCAATAAGGTAATGAAAATAACTTTAAGGCATGATAAAGAAATCATGAGATATATCATAATAATAATAACATTTTTCATAACTTGAATATGTGACTACAACTAATATTGAAAAAAATTTATTTTCACCAAGGTCCATTCCCAAAGTGTCCTTAAAAATTACCAAGGTTATTTACCAAGGTATCATTCTATAAAGTCATCTTTAGAGATTAAGTATTTACCCAATGCATTACAGAACTATCTGGGCTCCCCATTGGCATGTCATTATTATCATGTGAGCCACATATATCATCATCAATAATTTCATAAACAACCCATATAGCATAAAAGAAATGGGTTTCATTTCATAATCATAACGTTTTAAAAACTGCTTTGAAGACATGATCTTTATGTCACTTTAAACCCACGGAAAAGGGAAAGTGGGTTTCATGTATGTAAATCACAGAATTTAAAATAAAACATTTTGATATATATGTGAATACCCCTATAGAAATAAGATCTTTTAGTATTCACTTAATAACCTAAAATAATTTTGAGATAAAGAGGGAGGCATTTTGAGACAAAAACTATGCAGTATATTGTCTACGGTATATGGTTTTAGAAAACATTGAAAGGATAGGGGACATGGGTCACCCACTCAAAAATGATACATAAAAAAGTAGGGGAACATAATATATAGTATTTAAGAACATGGTAATGAAATTTTAATGATATAACATATGAAACGAAGAACTTGAAAGGAAGACAAAAATAAGATTTCTCTTATGAGAATTCGGCACCATAATAGCATCACTTAAAACTTCCAAAAATGGATTGATGAGATCAAATAGGGTCTCGCATCATATGAACATAAGTGATAAGTATGATAGATATAGAGATCATAACCCAACATGATAAAAAGGTACTTGAAAGACTTGACATGAAAGTAGATCTCGAAAACGAGAAGGGTGAAAGAACCCCTTAGAAATTTGGCAGCCTAACGGCGTCACATAAATTTCAACCAAAAATGAATTGATGAGAACAAATAGGTACTCTCATAATATGAACATAAAATATCAGTATGATATATTTAGATATCATACCCCAACATAATAAAAAGGAACATGAAAAACATGACATGGAATTAGAATTTTGAAAAATGAGAAAGGTGAAATAACCACTTAAAAATTTGGCAGCCTAATGGCATCACTTAAAACATCAAAATACTGAATTGAAGAGATCAAATGTGGTATCTCATCATATGATCATAAAAGATCAGTATGATAAATTTAGAGATCATACCCCAACATAATAAAAAGGAACATGAAATAATTTACACGAAAATATATCTTGAAAAATGAGAAGGGAGAAAGAATCTATCAGTTTGAACTTCTCGCAAAGGCGATTCTGCTCTAGCTTCACACGATGAAGTTCATCATGGGTTTTGTCCAGAGCAAAGCCCAGTGGTGCTACCTCCTTCCCAAGTTCTGTTAGATGGGTTCGATCGGTCCAGGACTACTGGGTGAGGCCATCGAATCTTCATTTCTATATTAATTATCCATGATTACTTGTATTTAGAGACAATAATCAAAACGATTACTTTCCAGTGGTCATATTGAAAAATAGTCATATAAAAGTCAAAACCCAATGGTCTCATTTTCATTATACTCATGTTATCAAATGAAACATTTTTTTTGAGTATAAAAATAAAATAAAATAACACATAAAATTAGGAAACAATATTTATTCAAAATTTCGGGTCGTTACAGTCAGCAACTCTTTCGCCAAAAAAGGCACATGTTCAACGTCTTCCCATGTATCAGGAGTGGGGAAAATAATTCGTCACACATCTTGCCAGTAATCGGCAGTCCTTCTATCTGGTAGATGTCCCACAAACTACTGTCGACTTCACCGTGGGAAAGGTTGAATGTATCAGTACTTGAACACCAACGGCTGAACAGGTCGGGCCAGATCAAAGATGGTGGGTAGATAGAAAATTGGGAAGCCCACACTGCGGAGTATAGGTTGATAGATTCCATAGAATCGGGAGACTCCCGACAATGGTGATGTACCCAAAAATCCCAAGCCCAATCATTTGAGAAGAGCCCGCCGGACCCAAGATCCCACCTGGGAACCCACCTCGCATCAGGATCCCTTCGAGAAATATTAATAATAGAAGGGAAGTCCTTAAGGGCAGCCCTTTGAGAAAAGTATTCAGCGCACTGATCGCTTTGGGTCTAGATAGAGCCCCTCATAATAGATGTGTCTTTCAGACCAAAATTAGAGATTATCTCCCCGGATTGGGTAATGTTTTCCTGAATGTATTTTGAAGGCGCTTCCCGGAAAGGAGAAGGGAGACCAGTGAAAGTAGGGGGGATAGGGACGTCATCTTGGAGACCGAAGCCGTAGTGAGGGAGACGATTATATAATGGATAACTCGGAATCTCTAGAGAGAGCAGGTTCTTCAATGCACCGTCATCAGAATGATGGACCGGCTAGGGTCCCTTGTGATGCTCTCCGCTCTGTGAATCATAGATGAACGTCTCTATGAGGAAGTGGAGAGTGGATCTGCAGTACGCCTCCGTGTAGAATGAGGGGGAACCATATTTTCTCCCTGCACAATGAGAGCCAACAATTGGTTAGTCCGGAAAATAAAATTATGGGCAGGATTAACCAAAATGAATGGGTAAGGAGCCTTCAAAACCAAAACCACAAGGAGGCCTTAGAGGATTGTTCATGATGTCGCCATCCCGTGAAGCAGCCCATCGTGAAATCAGTCCCTGAAGCCCTGGCCCACGGTGTATTAGCCAGGAAGCCACGAACCATGTCGCTCTGCAGAAATTCCATCCCAAGTTTATTCAGATGATTCAAATACTTTTTAATGTTCAAGAGATGTTTATTCCACGGAGCATCGAAACCGTGAAGCAAGTTCGTCTGCAACTCGTCATCACTTACTTTTTAATTAATTAAGATTAATGGTTCGTGGTTCGATTTTTGGTTCGCAGATGAAGGTGACTGCGAAGAAGAAATGGGTCGCGGAAGTTACTGCCGGTTCGCGGACGAGGCACTTCGCGAAGGAGCAATCATGCGGAGGAGAAGGAGCTCTGGTTTTCGAATAATTCAGTAATGGACAAGTGAGGGATCTCCATATTTATAGGCATGGTCCCCTATCGGTTACACATTTCTACCGCAAGCCATCTTAGTTTTAGGACCTCTTATCATCGGAATGGCCTCCTCTTCGTTCCGATCTGACCCCATTCCGTTGGGGGGCATTTGTAGGGTCCTAAAAAATACATTTAGGAAATTCTACCCAAAATCCCCCAATAGAATTGGGGGAAAATAATCCAATAGGAGACACAACAGACCAGCCCGTGAAACAGTCCAGGGAAGAACAACGTGGACAGATGCCGTGAGGCACCCCCTTCACGAACCATTGTCGTTCGCGAAATGGAGGCAGAGAGGCTCCGTGGTTATGAGGTAGGATGGACGCTAGTCTGGTTCAACATCACAAAAAACCCCACCTGTGGACCGCGTCGACCGGCTCAAGCCACACCCGCTGTCGTTCATGGAATGGAGGCGGAACCCCCCAAAGCCGTAGAACACCCCATGTGTTGGCCTCGTGGGCGAGGGGAGTGATCAATACCGACCGCAAATCATGGAGTGAGCAAGTCAGCTGTGAACCGAGTATTTGGTTATGGGCCTCCGCAAAAGGTGCTTCATGGCCACAGATACATTCCTTTCGCCACTATGTAAAAGGAGACCAAGGGGAAAGAAGAAATAATCAGATAACTGGAATCAGATTAGAAGGGATACAAGATTGGTTGAAGGAAGGCTTCAGATTTCGCAAACAACAAAATTACCATCTGTGAACTACATCTGGTATATGAATTAAGAAGGAATTGGAAAAAGCATAATAATTTGGTGAACCGCGAACATAAAATAAAAAAAAAATCAGAACCACGAACCATACCACCTCCGCGGATGACTTCCTCGTGGACCAGGGAGTTTATGCTTCTTTTACCATCCATCATACCACATAACACCCTCCCCCGCGGACGAATCCCCGACCGACGAGCCTCCGATCAGTGATGCCCTTGGCCGCCGATGCCCGCCTAGAATACTCCGTGAACCACCCAGGTTCACGGATTGAACCCGAAGCCATGAAATACCTTAGTTCGTGGATTGAACCTGATGCCGCGAACAACCATGGTTTGCAGATTGTACCAGAAACCGCGAGCCACCTTGGTTCGCGGGACGTCGATCAGTCTGCAGACCACCCTGGTTTGTGGATGGCTTCTCCTGCCGCGTGGCACTTCCCCATGCGAAGGGCGCCTCTACGCATACCTCTCAGTGGCCTGACAAATAATTCAGTGTTCTCATTTTGAGTCTAGGTAAAATCCTCCTCATCCATCCAGGTCTTCCGAGGATCCTTCATCGGCCTCTTCATCGGCCTCGAGCCAAGGCCTCCATCAGAGCCACCAGATCCGAATGGTATAACTTTCATGTGCATCATCGCGCCATTTTGAGTTCACATACCCACGGTAAACAGGGGAAAAGGGGTTTCCCCGACCCTTGAGATGATTTCCGAAGAATTCTTGGGTTCACATTCCCACGGTAATGTGGAGTCTGAGTTCAGGAATCCCTTTTCTGCCCCTCCACTTGTTGGGGGTTCCTCGAAGATGGTAAAATACCCATCGGAAGGAAGCCCTCGTGCACTGCAAGAGAGCAGACGGAAACAGGAGCACCCCCTTTCCCTCTCCCAGTGGGCTTTGTTTCCCCAAGCATCCATCTCGGAGTAAGCTCCGACCTTTTGGGCCTCCTTAGTGTGTAATCCCAAATTCATCACCCTGGGCCACCTTCATGTGTAAGCCCCACTCCGCTTCTCATGGACGCACTTGTCACAACATGATTGCCTGGTCCCTGTTGCCTCTTATTTCTCACACCAAGCATGAATCACGTGGGCTTAGAGTAAGCATCGACCATGACTTCATCCTATGGGCCTCCTCAGAGTGTAATCCACAACCAATCATTCTGGGTTGCCCCAGAGCGTAATCCCCAAGCCAAAGCAAACTACGGGGACTTTGATCCAAGTAAATTCATGGTATGCACGGAGCCTCCATGAGGCTCAAGCCCACCACTCGATTTTTTCCTCACGTCAGGTTCCACCCTCGTCCAACATGACTTTAAATTGTTTATACAAACTACGTGGACTTTGATCCCTGCCTCCTAGACAGGGTACGTAGGAAGCCTCTATGAAGATCAAGACCACCACCCATCAGACCACCTGGTCTCTCTTCACATTGTTTCCTCGTAAACTATCCGAACTAAGTGGACATTGATCCATAATTCCTAAGTAGGGTATGTAGGAAGCCTCCTTGAGGTTCAAGCCAAACAGCCAATCGATCTGACCATCTCCACATCAGTTCACTACAACACTCCTAGTGCTGCCTCAAGCGAGTTCCAGCCCTTCGGGGTCATTAATCCAATGAGGGATGCTAAACCTCAGGCATAAATGATTCCGAACCCCTGGGTCCAGTTGGATGTTTCCCACCAGGGTTGAATTTGTGGATAATATGTTTGGGTATAAACCAACGATTCATGAACATATGAATACGTCTTTAATCTACAAGAGAGTCCCGAAATAGGCAATAATTCCCCCCAAAAGGGTTTGATGAGCCCAAAATTCCATCCTCTCGACCAATCCGAGTTCTTAAGAGTCCCTAGTCAGACCATCCTGCGGACACCTGCCTTGGGAAAGTAGGTCCATCAAACATTGGATACGGAGCTGTTGGGAGATTCGTGGCCAAAAACCAAAGAACAAAACAATGTTACAATGAATATTTTAATTATTTTTAGGATTAATTTATTTCCATCACTCCATTATAGTCATTGAAGACCATTATTCCCATGAAATGAATTTATTCTTATATAAAAAATTAACTTTAATATAATATGTTAGATGAGAGGATAGGTGGTTAGGATTAGTATGTTATTTTTGGGTGGATTATTTTGCAACAAAAAGAAATATTATATATTTACGACCTGATTGTGAGTGCATCCAATATCCTATTATGGGACTAGTTTTCTATCATTCAACATTTTAATAAAAAAAATATAGTAGAATTAAATATTGAATTATAGGTTCTCCGTAATTTTTTTATTAAATCTTGATGGTTCTGGTTTATAAAAATAATATGGAACTTTGTAAATTTTCCATTAACCAACGAGGAAAAGGTGTTTTGGATTTGGGATCAAGACCATGAGAGGGAATATTATGTATCCCTAAATGTTGAATAAATACCCAGTTTTTTTCGGTTCCAAATAAGATGAAACACCATAACTCATAAAGAAATGTTACAAAAAAATTATATATATTTTAACATTATGTGGAAAGAACAATAATGGTTGTCATACAATACAATGGATAGTGTTAAAAAGTATACATGAGTGACCATTTCTTTTAATTCTTGTATATTGATAACAAGAAATTAAAAGCAATTTTATGGATTTATACCTAAATGGAGAACCATTTTTTCTTCCTCATTTTATTCTATGGGGGAATATATTTTTCAGAATATTTTGGGAGAGTAATGATTATGATATTTGGGTTTGAATCTAAAATTGGAATCCTATATATCCCAGAACATTGAGTATTTATTTCAACATAGTTCAATTAGAATATTTTATTGTCACATTTCTGGATTGGTCGATGTAGTTTGACAACATGATATAACAAAATGTAATATATAGCTTGTTTCCATGAAATAAATCAATTCACCTGATACCATGGATTCATCTCAAAATTTATAACCAAATAGTAATATCATCTTATATTCATTAGAAAGTCATTTCTTATTTAGGAAAAATTATAGATGGTATATCATGAAAGATAAGATAATGAAATAGTGGATTGAGTGGGGTGGGGGATATCCTAGAGTTACCACAAATCCTAGTAAAAAGGGGGAAACAAAAAAATGATAATCTCGGATTAAAAATGAACTTCCTTCTAAAATATTACATGTTAAGTGTTTTTAATAATGGTTCCATTTTTGTTTTATATTATAGTTTAATAAAATACATAATAACATAGATGATCTAATTTAATATATGTATTATAGATTCATGGAAAATATATAAAATCATCATATATTAAAAAATAAGATAAACAATATCGACATATTGTAATTAATGAAATCCATAATGAAAATCACAACCAAATATATTATGGGAGGTGTGGTTTTACACATACATGCGTCTCAAAATAGATACCATGATCATTGAATGAGGTGATTGAATAGTGAATGAGGATTTTACAAAGTTGGAGGCATAGAACATATTGAAAAAAAACAATATCTATAAATGAATCTTTCTGTTCTGATTTATAAAACCCTGGTGAATTGGTGAACATATTTAGGTCTTGGGTAAATTAATGATTATACCTAATTAAAGGTAATAAGAGATTGAATCATCTATTTATTTACCTACACTAGATATGTTGGAGAAGTAATATATTTAGTGGTTCATAGGTTATATGATGATTCATCATAATAGAGTGTCAGGTGAAGGATTGGTATTGAGATTATTTGAAGTGGTTTTCTAATGTGAGTCAACCGTATTGGGTCACCTAGACATGTGATATAAATTATTGTGATTTCTATGGAGATAGATATCTTTTTTTGATTCAATAAGGTAATGTAGATCTAATATGTAATGTGTTAATGGTCTAGTTATACTAGAAAATATGCACTTTATATTTGGTTGATCGGTAAGTGGTGGATCACCAATGTTGTAGCTCACCATTGTGGTGATTGAATATTGCTGAGGATTTCCAGGTTGATGATCCTAGTGTGGTAGGTTTCTCTAGTTAAGGTCTCATTCCATATGGATACCAAAGGGAATGGAAATTTCTAACTTATCTTATGGGATACCACCAAATATTCTTATATTCAAAAATAGTGTGACAATGAATTCTATTATTTTTTGAGATTTAATTACCATGAATAAGAATCTTATTAATATACCTACAAAATTTTATATAATGGGGTATATTTATTGATTTTTGGAAACTAATATGGTGAGTAACAAAATCAGGGTAATGGTTGTTCTGCAATGTGATAACTAGGTGTCTTCCATGGAAGCCAATGGAATCCAAGGTAATGTATACATAATGAACATATAAGACTAGAGAAATCGAACCTAGGGATAGGGGACTAAAATTTTATATTACACTTATATTGAAAAAAAATTGATTCATGTATAGGGATTAAAAAGACATAAAATAAACATCAATGATGTTAAATAAGTTTCTGGTCATCATATTACACATTAATTTATCTTGAATGATTTTAAATTTAGAATATTTCAATTAATTTTGAAATATATCATAAGTGAATTAAAATATATTTTTATCGTTTTCAATTATATGTTAAGTGTTACTAAATTAGACATGATGAGATTATTATAATAATTTATGATGATTATATATATACTATGAGTGATACATTTTTTTAGATAAAAGAATGAAATTTCCTAAATAGATTTTAACAACGCATTTGAATCTATAAGTCGGTGTAGATATGGAAGGGTAAAATCTTAAATATATGAATGTTATAAATTAGAGAATGGGTTTTAAAAATAAATGAAGATGATTAAAAAACATATTGGATATTCTATAACATCCAATATTTTTATAAAAATAAATTCCACTAAATTGATTGGTATATAATTACTTATGAAAATATTAATATTAATATGAAAATTTATTGATATTTATATTGGAGTGTGAATTGACAAAAAAAATAATAAATTTGGTACATAGGTATTATAAAAATGATATTGATTCACAGATGATGACATTGATTCATCATGTTAATTATAATTAGATCATTGGGTATTATTTTCTTTCATTTTCTATTATGTGATATGATGGGAATATATGATTGAAACAATCTTACTTGAATGATGGAAATGTTTATATGAAAAATCATGGTTTATATTTATTATATAGTATATAAAATTTATAAATAATGAATATAAGGATAAAAAATTCAATTATTAGATTAATATATTTTTTCCCACATGAAATTATTTGAAATTGACTAATATATGAATATTTCCAAATATTCATTGTACAATTTTATGTAATAATGTCATCTGTTATATGATTTTGAATTTTATTTCTCACTATAATATATAATATTTTATTTCATTTTGGTAGAAAAAAGGATGTGTGTGATATAAAAAATATATTAGATAAATATTTTGTCATTGAGAAAAGTGTGAGTACATAATGTTTATAGAGATATAAAATATAGAACATGAGTGTAATAAACATTTATATCATAGAAATATATTTATAATATTACTTAATGTAAATATGATAAAATTATATATACATGAATAATTTTAGGGAATATGATCTTTAATGTTCCGAAAATAATTTAAAGGGTTTAATTGGTACTTATCAATAAAGACAAGATAAGTTGTTTTCTTTATATAAAGAGTTCTTAGTTTTATATGTTTCAATTATTAATATAATATATCGTTAAATATATTAAAGTGAAGTTATTTGGATCAAAATATGAGTATTTGGACACATATAATTTAAATTACAATCTCACCATTATAAATACAATATTTCAATAATCATATCATTTCACATGAACAGTAAATTTTTAGGATTACTGTTTATGGTGAAAAAATTTTTATGTAAATGGTTTTACATGGTTATAGAGAATTTTTTTTGGTGATGTAACTTGTTTTGATAATAAAAATTAATGTAGAAAATATAAGGACATTTTTATCTCATAATATTATGATATGTTTAGTCAGATACATTTATAAACAATTTGGTATGTATTTACATAATATTATCAAATAAAATAAAAAATTAATTTCTTATATTGGGTTATCTCATCCCTTGTGTCCATTGTTATGTGATATACATATCAAGAGATTTAAATTATATGAGGTCTCATTTAGGAAAATAACTACATACTTCCCTATCAATGGTTGAAATATATAAGAATATGTTTTCATAAGATATTATAATATAATTGTGCATCTTAGTTTATGGAGATAAAATTTTCATAGATTTTATATATATGTTAGTAATATTATAATTATTCCCTATATGTATAATAGGTGTCCCGAAAAGTTGTTATATATGGTGTGACATGATTTAAAATTACCATTAAGGTCTAAGATTATTTTTTTTATGTAAAATATAGAATGGTTTTCTATATTAATGGAATATGACTTTGTAAACAATGGTTTATATTAAAAAAATGTCTTTTACATTATAAATATAAAAAATTATGATAATGAAATGTATAAAAACATTTATGAGGGATATATTAATACTCAACACGTCAAATGCTGTATATATAATGATGAATCCTTGAAAATATCCATACAGACAAGACACACACCATCCAATCACTTTTACTAGATCAAAAAATATATATGAAGTAGATAAAATATTACTTGGTTGTCAATAATATTAGAATTAAATGAATTTATATGACATGGTTCAAATCAAGTTATGCTCTATATGAAACAAAAACTGCAATAGATGTTTAGAAAAGTGACTTAAAAGAAAAAATATCTGAAATGAAAAATATTAAAAAAGACAAAATTTAAAAATGTACTAAAAGAACTCATAGTATAAATGACGTAACAAACCCATTATAGGAAAATAATTTTTTCACTTCCAGGACTAAATAACTATCAATGAGAGGATTCCTTTTTGTGAACAATCATTATTGGAATTATATAATTCCATAAAAGGAATCCATTTTCACCAAATAATTATCAAGAGATTTTTTTTATCATAAATGATTTTATATGATGAATATAGAAATTAGTGATATATTCATAAAAATAATCATTAATAATTTACAACTAATAAAACTTATATAATCTACGTATATAATATTTATTGTTTGTATGAATTGGTTTCAAAAGACGTGACACCATGAATCAAGTCCAATTACAATGATATAGATGATACTTAAATCTTGATACCTCAGTATTAAGTTTTAAAATATCTTCTCAATCATAACCTAAAAACATCCCACATCATAATCCTTTTTAGGAATCATGATCATGTCCTACAAGTCATATATAAGATGATTTTATCTGTTTTCTTCTATTTTTTATTCATTTATATCAGTGCATCCAATATTTTATGAACTATGTGTTAACTAATACCTAGTAAATAACACCTATAAATCATAATTCAATGTTATATAACTAATATTATAATATTAAATATTTTTTATTTCTATTTTTAAATCAACTATTGCACCAACCCAATAATGAAAAGATATGTATGATGTTATATTTTTGTCCAATGAGTTTCATCATGTAATGAAATGATGTATTATTAAATAATTGAATCATGATATGGATACCATAATGAAAAATTATAATTTTTCAGATATTTTTTGTATCTTTTAGTATATTTTTTATAAACCATTTTATCTTCATTTATAATTATAATGTACTTGACTTCCATAAATGATATCTATATCTACTATACATTTAATATTCTTTATGTTCAATATGAAGGCCTCTCAATATTCCGACCATAGATTCAGCATACATATTTTTACTATTATTACATGTTGAGTTTTATTAGGAATATTAAAAATAATGGATTACATCAATCTTCCAAAATGTAAAATCGCATGGAACCTTCAAAATGTATATATAATAATCCCCAATTTTAGTTATCTTATTATATTATATTTTCATGAATATTTATAATGGATTATTCATATGATATTACTCAACCATTATAGATCTCAGCAAAACCATTTTGATGTAAACTGTCATAGATAGAAAACAAATTATCTCAATTATACTCATATCCTCATCCCCAAAATCATTTTAAATGGATAATTATATATGACTTAAAAAAATCTTTATATATTTATAATCATATCCTCATGTATCATTATCAAACATATATCATGTAGTATATCTTCAATATAGGGATGAATAATTTTATTCCTATATCATAAAAATCAATATTGTATTAATGTTGATCCACATGGATCGTGAAATATATTAGATCTATAATAATTTCAAAAAACATTTGATTACATTTCCATGGTTCATGATTAATCCCAAATAGAGATCACATGACATTAAAAACTATGATCACATTACATCCATGAATGAAAAAAATATATTTTTCTTAATGCAGATTTATTTTTCTATATTTCAAAAAAAGAATATTTTCTATAAATATATAATTCACAAATTAATCAATATGTGTGATATAGGATGACAATTTTATTATTATTAATTTGTTCTATAAAGGATCTAAAATACCAAAAATATAAATGATTTATTATTTAACCCCTTCATCTAAACAATTTCATTATCTATTAAGCTAAAAAACATTTCTCTCTTTATAGGGTAAACCCATTTATTTTTAGTTTCCTCCTAACATTGTAAAATTTTTATATCTCACAAAACTCATAATAATAAATGTAATACAAAACATTTGACATTTTGAAATACAACTCTAATGAAATTTTAGAAATATCACCAAAGTAATTATTTTTTATTCCCGACCATCCATGATAAATATATAGATCATTATTAATCAAACTGTTGAACTATTCCTCTTAGACTACTATTATACAAAAAAAATTATTGTTCATATCCATCCATTAGTAGAAATTTAAAATGAATACCATAAACTGACATTTAAATTTATGATTTTTATAAATAGAACAACGGTATATCTGGAATATGATTAGATACATTCATTTAGAAATACTATTCATCGTCTTCAATATCATTTTCTATGTTCTATAAATATCCCAAATCCACATCTAGTTAACTTGAATCAGCCTTAATTTTGTATATTACTTAATCAAAACCAAGGGATTTATTCTTCCTAGTTAAATCATTAAAAAATATCTATTCACTAATAAATACATTAAAGAATATGATATTATTTAGTGGACTATTATCCAATATTATAAGACTATTATTTTCAACACAATAGAAAATTATGGAAAATATATATAGTATAAATTAAATAATTACCATTTTGAAAAAAAAAGTAATGTGAATAAATTAAATATTGGGAAATATCTATTCTGTAAAGTATTTATTTATCCCAAAAAATATCTTAGAGAAGATACAATGCTAATGGTTTGAAATTTGTTAAATTAAGAACATGAGTCCCCATTTATTATTTTATATAAAACTAATAAATAATAATGTGAATATATCCCTTGAATTATTATCTCTCAATATTCATATAATTAATTCATTCCAAAACACTATTTCACTATGTTGTTACATGCATATCCTTTTCCATTCGTATTATATTCATCTAATGAATCTACAAAAACTATTCATCAATTATACTCATAGGTACTATCAGAACAAATGTATATAAGAATAATTTTGTCCTTTTAATCCACCATGGGATTGTATATGATTTTATATAGAAAATATTAGAATCATTTTTAAGGAATAACACCCCAACATTCCATAAAAATAATTAAAGAAGGTAAAGATAGACAATATAACCTATTTTTATCAATGTGATTGGTGTCCCATTATATCTATATGATTCATCCAAAGATTATATGTCATTAGTTTCTTTTAGTTCGTATTGTCCAAAAAAATCCAATTCATACATTTAATGATATGCATCCATGTTTCCTAATCTCCTTGAATAATCATTAAAAACCATTTATTATCATCATGATTTAATATATTCACCCATTTGTGACTAATACATTCCTATAAGAAGCATTCTAATCCAATGGATTTATTGATATTTGAATGATGCCTTATTTGACCAAATTAGGGTATAATGTTTAATAACATAAAACAATATCCACAAAAATAGAAACTCATATGATCATCCACATGACAACAATAAAAAATATTATTGATTCAAATATCATTGATCATACAGGTAGAAGTTTTGTATCCTAAACCTAAAATACAGTAGATTTATTAAAAATTAAAATAAATAATTTCCCAATTTGAATGTTACCAAAAAAATTCCAATTATATAATGTTGGTGTTTATATGTAATCTATTCAATTAATGGGTGATTATAATGAAATTTCTATGGACATACCATTTTCAAAGATAAATGCAAGGAATCATTAGAATCATTAATCAATGAGTTTTTCAAAATTAATAAATATTACCAAATAACCACCCATCAATTCAAATAAGGAATTTTAGTATAAATAGAATCAAACAATTTAGATTAATCCATACTATCATTGAATTCCATAAATAAATTTCCCATCTCTATATATTGACAACATTTTGAGTCACCATAACTATCCATGTTCTAACAAATCATGTCGCTTATATTTTCTCATATATTCTTTTGAAATATTTAGTGTGATATCCCCTATAATACATACAATATATCTAACCAGATGACCATGAATTATCCTATATCTACATATCATCTACATATATCAGATCATCAATCTCATAAAAATCATTTCATTTTGTACATACATTTTACAATCAACATTAACCATTGAATCTTATGATACCAGAATTGAATATTGAATTATTAATCCATAAAACCTTCAAATATAATCATGCCAATGAAATAATTCCGAATATAGTTCAATTTAGAAATTAATTTTATAATCATATAATATGTTTATGAAATCATCATATCAATAATTTTCCATGTAATGTAGAATTTATTCATCATGGATAGACACTGACAGATGTTCAAAATAATTGAAATCAATTTTAAAATTAGTCCCACATCAGGGACGATAAATAACATATTATATTTCAATATATCCCAAAACACATTTTCTATTACAATCATGTAATTACACTTCTATATATTTAATTACATCAATATTTCTACCAATTAAATAATGATTGATATATTTATACAATAAGAATTCCACTACTATCATCTTATAGATTAATAATTAGAATCTCTAAAATTTAATTTCACCATTCCATGTAATATTGAAATCATATGAAATAAATAATGTTACATCCAATGTAAATAAAGAATAAATCATTTTCATTTTTATTAACATTTTTATAATTAAATATTAATTTTACATTAATGGGGTTGCTATGTTCGATAGCGTACCAGATACGCAACAAAGAGTTTCTTTGAAATCTTATGTTGCACACTAGTAATAAAATAATATTATTTTAAATGGTAGTTAACACGTAGCTGTTGTATTGCTGGGAATGCATGGAAATGACTAAAATATGACTATATATGTTTGTTAAATGTTTTTACATTTATAAATTAAGGATAAAGGCTTAAAATATGAATAAAATTCAATTTTAGGCATATATACTCTAACATTCACTAAAGGTCGACTTATCGCCTTTTGATGGAGAACCGTCTATAAATATAGTTTTGGTCACACTTATACATTATATTGGACCAAATAAAATTCTTTTTTAGAATAGGGACATCAAAATTTACTTTTTGTGAATTTTTGGCATTTTTCTGATAAAGTTCATTTTTTAATGAATAGTGAAAAATGTTGTATTTTCATTCAAAACCTCATTTTAATCTAAAATATTTATATTATTAGATTATATTTCTAAATGGTTTTAAAGTGAAATTAGAATATATTTTTACCATTTAATCCAATAGTGGTCGTTGGAATTAATTTCACTCTAAAATTGGACTTAAACTAGTGTCAATCTTTTGATACTTATTGTTCCATAAAAACACGTTATTTGCTCTGACATTGGGAATTAATTATTAAATTAATTAATGTAACTTATATGTTTTGAATTTTTTAAAATGGAAATAATTTTCAAATTCGGAATATCAAATATAGGTTAGGGTGATGTTTTGGTATTTTTCTAAAAAACATCAATTTTTGATAAATAGTAAAACCACTTAGTGGGACTTATAAAAACTGATTTTCCGTTTAAATGAAATTCTACCATCTCTGTGTTTTGAATTTCAAAATTTCGACATGCGTGGTTGTCATTAAGAAGTAAAATGTGGTTAAATGGGATTAAAATAATTTTTTGGTGAATAGTAACTTTTATGTTTTTAATCATGATTATTGTTAATTAGTGTAGTTTAAAGTAAAAATAATGTTTTAATAATATGAAATTACCTAGACACATGTACTACCCTTAATGGATGTGTCATGGCCGACCCCGAAAATCCATGGGTCAACTTGGTGACCCCATTGATCCACTTTGGTAGGAAAATGACATTAATACCTTTCTATTTAAAGTTAAAATAAAAATGTCACAAACTTGAGTTGTTTTACTAAAAAAAATTAAATGGGGTTGTACAAGTCATATTTTTACTATAAATATTCATTAGAAAGCTAAAAAGAGTTCCTACATCATAGTATTTTTTTTATAATTTTTAGAAATTAAATAAATTATATTATTTATGACATCATGATGATGCAACGATTACCTCTTTAATAAAGGATTTAAATAAAATGAAAAGATAATTTTAAAACTATAACATAAAATTTTCAAATACCTATTGGATGAGTATATTTCGAACACTTATCACCTTATCCTAGAAATATATCAATGTGGGAACTTTAAAATCTCAAACTCGTATGAAAATAAAGTAACCTTTTATACCTTTCCAAGAGTGCCCCTCCTCTACTCTTATAAAAGGACCCCACCTCTAACACCTCACCCACACCTCTCAAGCCTTTGTATAAGAAAATACCAGTCCATTTTGTCTCTCCATATCCCTATATTACTCTTTGAAGCCTCACTTTGGGCAGAAGTCTTCCCAAGGAAGCCTTTGAGCTCAAATCAAAAAGAGTTACCCGTTTTAAAGGTAGTGTTTTCTCTTGTGTTATTATGTTTTATTTTTCTTATCCAACCCTCTAAAATATTTTTATTACTTTCTATTGTAACAAAAAATGTATCTTAAATGTACTAGGATGTTTTAATAAGAAGGATTCGAGCTACACATACACATACCTACATCTAATGGTTAAAGAACATACTGTTTCTGTGGATGGCGAATTTCTGCCTCACGAAACTATGATTGTTCACCACTCATATAACACCTTAAAAGGTGGCCATTAAGATTTCACTATAATTATATATGATATATAATATTTTTATGTTTTAATTAAGCTTCTGTATTTTTCATTTATGGAATACCTTTATGGTTTCCATTATGGGTAAACGCGATGTCTTCATTTTAGGAAATGCGGACTACCGCCCCCTCAACGTGATTTGATTCGTTAATGCCATATGTGGGACGTATAAAGTATGGAGTTAAAGTTATTATATATGATACAATACTAGAATTATAATACTATTATGTATCATTATGTTTTAATTCCATTAAATATGAAATAGAAATGGAAGTAGCGTTCATGCATACGTACGACTTACCGTCTCCATGAACGGTGCATTTCATTTCATACCTCTATATATTATGTAATATTATAAATTCATGTATATACTGGATATATATGATCTATATGATATATAAATCATGAGTATAACTCTGGATATAATGGATACGTGAACAACTAGTAATTATAAAGAGCATATTTTTGACTCAAGTACGAATGATCATTAAAACGACCGTTATTAACATAAATAATTAAATAGTGTTCATAAAATGGTAATAAGTGATATAAAAGGAATATTATACTTGAAAATTGATCTTATGAAAGTATAAATGAACTCATGTTTATTATTCAAGATGTTAATGAATGATCGAGTCTCGTCGGACCTGAGGTATAGGACTTCGTCTCAATCTCCTTTCATTGAGGCATATTATGTTTTATACACAACTTTCTTTTATATGGTGTATATACCCCTATGAATATTTCGTTTATCTGAAAGGAATATTTTTTATACAAAGAATTTAACTAAAATTAAAAGGGGAATTTTTTTCTCGTACGTATGCGGCGACAACGACTTCTCCGCCGCCAGGACCATTATTTGAGTTTCGTCTTCCTCTACAAGCCATACCTTTTTAAAAAAATGAAAAAAATACCATGTTTTAATTTTCCTTTATTTTAGTATTGAAAATGGTTTTCATAATGTTTTTATTATATCAATGTGTTGTATTGATATCTTTTGATTGAAATGTAGAAATGTTATGTTTCCATTATGCATGTTTTATGTGATACGATTATGTTATGGTTATTGGGAATTATTATGAAGACAGGTGGTTTCGTGATAAACTAAGGGAGAGTGAGCCCTATATATCTCTCCAATGCATTGGTTAATGAGAAGGGGTTAAACGTTGAGGTTTCTCCGAATATATTTAGAGAATATACTATGATGGGTATTCCAAATGTAACCAAGAGGGTTACTCCATACGTAAGAATGTTATGAATGCCTCAAGTTACCATTATGTCTTATGATTTATATGATTTATTCATGATTTGATGAGGTATGTTAAAGTGATTATGTTTTATGGGTAATTTATGATTTCACTCTTATGTATATATGCTCTCATGTTTCCTTTCCATATTTTTATATCCATTACAGAGCGTTTTATGCACATCCCATGTTTTTGAAAAGTTTTTCACAGGTCAAGGGAAAGCTACATTATATGATGATAGTGTCAAGGAAGTGTCAAGAAGGAATCCATGTTTTTTTTAAATATGTTTTCATTTATGGGAAAAATGAATACTATCTTTTATGTAACCAAATTGTTTAAATGTGGAATGTAATGCATGTTTTATGATCTAATTCTCTAAAACCCTAAACCTGAAAAGATCTTGAACGTGTATTCTTGAAGTATCTCAAGAATAATTAATGTTTAAGGTTGGGGCCATATAGTTGGTTTCAAGGGTCATTTTAGATAAACATAGGAGTTAGAATTCTATTAAATTATTATCCAAAAAAAATTATGTTCAAATTGAAATGATTAGCATTTGAAGATTACCATGTTGCTTCATCTAAGACATGTTTGTTCAGAATGGTTTTCCGCAGAGGAAATAGGGAAGCAGTGCTAGGAAGGAATACAGATGGATATAACCTTCCGAATCAGTATCCTGAGATGGTCGGAATTGGAACTAAACTGTTTTTTGAAGTAATGGCGCTGTTGAATCAAGCGCTAAATGGTGGTGGTATCCATGCACGAGATCAGCTAGATCAACCACAGAGGAACATGTCATTGGTTGAACATTTCATGAAGCAACATCCCCCATCATTCAGAGGATCATCTTACCATTTTCTAGCTGAAGGGTGGATTAATGCACTGGAGATGATTTTCGTTATCATGGGGTGTTCAGACAATCAAAAGTTTAGTCATGCTATTAACCATTTGATGGGTGAAGCAGATCAGTGGTGGTCGATGGTTAAAAATATCAGGGACACTGATGAGATTGATGCTCTCGACTGGGATGAATTCAAAGGTGTGTTTCATGAGAAATATTTTCCTAAGGCTATTTGACCTAGGATGGAAAAACAATTCTTGGAATTGAGGCAAGGGAAAGACTCAATGGCTTCCTATGAAGAGAGGTTCACTCGATTGGCAAGGTAAGCTTTAAATTTTATCTGAAAACATGATAGTAATATCAATTGTTTTTACTCAAGCTTAAATCCAAAATATCGAAGGGCATTGGATACTCGTGAGTTCTAAAGTTATGAAAAGCTTGTTTGATGTGCTGAGAAGGTGGAAATAGTGTTTGTCGATGATCAAGTGTTCTATAACAACCTGTAGAAGAAGAGACCGAGGTGACAGGAGAAAGTAACGAATTCTTCAAAAAGGTATGACTGTAAGAAAAATATGTTTCTAGTTTGTGATAAATGTGGTAAAAAGGCATGTTGGGGGATGGGTTATGAATTATGGAAAGTGCTACTAATGCGGTAAGATGGGACATAAGGCTCGTGATTGTATTGAAAATGATCAGGTTGATGGTAAGACCAAATTTGATTTACAGTTAGTGAAATTTTTTAAGTGGAATGAGATGGGTCCCTATGAAAACGAGTGTCTAAAAAAGAGCTCAAGTGATGGGAAGCAGTTAGACTACAACCAAAAAGGGGTGGCGAAATCCTTTGAAACTACTTTAGTAGATGTTGGGCCATCAAATGAAGTGGTATCAGGTACTTTGTTTTTTTTTCAGATTATGCCAGTGTGTTGTTTGATTCAGGGTCAACACATTATTTCATCTCTGAAAACATTTATAGTAAAATAGGAATATAATCTCAATAAATGACTCCTGAACTTTTGGTAAAAACACCTAGGGGAAATGTTGAGGAAAAAATTATTTATAAGAATCTTCCTTTCCTTATTTGTGGAAAGAACCTACTTGAAAACCTTATTGTTTTACCTCTAGTAGAGTTTGATGTTATCCTAGGTATGGAATGGCTCTCTATTTACAATGCTAAGATTGACTATAGTGCTAAAGAAGTTTCTTTTCCGAAATAAATTCAGTTTGTGTACAAGAATGAATCCTTACTATTGATAACGTATCAAGTGGCCTATAATCATGTAAAAGATGGTAATGAATGTTACCTTTCACATATTGTTGAAAACAAGGGAACTTTTCAGATTTATGATGGGCCAATGGTAAATGAGTATCCTAATGTTTTTCCTGATGAGTTACCTGAAATAATACCAGATCAGGAAGTTGAATTTACTGTTGACTTAGTTCTTGATGCTAAGAAAATTTCAAAACCCCCTTATCGAATGGCTCAAATTGAACTTTTAGAGTTGACGGAGCAATTGCAAGATTTATTAGAGAAATGTTTCATTCGACCTAGCACATCACCATGGGGTACTCCTATTTTATTTGTTAAAAAGAAAGATAGTTCTATGAGACTTTGCATTTATTATAGATCCTTGAATAACATCATTGTTATGAACAAATATCCTTTTCCTCATATCGATGATTTGTTGGATCAGCTCGAGGGAGCTCAGTATTTTTCAAAGATTGACCTGGGAGTGGGGTACCATCAGTTGAAGGTAAAGGAAGAAGCTATTCCAAAGACCGTGATTCGTACAAGATATGACCATTATGAATTTTTAGTAATGCCTTTTGTGCTAACCAATGCATCTAATGTATTCATGGACTTAATAAATATAATTTTCCATGAGTTCTTGGATAAGATTGTGGTTGTTTTCATTGATGATATTTTGGTGTTTTCTAAAAGTAAAGTGGAGCATGAAAGACATTTAAGGGTTATATTGCAAACCTTAATAGAAATGAAATTTTATGGGAAATTCATTAAGTGTGAGTTTTATTTGCATCAAATTTAGTTCCTTGGTCATATTGTTTCTAAAGATGGGATAATTGTTGATCCTGTAAAAACAAATGTTGTGGAATAATGGCTAAGACCCACAAATGTAACTGAGATTTGCAGCTTCCTTGGTATGGCAGGCTATTACCAAAGTATTGTTAGAAATTTTTCCTGGTTATCTAGTCCAATGACTAAACTAACTCTGAAGGGTGTTAAGTTTATGTGGACAAAACAATGTGATTATTTTTTTCAGGAACTGAAAAGAAGATTGGTGAATGCTCCTGTTTTGGAACTACCTTTCAGGAATGGGGAGTTTGTTATCTATAGTTATTCTTCATTGAAAGGACTTGGTTGCGTCTTAATACAGAATGATTAGGTAATTGCTTATGCTTCACGACAGTTGAAAACTCATGAGGTAAATTACCCTCCACATGATTAGGAATTAGATGTTGTTGTTTTCGCTTTAAAAATTTGGTGGCATCATTTGTATGGAGTAAAGTGTGAAATATATACCACTCACAAAAGTTTAAAGTATATCTTCACTCAGAAAGAATTGAACATGAGACAGAGGAGATGGCTAGAATTGATCAAGGATTATGATTGTACAATTAATTACCATTCTGGATAAGCAAATAAAGTGGCTAATGTTTTGAGTCGAAAAAGTAATGCTTCATTAGAAATGTTTCATTTGGAACGTGATCCTTTGGTTATGGATTTGATGAACTATGGAATTGAAGATATTGGTGCAGGATGTCCTTTTGTTTTGTTTCATGTATCATTGAAATCCTCTCTATCAGACAGAATTAAGAAAGCACAAGAACTAAGATAGCGAGTTGTATAAAAAGGTAGAGCTGGTTCAGAAGGGTAAGTTTCCTTAATTCAACATTGATAATGATTTTTTTTGAAATTTTGGAAGAGATTGTGCGTGCCATGTGATTCATAGTTGAAGAGAGATTTGTTATGTGAGGCTCATAGTTATCCTTTTAAGTTCATCATGGTAGTACTAGGATGTATAGAGATATTCGGGGGTATTACTGGTGGGACGGAATGAAAAGAGATATTGCTGATTTTACAGTGAATTGTTTGACTTGTCAGCTGGTTAAAGCAGAGCGGTAGTTACCGAAAGGGATGATTCATCCTTTACCAGTTCCAGAGTGGAAATGGGAGAATATATCCATGGACTGCGTTGTGGGAATTCCAATGTCACCTCGAGTTAATAATGAAATCTGGGTTATTGTTGATCGCTTGACTAAATCCTCTCATTTCCTTGAAATATGAGATACTTTTTCCCAAGATCAACTTTTTTGTTTGTATAATAAATAGATATTTAGGTTACATGGGGTTCCACTCTCCATTGTATCTGACCATGATCCCAGGTTCACTTATATCTTTTGGAAAGGGATTCAGAAGTCGTTGGGTACTGAATTAAATTTTAGCATAGCTTTTCATCCTCAATCAGATGGGCAGTCAGAACAAAAAATTCAGACATTGGAGGATATTCTACGTGCTTGTTCGATGGATTATCAGGGAAGTTGGGACCACAATATTTCTTTGGTTGATTTTTCTTCTAATAATAGTTTTCATTTCAGTATACAGATTGCACCATTTGAGGCATTGTATGGGAAGCGGTGTCGAACTCCAACTTTATGGGATGAAGTGGGTGAAAGGAAGTTGATGGGACCAGAATTTGTAGAAGAGATGGTAGAAAAAGTTCAGTTAATTCAGAAACACATGAGAACAGCTCAGAGCAGGCAGAAGAGTTATTCGGATAACCGGAGGAAGGATCTATCTTTCGAGGTAGGTGATCATGTTTTTCTCAAAGATTCACCACGGAAAAGTGTGACGTGATTGAGTAAGAAAGGAAAGTTGAGTCCAAGGTTTATTGGACCATATGAAATTCTAGATAGAGTTGGACCATTTTCATACTGAGTGGATTTACCTCCAAGTTTATCTCAGGTACACAATATTTTTCATGTTTCAATGTTAAGGAAGTACATGCCAGATCCATCTCATGTTTTGAGTCCAGAGGTAGTTCAGCTGGAAGAGAACCTTTCTTATGAAGAACAACTAGTCCAGATACTTAACCGTAGAGAGCAAGTGTTGCAAAATAAGGTAATTCACTAGGTAATGGTTTTGTGGGAAAACTATATGGTTGAAGTTGCGACATGAGAATCTGAAAATTCTATGAGGGATAAATACCCCACTTATTTTGATAAGTGAATAAAATTGCGAGGACGCAATTCCCAAATGGGGGGAAGGATGTAACATTCCAGGTAAATAAAGAATAAAGAATTTTCATTTTTATTAATATTTTTTTGAATTAAATATTAATGTTACATTAAATGGGTTTCCATGTTTGATAGCATACCCGATATGCAACAAAGAGTTTATTTGAAATCTTACGTTGCACACTAGTAATAAAATAATATTATTTTAAATGGTAGTTAACATGTAGCCTTTTTATTGGAGGGAATGAATGGAAATAACTAAAATATGATTATATATGTTTTTTAAATGTTTTTACACTTATCCAATAAAGGATAAAGGCTTAAATTATGAAAAGAATTCAATTTTAGGCATATATACTCTAACATTCACTAAAGGCCGACTTATCGCCTTTTGATGGAGAACCATCTATAAATATAGTTTTGGTCAATCTTATACATTCAATTGGACCTAATGAAATTCATCTTTAGAATAGGGACATCAAAATTTACTTTTTGTGAATTTTTGGTATTTTTCCGAAAAAGTTCATTTTTTAATGAATAGTGAATAATGTTGTATTTTAATTCAAAACCTCTTTTTAATCTAATTTATTTATATGATTAGATTATATTTTGAATTGGTTTTAAATTTAAATTAGAATATATTTTTACCATTTAATCCAATAGTGGTCGTTGGAATTAATTTCACCTTGAAATTGAACTTAAACTAGTGTCAATCTTTTGATACTTATTGTTTCATAAAAACACGCTATTTCCTCTAACAACGGGAAATAATTTTTTAATTAATTAATGTAACTTATATATTTTTAATTTTTTAAAATGGACATCATTTTTCAATTCGGAATATCAAATATATCTTGGGGTGATGTTTTGGTATTTTCTGAAAAAACTTCAATTTATGATGAATAGTGAAACCACTAAGTGGTACTTATAAAAACTGATTTTCCATTGAAATGAAATTTTACCACTTATAATGTTTTAATAATATGAAATGACCTAGACACATCTCCTACCCATATTGGATGTGTCATGTCCGAAACTGAAAATCCATGGGTCAACTTGGGGCCCCCATGGAGCCACTTTGGTAGGAAAATGACATTAATACCTTTTTATTTAAAGTTAAAATAAAAATGTCACAAACTTGAGTAGTTTTACTAAAACAATTTTTAAATGGGGTTTTACAAGTCATATTTTTTACTATAAATATTTATTAGAAAGATAAAAATATTTCCTACATCATAGTATATTTTTTATATTTTTTAGACATTAAATAAATTAAATTAGTTATGACATCATGATGATGCAACGATTATCTCATTAATAAAGGTTTAAATAAAATGAAACTATTATGTTAACAATATAACATAAACTTGTCAAAGACCTATTGGATGAGTATATTTCGAACCATTATCACCTTATCCGCTAAATGAATCAATTTGGGACCTTTAAAATCCGAAACGCATTTGAAAATAATATAACATTTTATACATTTCCAATAGTGCCCCTCCTCTCCACTTATAAAAAGCCCCCACCTCTACCACCTTACCCACACCTCTGAAACATTTATCTCGGCTAAAACCTGTACATTTTGTCTCTCCACATCCCTCTATTACTCCTTGAAGCCTCACATTGGGTACAACATCCCCCAAGGAACCCTTTGAGCTCAAATCAAAAAGAGTTACCCGTTTTAAAGGCAGTGTTTTCTCTTGTGTTCTTATGTTTTATTTTTCTTCTCCAACCCTATATAAAAATTTTATTCATTTATTTTGTAACAACACCAATATCATAAATATACTAGGATGTTGTTATAAGAAGTATTAGAGCTACAAATACACACTCCTACATATAATGGTTAAAGAACATACAGTTTCTGTTGATGGGGAATTTCCGCCTCACGAAACGATGATTGTTCAACACTCATATAACACCTTCAAAGGTGGACATTAAGATGTCACTATAATTATATATGATATATAATATGTTTATATTTTACATAAGCTTCTGTATTTTTAATTTATGGCATACCATTATGGTTTCCATTATCGGTAAATGCGATATATTCATTTTAAGAAGTGCGGACTACCGCCCCCTCAAAGTGATTTGATTCATTAATACCACATGTGGGATGTATAAAGGATGGAGTTAGAGTTATTATATATGATACAATACTGGAATTATAATACTATTATGTATTATTATGGTTTAATTCCATTAAATATGAAATATAAATGGATGTATCGTTCATGCGTACGTACGGCTTACCGTCTCCGTGAACGGTGCATTTCACTTATTACCTCTAAATGTTATGTAATATTATAAATTCATGTATATAATGGATATATATGATTTATATGATATATACATCATGATTATAACTCGGTATATAATGTATACATAAACAACTTGTAATTATAAAGAGCATATTTTTGACTCATGTACCAATGATCGTTAAAATGATAGTTATTAACTTAAATAATTACATAGTGTTCATAACATGGTAATAAGTGATATAAAAGAAATAATATACTTGAAAAAGGTTCTTAGGAAAGTATAAATTAACTCAAGTTTATTATTCAGGACGTTAAAAAACGATCGAGTCAATTCGGACATGAGGTATGAGACTTCGTCTCAATCTCCTTTCATTGAGGCATATTATGTTGTATACACAACTTTCTTTTATACGGTGTATAAACCCCTTTTACTTTTACGTTTATCCGAATGGAATATTTTCTATACACAACATTTTACTAAACGACAAAATGGAATGTTTTTGTTGTACGTATGGGCGACAACGACTTCTCCGCTGCCATGACCATTATTTGTGTTTCGGCTTCCTCTATAAGCCATACCTTTAAAAAAAAAGAAAATTAAATACCATGTTTTAATTTTCTATTATTTTGGTATCGAAAATGGTTTTCATAATGTATTTATTATATCAATGTGTTGTAATGATATCTTGTGACTGAAATATGGAAATGTTATGTTTTCTTAATGCATGTTTTATGTGATACGATTATGTTATGGTTCTTGGGAATTATTATGAAGACGGGTGGTTCCGTGATAAACTAAGGGCGGGTGAGCCCGATATAGCTCTCCAATGCATTGGGTAACTCAAAGGGGTTAAACGTTGATGTTTCTCTAATGTGATTTATGGAATATATGATGATGGGTATTCCAAACGTAACCAAGAGTGTTACTCCCTACGTAAGAATGTTATGAATGCCTCAAGTTACCTTTATGTCTTATGATTTCAATGATTTATTCATGATTAGATGAGGTATGTTAAAGTGCTTATGTTTTATGGGTAATGTATGACTTCACTCTTATGTATATATGTACTCATGTTTCCTTTCCATATTTTTATATCCCTTACTGAGCTTTTTATGGTCATCGGAAGTTTCTGAAATGTGTTTCATAGGTCAAGGGAAAGGTACATGATATGATGATAGTGTCAAGGATGTTTCAAGAAGGAATCCATGTTTTATTTTAAATATGTTTCCGTTGATGGGAAAAATTTATACTATCTTTTATGTAACCACTTTGTTTAAATGTGGAATGTAATGCATGTTTTATGATCTAATTCTCTAAATCTATAAACCAGAAAACTTCCTCAACGTGTATTCATGAAGTAACTCAAGAATAAGTTATGTTTAAGGATGGGGCCTTATAAATTACACCATGAAAAAAATAAATGGATAATGGAACCAATGGCATCATTAAAAAAATTTCATTTATCCCCTCAGAAATGTAAGAAATGCTGTAGTATAAAATGTTTCACTAGATAATGTATTTTTTTGAATGGCCTAACTTTATTAACATGTAATATAATATAAGTTAATCAAGATTTATTGAAATAAATAATATAATATGTGATTTTTTAGAGTTGTGAATCCACAAAATCAATAATTCACATTTTCCATGAACTGAATAAATAATCTTAGACACCCAAATAATTCATTGAAGTAGGGATGAAAAAATGGATGTTAAGAACAAAAATATGTTATACATGATTCTTATATAACATGTAAAATATTTTTAACAATGTAAAATAATATGATCACATTATAGGGAAAACAATAGATTAATATATAACTAAAAACTCCATTGTAGGATATAGTAGATTTTAAATCACAACAAAAAATTAATCTCATTCACTATACGAACAAAAAAACCAATTATTTGTGACAAAATATTTTTTTATAGTTACAGTACCAAAAAATAATTATATATTTAATGACATATTAAATTTATAACTATTTTCATACTTCTACAATGTCATATAAAATTAACACATCCATCAGATATGTAAATAAAAAAATTATCTCTAATGGAATATTTCAGAGGAAACTTTCCCAATAAGTTCCAAATTCTTGAACTTATCATAAATATTTGAAACATTTATATGGTTTAGGAAAAACTATCATTGATATTTCTAGAGAAAATAAATTTTCTTTCATGTGAACAGTATACTTGTATCAGGTACTAGTAGGAACATCTAGGAGATACATGTTTCAAACAGATTATATATTAAGATGAAATAATTAATAATATATACTCTAAAATAATTACCACACTGTACAAATTTTCATGAATTACATATTATTTATGTATATTATAGAGTGTGCTATAAACTTATATTTCCAAGGATATTATATTAAAATTACTCTCATTGGTAGCACTATAATAATATTGGTCACTTTAATTTTCATGCGATCAATTATATCATGTATTTTAACATGATTCATGTATTTTGGATTCAATCAATATTCTTTTAAATATTATATTATTATATAACTACATTAATAACATAACACAATATGTATATGAAATTAAATATTCATATTGTGTTGGAAAATATATATTAAAAAATAATTAATGTAATGCTTTTTTTACTCTATACATAGAGAATCTAAGGGGACCCTATATGAGAGAGGATACACAGATTTTAATGGATACTATACTAAATGTAACCAATCAATAGACCCAACCATTTATTTATTCTTCCTCATTGAGATACTATTATTGTAATATTTCTTGTGAAATGGTAATTTATAATAAGAATATTTCACGGATTTTTACATTTCAACTATATATATATTAATGTAGAACATGTTTATTTCACTCATGGGCAATATTATATTTCATAGATTAATATTCAACCTTATTAATGTCATGTTAATCATTATTTTAAAATTTATTATTATAATATTTCCATTACACATCATGTGGTTTCAGAAGTAAAATTGGATTACACCATGTTTAGGGAACATATATGTCATAAACCCCAATTAATAGATTATTTATATAAATATGAAAATCACTAAAAATTGGTTATAATAGTATCACTAAACATGTAATATATTCCAATTAAATTAAAAACATTCCTAATGAGTGTTGTTATTAAACATGTTTCCAATATTAAATTTCATTCAAACAAAATTCATTGAAAAAATAAAAAAACCCCATTCTCAATGTAATATATATACAGTACATCCTATTCCAATCAAAATGATCCATGATTACACCAATTTATCTCATGAATTTCTGTTTTTAAAAATATTAATATATGGTTTGAAAAATTATTAGATAAATATGTTTAATAAATGACATATATATATAAATAATAATTTAAATATCACTTAATTATAATAAAATACATTCTATATATATAGATATATTAGAATAAGTATATACATGAATAATTATTGTTTTTTCAATTGTTAACTCAATTGAAATTGACAAGAAATTTTTATTGGAATCATTTCTATTATTTTTTAGATTGAAGTAGTTGTATACATTAACATGTTATTCTAATTTACATTGAAATTTTAATATATTTTTATATTTATTGAAACTATTTTATATTTTTATTATTTTCTTTTAATATCATTGATTCAATGAAATGAGGATGTTATAATATATAAGAAAAAATAGTTATAATGTGAATTAATTTTTTTAATTTTTCATTAGATTATGATGTATGAAAATTGATATATTATATTCCAATCAACAACATAACATTATATCATTGTGATTTAGTAAAAGATGTCAAATTCATAAAATGAAGTCCAATGATAGATAATAAATTAATTTATATTTGAATAACATTTATTGTGATATGAATTAAGAAAATTATATTCGTTGGGTTTAGATTACTATAAATCCCCACATCCTTATAATATATATTAGAGTTTCGAATATACCATAACATGGGATGTAGCAATGAAGTAAAAAAAATTTAAAATTAAAATTATCATCAAGGATATAAGTGTTAAATATAAATAAACCAGAATCATCGAAATATATGTAATATAATATTTCATGGAGTATAGTTTGATTAAAACATAGAAATATAGAAGCATTTTTTATTAAATAGTAATTTAATTTTACATTAAATAAATGATTAAAATTATATTTCAATTATGAATTTCAATAAATGCCCCACCATAAAGACACAATTTTTCATATAGATAACTAAATATTTTGTTTGATATTACACTAGTTTCCATATTTCGACATTATTTTTTCAAGATTCCAAAAAACCAATTCATAATTATGAAATAATTTAATAGTCTGTTAAAATGCATCCATAATGTTAATAGACAATTTGATTTAGTGGTTCTGTATTTTTTTTCTCATACATATAATCATCCTTGGACATTCTCGACTACTTATTTCAAATTAATTTAAATTTTAAAATAATAAAAAAATATTCTAAAATGATAAATATTTGCGAGAAACATATTCCAATATTAATGGTTATAGAACTAACTTGGATCACCTATATTCATAATAATGATATAAATAAATATTATTTCTTTTAATTAATACCAAAAAATTAAAATGAATTAATTACATAGAATTATTTTATGGTATTTGTAATTTTAAAAATTTGGAGTCCAACATAGACTACATTTTTTGGATTTTTGGGTGTTGACAAGACAACAAATACATATAGTTAGATATAAATTTTTAATATTTTTACAACATGGCGAATTAATATTAAAATTATATTTTTCACTATTCAATAATCATATAGTAAAAAAATTAATGAAAGCTCTATGAAATCACCTTACACATCATCAAAAAAATATGTAATTGTTAGATTACATAAAAATGTTTATGTAAAATATTTGATTCCTTCAATAAATATATCCTTAAAAAATAAAACTTTCATTTTACTTATTAAAATAATTTTCATTTAAGTGAATAATTTGATTCATTTACATTAAATGAAATATATGATATCAAGTGATATAATATATATGAAAAATAATAATTTTTTATATATATGGTATAATCTATATTAATAAACACAAATATATATTTAATTTAGTAGAAATAAATTATATACACCAAGGTTGACACAAATATGTATAAAGAGAATGCAATAAAAAAAATATTTACACTAGCCTCATTACATACTATTTATCCTTTCATTAAAAATATTAATTATGGATATAACAATAAAAAATTATTAGTCAATTAGTTGACCCGTGAGATAAGGATACATGTAAAAATATTTTACTACTCCTCCCATTCAACATATTATTATATCATAGCTACTATATAGAAGAAATATATGATATGAGATAACAAAAAGTACAAAATACAACAATTATATGACATTTATATTGCATAAAAACCATTTATAGAATCCCCTGAACTGAATAACATATTCAATAAGTTATAATACACATTTTAATCTTCTACAAAATATATTCATATGAATTTTTTGTGTTATAAATTATAATCTATTTATTCAGTCCCTATCTATGGTCTATCATTGATTTTATTAATGATGAAAATAATTCGTCCATATAATCATATAATATTGAAGAAAACATACCAAATAATGGCCCAGAATATATAAAATATAAAAGGGATATAAATGATATATAATATTTAATAAAAATTACTCTTTCATATCATAACAAATTATTTAATATATATAATTTTTATGACCTGATCATTAGTTCATAATGAAATTAATATCCCACATTCACTAATTATTCATAGACATCATGCATAATCCCTAACTACATGATTTTTTTATAAAAACATTATTGGAGAAAATGATCTTCTGGTCAATCTCAAATTTATAACATATTTTTCATATAAAAATTATTTCTTTTGTTTTATAGCCTAATATGCGACTCTATGGACCTTTATTTCATAAAAAATGAAAATTAATAAATAATTTATAAACAGAAAATTTGAATTCATTTAGAAAAATGTGAATTTAACTCAATCTACAATGGGACATAATTTAATTAACCTTAATCACACATAACACAGTATGATCATTCATATGATAAGTATTTTTATATTAGTCATGTGTTGTAATATAATACCTATATTTAATTCATGTATAAGTCCATCATATAAAAATCATATCTATGATGTATATAATAACTCATCTATTATGAATTCTCAAGTGGACTAAAAAATTAATTGAATTCATAAGATGACATTTATCAATCAAGATAAAAAAATCATATTGAAAAATAATTATTAATTAATAACATTATCAATAAAAATTAATTTCACACATTACGTACATATTTCCTTATCTGGTAGTTCACATTAGTTTATATATACACCCATTACATTATCAACAATAAAATTATTACCCTTGTCAAAATAAAAATAAAAAACATATTTAACAAATTAAGTTTAGTATGATGTTTCACATATGAGAAACATTTTTATGTTTTTAGAATATTCGAATTAAGTATTAATTCCATGTTAATTATGAAATGTGTATATAATATTCCATGATGTACACTGAATGATGATTAGAACAGATCAAAATTTTAATATTATATTATTAGTGAAAACGATATCATTATCTATGACCATTTTCTGGACATTTATTAATATTAAAAAAATACATGACATTCCATTAGAGTTAATTATTATGGAAAACTAATTTATTTTAACATGATTGAATATATCTCACTATACTATAATGTAGAATTTTTATACAATTAGCAGAATTATAAATTAGTATTTTGGGTTAAATATTAAATTTAAATTATGATATATAATATATTATTTTTCATCATATATAATAGTTGTATAAATCATAGAGAAAAAACAATTTCAAGAATTACATATGATACATGGTTTTTTACATAAATTATAGTGTTATTATTTGTAATTTTTTGGAAATAATAATCAATTTTATATTTGGAATCTAATATTTTATTAATTATTTTTTTAAGAGTAGATGATGAATCTTTTTATAATTAATCAGAAACTGTGGTGATTTTGTTTCACAAAAAAGGTGTTTAAAAATTATCTAGGTTGAAAAATATTGATAGACATAAAAAATGGAATATTGATAATGGCATATATATATACATCACAAATATATTTTTACAAATATCATATATTCTAATTAATAATATCATTTATCTTCTAAAAAATATTCAAGTAATAACATTAGAATAATTAACATTTTAATTTGGGTAAAATCATTTAACTCTATTTGAAACATCATATATAAGGTTAAGTGGAATGATATGTGTCGATTAGAAAGGCATATAAAATTAATATATTTATTAATGAGATACATTATTAATTTTCTATATTCATTTTTACCTTTTCCCATTATTAAGTAAATCAATGTAATAATTCAAAATGTGCTCATATAAATTATTAATTTTCACATTCGTTAGATTAGTTTTATGAAATATACATGGAATTTAAAATTCGATATACTAATTTTGTATATGATTTTTTCTAAATTGAGATATACAGAGTCATTCCACAATGGGAGTTCAGGTGTAAATATTAGTCGTATACTCAATTAGAAAATAGTACAAATGATAGTGGTTGTACATTTTAGTGTACTCAGGGGAATTGTTATATAATATTTTCTACCATCAAATCATTCCAAAAAAGTGGTTTGTTAGAAAAATAATAGAATACATCTATTAAAACAGATTCAAGTATGATTTTAAATATATTTTCCCAATATTATTTATGATTATTTAATGAAACAAATTTTATTTTTATAGAGGGATGTGATGGGATGTTACATGCTTTATAGAAGAAATAATTTAAGAATCCTTTTTTGGGTTATACTGGATCTAAACATGTCACAATCTATCAATCATAAACATTTTATTTTCTATATGTAATGATGTTATATGATTTATATTAAAGTGTAAAAATATATTTTTCTAATAAACCCATGTTATCTTACATTCAATAATTCTTTGTTTCCATTAATTAAACCATGTTATATTTAGAAAAAAATTAATCATTCATTCAGGTACGATTATCTTACAAGAAATTTTAATTTTTTTTATATCCATTATGTTTTTTCTATATAAATAATTAGGAACAATCACTCAAATGTATTATATATTTTTTCTATAATTTATGACATGTCACCATAATGTGTTGGGGATCAAGATTAGTTGGATATGAGATTTCATATATTACCAATATCATTAATCGAATGCTACTTTGTTTAAAAATATGGTATCACTTAAATAATTATCAATTTTTACATAACTATAATTATGATGACGATTGAGGGAGGAATCCAAAATAAGTTGAGTGAAATTGCAATTAAAATTTATTTTATATTTTACCATTTCATAAAATCATGCAAGACGAAATATTTTTTTCTCAATTTCATAATTTAATGTTTTTTATTAACATGGTGAAAAATTATGATCATGACCACATGATGTTGTAATAATTAATATAGCACTTAATAAAATTAACATGACTAATATATGAGTGACATAGATAGTTATTTGTAAAATTATCCTTTTAAATGTATCATCATCCTACATATTTGTAGGCATCATACAATAAATTCATTATGATTCATTTATTCATTATTTTAATCATAATAGGATAAAAAATATAGTAAAATCATTAACAAATTCTTATATCCACAATTCCTCCTTGTTGTATTTTCATTAGTCTCTACTAGTATAAAATAATATTTAGAAATATCTAGTTCCACAGTCGAGTTAATGGAAATGATGATAATTTCATCATTTTGGAACCATTTCTATGGAATCATGATGGTATTAGATTATTTTTAAAAAAATTATTTTGTTCATTATCATCTTAAATTATTTTATTATTTTAATTATTTTTACATGTGTGTGTTGTGTTTTCTTATTCATGTTAAAGTACAACTTGAGTTGTATGTTCAAAATAAATCCAAAAAGGGGGGAATAATGGGAGGAACTATAATATTAAATAGATATTAAGTCATTATTATTTAAAAACTAAGGCCTATATATCCAAAAATAACACAATTATAGTTTACTCGGTGGATATCATGGAAAATTAACCAAAAGGGATATCGAGAATGAGTTTTATCTGATGAATGGGTAGTATAAAATCATTAGTTAGGTATTGTCATTCATTGATCGTGCTACCCTGGTCATTTTAAATCGAATGGAAAATTTAGAAAATTTTTGATTAAACCCATTATTATTTATATAATATTGTTGTTTGGGTATTTTTGTTCTATCTAATCAATAATCCACATAATCAAATTTTATCGATTTTCATGGCCTTACAAAAGAATTAATCATCATAAAATAAAAAATTGTATTTTTTTCTCTCTCTATCATTTTAATATATTTTAATATATTTTTTTAATCATATCAAGACATAACTATCACCATTTATTCTGAGATTGCAAATATATTTATCAAAAAACACATTTACATGGACAGTATGTATATGAAGGGACATTGGAAATAAATGATAATGTCGATCAAAATATACCATAAAAAACCTTGAATATAATTAAATATTTTTTTCTAACAATCCCACAACATAGAGTAACAATTCGAATTTATATGTATAATTTTTAATACAAATTACATATGTTATATAGTTCTTCATTTGTTTCACTTGGGGATAACAGTCTCATGATGATGATATTAATGGTTTCATCATATATCCTTGATGAAACATATACCAATAATAATATTTAAAAATATTATATGTGATCACTAAGTAGGGGACATCTCAATTTCATAAGTATAGTAGATATATTATAATTCCCATCAAAATAGTCATCATCACTAGAACATACTTAAGAGGATTATTCTATTATGTTGTGTGATAGTTTAAATGATAATCGAGAGTATTTGGAAGAACTGGAATTCCAAAAATTATCATGTGTATATATATCTTCTCTAGTAAATATCTATAACACTATTAAAATTTTTATTCTCTGGGGAAAATAGAGAAACCCCCAAAATATAAAAATTAATTACGGTACCAAAAAAGCTTGAAGAGAATCAATTAAAATATATTAACTAAAGGATGATAACATTATCGAAAACTAAAAATTCCACTTAAACTATTTATTCACCTTGGATATTAAATATTATAACAAAAATATTATTTTTTATGATATCATAGTAGACTTACAATCCAATATTATTATTTCACGAATTTATGATACAATATTTTATTGAAAATATATATCAAGATATAACTATTTTTTAAAATGATTTTATAAATTGGAGTTATACATTCTTGAGACTCCTGAATAATGAGTTATTCTTGCATAAACAATATCTTATCATTTTATAGATAACATATAAAAATAAATAATGGATGTGGAAAGGAATATAATAAAACAATGGATGTGAGAACCATAGTAAATAAAGACACATGTTGATATATAAAAATGTTAAATAAGAAATAATAATTGGAAAGTGCTAAAGAGTATTCTTGAAAATAATTGAAATGTAATTTTAATGATAAATGATAACTACTATGAAATTGAAGGAAGAGTATAACATCAGATTAATGATGAAGTAATGGATTAAGAATAACTACATTTTGTTCCTTATAAAAAAAATTCCACTAAATAAGTTGATGAACCAAGGATATATGAAATATTAGAATATGAAAATTCAAATCATAATTATATAATTATATATCAATTATTAATTTTCCAATTAAATTTCCCAAATGATGATATATAATTTTTTTAAAATGTGTTTCTCTCTAAATATATTATTCATGATGATTTAGGATCAATTTCTAATAGTTCAGAATGATCGGTAGTCATTCAAAGAATGATCCTTCTAAATATAAGTGATATGAGAATATTTTTAATTACCTTAATTATTATCTCAATCACTATTAGAACTTAGTGGAATTTATTTATAACATTAAACACATTATATTGAATTTATTATAGATTATTAAATTATAATAGAATGTTATGGAAGAAATTTAGTAAATTGATAATATTGATTTCCTAACGAATAAGGAAAACAATAGAATAATAATTTTAAATAAAATAAATTGGAGATCATAAATTATATAATTTATGAAATGGCCAAATATAGAGAGTGTGACTAATATAGGAGTAGATATGTGATAAATTCAACATTACAATAGAAATAATTCATTGAAGATATACTATGATATAAGAGTAGTTATGGGAACAAAAAATAAAATTTTCTTGTATATTTAATGAAACGATGAAATTGTAAAATATCATTATTTATAAACATATGTAAATCCATTTTGGTATATATACACAGTGTTTTCATGAATATTTTAATGTTAAATGTGGGAAAAAATTGGTTAATGAACGATTAGGGTGATATGTTAAGGACCCTAGCTGTAGAAGTGGCCTTTACACATTATGGTATCATCTAGAAAAAATGTATGGATAACGTATTGAGAAGATAGATTTTCTATATGATGGAGGAAATTGGGATCCACCCTATAGAACATAGATATAGGGACCATAAAACATTTTTTTAGAGGTTATGGGGCGGATTCTCTTTATTTTTAAAGCATACATCGGTTAGTCTCTATAGACTATCTCAATATAGAATCCATCATTGTCATAGTTGATTTATAATACATGTTAGTGATGATTTAAGTTATATAAAATGATTATTTAGTGAATGATCAATTCGGTGATGTAATTCCACCATTGTCTCACATTGAATAACGGAGTTTTTCCATCCATAAACATGTTTTCCCTCATTGATACTAATCATTCTATCCCAATTGGATCTGATTTATAATATATTATTTTTTGTATGGAATTTGGGTAATTTTTTTTATTTTCCAATATCGTATAAGATTTATTAAAATATTATTAGGATTTCTCTTTATAGATTTTGAATCACAAGGACTACATTGTTTTTCTCCCATTACCTTTCATATTAGGAGAAATGTTTTATTTATCATTGAAATTTTCACCTCCCTACAATTATCACATCAACTATAATCCTTATTTTATATTACATTAAATAATTTCTATATAAAAAAGTAAACAGTTTTTGTTATGTGATTATTGGTTTATGAAACTAAATATTTTGTGGAATATGAAATTATATGTCAAGAGGGATTTCATTAGACGTTGATTTTTCACACCATTTTCTAATTAAAATGAATTAATTATAGTGTTGAAAAAACAAATTGACATCTAATTTGGTGATAAGTGACACTTTTATTTTGAAAAAAGGTTGTATACATTCAATTATATATTGATAATTGTTTGATGAAAACATCAAACAATGGTTGATTATTCAAATCATTGGTAATGAAATATTAAAATATTATTTATTTTAGATGAAATAATGGTAATTCATTTGATATCAATAGTCTATAATGGTTATTATACACATAATATTAACATGTAACTATCTTAGCGTTCCATCTATGTCCTAGTTCTATATTATCATAGGTTTGTGGCCATTTCAATTCATTTAATTTGGTTTAATTTGTATGTTAAGATATATATAATGAGTTTTTTATCCTATCCATTATGAATTTTATTATTAGTTCATTGAAATTATTAATCATATTTATAATCATATTTATGTTGTTATGAATTTTTCTTAATGTTAAATAATATTGATAGGTACTTTATGAAAACTAACTTCAATAGAAAATGTATTTGGAAATTATTTTCAGTTTAAATCGTGAACTAATAGATTCAGGATGATAGATATTATTTATATTATTTTTGAAGTGAAACTATGATTTATTTATCACACCTTACATTTAAATTTGTGTTATTGAAGTTATCATTTCATAAGAAACTACTAAAGGGAATTGCATCATCAATATGGTGTACCTCTTGGATAAGGATTTAATTCTACTATGATTGACTTTTTTTGAAATATGGTCTTCAATGTATAAGGACCCATGTTATGATTTGGTAATATTACATCTAGAATATTAATTTTTCTTCTATACTTTGTTATCTAGTTTTTTGGTATTTCCATTATAGTTTTGTTCTGTTGAAATATGTATAATTTGGATATCTTATTTTATATTTTACATAATTCAATATTATAATATGTATAATGATAGTGAAATATTTCAACATTTAATTATATTATACAATAATTGTTGTCACCATCTCATAAAAATTAGTTATATTATTTGAGCCCTTCGGTTGACCACTTTGAGTGATAGTATTTGTTTACAATGTTTTTTTACAACATGGTATTTAAATTTCATGTTATAATTAAGGCCTAAGATCATACCTTCATGGAAAAAATTTTTTTTGGTGGAGTTTATAATGTAGAAATAACGTTGTTTAAAATCCTTATATAGTGTAAGGACTTAAAAAAGAAACATTATTTATGTTAGTGTATTTTAATTACAATTCAAATTGATTACATTCAGAAGATATTTTAAATTTTAAATTTATTTTAATTAGAAAAAACATGTACAAAGTAAAAAAGTAAATTTCAATTTGAAATATATACTTGTTATCAATTGTTTTCTCCAAAATTGAACCCTTTTAAAATAAAACATCATTTATTTTTTGAAAAACATATAAATTACAACACGACTCTTTAAACACATATAAAAGTCCTTAAAACGTGTGAAAATAATTTTCAAATCATGGTATGAGAAAAATAATGTTAATTAGTGATAATAAATAAGGTAAAATTTTATTCGTGTGCAAATCCATAAAAACATTATTATAAAATCAAGGCTCTTATTCCTAAAAAAGATGAATTGTTACTAAAAGATCAATATATTACATTTTGAAAATAACTCTATATTAATGAAAACAAATTTTTAATTACATAAAATATAAGTTGGTATCATGGGAAATAATTATAATATAATTGAATGACATCATATTCGAATACTATACATGTTACTCTTACTAATTGAATAAAAATATTGTTGACTTCCACACCCATTGGGTTGGATGATATTACATAACCACCCATCCATTGGTTTTCATGCAACCGCAAATAAAATGTCAATGTACTATAATATATTCATAAAAATAAAAAAAACTCAATTATAAACATTTCAGTCAAAATATTTCATTTTCATTAATATAAAAACATTTAATGTTACTAAATCAAATATCTAATTAAAGTCCCATTTAAAACATTAAAAAATTAATTATGAAATAATTTTTTCCATAAAAAATATAATAATTTGAAAGAAATTATTTAATTTATAATTTAAAATTTTTATTTCCATATTAATAAATTCATAAAAACCATTTTGAATATATGGTCATGATAGAGAGTGATTGAGAAGAAATAATCATTAAAAAATTTAGAATTGATGTTATACATAATTAGTCCCTTACCAATAGACCAAATAATCATGTAAAATCATTATATTTTATATCAATAAAAATAGTCTAATAGTTTAATTAATTTTTAAGCATTTCAATTTTATTAATCATTTTATATAACTTATTATTTTGTTTTAATTATTACGTAATATTTAGTTTCATTTTGTATGGACTGATGATATTTCGTACTTATGTACAAAATAATATTGGTTGATATCAATTGTCAAAGGGCTCATTGGTTCATCTTATCCTGAATAATATTTAAATAGTAATAATTACATTTCCATATTGTATATACTTTTAAATCAATTAATTAAATATGGATATGAAATATGAACTATGATACAATCATGGAAAGAGTAATTCATACGTATGCATGAGTAACATTTCTATTTTTCAATTAAAATTATGGAAATATTTAAAATAACCTTTTAACATTAAATAATGATAAAAATATATTATAAATAATATTATTTATTTACATATTCATATTTATATAGTACATGTGATGCGGTGGTGAAAACCGAATCAACTTTCATTGTCGGTTGATTGTTTTGAAATTCTCTTGAATGGAATTATCATTTTTCCATGACTGGATGGTGAGAAACTAAATGAAATATTATCTTTTTATAATGATAAATACATCAATAATAACATATATATATATATATATCTATATTAATTACATCTTTATAACTAGTCTTGGGATATCGTGATGGAAAATGATTTATATCATTATGTGAGGCAGTAGTTCACCGTACACACAAATGATTAATACTTTTCACATTTCATGGAACTGTAGAATGATATATGCGATGAAATTAGGATAATATGGAATTAGAATATTGGGTATAATAGGGTAATTATTTAATCAGTGTTTTATAATATTTTATTTTAGTGGATGATGAAATAAAATAGAATCACTTAATAAAAAATGATACCTCTACTTCGGACCATCTCATTTTTTAACAAATTAAATAAAATAATGATTCTTTTATTATACATATAAGAGATCGATAATGTTAGATGGGAATCAACAAAGGAATTTTTGAATATATTGTCTAATCCATGTACTTTATTAAGTGTGAGGAATAGAGAACAAGATGTTCCCTTTTATAAAATATGGGACAAACACTCGTGGAATTTGTCAAAATATTAAATTAATATAACATAATTTTATATTACAAATCGTTAAAAACTATATTATATAAAAATTTGGGGTATTTTGGGTCACCCAAACTATATCTAGTGAATTTTAGATAATTGTTTACTATTTTTAGTCATTATATTTTAGATTTAACATTTATTTAACCACATTATCTCAAATTCCCATAAAATGGAATTACACTCATTAAGGGATAATATAGTTACAATAAGATTAAAAAAGAAGCATAAATGAGTCATTGATGAAATTTTTATACATATCCCAATAATTCAAAAAAATATTATATTTTAATGAATTTTATGACATTTAGTGTAATATTTTTTTAAAATATCATTAATGTAAATTTTTTTCATTATTAATTACATAATATATTAAATATATCATAACAAAATTTTGTCATAGAAAAAAATATTTCAAAATTTTAATATCATTTAGAAATAATCATCGTAACATTGTGATACAAATTAATATCTCAAAATATATTTATTTTAAAATCTTAGTTACATTATTTTATATTTTCATTAATTATGAAATTACTACATCATCATTATGCATTTCAACCTTTAATTAGAAAATCCTAAAAATGAAAAATATAATATCATGATTAGGCTATGAAATTTATTTTTAAATATACTATTTGTATGAAATCATATCCCATATATAAGCCTATTTTAGGAATAATTAAATTGTTAAAGACAAGAGTATGAAAATGATGAATTTCCATTTAACAAAATAAAATAAGTGATTAGAGTAATACAAATGGAACCAAGAGGTCCTAATGTATTACTATGGATTATATTCGATAAAAATAACTCATCCTATAATATTATGACATTTTTAGATTAGTTTTAAAATATTTATATAATTATGTTAACCTCTAATTACATGATTTTCCCTTTATCGTGGTAATAAAAAATATATCAATGTTACTATTATTTTTTAAATAAAATAAATGGGACTAATTTAAATTATTTGAAAAATATTATTTTCAAATATTGATTCTATTTTTTGAAATTTATAAAATAAATTTGCCTTGTAACATCCCGACTAGAGATAAACTTATGTCAATCATTATGATGGTGGGACGCATGGCCCCATGCATGTCACCCCTTATACAGAGCTTCCAAATATCTGTGAGGGTGTGGGGTTTCTTCAATGGTGAGACTATACAATCATGTCAAAGTATCACAATAGATAAAAATATATCAATAAAAATAGAAGCATAATATAAAAATATATAATGAGTAATGTATGATCTCTAAATGAACAAAAAAATAAATAAGAAATATAAATAATTGACAGCTAATTGGTAGAATATAAAAATCAAAAGCCTAAAAGTAAATATCTAATACATTTATGTATGGAATGTTAAAAATACATATAGAAATTAATACAAGCATCCATTATATAGAATATTATAAATATACTAGATTGAAAATACCACCCCATAAGCATATCAAGCATAATCTTAATCCTCATCTCCTATGAACCAACTGGTTAAATAGTCAACTTATTATAGTATGCCCTTTTACAAAATCAATACATGAAAAAAAAATATCCTTGTCAATTACCATATGTATCCAGAGTTGGGTGATATATAAAAATCATAGTATGCCACCATCAATGGTGTCAATGGGTATTTGAGTAGTTATTGTAACAAAACATGGTTAGGTATAAGAATGAATGTAAATAATTTATGAATAAATAAATAAAAACTATAGTAGTTTCTAAAGGTGCACCTAGATGGTCTACATACATTAGCTCACAGCTGGAATATTTGACTAATCAATTCGTTATATAATTAAATAGTAATAATATATATATATATATATATATATATTGTTGAGTTCTATAATTCATCTACCTTTTTTAACCAATTGAGATAGTATTCCAAATGAAAATATACCAAAAATAATTTTGTTTTATATATTAGTTCTTGAATCCCATATCCAAATCCAACATAATGAGACTAATATATTATGAAATATGGTATATTCAATACATCCCAACAGAGTGAGATATGTCGTATTGCATCACTCATGATGGATATTGATCCACCAAGGAAACAGTCTTCTATAGATTATACAAACATAAATTCCATCAACAATATAGTATAACTGGTGTGAGAATCCTTTCTCAACACACAGTCTAAGAGATCTTCATTACCCTAAAGGCTCAACACCCCTTATCATAAAATCACTAGCTCATTAATGGTGCATAATTAAATATTACTGGAATAGGGACTTACATACCATCCATCCATTTTATATATCCTACATATAAGAAGAGTAAAAATCAGTTATAAAAAACACATGTGTAAATACATCTCACATGTCCCTTTAGTATGATTAAATTACAATCAAGGAAATGAAATTCTACATCAGAATTTTTAAAGTAAAAAATTAAAAATCACATCTTAGTCATTCTTTATATGTTATTCCAATAAAACCATTTCCCCTGATTAATCTATTTCATTTAAATAAGTGTAACCACCAAGAGTATAACATAATATACAAAAAAATACTTTCATTTCTGTTGTACATCACAATTCCATTTTAATGGATCACTTATCAATGGATGGTGTCATAAAAAATATATAATATACCAACTTGGGAAAATCCAACAACAATTTGGCCAAACACAGATGTCGTTCAAGGATTTTCATGAAATTTTCCAATATCAAGGAGAATTTAATTTGTAAGGAATGATGAAATATAAATCGTGTTCCCAAAATTATTAAATAATTGGCCAAAATGTCGAATTCTATGTGGCATACTCATGCGGTGACCATATTTTCTATGGGTAGGATCAAAAAAACAAACATCAATCAATTGAAATGTATTAATGTGTAATTGAATATTTGGAATTAAGGAATCAATATAATTGGGAAGCTCAAAAAAAATTGTAATATGGATTGATGACATGATTACAAAATGACCAAAACAAGATAGTAAACCAATGTGACCACATACTTCAAGGTCGTAGATGATTCCTCGATCTATATCAGCCTCATATTCAAATCCGGATGGATAATATCATAGAAACGAATCAATTACATGAATATATCGAAAATGTGAATTCACCTAAATAGGTTAATGTGTTATGAGATTAAATTTTATAGTTGATGAAATAATGGAATATATTTGGAAGATGTATTTTTAAATTTTGATGAATCAAGAAACGGACACCAGAGGAAAGGTTTACCTGTGTTCCTAGACTCAAGAGGACATGATCTCAAAGGAGTTGAAGACCTCCTATTTTTACTACTAGATAAAAATATATATGTGAAGAATCAATAATCAGTTATGTTGGGAAAAAAGATAAAATCAACCAAAAAACAATGTACATGGTTTTGGAGAACAGTTAGTCAAATTTGTCACAAACTGTGAATGGTTGTCTATAGTGAAGGCCACCAAGAACTTTTAGGAAGACAAATTGACACACTATGGGATAAAATGAAAATAGATTCTACCCAATGACTGTAATTGGTCACACGCTCATGCTCCCTAGGTCTCATGCTTGCAGACAAACTATGCGACCTATTCGGTCTTTCCAATTCTTGTGCTTCGGGCTCCATACGATCCCAAAAACACTCACAACCTCCAAAATTTGATTAATCATCAACATTGAGTCCAATTATAGTTTTAAAATTAAAAAAATAATTATTTTTACAATTCATTCAAATGATGTGTCTTTACTACCTCCTCTAATTAATAAAACTCGTCTATGAGTTATAATTTTCAAGGTAAAGAGGAATCATCCACAATGAGTTCATTCCACATATATTGTACATTAACATCCCACCATAAGGCCTCATCATGTCTGCATCTATGCATTAATAAAACCAATAACAAATTAATGAACATAATACATAGTTTCATCAATATCAAATCATCAATGCTAATGTGATACTCTCCATTAGAAGCATCCATATTCAATTCGACCTCATCCGGCTTAATGACATGATTTAGGTCTGGAAAGTAACAATTATTTTGATATACATGAAATATATCATGCATGTACCAGTATTTCTGAGGATATTCTAATATATATGCCACTGGTATGATACGTTTCACAACCTAGATGGGTATTAAACACCTAAATGAGAGCATAACATTCCTCCAAATAAATTAATTTTGTAATATGGATGAGATATGAGAAAAAAACAGATCTCCAACCATGAACTGGAGAGTTCACCACCATTTTTTGGCATATGAGTATTGTCTATACTATGTTATAAACATGGGCTTTCTGATCAGATGATCATACCTAGTAGTCTCCTTGATGTGTCAGGGTCCAATAATAGATGCCTCCCGTACCTCTCCCCAGCACATAGGTGAGTATAAATTCCATACATGTAAGGGTTCATAGGGATCCATCTTGATGGTATCAAAAAATCTATTGTAATAAAAAAATAATGAGTGGAATTGGATACATACTTAAACCAAAAAATTCAAGGATGCTTGAACGAATCATCTCATCCAGAACCTAAATCATAGGGTATGTTAGTACATCAGTCTGTTAGTCATAATTCATCCTGAAATGAACCTAGTACAAACGGACTTATGCATTCCCTACTCAAACTGTGACATGAAATAATCATATCTATCAGAATCAATAGATCACGGTGCTCTAAAAAGGTATACAACCAATCTATAATAAATCCATCATATATTATCTATTTATAAGTCCTCATGTTTATGTAAGAAGTGTGAGACCATTGTGAAATTATAAATGTAAAATGACACTGCATCATTTCCTTGAGGTGAATTTTGTAGACCAGTCGACTAGTCCATTGAAAAATTGTGACATTTCAACTTAGTAAGAGAACATTGTAGTATAATACCAATTGTTCACTGATGTTATGCCTTCACCTGATTTCAAGTGGAACACTGAGTGATGAAACTGGAAATCACTCCTTTAATACTAAGCTACCAATACTGCAATCATAGATATCGATACAATTTTGTGATATTAGAGAGAACCTTCCATGTTAGGGAAAGAAATTACCACATAATCTACTATCTACTGTCTATTGGGATCCATACATGTCTATAGAACACTATGGTATCATCCACATCCACATACCACTATGTGGATTTATCATCATATGAGACACTCTCTTGTTGGAAAAGGCCATCAAGATTAGATAGATATCTCTTTCAAGCCAGTTTTAGAGGAGTAGAAGTCACTGCTAAGGCTGTGAGATTTTCTTAAACAGGTTCCTCTTGATCCTAAATGTAAATCATTATTAATAATTCTATATACTTCTATTCTACATTAGATTCGTAAATTCATGGGCTTAATTCTACCAACTCAGAGCATTGTCCACTGATTTTCCATTACCTGGTCCTTTAGATAAGCTTATAAAAACTATCAATAGATACTACACCCACCACTGCTCCATGGAATTCAGATCTCTTAATGTAATGATATACTTATGTATTTTTGATATGTGAGTAACAAAAAAATCATTACACATAGGTATTGTCACCAATATAGAAAGACATGATTTAAAAAAAGAGCATGAGATCATGTTTTATTTAATTCCAATCATGAGGCCTAAAATTATGTGACATGTATAGGAGGACTCATTCATCATCCATTATAAGATCTCCAATCCTGATATCTAATGTGTTACAATACACGGTAAGACTTATAACTACCACTGGATGAATTGACATCAGTGATGAATTTATTATACCCTTTATCTACTGATAGGATACATCACATGCATCAGACCATATGAATATCACACTATTAATTTTTAAGACCATGAGTGACACAAAAAGGCATGAGAAGTTCTATATTAATCATTCCTAATATCCAGCTATCCCATAGACACTCTTTGTTTCAATGATATTTGTATGATACTCCAAGGGAACTATATCCATCACATTTTTTTTGGTTTAGAAAAACTCCTAACTCCGAGATGAGAAGACCAAAAAATGGACTTTTTCAATCTTTTTGTCAAATTTACAATTCTTAGAAAAGATCTGATTCTTTCTCAATGTATAAAACACAACCTCATAATGTGTTTCATGGTTATTTATTCATCATGACTACCCTACCATATATAGAACCAAAATTTAAAAAAATTAATGTTGATACTGGTGGAAAACCTGAATGCTATTATCCAAGAAAATTGATGCCGTGTTCGATGGTCCTAACATTATAAACAAGTACATGTACTGAGTATACATTCTCATGAACTCTATGTGAGGCATGTATTATGTCTTCAGAGGCATCTGATGATATCTGTAACTCAAATAAATCTATGATAAATCGTTTTTTCCAATAGATGACAATTTTATCATATATTCTAGGTAGAATATATTGGTTCATTATTGTAAGTAGATTTATACAATGGTAACCTGTATAGATCCTAAGGGAACTATTTTTCATCATGGAAAAATGAACTAGTGAAGCCCATTGAGAAGAACTAGTTTTTATGAATAAATTATCATCCCGATCTAGTAATCTCTTATTCAACCGCAGAAGCTATTTTGGTACCATCCTATACGGTATAATATTCCCTAGTGATGATCGTGACACTAAATCAAATGAAAAATATACCTCTCACACCGGTGATAAAATAAATAATTCAGCAGAAATGAATCCTTTGAAACTCTTCATTATAAAATAAATGATTTTGTGGTGTTACCCCTAGTAATATAGAAACATAATGATGATATGTTCTTCCACATGACACATCTTCTTGTATCTCAGTTCTTGATCATGAATTTTTCACATAGCATTCAACATGATGCAAATTATTACCACCCTCTAGTGATGGAAATGAAATTCATTGAGGATAGAAGTCAACATGGGCATTATAGGGAACTATCTAATCCATAACAATGATTATATTAAAACCCTTAATGTTCAGGAGATATAGATTTCATACGAAATGGAAAACACATACCATAATGTTACAATCCTTACAATGGTGAACACCCTCATTAATGGAAACCTAATGATGTATCATGAATCATAATTCAGTGATAGTGTTGAATATCATGCGACATATTTCCCATTATAGTCTCATACATTAATAAGTGAGACATAACAAAGTAAAATTATTTAGAAACTAATGCGGGAGAAAATAGAATAGTACACCGAACTGTATAAGGGTAGGAACTATACACATGAGGTGTAAGATGAAATGCATGTAACTGGCATGTATCATGGCCCAGATTCACATCCAGACTCCCCTAAGAAATCCAACATTATTGGCGTTGAGAATTATAAGTATGACTACCTCTGCCTTGACCACTGCCTCATCCTAATTGAACATTTGTTTCCAATTTTCCTTTCTGTTGATATCCTACTGACCTTGATACTGAATCAGTAGTTGGTGTAGATCCCCACTCGTTATGAACTAGTGTTATTGGCCTGGATAAATTCTAGATATGGGCAATGTAGCCACAAAATTATCACTCAGAAATATCTTTTATACAAAACTACTTGAGGTATCATTACCTCCCACACTGGTAGACGAAATTAAAACTATCTACAAGAGGATCCTGAAAACTACAACCTCTATGAGTAGTCTCAAATTTTTTATTTTGTAATAAGAAGAACAATTGATAACTAAATATTCAAAATCATCATAGATCTCACCATAAACTACACACAAATTTTGGTATCTAATTATGGCCTAAAAAATTTATTAAAAAAACTTATTTTCAAAGATGTTGTACTTTTAATAGATGGTGTAATCATGATCATCCTTGAATCACTGTGTGATAATCATATAATATGAATCTAGAGTGGGAGAGAATTGTTATAGCTCTGTGAAATGAGCATTGTATTCCATAAATGATGTACCCCTCATCAATATGCTAAAAATAATTATAAATATCATGCCACAGAGTATGTGGAAATAATTATTCATAGAATAATGAATGAATTCATCCAATAGAAAGTCACGATGGTGATTTCCTCACTGATGACATCCCACCAACACTTTGATGAATGAAAATTGATATAACTCTAGAGTTTGAGGTTCATATATATTGGAATCTAAAGATAGTTTAACATAGATATTACAGTATTGATACAACACATCATATAATTAGGTCCACCATAACCCAAAATGGTGGGAGTATTTTACTTCTGAACCTTGCGATTGAAATATTCCATACTAAGGGAAAGTCAAACAACAACTTAAATAGACTAAAAACTATTTGAAAAAACCTATCTGAATTGGTTATTATTTCCCATATCAGTATCACCAAGATGATCCTTTTGTGGATCCTTAAAGTGAATCACTATCACGTCCTAGACCACCATCTCTAGAACTTGATCGTCACACTCTTTAAAGCATGTGACTAGATGGAAACCTTGTTTTTGAATCATCCATCCCTAGAACCAGCCTTATAAAATATTATTGAAACACATTAGATTAAATTTTAGATACTAGGATGGTAGTTAAACCTTATTATAGAAACAACCATTCATCTCTGCCTTCATCAAAAGTGTTGTATATATGGTACGATAGACTATATCGGGCCATAAGAGCACACAAGACACCCACTACCCACTAATATTGTTGGGTTCTAGTCTATGAATGTATTTTTGACATATATATGGTAGTTTTTATATCATTATTTGTCATATTATTTTTTAAATTATTCTTGATTAAGGATATACAACAATTTGAATTGATTGAATCAGATGGTTTACCATTTTTCCATCCGTAAGAGTTCATAATTTTTATAGTAAAAAAATGGAATCCATTCATCTAACACCATAAAACATTCTGTATCTTGCGATCAATTGTCTATAGATCACAATATCATAATTGAATGCATAATTATTGTTCATAAACCTGTTAAAGAAGACAATATTAGGATAAGGAAAACACATTATGTATCCAATATTTTCACAAATCCTGAAAGAGGCTTCATCACAATTAAATACATATCATGGAATAATAAATATGAAATAAGTAAATGATTACTAATACAAACCATGGTCTGGAAATATGAATTGAATATTAGAACAACTATTTATATGATGATTCATGATTTAATTAATTCCCATTATTTAATCATGTGGTAATATGAAAACCATAATTTCAAAAAAATTGCGATCAATAACATCATAAGACAATTGTGTCATCCAGTGGTGAACACAAATCTTCAATACTATGAAAAATAATAAAAAAATTATAATTTAGGAATCATTTCCATTACCCTGAACATAGATTCAAAACACCCAATCATGATTTATGATTTCCCTCTAAGTGTTACCTATATCCAATTTATTATCTCAAATATATTTTACTTAAATAGATAATAAAGAAAAGAACAACATTAATACCACTTTGAAATGTCCCATCATTGGATCCATATAAGCTGAACCCCAGTCTAGTAGGTCACATGGCCCCAGGTTTGACATCCCTTATTCATGTGGCTACTGACTAGTATTTAGGTTGCAATGGTGCTACATTGTGGAGGATATACCCTGTTGTATGAGATGGAAAACAAATCGAATAAATAAAAAATAACAGCTTAAGCATAATATAAATAGATAGAATTAGTAAAATGTTGTACCATAACAAAGAACCAAATAAATATGAAGTGAAAGTAAATGGTAACTAAACACCTAAATATAGTAACCAAAAGGATAAAAGGTTTTGTCTGATACACATTATATGACAATATATTAATATGAAAATAAACAAATAGATTTATAGATGCTATAAAATTGGTAAAAAAAAGAAAAAAAGTTTTTATAATCATGCCAAGCATATGAACTATCGTCAAAAAACTATAATATTGATTTTTTCTATATGAAATTCATTACCAATGACTAGCAGAGTAGGGCGTGTGATTAAACTATCAGTAGGCCTCCCCCAATTTTCTCTGCACATAATTTGAATAGTGATCAAAAATAAACAATGTGCGGATATAAGAAGTAAAGTAAAGCAACGACGAATAAATTAATAAGCAATATATAAGTTTCCTAAAGGACACATGGTGGGTCTACCATCATAATATTGTGGTTAGAATGTCTGAAAGATCAAGTAAATATATATATATATATATAAATTGAAATGTGTTATAAATGTTGTTTAGTATTATGTTGTATCAACCTATAATAGCCAAGTGTGAAATGATCCATAATGTCCATATACATGGAATACATGTAATAGATGGACTGGTGTGTAATAAATATATCCAATACATGATTAACATGCCTAAAATCTCATTCAATGGGGTACATGTCCTACATCCTTATAGAATGATATATTCCATACTATATCACTAAAGATATAAATTCATAAACAATGACAATACTCTTTCATAGAATGTGGTATGCTAAGATGATCAACCATATATTTTCACAACTGGGTGAAACAATGCTCAGCATCTGATATAATGGATGTTGACTTCCCTCCTGAATCAACACCCATTATTAAAGTATCTCAACCTCTATAATGGAGAATATTGAATATAACTCACAGGAGTAATTACCTCCCATACATCCCTTTTATATAGACCATATAAAAGTAGAGGGATAATAATTTTTAACAGAACATATGTGGAAATATCTCTCACAAGTCACTTAAGTCAGATTCTATTCCATCCAACGCTATAAAATTAAACATAAGAATTTAATAAGACATAATCTATGCCTTGTTTTTATAGTGGTTAATTTTTAATTCCAATAAAAAAATTTCATTATATTTGTTCAGTTAATTTAAATTAGGGTAAAAATTATGAGAAGACCATAATATTTAAATCTATCTATTAAATTAACATTTTAATTCAAATTCCATATAAAAGGATCTAGCGTAAAGGGAAGGTGTCAAGGGAAAAATAGAATTTTCCAAGTAGTGAAATTATATCTAAAAGGGTGAAAATCCTTCAAGATATTTTTTGGGTTTCAGACAATTATCATATTTTAAGGGTACTTTCATTTAAAAACCATGCCGGAATAAAAAATTAATTTTAGGAAATTAGAACCAGTTATTTAAAATGGAAAATTCTTAGTAAAACACCAATGTAGTGACCATTTATGTATCAGAATCATATAAATCACCAAATTTAAATACATAGAAATAAATTAATGGTCAATGTTCAATTTAATAAGAAATAGTCAATATATTTGGGACTCCTAGCTATATATGGAATACAATACAATGAAATAATTAAAAATACTAGAAATTAAATGGAAAAAAACATGACTACCCACCTTTAGGCTATAGAAGACACCTTTCATGATATTAACCATAAATTCAAATGAGGATGAATATTTCTAAGAATCATTCAAATTGTAATCAATAATTTAATTGAGTATGTTCTTATGTAGCCTAATTGATGCTATGATGAACAATTATTGGAGGTAAGAGACCATGAAATATATTCAAGATGGATTTTTATCATCCAACCGATTTAGATATTGATATTGGGGGTGAGAGTTTACTATATGGATAACCAGGGGTCGATTCGTCATCAAAGGAATATAATACCTTCTATTTCAACCATTGGAGAATAATGAAGAAGAGAAAAAAACACTTAAAAGGTGAAGTATGGGGAAAATTTTAAATTCAACAAAAAAACAATGAACATGGTTTAGGTGAATGATTTTCAAAACAGTTAGAATACTATGAATAGTTTTCTATAACATATATCTTGGTAGTTCTCCCTAGGTCACACTATTGTATAAAAACCATGAAACACATCTTGTTTTTTCCCATTTCCAAGCTACAAACTCTGAATGAGTCACAAATGCATCAATCACATCCATGGCATTATTAAAAATAAATATTATTCCCATATAAGCTAATAAAATAGAAAAATAATGGTCCATACCATAATTTAAATTGTTGGATGTAACATGGCCTCAATTAATTTAAAATTAATCTTGTTTATAGAATGAGAAAACATGTTTTTAATGTGAAAATATTCAAAATATTGAATAGTTTTTATAATGTAATTCAACCTAATATTGATTCTAATGAAATATATTTAATAAAATTAAAAAAATATTAATATAAATAAAAATTAAAACCTAGAAAATATATAATTTATCACTACATGTTTTTTATAGTAAATTGTGTTTTTTATATTTTATTTTAGTATTTTAACTATTCATCCAAACATGAAACTTATCAAACAAATTACTAAAAATAAACAATAGTGAATTATGAATTTCATATATAAAATTATAACTTTATTTTTTCATCTATAATTTCTAAATGCGTCAAAACTTGAATTAAAACAATGGTACCTTAAATAGAAAACGATACAAGATTTTATTAAAAAAACCTCTTGTCTACGTAAAATTGAACCTTTTCTCATATCATCTCTATGAAACACATAATATAAATTTTATAAAATATATTGAATATATTTACTTATATGACATTAATATAATCCAAAAATGTTCTTTTTTATTTATTGGTATAAAATATTTTTTCTACATTTATATACTATTTTTAAAAACCATTTCCTTTGTGATAAACAATTTTTTTGTTTATAATTAATTAATCACAAACAATATGTTATATATAAAGGCATAACTTATATGATTATAATTAAGTTAATTATGATTATACATGAAATTCTAATAAATATGTGATAACTTCCATATTAAATAATAATATTTAATTATTTGTTTAAGCATGATGTAGAGTATCATGTACAACATTGAACATAGTGTTTCCTTTTATAATCAGGACATGTTACATTCTACCCCAAATAAATAAATAGAATCCTCACACTTTTTTACTCATAATCGAAATTTAGTGGTTTGTATTATCAATTCACCATTAATGAAATCCAACATTATAAAAGGGTTAAATAAATATTCAATTTATAATAAATAAAGTGAACTACAGGGCCCCCCTGAGAGACAACATACAAATGATCAACTTAATAAAAACTAAAAATGGATTAAAAAACTAAATATAATGTTTTTGTGGAGAGTTATATAGAATATTGTCATGGTATAATTAATTATCACCAAACCATAAATTTATTATTGGTTAAAAGTTCAATTATTTCTTATTTTGAATGGTAAACTGATAATTAATTTCATGATAATTTTCCAGAAATATGAGGATTTATTTGAAAACATAGGACATAAATGGAAGTAAACATACAAAAATTTCCATAATAGTTTCATCCATTAATCAATTTTCACATGAATCACAGCATTTTTTACAAATAAATAGTATTATTGAGGAATTTTTCATGTCTAGGGATTTATAATCAACTAATAAATAAAAAAATACTAAATAATAATCACAATATATTCCTCCTATCATTATACAATAACAAAAAAAATTAGTACAAGATAAGATAAATCCCAAAAATAATTAACCATCATTTTATGAAAAATACATTTAATACAATAATTCTACATTAATTCAAAATGTTCAACATAGAAAAGTAAAAAAACAATATCCTTGAAAATATTTAATGATATTAAGTAATATGATTAAAACATAAAAAATACTATTTTATATTATATACATAAATTATTTAATTAATATTTATCACAAAATAACATAAATCCATAGTATTGAATAATAAAAAAATGTTATTTCATAATTCACATAATCACCATGTATTCTATAAATTTCATAAAATATCATAAATAAATATAAAATAACATATTCCATTAAAAAATTAAACCATTATTTATAAAATAAAATCAATAAATATTATCTCTACCCTAATCAGATAATGTTCACATAATATAAAACATATTAGAAAATAAAAATAATCACTTGATCATCAAAAAGTTATAAAATATCATCATTATATGTTCTATAAAACATATGATCCCAAAAGAAAATTTCTTCATTCATAAAATGTTTTAAATATAAATAAATACTCATTATAATAGGGAGTTCTAGTAGGATAATGGTAGGTGACGTAGTATTTTCTCCCTTTGGTTGTCAGTTTTATTAATTATGTCGTACATGTTGTTATGGATTGTCACCCATCCAACTGGTTGTCCTTTTAATAAAAACTATTATTATATTACATTAAGAAATAATATCAAATAATAAAAATAACATTAATATGATGTAAATTAAAATTTTATCTTATACCATTCATCCTAAAATTTGATAAATCGATATTACATAAAAAATTATATCTCTTAATATACCATTAGTAACATTAAAAAAATATTATATAAATCCATAAATGGGGATTCTGAGTCACTGAATATATAATCAACATTAAAATTACAGTCGAATAAAGATATACATAACTATCAAGATTCAAAACTATTCTCCATTGTTTTTTCATCCATGATTTGATCAAAATTATAAGGACCCCGACCTAATCATTAAATATTCTTGTGTTTGTTAACCAGAATTCATATTCATAGCATTATGAGACCTATTGTGTTTATAGTATTATCTAATTTGGAAATATTCATAAAAATTAATCTGATAAATTAAAATTATACACTTCTATAAATTATTAATTTTTCCCACCAAAGGAAACACTTTTATAATTGATAAAAATTTATTTAACAGAAACTTTTCTTGGATTTCAACATTAATCATTCCATTAACTTACCCATCCTAAAATTTAGTATTTTTTTAAAAAATAGGTTATGACAAAATAATATCAATGAATGATATATAATATGGTAAAAAAAGTCAAGTTAATATACTTAAAAAATAAATACAAAAATACTAAATTTTTATTCAGAAAATGGAAATACCTTTTCTAAAAAATCATTATCTCTCATTTTTTAAATCCGTTAATATTTGAAAATACTCATTAAAATCATATAATATATAATTATATTACATGGTATATTATTATAATCATATTGAATACCCTTTATGGGAGAATCCGTACATTGTACTCTTATAAATTGAATAACCATACTCTAGAAATCCATACATAATGAAATAGAGGTTATAATGTAACCAATAATCCTTGGTTTAATATAAAACCACCCACCCATGGATTATCATAGACATCAAATATACAAATAAAATCATATAATCATAACATGAAGAATATTTTATTCGTCAACATCCAACTCATAAACTTCTATTTTCAATCATAGAAAAATATTTCATGGTATTGAATAACCAAATCATATTTAAAACACATTTAATGCTTTTAAAATTATTTTTTAATCCTAATTGTCCCATAATAATTTGAAATATTTACAATAAATTATAAAATTAACAATTATAATATTGAAAATTATAATACAATTATATCCATATATATTTATTCTTAAACCCCATTTTCAAAAAAAAGAATTTATATAGAATGATTTTGAAAAATAAATTTGTAAAACATTAAAATTATTGTTTTACTTTAAGAGTCTGTTTAAATAATCATGACGTGTCATGTATATTATTTATATACAAGAAAAACAATTAATTAATATATATTTACTTACATTATAAACGTATTCATGATTATTATTTTTATTGTTCCACTTATTATCATGTTATACCAATTACATAATTATTTATATATTACATGTGATGTTGTGGTGAAAACTGAATCAACATTTTTTGTGGGTTGATGGTTTTCAAATTCTCATAAATGGAATTATAATTTTTCCTTGACTCGATGGCGAGAAACTAAATAATATATTTTAATTGTATAATGATAAATATATCATGAATATCATATATAAATATTAATTACATTTTTATGACCAGTCCATGGATATAGTGATAGAGAACGATTTATATCGGTGTGTGAGGAGGTAGTTCACCATACACACAAATGATTAATTGTTTTCCCTTTTTATGGTACTGTAGAATGATATATAGGATGAAATTAGGATAATAATGCATTAATATATTTGGTATAATGGTGTCATTATTTCATCATGGTTGAATAATGTTTTAATTTAGTGGGGAATACGTAAAATAAAATCACGTAACAAAAAATTATACCTATACTTTGGCCCATCTCATTTTTATAACAATTTATATAAAATAAGGGTTTTTTATTCAACATATAAGGGATCTATAATTTTAGATGGGCTTATAAAAAGTTATTTGGGAATATATTGTCTAATCCATGTAGGTTATGAAGTGTGCGGAATAGAGAACAAAATTTTCCCTTTTATAAAAGATGGGATGGACACTCATGGAATTTTTCAAAATATTAAATTAATATTACATTATTTTATAAAAAAAAGTGCTCAAAAATATATTATATAAAATATTGGGGTATTTTGGGTCACACTAACTACATTTATTGAAAATTAGTTAATTTTTTTATTATTCGTAGTCAATTGTTTTTGGATTTAACACTAATTTAACCACATTAACTCAAATTCCCATAAAATGGAATTTCACTCATTAAGGGATAATATAGTTACTATAAAATTAAAAAAGGAGAACAAAAAATTCATTGATAAATTTTTTAGACTTATATAAATAATTTGGACAAATAATATATTTTTCTGAATTTTATGACATTTAATGTAATATTTTTTTAAATATCATTCAAGTAAATTTTATACATTATTAATTACATGATATTTTAAAAATATCATAACAACATTATATCATTGAAACAAATATTTCAAAATTTCAATATCATTTCTAAATAATCATCATAACATGGTGATACCAATAAGTATCTCAAATTATATTTATTTTAAATTTTTATTCACATTAATTGATATTTTCATTAATTAATCTATTACTATAACATCATTATGCATTCCAGAATATAATTAGATCAACCCTAAAAATAAAATATATAATATCATTATTAAGCTATGAAATTTATTTTTAACTATTCTATTTTCGGGAAATCATATCTCATATATGATCCCATATTATGAATAATTACCTTGTTAAAGATAAGAGTATGACAATGCTGAATTTTTAATTAAAAAAATAAAATAAATGGATTAGAGTCATACATCTGGAACCAAGAGGTCATAAAATATTACCAGGAGTTATTTTGGTTAAAAATATCTCAACATATAAGATAATAACATTTGTAGATTAATTTTCATATATTTATATTAATATATTAACTATAAATTACATGATTTTCCATTTATTTTGTTAATACAAAATATTTCAATGTTACTATTATTTTCAAAATAAATAAATGGGAATAAATTAAATTAATCTGTGCGATATTATTGTGAATATTCATTCAATTTTTTAAAATTTAAAACATAGATTTGTCTTGTAACATCCCGACTTGGGATAAACTGATTTTGATCATCAAGACGGTGGGTCTCATGGCCCCTTAAGTGCCACCACTTATGCCAGAGCTTCCAAATAGTAGTGAGAGTGTGGGGTTTGTTCAATGGTGAGACTATACCATCATGTAAAAGTATCAAAATAGATATAAAGATAATAATAAATATTAGAAGCATAATATAAAAAGATATAATAAGTAATGTACAACTTCTTAATGAACAAACAAATAAATATGAAATATAAATAATTTATAGTAGATCACTAGAATATAATAACCAAAATCCAAAAAGGAAATGTCTAATACATGTATGTATTGAATGTTAATAATACATATGGAAATTAATATATTCATACATTCTATGCAATAATAAAAAAATAAAAAATTACAAAACAACCACATAAGCATATGAAGAATAATATTAATAATCTTCTTCTATGATCAAACTGGTTAAATAGTCAACTTCTTATAGAAATGACTTTTCTCAAATCAATATATGAAAAAAACATATCCTTGTCAATTACCAAATGTATCAAGAGTAGGATGAGATATAGAAATCATAGTATGCCACCAACAATGGTGTAAATGGGTAACAAAGTAGTTATGGTAATAAAATAGTATTAGGTATAATCAGGAATGTAAATAAATGATGAATAAATAAATAGAAACCATATTAGATTCCAAATGTCCACCTAAATGGTCTACATACTTTAGCTCCTGGCAGGAATATTTGTCTAATCAATTCATTATATAATAAAATAGTAATAATATATATATATAGTTTAGTTATATATTTCATCTACCTTTTTGAACATAGTGAATGAGGATTCATAATAGAAATATAACAAAAATATTTGGTTTTATGTATTAGTGCCAGAATCACATATACATATATAATATAATGAGCCTAAAATATCATGAAATATGGTACCAACCATACATCCAAATATATTTAGACATGTCATATTGCATCACTTCGGATGGAAGGTGATCCACCACGGAAACACTCTTCCATAGATTATACAATAATAAATTCCATCGCCCATATAGTATCACTGGTGCGAGAAACCTTGATCAACACACAATCTAAGGGATCTTCATTTCCCTAAAGGCAGAACACCATTTATCATAATATCACTGGCTCATTAAAGATTCATAATTAAATATTACTAGGATAGGGAATTACCTACCATCCATATCTTTTATATATCCCACATAGTAGAAGAGTAATAATCACTTATAACAAAACACATGAGGAAATACATCTCGCATGTCCCTTTATTATGATTTAATTCCATTCAAGGAAATTAAATTCACCGATAAGATTTAAAAAGAATAAATAAAAAATCATGTCTTCATCATCCTTTATAATTCATTCCAAACAAACCATTTCATTAGATTAATCAAGTACATTTAAATAAGTGTAACCACCATGAGGATAACATCATATACAAAATAAATTATTTCACATCTCTAATACATGAAAATTCCATTTAAAATGATAAAATCTCAATGGAAGGTGTCATGAGTAACATGGAATATACCAACATGGGAAAATCCAACTACAATATGGGCAATCACATATTTCATTCTAGGAGATTCATGAAAAATTCATATATCAAGGGGAATATCATGTAAAAAACATGTTGAAATCAAAATTGAGTTCCCATAAATTCTAAACAATTGGCCATAATGTCTATTTCAAAGTGTAATACTCATGCAATGACCATATTTGCTATCGGTAGGCTCATAAAAACAAACATCAGTCAATAAAAATGAATTAAGGTGTAATGGAAAATTTGAAATTAAAGAATCAATATAACTAGGATGCTCAAAAAATATGTATTATGGAATGATGACATGATTACAAAATTACCAAAACATGCTAGTAAAATAATTTGACCACCTACTTCATGGTGGTATAGGATTACTCATTATATATCAGCCTCATATTCGAATCAGGATGGATAATATTTTAGAAATGTAACAATTACATGAATATAAAGAATATGTAAATGCACATAAATAGTTTGATGTATTATGAGATTAAATTTTTTAGTAGTTGAATTAATGTAATAAATTTTGAAGATATATTTATAGAATTAGATGAATCAATAAATGGACACCAGAGGCAAGGGTTACCTGTGTTTCTAGCCTCGGGAGGAAACGATCTCAAATGAGTTTAATACCTTCTATTTTTAATAATATTAAAAAATGAATAAGTGAAGAATCAATAATAGGTTATGTTTGACAATTGATAAAATCAACCAAAAAACAGTGTACATTATTTTAGAGCACATTTAGTCAAATTTTTCAAAAACCATGAATGGAGGTCTACTATCAAGGCCACCATGCACATTTTGGCACATGATTTGACAAACCATGGGAAAAATGAAAATGGATTCTACCCAATGACTATAATTTGTCACATGCTTAGGCTTCCTAGGTGTCACACCAGCAAAAAATCTATATGTTCTAGTCGGTTTTTCATATTTTAGTGCTTATGGCACCATATGAGCTCAAATAAACTCACAACCACCAACATTTGAATAATAATCATCATTTTGGCTAATTAATGTTTCAAAATTAAAAACAAATTATTTTATCAACTCATTAAAATTATAGGTATTTAATACCTCCTCTAATTAATGAAACACGTCTATGAGTTTCAATTATGAGGGTAACGAAGTATCGTCAGCAATAAGTTCATTCCACATATATTTTACAATAGCTTTCCACTGCATGTACTCATCATGTATGCATATATGATTTAATACCACCCATAACAATGGAATGAAGATAATATATAATGTCATCATTATCTAATCATAAATAGTAATGTGATACTCCCTAAAGGAAGACTCCATATCTAATTCGACCTAATTTGGATCAATGACATGATTTAGGTCTGGATAGTATCAATTTTTTTGATATACATGAAATATTTTATTCATCTGCCTGTATTTATGAGGATATGCCAATTTGTATGCAACTAATATGATACGTTTCACAACATAGATGGGTAACAAAATCCTCAGTACGATAATAAGCTTCCCCCATATACATTTATTTGGTAATATGGATGAGATATTCAAGAAAACACAATCTAAAACCAAAAACTAAAGAGGTCACCAACGGTCATTGGCATATGAGTATTGTCTAGACTATGTTATAAACATGTGGTTTATAATCAGATGAACCTACCTAGTAGTATCCTTGATGAGACATGGCCCAATAAAAGTTGTTTCCCCAACCTCTCGCCAGCACATAGGTGAGTATAAATTCCTTCCATATATTGGTTAATAGGGATCCATCTTGATGGTATCATAAAAATATATTGTAATAAAAAAGTTTTGACATTAATTAGATTAATCCTTAAACAATTAAATTCAAGTATTCATGAACAAATCATGTCATCTAGAACCAGAATCATAAGGTATGTTTGTACATCAGTCTTTTTGTCATAGGTCATCCTAATTTGTTCCCGGTAGACAAGGACTTATTCATTACTTACTCAAACTATGAGATGAAATGATCATATCTATTAGAATCGATAGATCATGGTGCTATTGGATGACATACAACTTATCAATAAAACATCCTTCCTATATTATCTATCGATAAGGCCTCATGAATATGTAAGAATTGTGAGACCATTGTGAAATTATCAATGTAAACTAACACTATATAATTTACTTGAGGTTATTTTTGTAAACTAATCGACTAATCCATTGAAAAATAGAGCCATTTCCAATAAGTAATCGAAAATTGTTTTAGAGTCCCAATTGTTCATTGATGTTATTCCTTCACCTGCTGCCAAGTGGAACATTATGTGATGAAATCTGAAATCACTCCATTAGTACTAAGCTACCAATACTGAAATCATAGATATCGAATCAATTTTGTGATATAGTGGAAACCTTCCATTTTGTGGAAAGAATTCCCACATAATCTACTCTTTGATGTCTATTGGGATCCATACATGTCTATGGAACACTATGGTATCATCCACAAACATGTACCACTATGAGGATTAATCATCATCCGATAAACTCTCTTATAGGACATGTCCTTCATGATTAGATAGTTATCTCATTCAAACTGGTTTTAAAGGAGTATAAATCACTACTATGGATGAGAGGATTTCTTAAACTGGTTCCTCTTGATCCTCAATGTACATCATTAATGATAAATCTATATAATTTCATTCTACATTAGATTTGTGAATTCATGTGTTTAATTCTACCAACTCAGAGCATTGACCACTGATTTTCCATTTCCAGTTGTGTAGATAAGATAATAAACAACATACTATAGGTAATACAACCACCTATGCTTCATGGGTTTGAAATCCCACAATTTGAAGATATAATTTTGGATTTATTATATGTGAATTAAAAAAATCACTACACATAATTAGTGTCTCCAATATAGTATGACATGATGTAAAACAGAAATCATGGGATCATGTTTTGTTTAATTCCTCCCACGAGTCCACAAATGATGAGTCATGTATAGGAAGAATCATTATTATTTCATTTGAAAAGCACCAATCTCGATAACTAATGTGTTACAATACATGTTAAGACGTCTAACTAGGACACAATGAATTGACATCAGCGATTAATTTATTATACACTTCATCTATTGATTTGTTACATCACATGCATCAGACCATATGAATTTCACATTCTTCATTTTTAAGACCATGAGCAACACAAAAAAGGCACGAGAAATCCATGATTAATAATTCCTAACATCCAGATTGCCCAAAAAAACTCCTTATTTAAAGGAAGTTATTTATATACTCTCAAGAAACTATAACCCTCACATTATTTGGGTCCAGCAAAACACCTGACTCTTAGATGAGAAGACCCAAAAGTGGACTTTGTCAATCTAGTAGTCATTTTTCTAAGTGTAGCCAAGATTAGAATCATTCTTAGTGTATGAAACACGACCTCATAATGGGTTTCATGGTTATCTAATCATCATGATTACCCTCCCATTTATAAAACATGTATTAAAAAAATTAATCTTGATACTGGTGGAAAACTTGACTGCTATGATCCATGAAGATTGATGGTGCGTTTGCTGGTCCGAACGGCATAACCAGGTTCCTGAAGAGAGTATACATGATCTTGAAAGATATGTAAGTCATGTATTATGTGTTCATAGGAATCTGATGATATCCTTACCTCAAATAAATCTATGATAAAACTTTTTTTCTTTGTAGATGATTAATGTTTTCTTCTATTCTAGGTAACAGATATCAGTTCGTTACTATGAAATGATTTATACAATGGTAATTCATATAGGGCATATGAGTACCCTTATCCATCATGGAAAATAAAACAAGTGAAACCCACTGAGTAGATGAAGGTTATATGAATAAAATGTACTCTAGATCCAGTAATCACTTCATCAACCCCAGAAGCACTTTAGTTACCATCCTATAAGGAAGAATATTCCCTAGTGATAATCATGATAGAAAAAAAAATATACCTCTCACACTAGTTGTAGAATAAATAATTCATCAGAAATGAGTCCATTCAAACAATTATTTATAAGATGAAATATTGTGGTGGATGTTACCCCTAGTAATCTAGGAACATAATGATGATATATTATTCCAGACTACACATCATCTATATCTTGGTTCTTGATCAGGAAATTATCACATAACATTATAGATGATGCACATTTTTACCACCCTCTAGTGATGTATATGACACACATTGAGGATAGAAGTCAACATGGGCTCTATAGGTAACTATCCAATCCATTATAATGATTAATTTAAAACCCTTAATTTCGAGTACATATAGATTTCATTCAAAAACAAAAACAAAACCCATAAGGGTATAGTCCCTACAATGGACAAGATCCTCAAAATGGATACCTAATGATGTATATTGCATCATAATTCAGTGATAGTGTTGAATATCATGCGACAGTCTTCTGTTTAGAGTATCAAACATTAATTAGTGATACATAACAATGTCAAATTAAGAAGACACTAATGTGGGAGAAACTATAACAAACAATGAACTGTATAAGGTTATGAACTAATCACATGAGGTGTTTTATGGACTGTATGTAAATGGAATGTATCATGGCCCTAATTTACTTACAAACTCCCCTAATTAAGCCCACATTATTAGCGTTGAATATTATAAGTATGACTACCTCTTCTTTGACTAGTGCCTCAACCTAATTGGAAAATTGATTCCTAGTTTCCTGTTTATTGAGATCTTGTCGACCTCGATACTGATTCCTTAGTTAGTTAAGATCCCTACTCGATATAAACTAGAGTTGATGTCCTGGATAAATGAAATATATGGACAATCCAACCACAAAATTAGCACTCGTAAATATCTTTTATACACATTGACTTGATCTTTCATGACCTCCATCTCTGGTGGAAGTTATAAAAACTGTCTGCATGAGGTTCATGACCAAAACATACTCTATGAGTAGTCTCAAAATTCCTATTTTTTAACAAGAAGAACAATTTATCACTAATAATTATAAATAAACCTAGATCTCACCATCATATACACTCAAATTATTGTGTCTAATTTTGGCATAGACAACCATTTATTAAATGGAATTTTTTTTAAATGTTTCACTTCGACTAGATTTTGTAATCTAGACCATCCTTGAATCGTCAGGTAATCATCATATCATTTGCATCTAGAGTGGGAGAAAATCATTATAGCTCTATGAAATGAGAATTTAATTCCGTAAATGACATACACCTCATGAATATTCTAAAAGTCATTATTAATATCTTCTAAAAGAGTATGGGGAAAATTTTTTCATAGAATAATGAATGAATTCAACCAAGAGAATGTAACGATGGCGATCTTCCGCAGTTATGACATCCCACCAAGGCTTTGATGAATGACAATTCATAAAACTCTCGAGATTGAAGTTACACTATATACGAATCTACAGATGATTTAATATAGATATTATAGGATTGATACATCACATATTATAATGAGGTACACCATAAACAAAAATGGTGGAAGGATACTGCTGCTGAACCATGCGAGTAAACTCTTTCATACTAATGGTAGGTCAAACTACACCTCAAATAGACCAAAGAATCTTCTAAAAAACCTATCTAAACTGGTTAATATTTTCCATATTAGTACCACTAAGATGACCCCAATGTGGATCATTACAATGAATCACTAGCAGTTCTTGGCCCACCACCTCAAGAACTTGATCGTCACATTCTTTAGGGCATGTGACTGGAGAAATTTTGTTTGTTTGACTCTTCGATGCCAAAAACATACCTCATAAAATATTTTTTAAACACATGAGATTAAATTTGAGAAACTTGGACTGTAGGAAAACCTTATTATAGAAATAACACTGCCTCTCTACCTTCATAAAAAGCGTTTTCTAACTGGTATGATAGACTATATCAGGACCAAAGAGCACACGAGACACCCACTACCCACTAATATGGTCAAGTTCTAGTCCATGTATGTATTATTTCCATATATATGATGGATTTTAGATCATTATATACATATTTGTTTTTAAATTATTTTTTAAGGATATAAAACAATTTGAAATGATTGAATCAAATGGTCTTCCATTTTTCAATCCATAAGTATCTATACTATTTATGAACAATAAAATGGCATCTATTAAACCCACACCATAAAACATTCCATATCTTGCGACCAATTTTTCATATATCACCATATCATAATTGGATTCATTAGGATTATTCATTATCCTATTAAGGAATACTCCATTAGGGTAAGGCAAACAAATTATGTATCAAATATTATTCACAAATCATGAAATAAGTTTTATCACAATTAAATACATATCATGGAATAATAAATATGAAATAAGAAAATGAATTCTAATACAATCCATGGGAAGGAAATATGCATTGAATATTAGAATTACAATTTATATGATGATTCATGATCTAATTAATTTCCATCATTTAATCCTGTGATAATATGATAATCACAATTTCAATAAAATTGATATCAATAACATCATACACTAATTCTGTCATCCAATACTGAACACAAATATTCAATAATAGGAAAAATAAAAAAAAATTATAATTTAAGAATCATTTCCATTGCCCCGAACATAGATTCAAAACAACCAATCATTATTTATTATTGAATTACATGTGTTACCTATATACACATTATTATTTACAAAATAATAAAATTAAATATATAATAATGAAAAAACCACTTTAATACCCCTTTATAATGTCCCAACATGGGATCCACCTAATTTGAACCCTGGTCTGTTTGGTCACATGGCCCCATGCTTGAGTTCCCTTATTCAGGAGGCTACCGACTAGTATTTAGGGTGTAATAGGGATACATTGGAGAGGATATACCCTCTTGAATGAGATGGAAAATTGATCCAATAAATAATAAAATAGCCTAATGAAAATATAAATAGTTATAATTACTATAAAGTTGTAGTGTAACAAAGAACCAAATAAATATAATGTAGAAGTAAATGATATCTAAACACCTGAATATATTAACCAAAAGAGTAAAAGGATGTGTATAATACACGTATATATGGAAATTTATTGTTATCAAAATAAACCGATAGATGTATGTATGATATAGAATTGTAAAAAAAAGAAAAAAAAAAGAAAAAAAGACATTATAATCATGTCAAGCTTAAAAACAATCCTCATTTAATATCCTACAAATATGTTATCATTAAAAAACTATAATATTGATTTTTTCCTTATCAAGTCAAGTACCAATGATAGGTTATGTAGGGTGTGGGATAAAACTATAAGTAATACTCCCAAAATGTTGTCTTCCTATAATTTGAGTAGTTCCCATAAATAAATAATGGGCGGATATAAGTATTAAAGCAATGTAATGATGAATAAATAAATAACCACCATCACCGGTTCCTAAAATACAGATGGGGGTTCTACCAACATATGATCATGGTTGGAAGGTATTTATGATCATGTCACTGTATATATAAATCAAAATGTGTTATAAATATAGTTTAGTTTTATGTTGTATCAACCTATAATAACCATGTGTGAATGGATGAATAATGTTTATTTACATGGAATACTACTATTTGAAGGACTATGGTGTGTCATACATATCCAGGACATGATTAACATGCCTAAAATCTCATGCAATAGGTTACATGAACTACATCCTGATAGAGTGATAGATACCAAACTACATCACTTGAGATAGATATCCATCCACAATTCCATCACTTTATCAGGGAATGTGGTACGTTAAGATGATCGACAATATTGTATCACAACTGTTAGAAACTATGCACATCAGCTGGTGTAAGGGATATAGACTTCCCTCCTAGATCAACACTCCTTATTAAAGTATTTGTACCTCTATAATGGTGCATATTGAATATAATAGGCATGAGGAATTACCTCCCAAGAATCCTATTTATACATACCAAATACTAGTAGATGGATAATCATTATTAACATAACACATGTGGAAACATCTCTCACATGTCCCTTTAGTCAGATTCAATTCCATCCAATGCAATAAAATTAAACATAAGAATTTAATAATACATAATCTAAATTCCAAGATTTATAGTATTTAATTTCTCATTTCAATTAAAACATTTCATTTTATTTGTTTAGTTAATTTAAATAATGGTAACCATTATGAGTAGACCATCATATTTAAGTCAATCTATTCAATTAACTTTGGATTTCAAAATCCCTATAAACGGATCTTGAATAAAGGGAATGTGTCATAGGAAACATAGAATATGCCAAGATGTGAAATTATATCTATAAGGGTGAAAATTAATTAAGATGTTTTTTGGGTTTCATTCAATTATCATGTTTTAAGGGTACCTTCATTTAAAAACCATGCCGAAAAAAATTATTTATTGAAAATTGGAACCAATTGTTTGAAATGGACAATTCTTAGTGGCACACAAATGTGGTGAACATAAAAGTATGAGAATACTGTAAATAGCCAAATATAAATACAAAGAAATATATTAAGGAACAATGGTCAATTTGATAAGAAATAATCCTCAAATTTGGGACTCCTAGCTAATTATAAAATAAAATATAATGAAATATTTAACAAAAGACCCAATATCAATGGGATAAAACATGACTACCTACCTTTAGGTTGTATATGAAACCTTTTCTTGGAATCAACCTTAAATTCATATAAGGATGTAGATATCTAAGAATACTCCTAATTTTCATACAATAATTTAATTTGGAATGTTCCCAAATAGCATGATTGATGATAAGATGAACAATTATTGGAGGTGAGAGAACATAAAATATATTCAAGATAGATTTCTATCATCCTACAGATTGAGATATTGATACTGGAGGTGAGATTTAACTATATGGATATCCAAGGGTGTATTATTCATCAAAGGAGGATAATACATTTTATTTCAACCGCTAGAGAATAATGGAGAAGATAAAAACACTTAAAAGGAGAAGTACGAGAAAAATATTAAATTCAACCCAAAAAACAATGAAGCTGGTTTAAGTGAACGATTTTAAAAACAACGAGAAAACAATTTACAGTTTTCTATAACCTAAAACTTGGTAGTTCTCTCTAGGACACACTATTGTAGACAAACCATGCAACACATTTTGTTTTTCCCATTTCAATGATATATACTTTGACTGAGTCCCAAACGCATCTATCACAACCATGACATTATTGAAAATAAATATTATGCCAACATAAGTTTTTAAAATATAAAAAATACTGATACATACCATCATATAAAAGGTGGGATGTTACCTATATTGAATTAATTTAAAATTAATGTTGTTTATAGAATGATAAATTATGTTTTTAATGTGAAAATATTTATAAGATTGAATTTCATTTATAATATTATTCAACCTAATATTAATTATAATAAAATATAATGGATTAAATGAAAAAAAATTAATCTAAAAACACATTAAAACATAGAAAATATATAATTTATTACTCTAAGTTGTTTATAGTAAATTGAGTTTTTAAACTAAATTTTAGTATTTTCAATATTAATCAAAACATGAAACTAATAAAAAACTAACAAAAATTAAACAATAGTGAATTCTGAATTTCATATATAAAATCAAAAAAATTATTTTTTGAACTATAATTTCTAAATATTTCAAAGCAAGATTTAAAACATGTTTTCCTTCAATAGGAAACAATACAACCTTTTATTAAAAAATATTTTTTTCTTCATAAAATTGAATTTGTACTCATATCATTTCTATGAAACACTTAATATGAATTTTTAAAAATATATTTAATATATTTTCTTACATTACCTTATTTAAATCAAAAAAATTTCTTTTTTATTTATTGGTATAAAATATTATTTTTACATTTAAATACTATTCGTTAAAACCATTTCATTTTTCATATTTTTTTTGTTTTTGATTATAATTAATTGGTCACCAATTAATTTGTTATATATAAAGGCATACTTTATATGATCATAATATAGTTAATAATGACCATACATGGCATTCTAATAGATATGTGATAAATTCTATATTAAATAATAATATTTTATTATTTTTTAAGCATGATGTGTTTTATCATGTACACCATCGATCATAGTGTTTCATTTTATAATGAAGACATGTTACATTCTCCCCCAAATTAATAAATTCCATCCTCACACATTTTACACGTAATCGAAAATTAGTGGTTTGATTTATCAATTCACTATTAATGAAATCAAACATTAGAAAAGAGATAATTAAATATTCAATTTATATTAAAGAAAGTGAAATACCGGGGCACCTGATATATTTCATACCAAGGATCAATGTAATAAATCCTAAACGTGGGTGAAAAAACTAACTATCATGTTTTTATGGAGAGTTATATAGAATATAGTCATGTTACAATTAACTATCACCAAACCATAAATCTATGATGGGTTAAAATGGTAATGATTTCATATTTTGAAAAGAAAACTCATAATTTTTTTAGGTTACTTTTCATTAAATATGAGTAATTATTTGAAGATATGGGACACGAATAGAAGTAAAAGAACATAACTTTTCTTAATAGTTTCTTCCAATAATCAATTTCTACCCTATTCTCACCTTTTTTTACCAATGATGTGTTTTATCGAATTAATTTTCATGTCTTGGGATTTATATTCAACTAATAAATATAATAAAAAATCACAATATTCTCCCCTATCATGATACAATAACATAAAATAAATTTATTTCAATATAATATAATTCCAAAAAATAATTAAGAATCAATTGTTAGAAAAATACATTTAACACAAGAATTCTTCAATAACATAAAATGTTGAACATAGAAAAGTAAAAAAAATACTATCCATAAAATTATTTAATGCTATTAAGAAATACGATTAAAACCCAAAAATAGATTCTATATTATATCATATACTTAAATTATTTACTTAATATTTTTCACAAAATAACGTTAATCCCTAGTATTGTATAATAAAAAAATGTTATTTCATTTATCACATAATCACCATGTATGTTATAAATATTCCAAAAATATCCTAAATAGTATTAAAATAATATATTATTATAAAACAATTACACCTTTATTTCTAAAATAAAATCCTTCAATATTATCTTTACCATAATCAGATAATGTTCCCATAATATAAAACAAATTAGAAAATATAAATAATCAATTAATCATCAAATAATTTTGAAAAATCATCGTTATCTATTCCATAAAACATTTGATCCGAAAAAACATATCCTTCATTCATAAAATGTTTTAACTATAAATTAAAAGTCATAAAAATAGGGTGTTCTGGTAGGATAATGGTAGGTGACCTAGTATTTTCCTTCTTTGGTTGACAGTTAGATTAATTCCATCGTACATGATGTTATGGGTTCTCACCCATCAAAATGGTTGTCTTTTTTTATAAAACATTTTATTATATTAAACATAAGGAATAATATAAAATAATAAAAATATCATTAATATGATATAAATTCTAATTTTAACTTATACCATTCATCCTAATTTTTAATAACTCGATATTACATAAAAAATTATTGTCTCTAAATATAACAATAGTAACATTAAAAAATTATTATATAAATCAATAAATGGGGATTCCGAGACACAAAATATATAATCAACATAAATATTTTAATACACTGAAGATATAAATAACTCTAATGATAATTAAATTTTCTTTAATGTTTCCTAATCAATCATTTGATCAAAATTCTAAGGACCTCATCTTAATCATTATATATTCTACTATTTTTGAACTATAATTCATATTCATATCATTTTGGGACATATTGGGTATATAATATTATATAATTTGGAAATATCCATAAATATTAATCTAATAAATTACAATTGGATAGCTATATACAGTAATAATTTTTTCCCCAATTGGAACAATTTTATAATTGAACAAAATTTATTTAACAGAAACACTTCTTGGATTTCCACATTAGTCCTTCCATTCACTTACCAATCCTTAAATTTTATATTTTTATTAAAAAAAATGTTATTATAAAATAATCTCATTAAAAGATATAAAAATGAAAAAATATTAGTAATTTTAAAATCCTTAAAAAATATATTCATAAATACTAATCTTTTATTCAGAAAATGGAACTGCGTTTTCGAAAAAATCATTTTCTCGCATTTTTAAAATCAATTAATATTTGAGAAAACTGATTAAAAATCATATAATATACTATTATATTACATGGTATATAATTATAATCAAATTTAATACCTTTTCTGTCAACTTTCATACTTTCCACTCTTATAAATTGAATAAAAATACTCTCAACATATATACCTAATGATTTGGAGGTTATAATGTAATCGATCATCCTTGGATTAATAAAAAACCACCCACCTGTGTATTATCACAGCAATAAAAAAATCAAAGTTCAATCATATAATCATAAAATAGAAAATATTTTATTTGTCAACATTCCACTCAAAAACAATCAATTTCACCCATACGAAAATATTTCCTGGAATTTAATAACCAATTCATATTAAAAACACATCTAACGCTTTTAAAATTATATTTTTATCCCAATGTATCCCATAATAATTTGATGTATTTAAAATAAATTATAACATTAAAAATTAGAAAATAAAATTATAAATAAATTATATCCATATATATATATATTTATATCCCATTTTAAAAAAATTGACTTTATATAGAATGAATTTGAAAAATAAATCTATAAAAAATTAAAAGTAATGTTTTTCTTTAAGTGTCTGTTTATATAATACGGACGTGTCTTGTACAATATTTATATACCAGAAAAACTATTATTTGATAATTTTTTACTAACATTATAAATGTATTCATGTTTATTATTCTTACTGTTCCTTATATTGTCGGGATATACCAATTACATAATTATTTATGTTCATATTTACTTTTTTATGATATTTAGAAACTATGTCCATAATGACATTGGTATGATGTCTATAATCAAAGTGTTAAAGAGTATATCATCTCCAAAATAATATAAATGAAATAATAATCATTTTTTAAATAATACATACTATATCAATTTATTTTATATGGATATGAAAAGTTAACTAAACTACAATCATAGAGACGGTATGACTTACATATAAATGATTATTGTTTCAACTTTAAATGATAATTATGGAATGAATGTTAACTACATTATTAATTTTCATTATTTAAATAATTATATATATATAATATCATGATTTAATATATACTAATATATATTATCCTTGTGATGTGGTATTGAAAATATGAACCACATTGCTTCCTAGATGTTATAGTTCACATAGATGCACAAACAATGTTACCATTATTTCATGCAGTGAAACATAATAATTTAAATATTATATTATAATTTAATTAATAATATCATGTTATTTATATCTTATATGAACATTAATTCCATCATTATGACTATTCTTGAGATATGGTTATGGAAAACGAACATAATCGGTTTTTGAGGTGGCAGAACACCATACACAAAAATGGTTAATTATTTTCCCATTTGATGGAACTGGATGTTGAGTTATGTGATGATATTATAATAATAACATCTTATAACATTTATGATACATAATTTAATATTTCACCATGTATTAATATTATATTAATGATGTGGAAGAAGAAATAAATTGTAACCACTAAATTAAAATTAATTTCTCTTCCTTGGAAAACATTCTTTTCGTGACAACATTCACACTCTAATATTATTTTCACGCCTCAAATAATAGATATAAAATTTAAGGAGTAAATATAGTATCTCATTTGAGATTAAATTGTCTAGGAAAATTGTGTTTTATGTGTAATTATTACAGATGAAGAGGTTCTCTTTTTACGAGAGGTGGGGTGCACCATTTGAATATCTATAAATATGAAATTAATATAAATATACTATATTTTAGAATGGGTATAAGACTAATTTTTTAATATATATCCATATTATGGTTCTATGTAACTTAATACATGAAATTTAGATATTTTTAACTATTTTATATACGATTTTATTAGATCTTAACCATATTTAGCACTTTTAACTCAGTTAATGACAACTGAGATTTTAATTCATTAAGGGTTAATATAGTTAATGATAAATGAATAATGAATCACAGTCAAGTCCTTTATGAATTTTTAAAATATTTAACAATAATTTTTTATATTTCTACATTTTTTAATTTTAAATCATTTAAAAATATAATATTTATTTTCAAATATCCTCAATGTCAATTTGGACATTTTTCATTACATGAATTTTTAGAAATATCATAAAAAATAATACAATAGAAAAAAACTCATTAACCATATTAGTATCATGATAAATTAATCATTAAAATTCAGGGATGAAAATAATTATATCTAATAAATATATTTTTATTTTTTAAGAAAATTTATTTTATATTTTCATTAAATAAACTATTACTAGATCATCGATGTACAAGATTCTAATTTAATTATTTCTTTACATTGAATTAAAAAAAGAATATAATTATTAATAAACTCTTTAATAATTTAATAATGTTGTTTATAGTAAAAAAATTCTCTATATCACCCAATTTTACAAATATTTCACTTGTCTAAAAATTATTTTTACAATTTTGTTTATTATTTGAATAAAATAATTTAAATGGATTAAAGAAATCTTTGTAGCAACCCATTTTCATAAAATAGGTCCAAAGATGATTTTGGAAGAAAATTGTTTTTATTTAAAATTAGGATATTATTTGAGTTAATTTTCTAATATAAATATTAATATTTTTTTAAATTTAATGACAAGATTTTCCATTAATCATGTTTAAAATTAATATTACTAAAGTATCTATTCATATTTCTAAAATTAAAATTAAATAATTTAATTATTTGGAAATTATGACTCAAAATACATAATAAATTTTTCAAAATTCAGAATAAATAATTTTCTAATAATAATTTAAAATTAATTCCATTGGTAGAATGAGATAAAAGGTTTTTAGTGTTAAAATATACCAAATATTAAAATGTTTTCGGAAACAAAATTTAATTAAAAATTGATTTTAATGACCTAAAATGAATAAAATGATAAATATTGGATCATATTATACTTTAAACATATCAATAACATAATTTAACAGAATATTTTATTTTTACCAAAAATCTATTTTCAATTATTATTCTATACTTTTACCAATTAATCAAAACATGAATGTTTTATGAAATAAATACAGCCTATGTAAATATGGTGAGGTTCTGGTCTAAGTATGTATTATTGGCATATATATGGTAGTTTTTCTATCATTATATGTCATATTTGTTTTTAAATTATGCTTGTTTAAGGATATAAAACAATATGAAATAATTGAATGAGTTGGTTTTCCATTTTTAATCCATAAGGGTCCACACTCTTTATGAACAAATAAATGGAATCCATTCAACTAACACCATATAATATTCGATATCATGCAACCAATTTTCTATAGATCACCATATCGTAATTGGATTCATAAGGATTAATCTTTACCTATTCATGAAAACTCAATTAAGATAAGGAAAACACATTTTGTATCAAATTTTCATCACAAATCATGAAATAAGATTTATAAAAATTAAACAAAAATTATGGAATAATAAATATAAAATAAGAAAATTAATTCTAATACAAACCATGGCATGGAAATATGCATGGAATATTAGAACTACTATTTATATAATGATTCATGATATAATTAATATCCATAATTTAATATTGTGATATTATGATAATCACAATTTCAATAAACTTGATATCAATAACATCATAAACCAATTGTGTCTTCCAACAGTGAACTCAAATATTCAATAATAGGAAAAATCATAAAAAATTATAATTTAAGAATAATATTCATTTCCTCGAACATAGATTCAAAACAACCAATCATGATTTATGATTTACTTCAATGTGCTACAAATATCCAATATATTATATAAAATCTATTATAATTAAATATATAATAATGAAAAGAACCACTTTAATACCACTTTGTAATGTCCCAACATGGGATCCACCTAAGGTGAACCCCGGCCTGGTTGGTCACATGGCCACATGATTGACATCCCTTATTTAGGAGGCTACCGACAAGTATTTAGGGAGCAAGGGAGATACATTGAAGAGGATATACACTCTTGTATTTGATGGAAAAAAGATCCAATAAATAAATAAAACATCCTAATCATAATATAAAAAGATATAATTAGTATAATGTTATAGCATAACAAAGAACCAAATAAATATGAAGTGGAAGTAAAGGATAACTGAACACCTGAATATAGTAAACAATATCATTAATGGTTGTGTCTGATGCACGTATATATGGAAATGAATTATTATAAAAATAAATAGATATATTAATTTTATGTTATACAATTGTAATAAAATAAAATAAAAATAAAAAAAGTATTTATAATCATGTGAATCTTACAAACTATACTCTTCTAATATCCTACAACTATACTAGTCGTTAAAAAACTATTATGTTGATTTTTTCTTTATCAAATCTAGTTCCAGTGATAGGCTAGTTATAGTGTGGTATAAAAATATCAATAGGACTCCCTCAATATTGTCTGCATGTAATTTTAGTAGTGCTCCTAAATAAACAATGTGCGTATATAAGCTGTAAAGAAAAGTAATGATGAATAAATAAATAACCACCATCTCTTGTTACTAAAGGACACATGGTGGTTCTACCAACATAATATCATGGTTGGAAGGCATGTATGATCAGGTCACTATATATATAAATTGAAATGTGTAATATATATAGTTTAGTTTTATGTTTTATAAACCTATAATAACCAAGTGTGATATAATGCATAATGTTTATATACATGGAATGAATGTATTAGAAGGACTGTGGTGTGATATACATATCCAGGACATGATTAACATGCCTAAAATATCATACAATAGGATATATGAACTACATTCTGATAGAGTGATAGATACCACACTACATAACTTGAGATAGAGAATAATTCACAATTCCCTCACTCTATCATGTAATGTGGTACATTAAGATGATCAACCATATTGGATCACAACTATAAGAATCCATGATCAAAATATTATGTAAATAATGTAGACTTCATTCCTAGATCAACACCCCTTATTAACGTATCTCTACCTCAATAATGGAGTATATTGAATATAACTGGCATGCGGAATTACCTACCATGAATCCCTTTTATACATACCATATACTAGTAGATGGATTGTCTTTTTTAACATAACACACGTGGAAACATCTCTTGCAAGTCCCTTTAATCAGATTCAATTCCATCTAATGTAATAAAATTAAACATAAGAATTTAGTTAGACATAATATAAATTCCTGGATTAATAGTATTTAAATTTTCATTCCAATTAATAAATTTCATTTTATTAATTTAGTTAATTTAAATAAGGTTAACCATCATGAGTAGACCCTCATATTTACATCAATCTACTCAATTAACTTTGGCATCCAAATTCCATATAAACGAAACTTGCGTAAAGGGATGGTGCCATAGGAAACATAGAATATGCCAAGTAGTGAAATTATATCTAAAAGGGTGGAAATAACTTAAGAGGTTTTGGGTTTCGTTCAATGCTCTTGTTTTAAGGGTACCTTCATTTAAAAACTATGCTGAAATAAAAATTTATTTTTGTGAAATTTGAACTAATTATTTAAAATTCCCATTCCTTAGTGGAAAACCAATGTAGTGACCATATATGTAGGAGAATATTATAAATCCCAAAATTTAAATACATATAAACATATTAATTAACAATGGACAATTTTATAAGAAATAAGAAATATATTTGCGACTCTTAGTTAAATATGGAATACAATACAGTGAACAAATTAACAAACGACCAAAAATCAATGGGAAAAAACATGACTACCTACATTTAGGTTTTAGATGACACATTTCCTGATATCAGCCTTAAATTCATATAAGTATGGAGATATCTAAGAATCCTTCAAATTATCATACAATAATGTAATTGGGCATGTTCCTAAACAACATGATGGATGATAAGCCAAACAATTGTTATAGGTGAGAGACCATAAAATACATTCAGGATATATTTGTATCATCCAGAAGATTGACATATTGATACTGGACGTGAGATTTACCTATATGGATAGCCAGGGGTGGATTATTCAGCAGAAGAGAATGCCTTTTATTTCAACCGTTCGAGAATAATGTAGAAGAGAAAAACACTAAAAAGGTGAAGTATGAAAAAATAATAAATTAAACCCAAATAACAATGAAAATGGTTTAACTAAACGATTTTCCAAAAAATGAGATAACAATACACAATTTTATATAACTTGTGACTTGGTAGTTCTCCCTAAGTCACACAGTTGTATATAAACCATGTTATACATTTTTTCCCCATTTCGAAGATCCATACTCTGAATGTGTCCCGAACGCTTCTATCACATCCATGACATTATTAAAAATAAATATTATGCCTACTTAGGTTATTAAAATATAAAAAATAATGATCCATACCATCATATAAAAGGTGGGATGTTACATGGCGTTAATTAATTTAAATTTAATATTGTTTATAGAATGAGAAAATATGTTATTATATGAAAAATTTCATAAGATTTATGGTTTTTTAACACAATTCAACCTAATATTGATTCTAAGGACATATATTAAATTAACTGAAAAAATATATAAATATACATTAAAACCTAGAAAATATATAATTTATCACTAAAAGTTGTTTAGTGTAAATTGAGTTTTTAAATTAAATTTTAGAATTTTCACTATTCATCAAAACATAAAACATATCAAAAAAATACCAATATTTATGCAATATTGAATTCTGTATTTCATATATAAAATCAAAAAATTATTATTTCAACTATAATTTCTAAATGTGTCAACAAAGGATTTAAAACAAGTGTACCATAAATAGAAAACTATACGACCTATTATTAAAAAATCTTCTTTTCTTCGTAATTTTTTTTCTCTCATATCATCTATATGAAACACATAATATGAATTTTTAAAAATATATTGAATATATTTAATTAGAATATATTAATTTAATCAATAAATAACCTTTTATATTTATTAGTATAAAATATGTTTTCTACATGTAAATAATATTTTCAAAGAACCATTTTATTTTATCATAATCTTTTTTTCGATTATTATTAATTAGTCACAAAATAATTTGTTATATATTAAGGTATAATTTCTATGCACATAACACATTTAATCATGATCATACCTGACATTCTAATAGTTATGTGATAAATGCTATATTAAATAATAATATTTAATTGTTTCTTTAAGAAATATGTGGTGTATCATGTACACCATTGATCATAGTGTTTCCTTTTATAATCAAGACATGTTACATTCCCCCCCCCCAAATTAATAAATATAATCCTCACAATTTTTCCTCATAATAAAAAATTACTGGTTTGATTTATCAATTCTCCATGAATTAAATCCAACCTTAGAAAAGTGTTATTTAAATATTAAATTTATAATAAAGAAATTGAACTACAGGGGAACCATGAGAGACAACATACTAAGGATCAATGTAATAAAAACTAAACATGGATGAAAAAAATTTAAAATCATGTTTTTATGGATGGATTATATAGAGTATCGTCATGTTTTAATTTACTATCACTAAACCATAAATCTACGATGGGTTAAACGGTCAATGATTTCATATTTTGAAAAGAAAACTGATAATTTTTTTAGGTTACTTTTCCATATATATGAGTAATTATTCGAAAACATGGGACAAGAACATTTGTAAATATACTTAAATTTCCTTAATAGTTTCTTCCACTAATCAATTTCTACCCTAATATCGCCTTTTTTACCAATGATGAGTAATATTGATGAATTTTTCATGTCTTGGGATTTATAATAAACTAATAAATATAAAAATACAAAAATATAATCATAATATATTCCTCCTATCATGAAATAATTACCTAAAAAAATGTTAATACAAGATAAGATAATTCCCTAAAATAATTAACAATCATTTGAAGTAAAAATACATTTAACACAACGATCCTACTATAATAAAAAAAATTAACATAATAAATAAAAAAACCCTATCCGTGAAATTATTTAACGATATTATGGAATATGATTAAAACCCATAAATATATTCTATTTTATATAAAATACATAAAATATTTAATTAATATTCCTCACAAAATAACATCAATCCCTAGTATTGAATAATAGAACAATGTAATTTCATAAATCACATAATCACCAAGTCTGCTATAAATTTCCAAAAATATCCTTAATAATGATAAAATAATATATTTCTATAAAACAATTAAACCCTTAGTTCTAAAATAAAATCCATCAATCTTATCTTTACCATAATCAGATACTGTTCCCATAATATGAAACATATTAGAAAATAAAAATAATTTATTAATCATCAAATAATTTTAATATATCAACGTTATCGATTCCATAAAACATATGATCCCAAAAAACATATTCTCCATTCATAAAATGTTTTAACTATAAATAAAATATCATAATAATAGATTGTTCTGGTAGGATAATGGTAGGTGACTTAGAATTTTATCCATTTAGATGTTAGTTTGATTAATTATATCGTACATGATTTTATGGGTTGTCACCAATCCGACTATTTGTCCTTTTTATAAAATAATTAAATATATTACACTTAAAAAATAATATACCATACTAAAAAAACATTATTATGATATAAATTCAAATCTTAACTTATTCCATTCGTCCTAATATTAAGTAACTCCATATTACATAAAAAGTTATTGTCTCTAAATATACCGATAGTAACAATAATAAATTATTATATAAATCCATAAATAGGGATTCTGAGACACTAAATATGTAATCAACATTAAAATTATAATTCAATAAAGATTTATATAACATTCAAGATAAAAAACTATTCTACAATGTTTCCTAATCCATAATTGGATCTAAATAATAATGACCATGAATTAACCATTAAATATTCTAGTGTTTTTCACCATAATTCATATTCATATAATTCTTGGAATTATTGGGTATATAGTATTATATAATTTGGAAATATCCATAAAATTTAATCTGAAAAATTAAAATTGGACCCTTATATACAGTATTAATTTTTTCAACCAATTAAAACCATTTTATAATTAAACCAAATTTAATTAACCGAATGTCTTCTTGGATTTCCACATTAATCCTCCAATTCACACACACGTCCTTAAATTTTTTAATTTTATTAAAAAAAAATTTATGATAAAATAATATCATTAAAATATAAAAAATATGAAAAAATAATTGTAATGTTAAAATCCTTAAAAAATAAATACATAATTACTAATATTTTATTCAGAAAATGGGAATGCCTTTTCTAAAAACTCAATATCTCTCATTTTTATAATCAATTATTATTTGAGAAAACTCATTTAAAATAAAATAATATATTATTAGATTACATGGTATATAATTATAATCAAATTGAATACCCTTTAGGTCAACTTATATACATTCCAAACTTATAAATTTAATAACAATACTCTCGACATCCATTCCTAATGATTTGTAGGTTATAATGTAACAGATCATCCTTGGATTAATAAAAAACAAACCACCCTAGAATTATCATAACCATAAAATATCCAAGTACAATCATATAATCATAAAATATAAAATATTTTATTTTTCAATATTCCACTCAAAAACTATCATTTTCACCCATATGAAAATATTTCATGGTATTGAATAACCAATTAATATTCAAAACACATATAATGTTTTTAATATTTTATATTTATCCCAATGTGTCCCATAATATTTTAAAGTATTTAAAATAAATTCGAGAATATAAAATTAGAAAATAAATATTATTAACTAATTATATTCATATATATATATATATATATATTATTAAAACCCATTTTCAAAAAATTGACTTTATATATAATGATTTTGAAGATAAATTTGTATAAAATTTAAAGTAATGTTTTACTTTAAGAGTCTGTGTACATAACTCTGACATGTCGTGTAAAATATTTATATACCATAAAAACAATTTTTTGATATTTTTTTACTTACATTATAAAATTATTCATGTTTATAATTCATATTGATCCACATATTATCATGATATACCAATTACATAATTATTTCTGTTCAAGTTGACATTTCTTCGATATCTAGTAACAATGTCCAAATTGACTTTGGTCTGCTGTTTATAATCAAAGTATTAAAGTGTATATCTTCTATAATATTATATAAATGAAATAATAATAAATTTATTAAATAATATATAATAAATCAATTTATTTTATATGTATATGAAAAGTAAACTAAACTACAATCATAGAGACATTATGTCTTACATATTAATGATTATTGATTCTATTTTTAATGATAATTAATAAATGAATGTTAAAAAAATAATTATTTTTCATTATTTAAATAATTATATATATATATATATAATATTATGTTTTAATATATACTAAAATATATTATCCTTGTGATATGGATATGAAAATATGAACCACATTGCTTCTGGAGGTTATCGTTCACATAGAAGCACAAACAACGTTACCATTATTTCATGCATGAAAACATAATAATTTAAATGATATGTTATAATTTAATTAATAAAATCATGTAATTAATATTATATATGAACATTAATACCATCATTATGGCTATTCTCGAGATATGGTGATGGAAAACAAATTGAATCATTTTTTTGAGGTGGCAGATCACCATACACAAAAATGGTTAATTATTTTCCCACTTGATGGAGTTGGACATAGAGTTATGTGATGATATTATAATAATAATATATTATAACATTTATGGTACAGAATTCAATATTTCATCATGGATTAATATTATATTAATGATGTTGAAGAATAAATAAAACGTAAACACTAAATTAAAAATGAATTCTCTTCTTTGAAAAACATTCTTTCCGTGACACCATAGACCCTATAATATCATTTTCACGGCTCCCTTAATAGAGATAAAATGTAGAGAGTATATATAGGATGTCATTTGAGTTTAAATTGACTTTGAAAATTGGTCTTTGTGTGTAATTATGATGGATAAAGTTGTTCCCTTTTTATGAGAGGGGGGCACCATTATAATTTCTATAAATATTGAATTAATATAAATATATTATATTTTAGAATATGTATAAGACTAATTATTTTAATATTTATCCAGATTATGGGTATATTTAACTTAATTTATGAAATTTATATATTTTTGGACTAATTTTTTTTCCATTTTATTAGATCTTAAATATATTTAACACATTTAACTCTTTTCATGACAAGCGAGATTTTAATTCATTAATGGTCAATATGGTTAATGTAAAATGAATAATGAATAACAGTCATGTACTTCATGAAATTTTAATATATTTAATAATAATTTTTCATATTTATAAATTTTATTGTTTTAAATCATTTAATAAATTTATAGTTATTTTCATATATCCTCAAAGTCAATTAAGAGACTTTTCATTACATGACATTTTAATTATATCACAAAAAAATATACAATAAAAAAAAACTGATTAACCATATTAGTATCATGAAAAATTAATCTATAAAATTCATGGATGATAATAATTTTATCTGATATATATATATATATATATATATTAAATTTTTTTACAACATTTATTTAATATTTTCATTAATTAAACTATTACTGGATCATCAGTGTACAAGATGATAATTTAATTATTTCTTCCCATTGAATTAAAAATAGAATATAATTATTAATACAATCATTAAATATATGGTAATATTGTTAATAGTCAAAAAATTCTCTATATCACCCAATTTTACAAATATTTCTATTTTCTAAAAACAATTTTTATAATTACAATAATTCCTCGAATAAACTAATATAAATTGATTAAAGACATCATTATAGCAACACGTTTTCATAAAATAGGCCCAAAAATGATTTTCTAAGAACATAAGTATTCCTTTAAAATTAGGATATGATTTGTGTTATTTTTCTAATATTAATATTACTATTTTTTACATTCAATTACAATATTTTCTTTTAATCGTGGTAAAAATAAATATTACTAAAGTATCTATTAATATTTCTAAAATTAAAATTTATTAAATTAATTATTTGAAAATTATGAATCCAAATACATAATAAATTTTTCAATATTCAAAATAAATTATTCTCTAATATTACTTTAAAATTAATTCCATTGGTCGAATGAGGTAAAAGGTTTTTAATGTAAAAATATCGGAAAGATTGAAATGTTCTTAAAAACAAAATATAATGTAAAATTGAATCCAATGACCAGAAATGGATAAAATGATAAATATTGGATCAATTATACATTAAACATATCAAAAACATAATTTTACACAATAAATTATTTTTACAAAAATATTTTTCATTTAATTTTCTATGTTTTTACCAATTCATCAAAACATGAATGTTATATGAAAATAATAAAACCTATGTAATTATTTATATTATTATATTAAATAATATATATATATATATTTTCAAATATAATTTATATAAATTTAAAAAAACTATATTTAAATTAAGTGCACGGTCATAATGCCGCAAAACTATATTTTTAGGAAAATTTTTCTTATATATGTAAATGTGGATTTTTTTCAAATAGAATATCTAGAAAAACATTAGTTGAATGTTAAAAATAATATTTAATATTATATATATATATATATATATTATATAATACACCAATAGTGATTTTTTATTTATTCGTTTAAAACATAGTAGTTTAGATTTTAAAAATTTTTTTAGAAAATAATTTACTTTTAGATTAAAATTGATTTTATTTGAATATTAAATTAATTTAAAATAAAGTAAGTAAATTTATATAAATGAGTGAAAAATATTTTAATAATTATATAAATAATATTCATGCATTCAATTTTAATAGTTATGTGAAAACAACCACATTAATGAAAATATTTAGATGTTTATTTAAGCTCAATGTGTTGTCCCATGTGCGTTATCAAAGATACTGTTTCTTTTTTGAAAGATAAGATATTATAATAAATGTGGTATTGTGCCGAGATAGATCATATTAATTAAATATCATGTTATTTTGCTGGATTATTTGTAATATGAAATCATCTTTGTTAATTTTTTTTGTGTTTTGGTAATATATTTCTCTTATTTTGACTATTATATTATTTTTAATGAAAATCCAAAAAATTAAAAATATTTGTTTTATTATATCGCATTCTTTATCATAGGGATAATTTAAAAAAAATCAGTACTAAATGGATTATTTCAATGATAAATTATTTTTACCGTGGTATTTTATTACTAATTATATGTAATGAAATTATTATATTTAATAGTTACATAATATCAATGTTTTATCTCTCCATTGAGAAAAAAATAACATAACAGATCTTAGTAATATTATATTCAATATAATGATAATTAATTTTTTTGCTCAAAAAGTCTTAGAGATCATTTACCTTGTTAGTGACTATTGAATGTATTATATTGTAATTAATTTTTATTAGACTTCATTCAAAGAAATATAAATTAAATATTATAAAAAATTACATAACTAAAATTTTATGATAATTAATATTTTATTATCATATATAAAAATCATATAAATATAAAAATATGAAAAATTTGATTAAAAATGGTAAACACATTAATCCATTGACCATTTTTGTTGGAATTTTCACTTTATAAGATACATTGTATTGCATCAATAATGAAAATCATTATTGTGTTGATGGTTAAACATATATCCTAGTGGTTAACCCCAATTATAACGATTAAAATGATATAGAAACTTATTGACAGTATATTTAACGATTATATGAAGACATTTTAATCGTTTTAGTAAAATAGAAATCTTTTTGGAACAACATAAAATGAGTTACGAATTTATTAGGCTATATTGGTTTATGTATTATCAAAAGATACATAAATCATATTATATAATAAATTATATTTCAGTAAATTATTTAAAATTGAAAATTATTTTATAAAAGATAAATGTAATTTTTTATTGTAAAATATATTAATAATGATCCACTAATTAGAAATCTATCTTTTTATTGTAAAAATATTGGTCCCAAAAGAGTAAACAACACTTTTATCGAGGTAAACATTAAATGGTTAAGAAAGAGGTTAATAGAAATATATATGAATGAAGACATCACCTATTCAAGTACGATTTTTGTTGGATTAGATTATTATTTGAAAAATTATTATATTCAAGGATTATTAATTAGGTACCATTTTGTCTTGAAAATTAATTTTTACATATTTAAATATTAAAAAAATTCCATGAATACCCCTCCCCTAATTTTAAAATTATATCATCCATCCACTTGTGAAAAAATTATTAAGTTGTATGTTATTTCCATAACCTTCTCCATGAAATTCATCAAATACCTTTTAATATTTTTTTTTACTAATATTTTGAAAAAATAATTCATAGAGGTCATTATATTTATTATAAAGGAGGATTTATGATGATGATCTATTGTTCTTAATAAATAATATTCCTCTCATTTATGATTATAACTCATTCATATATTATCCAATCTTATTGTAATTATAACTGAAATATATTACATATACTGATTAAATTTAATGTAAATAAAATACTATATATTCAACTATTAATCCTTCAAAAGGGAAATAAAACAATCCTTATGAATGATGGACTACATCTTAACGAATAAATGTAATATGTTTTCCATCACTTCCTAACACGGATAGTTATAATGAGGGATATATTATTTATATATGTTTTTAGTGATATAAATTAAATATTTAAAATATAATATATTGTATACTATATGAATTCTCTATCTATTTATCATTGATATTGTTTCTTATTATATGAATGGACTACCACATCCATGTAATGAAGTGTTGGTATTCCACCAGCATATAACTTGAATAATATATATTAGTTTATATATTAAATATATTAAATATTTTTTATCAAAAAAAATTATAATCATATTTATTGTATTTCGAATATGATCGCTGAAAAATATAAATGATTATAATGATTATGCATGACCTTCCATCTCCATTATAATAATATTGTTCATTTTAGTTTAAAAAGATTAATTTTTTGATTCAGATTAATAATTATTTAAAAATTATACCAATATATTAATTTTTTATAGGTTGAAATAATTACTTGATTGTCCATATGTTAATATTTATTTAATTTTCGATATGTGAGTCGAATATCATCGAAACAACCGAAAAAACATATTTGAGTAAATAAATCAATATAATGAGATTATATATATAATAAATTGATTAATAAACATGAAAATAGTTTGTAACAATGAATATGGTAAATATATTTTCGTAATTAAGGATGTTAAAGGATATATATGTAAATTTTGACTTGAGTTAAGGGATACATTATGTTGAAAACCATGATTCAATATGTTTTAAGATTTATTTTATAGTTATTTATATTATATTTCAATGTTTATATAATTATTTTATTGAAATAGATAATATATATAATGGATTTATTATGAAACTTTTTAATTCATTTAGTGGATATAAAATAGATTCATTTTACATATTTTATACAACATGTTATTAACTTTTTGATAAGAAGAAAAATTAAGTATTTTATATTTACATATAAGGAATAAATATTTTTTCTTAGTGAAACAACCATTATTAAAATTTGGTATTTCATTGTAATAATCATCATTTTCTGGAGAAAACCATTTATTCCCTATATTGGAGGAAATTTATTTTTGAAAATTTGTATTTATGAAAATGGTTATATTGATATCATAGCATAGTTACAAAAGGTTGGAAAGAATTTACTAAAACAAAAATATCCATATATTATTATTATGTTATACTTTTAAAAAAAATTCATGATCGGTAGTTCAATTATAATCTAGGTACTTTTTATCTGTTATAATCCATGGATGGTTGGTCAGTATAAAAAAAAAGATCGCGTTGGTCCATTATATATATTTTATGCATTGGGTATTGATTATATCGTAGGATGTATTATGTACATGTGTATGGAGTAACTCTAATACAATATTTGACACTTTAAAAAAATTAATGTTTTCATGGAAGAAATATTTTTTTGTTGATTATGATATTTATCATTTTTATGTATAATTTCATTTATGATATATAATTTAACATTAATTAATAATCATGAAATTTGTAATGGTTTAGTTTTGGGAAAAAATTAATTTCATAAGAAATAAAATTTTTATTTAGATCCCAATATTCATTTTTTAAAGAGGATTATTTTATTAAATGTAATCTATAACTAAAATATTTCAATATTTATTTTTATATCCCTTAGAAATATTTTTCAGATGAGCTATAATTTTAGAAGGATTTAAAAAGTTTTTTAAAGATGATATTGAATGATGATGAAGACATAATACGAAAAGTAGAAGTAGGGTGTCATGGGGATACTGGTCACAAGATGTCTTGGGTATCATTTTGTTTTTTTATTTCCCTATAACTACAAAAATAAACAATTATTTGGTATTTACGTGATCCAATATCAATTTTTTACATTTTATGTTTTGGATGGTTGAAATTGGGTCACATTGATTTATTTCAAAGACATATATTTTATTATTTTGATATTATGACCTAACATATGGATGTGTGTATTGGGATTTAATATGTGTTATACAAGAAGGGATTTGATAATATTTTTATTTTTTTCTTTTTTCAAATGAGTTAATATTAATAGTTATGTATAATATAATATATTTATTGGATCAATTATGATCATAGATATAAATAAAAAAACAACATTTTATATATTAGATTATAGAATTTTATAATATCTAGTTGTATTTTTTAGAGATTATATATCATTGAGGTATATATAAAAATTTTCGATTTGGTGAAGGATTATTTGGAATAATGAAAATATTTTTTTTGGGCATAGTCATCCCATTTATGAAAATTTAATAACAGTTTTATTAATACAATCTTTGAAACTGGATAACATATAGGTCGGGTGATAAATTTTCACTATTGGGAAGGCCATAGGGCAGGAAACCACAACCGAATGTAGACAAGTCTGAAAGAAATATCAATAGCCACATGATGTTGGTGATAGTGTGGAATTTTTTATATACGTGATTTCATAGATAATAATTATATTGAAGTTGGGATCATATTTTTTATCATATATATAGCCATGCGGTTGAGAATTGATTTCTTGATAACATGATTAATGATATTTAAAAATAAGATCACTATTTTTTAATAATAATATTATAATTTTAGGGCCACCATAGTATTATAAGATTTTATGATATGAATAATGGTTGAATTTCTTTTTTTAATAATATATAGTTTTGACGTGTATTTAATGAGATTGTGGATATGCATACAAAGTATTATCATATTGTGTTTATTATTTAATTATGTAATATATATATATATATATTTATTTATAATTTATATATGATTGTTGTTATTTATATATAAATGATAAATTAATCATAGAGGAATATTTGATGAAATACTTATAATTTCTGGGATTAAATATTAGTTTGGAATAGTTTGAATATTTATTATTTTATTAATTTATTAAAATATCTATGTTGAACAATGGGAGTTATTATTATGGATTTTCAAGTCAATGTGGTAATAAATCAGACAACAGTCTTTAAATTTTTGGAATTATCTTAACTTTTGAAAAAACTTATTGAATTGGTTTATGTATAAATACACTAGGAATAGATTTTTATTGTTTGGAGGATTATATGATCCATTATATTTTCTTTTTATCTTCACAAATAATATAAATATTTTTAATAATAATTGTATAGAGATTAATATTTGTTATTAGTGGATGTTGATAATTGGAAGAAATTATAATTTTTAGGTATATATATTTTCTTTATGATCTTATTCTATATCGAAGAAGAATTCATCATCACTGAGAAAAGTATATTGAAAAAAATATCTTATTATAGATATTTCTAATAAATAAATGGTCTTTTCAAAAATGTTTATATTATTGTTTTGGGGTAATTAAAATTCTATTTGTAATTCAAATTTATTTGATTAATGATCACTCTCAAGATCATTAAATCTATGAACATTACTTATTCTTTTACACAAATATTTTCATTCAATAGTAATGTTGTTCTATTTAAAAACATATTATGTGTTCTTCCAAATTGCATTACTAATTGTATTTCCAAATTTCAAGAGTATTTTTTATTAATCGTTCTATGATGTTGGATTTTAAAATTGGTGTTCTCTAAAGAGAAAACATTGATAGTTTAGTTGAAGTTCAAATAGTGAGGAATTAATTTATCATGTAGAGTAAATTTTACACCGCAATAATTTTCAAAATGAAATAATATGTGATATCTTATAGAAAATGTATCATTGAGAACATGTCAGAAACTAGCTTGGGTACACTAGTGACCCAATAACTGAACTCAAACTGGCAATCCCATAGGGAAATAACAATCCCCATATGTAGGCAACTAGCACCAGGCATGGTATATCATGGATGTGAGAACAAATTTTCCACAAAACACTATGAAATTAAAAAAAACAAGGTAGTATGAATAACAACGGAATATCAAATGTGAGTAATGTACCAAAACACTACATGATATGTAGTGCCCACAATAACTACAATCCATGTATTAAAAACATGGGAAACAACCCAATATTATCTAAGGACATAACTCTTTAGGTCTTAAGCTTAATATCTCGATATATCTATATGAAATACATTACCATTTCATGAACCTTGATAAAGAATGTAAACAAACATGAGAAGTCAATAGTAGGGTTTCATACTAAACCCAGAATGCTACCACCAAATAATGTATATCAGATTCCATATATATATATATATATATATATATTATCTATGTAAAGTGCATTCAATTTACAAAAATATATGTTTGGAAATTTTAAATCAAATTTAAAACAAACATTTCTATACCATATGAAAATGATGGGAAATATATTTACATAACATTGTATTGATGATTTCTAAAAAATTGATTAAATTGAATAGTTACATAATACTATTTATATAAATCTAGAAATTACTTGTATGATAGTTTTGAAAAAAGAGAATTCATTTATATCTCATATAAAAATATACATATGAGTGACATGGTCATCTACAAAGTAGGTATGATAGTAATAACCAAATATAGAATTCAACACTTTATATGTGGTCATATTATAATGCATATACTCACGTCCCCTTGACACAAGAATGAGATGACTCTCAACCCTCCCATCGGGGATGTGACACAACAAAGGTACGTTTTAGAATATTGTAATAGAATAGAGTGAATCCAAATAACTCACTATCGACCTAAGAATTATATGTTCTCTTAAATAATGGGAATTTTTTTTAAGACATCATTATATAAAATTAGATCCCATTCTTCTTGTTCAAAATGCTAATGATTTCCATATAAAAAAATGTTTTTTAATCCAAAACATGCTCTTTTCAGAAGATAAAACCAATTGGTTTCTATAAAACCATATTACTCTATTTCCAAAAGTATGAAATCCACTAAAAACAAATTCTATCCTTTTCACAATTAATTGACCCGATTAAATTCAATAACATAATTGAAAACAAGTCCATCAAATAGATAATTTTTTTTCATCAATTTAAATCATAAAATATTCATAAAGCACATCCCAATTCAATGGAATTATGGGACTTCCAAATTTTCATGCAAAAACCATTTTAAAAATCCAGATTAACTAAAATCAACTATTTATCAATTTAATTTAAATAATGTTTGGGAATATAAATTTTATATTAGAAATTGAAATAAATTAATAAATATAGGAATAATCAATTTAGCTCATCGAGATAGATCCACCAACCTCACCCCAAAATTCAACACTCACAATGACACTCATCAACTTGAACGAATGTGGAGAAGACCTCAAAACCAAACATCGAAGTAACATCCAACACCAAACGGAATCGATCCATAAATATTAGGATGGTCCATTGAAATCATATCAAATTATAGTGATTGGTATACATAGAACTTGGTGAATGCTTACTTAGATATCACCCGCAAAAGAAATGATGATCGTACGCCAATGGAATGGATACAATAGAGTTGGAAGTATCCAATTATAATTGGACTGGATTTGGTTCAAAGGAATAGTAATTCAAGAGTAGTCAATAAAAAGTAACAAAGAACAATGCCTCTTATTATAGTTCATTTTTGAAGGATTACAAGATGTGTAATCCATTACACACCATTAATGATTTAATGTTCTTTATTGGTGACGATTCTCTGAATTTTTTCTTCCAATTTGATGTCAAGGTATTACATGAAAAGTAATCCCAATTTAATGTCAGAAAACCGGAACTTGTGTCATTATTGGACTGCACCCTCCGTCTAATGGCTATGTTCCCCTCCCGACTAAAGGTCGTTAACATTCCCCCGTCATGGAATAGATGAGCAGATGATTTTTCCAACATGGCTGCATCACTTGCGGAGCCCGAACAGGATAACCTAATCGTCCACGTGGCGCGCTAGAGATTCATTGCTCCTGTTATTCCGAAAGGCGATCGTGGCGCGTGAGTGAACCATCTCACCGCTGGTGACCCTACGTCAGGATCCTCGGGGGCTTCAGGCATGGTAATTGGGATAGTTCCTGAGTGGAGGACGCCCTTGGTTGAATATCTCCGCCATGACAATATTCCACCGGACCGAGCCGAGCGAGAACGAATTTGACACCGCGCACCACATTTCACCCTTCAGAGTGGTCCCAGCCTTGAGCTGCTCCTTTATAGGTGCAGATTTTATGGTGTTCTCCTCTGTTGTCTTCAAGGAGTCGACATCCCACAGGTCATGCAAGAAGTGCACGCTCGTACCTGTGGCGCCCACCATGCTTGGTCGATGTTGTCCGACCAGATTCGGAGGCTAGGTTACTTCAGGCCCTCCAGGATCTACGAATGCATTGAGTATGAAAAGAGGTGTCATGCGTGCCACGTTCATGATAACTTTGTGAATCGGCCACCAGATCCTCCCCATACTACCATGTATTCTTGGCCCTTTGTAGTCTAGGGGTTGGATGTCGTGGGGCCTTACCCGCTGGCGATGGCCCGCTAGTGCCGGTTCATCTTAACCGCTACGAATTTCTTCTCGAAGTGGGTGGATACAATCCCACTCAGGGAAGTCCAGGACTGTTCTATCACTGACTTCGTGAGCTCCAATATCATCTATCGGTTTGGAGTACCTCACACTATCCTCACGGGTAACATAACCAACATCCGAGTAGCCGAGCTAAAGAAATTGTATGCCAAGTACAACATTCCCTCTAACCACGCCTCTTGCTATCACGCACTAGCGAATGTACAGATTGAGGAATTTAACAAAACCCTCTCTAAAATTCAACAAAATATGGTTGGTCAAAATATGAAAAGTTTTCCGGACAAGATCCTCAACACCCTCTAGGCTTATAGGAAGACGACTCGTAACTCCACCCAGGTGACTCTATATTCCTTGGTATACAGAGCTGAGGTCGTCCTACCCATCGAGATCCAGTTGACCTCATTACACACTGAGGTCTACGACCAGCACACACCGAATAGAGTTTCCGAAATCCGTCTTGATAAATTGGAAGAGCTGGACGAATGTAGGCTTCGCACTTTACATTACTTGGAAAGGAATCATATTAGGATGGCTCGATCATTCTATAAGAAGGTTCGCCTATGCTCATTCCTGCAAGGTGACCTGGTGCTGGCTCTCAGAGCGCCAATGTTTCCTGGCAGGAAACCAACAATGTAGGAGACTAAGTGGGAGGGGCCCATTATTGTTCATAAGGTCTATCCCAATGGCGCGTATTCCCTAGTGACTATGGATGGTGAGCGCATAACTCCTCCCACCAATGCTAGGTTCCTCAAGAAATACTTTTATTAATCCTCCTGTTGGTCTTACATGACCTTAAATAGTACGGTCCCGCGTGATCTTAAACTACACCTGGTCCCGCACGACATTAAACTGCAACAGGTTCTGAGCTCTAAGACCTAAAACTAATATCCTCCGTCAGTACCGTATAACCCAAAACTGCACCTTGGTCCGAGTTCTACGACCTAAAACTAAGATATGTATATCGTCCAACAGGATGTGAAACTGTGCTTCTAGAACAATGTATGGCTTGATTCTTATCGTAATGATATACGTTGGAATGCCCAGACATTTCGTCTCGGGTCTAGCCCTAGGAGTGCCCAGATCCTCCATCTTTGGGTCCAGCTCGAGGTCCGCTAATGCATTGTGTCTGTCTCTCCTCTGGGACCTTGAACACAGGATCACGTTGGGTGGTATGGGATTATTTCCTCATTCACGTCGGTTTTTCAATAGCTGCACCACGTGAGCCCTGTTCTCAGGACTAGCCCTCCAATGTCTTATTCCCCATGATATTAAAAGGCACCTTCTAGAACTACATGGGTGTTGATTCCTATATTTATGGGATACGAAGTACCGCCTAAATACTTAGATTTCAGGTTGATCCCCATCTCTTAGGAGATCCCATGATCTCCCTGTTTCCCCGTTCTTTTGGCATGACCTTCCCTCGGGAATCCGCCATCTTTTGGCCGCTATTAGACTGTGGCCTTTTTCCCTTTCTGGTGGTCTGGAAATGTGTTCAGAGTACTCCAGTCTAGGACCCGGAGTGTCATATTCGACTTAGACTTGTTTTCGTCCACTTTTCAAGCTTTGTGTTCCCTTCATTTAGGCCCCACCATCCTTCACACTCGGATGGACCCCCAAGAACGGCCTAGATTCAACGCCTAAGGGCTCTCCTACCGTCACGGGCCAATGCCCCCGATGGTTTTGGTTGGATAATTGATACAAATCCCATGTTGCCAATATGGTCAGTGGTTGATACTCATTTGTTTTCCCCTACATCTCGGCTAACGTGACATGATGCTGTTTTGCGAACATGGTCAGTGGTAATCCTTAGTCATCACGTCAACTTCCTAGGGACTTGAGTGTTGGTTGCATGATTTCCATTGTGTTCCGCCCCCACCGTGTCAAGGTGGAGTCTCGACACTCCTTGTTCTAACCCTCAGTACACCCGCACACATCAAACAGACTGAGCTGCGTAACAGTGTCTCTCGGGGCTCCCGTGATCTATGTTCTAGAGTATGTGCTTGGGTCTCTTCTCTACAGGTTGTGTGCAGCTTGAGCCTCATTACCATAGGGAACGAGGAGTCTCCAAGATATTGTGTTACAGGCCCAGCATACCTGGGAGCTAGCATCTCCTGCCCCCCTGATTGTTGAACCCTCGTAGGCCCCTTTGGCCCGAGGCTCCTCTCTCGGAACCACACACAGTGATGATATGGGATTACGCCCTCACCCGCTTCAGGTATGCTTTATCACTTCGTGCGTGTTCGTGGTGGTCCAAACCATACGACCTAAAACTGTGCTTCTTTTCCAAACCATACGTTCATAAACTGTGCTGTTGGTCCAAACATTACGACCTTAAACTGTGCTGCTGGTCCAAACCATACGACCTTAAACTGTACTGTTGGTCCAAACCATATGTCCTTAAACTGTGCTGCTCGTCCAAACCTTACGACCTTAAACTATGCTTCTGGTCCAAACCTTACAACCTTAAACTGTGATGTTGGTCCAAACCTTATGACCATAAACTGTGCTGTTGGTCCAAACCATACGACCTTAAATTGTGTTTCTAGTCCAAACCATACCACCATAAACTGTGATGATATCGTCCTGGCCGCACGATGAAAAATGGCACCGCATTGTGATCACCTCTCCATGGGGGACATCACGCCAGGTATTGGTTGATTACCATGCTGCTTGTCAATGCCTTCTATGGCTTGATTATTGTGGAGATGCTAGGAATTTCAACCCTAGTCCAGTCGCCCCACAAAAGAAAATCCATTTACCTTCGAGAACAAACAAGATATATCAAATGCCGCTTCTTTTAGTGTGAGGGAAAGACCCGCACGACTCCTTAGTCCTTTGCGCATGCGCCATATCACGCCATAATTCCTTTCAAGAACTACATATGGACTGATTCCCATCCTTATGAGATACATATGAGTGCCTGTGAACATCCCCACAGGCCCAAACAAACTTTTCATGTTCGGTCTCTCGGCCTAAACGTGTCCCCAGGAGAAAATAGTAAGCGGGGCTTTTCCCCACAATCACGTTGGGTTTTGCAACCGCTTTACAGTGTGTCTCTCATTCCCCTTCTCCTTTGGTCCGAATTCTATGACCTAAAACTATGATTCTTTTCTTGTCATTCCGTGACTCGGTCTCTCTTGTGGGATTGTACTGTGTGGTGCGGGATCATGTCCTCATTCACGTCGGGTTACTCGTCGTGTCGTGCCTATCCCCCAGATGAGATGTGTCCCCCATCCCACACGACGTTAAACTGTATTTCGTCTAGCATGACGTTAAACTGCCTCTCTATAACTACTTGTGGCTTGATTCCCATCCTAATGAGATATGTAGGAACGCCCAGACATTTCGTTATGGGTCCCGCCCCAGGGATTACCAATCCTCATCCCTCCTTATTGTCGGCCCCTCAACCTGACTTCAGGGGAAGTGGTGTAACTCTGAAATCCACCCATAATAATTTTGGGATTCCCCATATTGGTAATGGGAAGCGGTAGTTCTCTCTCCAGAGAGGTCCTGCCTGAAAATTGGGATGACCCATGACCTAGTTGGTACGTCCGCCAGATGCGCCTCCACCACAGTTGCGCAATTTCGGGAGTGTTGGACCCTGTTGAAACAAAACATCACTCCACCTTCCACGCTTTTCGTGCCCCTTTAATCGGATCTTCATTTTATTTCATGTCTGAAGGGACCCCCTAACAGTATGGATGACAGACCTACTGTCTGCCTACTGTCCTGGGCCAACGTTCCGAAGGACTGGTCATGATTGATGGGACCCCCGAACAGTATGGGTGACAGGATTTGGTCTACCTACTGTAACAATATAGATGATAGACCTTTGGTCCGCCAATTGTAGCAACATGGATGATAGACCTATAGTTCGCCTACTGTCATGGGACAATGTTCCGGGAAACCGACCAGCGATATTTGAGTTAGGCCCCGTGTTGCGAACATGGTCAGCGGTCAGCCTTCATTTATTGTCCCCACTCCAGGACAACATGATATGGATGTTGTGTTTCCATCATAGTTAACAGTTATCCTCCATCGTCGCTCCCCACAGTGTTCTGAATTGGGTAGCATGATTCACCATTTCATTCCATCTTCCTATGTTCAGATGGATTTCAATGCCGTTGTCATTGCCCCGCTCGTGTGTCCGAGCACATTGAGAAGGAGATATATCAATCGGTCTGAGGTCTCCTCCTCAGAAATACAGTCCCATTTTCGGATGCCCGAGGCTTTGTCAATTCCCCATAGTTGGACAAGATGATGACACAAATATCATTTTCTTCTCTCGTTGGGTGCAACCCAAAAGAGCATAGTTATGGATTGTTATTCATTTCGGAATTATGGTTGATCATATTAATCCAAGGGTATAGATGAATAGATTTGGCCATGTATTAGATTTAGATGGTGAGCAGTACAAGCAAGAGGTTCATGAGATGGCCAAAATTCGGAAGGAATTCCGCGCTGCCAGAGTGTTTTTTACGCGCAGCCGCGGGAGCAATTTCGCACACGAGAGCTATAATACTATCACGCGGAAAAGCTGTGCTACTGATTTTTGACCCAGTTCCCCTTTTAATAGGTGAGTCCAGGGTTCCGCACCATGCGGAAAGTCAATTTCGCGCCGATCCATCATTTTTCACGCCACGTGGGTTGTTTGCACGCTAAGTGCCTCAGACTGGCTCTGCTTCGGTGTTTCGGAATTTCCCTCGGAATTTGATCATTTTGACCTCTCTCCGATCCAATTCTGAGGGGGGGGGGAACTTGTAGATGCCGAAAAAGTCCGTAACACCTAGAGAATGTTTCGAAATGGAAAAGCGAAGTCATATTCAGAATCAGAGGCCCGGTCCGGAGGCCAGTGAAGTGGTGAGTGAAATAAAGGAGGCCTTGTGCGCAATAAATATGTGCGCGGGAAGCATTCCTGGGATTCGCGTAATCGAGCCGATGTTGCGCGCTATTTTGCGCGCCCCGGTTCCGTGCGGTGATTCTTTACGCGCCGACGGTTCCCGTTGCGGAAACGTTTGCGCGCCGCCTGGATTCTGCACTGGTGGGTGCCTATAAATAGAAGGCGACCCTCAACGGTATGGGGGTTGAGGAATTCAGATCGGATCTCGGGCACGCCATTCGACACCCCTCGCACGCAATAATACTTCCAGGTAATTCCACATTTTTGCGCAACCTTTCCCCAAGGTTCGACTTTGCGCGCAACTCTACCGGCTTAAGTGAATTTGCCTCCTCCTCTGGGTACTTCCCTTGAGCGGGATCGTTGTCCCTTGCGCACAATCCCCTTATACGCGTGCAATACATTACGCTCCATCACCTATCCGTGCAATACTCTGGATCTATTTCACGCCATCCCGGGGTTTTGCATGCAAACCATCCTTTTGCGTGCAACACCCATGACCCCTTTACCTTGATGCCCCTTGGATGGATTTCCGCACCGGCACCTGATGTCTTCCCTGCCTGGCATGTGCGCCATGCGTTGTTTTCCCGTACTGCCTTCCAGGCTCGTATGAAGTAACCTCATGGTCCCTTGGGTAGTGCTTCCCATTGCGTTGCTTTTCCTTATGCTTCTCCGTATAGCCACGCTAACGTGGCCCCCCTAATGGTTCTCCCTGCGGCCCCCCTTCATTATGGCATTGTTGATGCCTTCCCTCCAATGAGGGTTAGAGGTAATTGGGCATGTAAGCCCTAGGGGTGTGGAGCGAACCCACCTCGTCCAAGCTGCAAGAATTTTAAACTGCTAAGAACCTCGTCCTTAACATATGACGTCAAACTGTGGTCCGACCCCATGCTTCGCATGCAGGGTCCCCCTGTCTCGGACATTAGTTACGCGCACTCGTCTCCACGGGAATGGACTCTTCCTCAAATGGAATTTGATCCTCCTTGTCGGAGTGGAGTTTGTCCATGGGGGATGTGATGCCTCAGAGCGTAATCCCCTAGCCTCTCTTACGGAAGGTTGCACCCATGCACCTCCGTACATCCCCACTGCCAAGGCCAGTGGAGACCCTTTCCCACTGTGCTTTTTCGCACCACGGGCCTCCACTCTGGTGTATGCCCCGACACCCAGGGCCGATATCCACGCGTAATCCCATGTTTCCTCTTCGGGCCACTAACCACACATAAGCCCCTATTTCCTCTTTGGTCCGCTCATCACGTAAGCCCCATTCTGCTTCTCACGGACGCACCCTTCGCGACGTGATCGTCTGGTCCCTACTGCCACTTGTTTCTCACACCGAGCATGACTCACATGGGCATAGCGCACACATCGACCATGACATCCTCCTATGGGCTGCCTCAGAGCGTAAGCCCCATGCCAGCGAACTACGTGGACTTTGATCTGTGCTAACGCATGGTACGTAGGAAGCCCCTAGGAGGTTCAAGCCCACCACCCGGTCGTTCCGACCTCTCCACGTCGGTTCACCGGCCACCATGGGCCGCCTTATAGCGTAATCCCCATGCCAGAGAACTACGTGGACTTTGATCCATTCTAACTCATGGTATGTAGAAATCCTCCACAAGGTTCATGCCCACCACACGGTCGTTCCGACCTCTCCATGTCGGTTCCCCGGCCACTGTGGGCTGCCTCAGAGCATAAGCCCCATATCCAAATTGGGACTCCTCAGAGCGTAAGCCCCATATCCACCATGGTCCACCTCAGAACTTAAGCCCCATATCCACCATGGGTGGCCTCAGAGCGTAATCCCCAGATCCCTCGTCCCGCGTGATGTTAAACTGTATGCCCTCGTCCCGAATGACGTTAAACTGTATCTCGTCACACATGATGTTAAACTGTATTCCCCTTCTTGGTCTGTCTCGAAGCATAAGCCCAATGCCTCACATCCATGTCTCATCCTGACTTCCCCCCTCAAGCCCACATCCCTTGGGAAGCTCATGCCCTAGCCTGGAGATCTTACTTCTTCCAGGCTCCAATCCATGCATCCATTCTCATGGGTCGCCTTTTCAGGTCTCCCACTATATCACCGAACTACGCGGAATTTGATTCCCCGCCATGGGATACGTAGAAAGCCTCCGCGAGGTTCGAGCCCATCACTCGATCATCCATACTGATCCTTACCCGGGCCTCCACATCCCGGTGAGATCATAACAATCCACCCCACTCTATAGTTTCCGAGAAGCCACCCACGTGCTGGCCCCAACATCGGTGTTCCCCCTAGAGGGTCCTTCAATCTGATCCACTATTAGTGTTTCGATCAGTCTGATCTGTCTCTGCAATACGTTAAACTCGTGACATACACCGTTTTAAACATGGGTAGCTGAGGAAAAACTCAGATGGTACATATTCCCCTCGTTCAATGTGGGATGCCTCGGGCTTCCGTGCCCTCGAGAATCCCTGTGATAAGGGACAGAAGACATTCATGCCAATCCCCAACGTCAATAAATGCCAATGACACCCCATCGTGACCGTTCTCCTCACCGAATGTTGCCGCCCCGACAAGACCCTTTGGAGCGTCTCGACGGAAGAAGTGTAATTAACTGGATTCCATGCAGATATGGTGCTGAGAACGAGCTTCACGAACCTATCTTAAATCTATGAGGGAGACCAGGATTAGGTGACGAGCTCCGAGGAGGAATCCATGGACGGAATAACCAACATCCCATCTTCCTGGTTTCGATCAACCAGCAGACGTCCCTGAAAAAGGAACAGATACCACCTGCCTTTGGAAAGAAGGAATGCGGGGCTGCGAGCCGCGCGTCCACCCACGCGTGACGGACAAGCACGTGCTCCCCTGTGTTAATTTTTCAGAAACATATGTTAATAAATACATTTATGGAGGTAGCTCCCCCTATAAAATAAAACAGAAAATATTTACCTCCTACTTTTCACACATTAAGTAAAATTGAAATGATGAATTTCTATCAGTGGAATTAAATCAAACTGTTTTTTTTTCTTCGAATGTAAATATATTTTTTTCAATGAAGGCATCAAAATTAATAGGTTTTATATCCCATGATTGTTAGGTATTTATGTAACAACATATACTAGTAGTAGTGTGTGGTATATTTCACACAACTATAAAAAAGACTATCATTGGTTTATGTAATTTTTTCAAATCCATTTGCATCAAAGTCATTGATCAAAATTTCAATGATGTGTTAGAGATTGTAAAACCTATTATTCATTGTCAAATAAAAAATTATTTCCCTCCCACATTTTTTGATATAATGGTTCATCTACTAATTCATTTGGTGCATGAGAAAAGAATTTCTAGGCTTGTTCTTTTATGATATATGTATCTTTTTGAAAGATATATGAAAATTTTGAAGGGATATGTTAAAAATCCATATCGACCAAGGGTCTCTATTGTTCAAAATTACATATCAGATGAGGAGATTGGGTTCTGTAATGACTATTTGTATTTGGTGTATCATATTGGTCTCCCGATAACTCGAAAAATTATAGTTGATAGTAAAGCTAGCAGGGTTTGAGGATTAAAGGTAATATTCATTCTAGGTGACGAAGTGATGAAAACAAATTATAAATTATAAACTACAGAGATGAGGTAAAATAATATATATCCTCACATAATGTATAATTAATGATACTATATCTAAAAAGAAATGAAAATTGTATGCTGATTGAGAATAAGAAGTCATTTGTTTGATGGTTTAAAGTGAAAGCACCTCAGATATATCAGCATCAGAATCATTGAAGTTTTGAGCATGGGGACCATCTATTAATGTGATCACACAGTCTTGTTTTGATATTAGTGGATACTCTTTTTACACAAAAAACATGGATGATAGGAGTACCTTTAAGAATAATGGTGTGATGGTTTTTGCAGAAGCAACGAATTTTTCGATATCCCAAGATAAAATCCCAATTTCTGCATCAACTACATATTTTGGAGTTCTAGAATACATAGAGGAAATTGAATATATATTAAATTTTGAGTCATCATTTCAATTGTAATTGGTTGGATAGTAATAGTGGTGAGAAACATGATGAATATGGGTTTAAATTGGTTTATTTAAATAGACTTAATTACAATGAGGAACCATTTATCATGGAGAAAATTGAAAATAAAGTATTTTATATCACTAATCCATCTAATGATAAGTGGTTAGATGTTTTGTGATGAAAAGGATACCATTTGTGTGATGAGGATGTTGGTGATGATGTTATTGATTTACCAATTCCTTATTAATCTATTATGAAATTTTTATATTATTACAATGAGTATCAGACTGACATAGTGCATGCATTACCTAACTATCATGATTATGGAATGTGGGAAAACACATAATTAGAATATTAATATTTGTAGTAAATATTTATATTCTGTTACTTTTTTTTGTAACATACAAATGCATGACTCTTTTTTTTCTTACTTATTTTTTCTTCCTTATTTCTAAAAATTCAGTTTTCTAATAATATGTAGGAACAAATAATTTCATTACACTTTCTAGTAGAAATTTCAGATACAGATTAAGAGGAGAAGATACCAAGGTATATCTTTTTTACTTATTATTAATTATTTAGAAATATATTTTTTTAATGAAATAAAAAATGTAATTTACAATTTTTTTCAGGAGTACTGATGCGTCCTTGGGGGAGGAGACTTCTCCTATCACTATAAAAAAATATAGTTCTGATGTTGGTAAATGTGGTATTACACATTTACAAAAAATTATTACTTTTTTGTGATGATGAAAAAAAAACATATTTATTTTGATGATTATAATAATGAAACTAGCCAAAATTAAGATCATTTTGTTAGTTATATAGCGATGTAGACCCATTGTAGGATTAGTATTTTATATCCTGATTGGAAGTCAGTTTACAACATGGAAAAGAAACAGCATTGGGAGGCCATGATGGTGAAATTTCTTAATTGATTTCTTTTATCTCATGTTATTATTATTATATATTTTAAATGATATATTTGATTTTCTCAATTTCAGATGACATTCTATTTTGAGGAAACCAATGAAATTATGAAATGACATCTCTCTTTATAGACAGTTCGATGGATAGATTTTAACATAAAACTCACAATAAATTATGTTTTTGGAAAGTGAAGGTTTGAAAAGCCATGGATCGTGTATCCATATATAGATGAAGATACATGGAAATGATTTGTTGGCATTCATAATGAAAATAAATTTTTGGTATGATAAAAATTTTATATTGTAATATTTATTATATATTTTTCTTATTACATAGTTTTTTATTTTTATATAATAAGCCCCCATGAGATCTCATCAGAAGATCTAGTTGAAAAATGTATACCCTCATACATTATCTCAAATAGGGTACTTGTATTTGGATTAGAAAATGATTGTAGTAAAATTTGAAGCATTAAGAGCTCGATTTAATAGTGGTTCAGAAGTGGTCCAGTTTGGTCCCCCATCTCCCCCTTGTCGAAAAGAAATATGGAAATGAGCTAGAAGAAGTAAAAATGAGCAGTAAATTACATAGTAATCTAAGAATATAGATGATTAAATTATTATTAAATATTATTTATTTGTTATCAATTTTTATATTTTATAAATTATTAACATTAATATTACTTTTTTATTTTTCTTTTAAGGATGAACTTCGAGATCAGGAGACATAGAGATATTTTATCTCTAAGTGTAGATGGAAATCCTAACCACTGTATTGGGAATGGAAATACACCCTGAAAATGTTAGAGGAAATCAGGCCGGTGTTAGTATTCAAATGATTTTTGGAAAGAGTAATCAATCATGGGACCAAAAATTAGAATCTTTAAAAGAAGAGCTGAAAGATATGAAACATTAAATGGGTGATAAAATTCCAGCAGTAATGCAGAATGAATTATTAGAACACATGGGAAGACATTCACAGTCGTGACAACCATCCCAGGTATATTATTTATTTGTCATCATCATTTCAATTTTATAAATTATAAACAATAGTATAACTTTTCCGTTTTTCATCCTTCCCATTCTTCTCACTAGGACCATCCTACCCCAAATTCCTACCCCACCCCATATGAGCATCCATTCCAGGTATATAATTTATTTTTCATTATTATTTCTATTGTATTAATTATAAATACTAATATAAAATGTTAATTTTATAGCCTTCTTAGCCTACTCACCCAGACTACCATGCCCCATCTGCCTACCTCACCCTGTATGAGTAGCCTTCCCAGGTATATTATTTATTTTTTATCAATTTTTCTATTTTTTTATAAATAAAAATTAATATAACTTTTTCATTTTTCTACCTTCCCATCCTTATCTTAGGAACTAGAGTGCCCCATCTCCATACCCTCTCCTATATGAAAAGGCTTCCCAGGTATATTATTATTTTTTCATTAATATTTATATTTTATAAATTATAAACAATAAAAAATTTTTTCCATTTTGTAGACTTCCTAGCCTGCTCACCCAGACTACCCTTCCCCATCAGCTTACATTGATTCTCCACCACCTCACTTAGGCCAAAAATATTTATTGTTTTTTGTTTTTTAGAGATACTCCCATACATATTGTTGTGTTATGACTTGTTCATTTTATGGTGATTCTGAACACCATCTGAATTTGTAGATGTGTCAGGTCAGAGTACCAATAATTGATATTATAGATCATAATGATCTAATACCATTTCCTACCATGGAGATCAAAAAAGATGGGGATTGTGTTCGTCTTTTTTTTACTTTGGCCAACCAGTATTTTTTGTTATATCTCATATGATGTATGTGTTTTTTTAAAATATTAATTATCAATTATTAAAATTTAATTATAATAATTTCGGGCATTTAACATATATAGGATTATTTGAAATCCAAATAAGCTACAAAAATGTAACAAAATGTTCAATATCAATCTACTGTTGGCACTTCAGATATTTCTTATGTGATACAATGATTATCGTAAGCTTCATATTCATTGAATTTTATCTATCATTTTAAAATGGTGACCGATATATGCGAAAGATTATATCCATTGATATTACTCAAATACTATATCGTGCATGTAGTAAATTTTGAAGAGCTCATCCTGAATATGGTGTAGTTGTTTACCATGTATGTAAACTGACATTTGATTCTCTATTTATTTAATAAAATATTGTTTAAAATATTCTAACTATATTTTGTTTTTCAATTAGCTATCTACACACACTTCTTTTACAAAATAAAAGTACAGATATTTATGGTTATATAGATCCATAATTATTTTCCATAGAAGTCCAATACGTGAATAATCTTGATAGAGTTCCATATATGTGTGATGGATTATCACATACGAATATTCAGTGCTGGTTTCAACAATTTCTTGATACGTAAGAAAAAAACAGAATTATGAACTAATGATCATAATAATGTCATTAATTTTGAAATTTTTGTTGTGTAGGGTGAATTGGATGTTAGGAGTTTTGTGACCATGTTAATGCACCGTAAATTGGGTTTTTTCATTATTTTGAAATGATCGTTAAATAATTTCCAACTTATTATAAGGGTATGTTTTTTTATTAACTCATTATGATTCATCCTCATTGTTTAGATATGTTTTATTTGTTCATATATATGAAAATGGAGTTCATGGAAAAAATTTACAAAATAATATAGGTTGATAAAGACACCAAATCAAATCAAATATGTGGATGTACATATATTTAGTTTTTATTATAGAATTTTTATTAATTTATTTTTATGTGTTAATTTTTATTAACAAATTAATGTTTTATAACTATAGTTGCATTGTCAATAAGGAAATGTTGAAAGAGGTTATTATATTATACAATTTTGGTATGAGATAATCACAATTGAAAAAACAACTGACTTTGATAAGGTAAGTTATATTTTTTTAATATTTTCATCCATATTATTCTATTTTTATATCTCATATCATTCATTGTTATTGAAGGCATTCAATGTTTCAAAATCTTATTCCAAATCTGATATGATCCATATAGAATATAAATTATTGAACTATTTGTTCAGTCTGATTAGTATTTGAGGTATGTATATTATAATATTTAAAAATAATATTACGTATGGGTTCAAAAAACAAACTATTTTTGATATATTAGTAGTTCAAACCTAATAATAATCAAATGACTGCTTCAATAATAACCAACAATAAGAATTCCAGAAATTTCATGTATGTGTATTTTAATTCTACATTATTTTTGAATGTTTAATATTTGAATTTTCTTAAAAAATTGTTATTTTCAGATTTGGTTTTTTTGTTTATGCTTGGAAATTGAAAGAATAAATAAGAAATCAACCATGTGTTGAGAGGATATGTACTATACAAGATGACATGAACTCGTTCTCAGCCTACATTATCTGATGAGCCATTGTAGAATAGTTTACCATCAAACAATCCCACTCAGCATTAACCATAGATGTCATTTTTCCTATTAATGTATATTCATCCATCATTCGACAATAATATTCATTGAGCCCTATCATAAGCATCTGCAATGAATTTGTCTAACTTTTTTAAGATGTATTGATTCATTTCTACTTAACTAGAATCCATGTAAATATTATTAGTGACTCATGTATTTTCTACATTTTAATAAATATGTGTAATTAATTTTTGGATTAAATATATAAATTTTTTAGTGTTCTATATTTTTATTGAATGATAAGTAGTGTTTGACTCTTGGGTATATTGTGTATTTTTCAGGGGTTTTGATTTAATTGGAATTGTAGTTTTTCTGATTTTTCATAAATAAATTAAATTATGGTGTCTCTTTTTTAAATAACTAACGATAATTATAAAAAAAAGTTGGTTAGTGCGTCATTTTTGTATAAAACTAACACCGTAAACTAGTTTTCGGGGATAGTTTTCTAAAAACACAATGCCGAAAATTCAATCCAGCTTGATTTTCAGTATTGGGTTTAGGTAAAAATGACACCAAAACCCTCAAACAAAAAGATTTTTGATATCTATTTTCAGAAAACTGACACCGAAGATACTATTTTTTACATTTACATTATAGACATCGGTTAAAAAACGACATCAAAAACAAAAAAATGACGTTAAAATGTCTTTTTTCACATGTGGGTGGCAACAAGACACGGGATCTATTTTAGGGTGGGGATCTTTTCTATTGTTCTTTGGTGCTTGGGTTCCTGATGATCTATTAATAGCTTATTTGTTCTTAATTTTTTCCTTTGTTTGATTTTAATATGTTATTTCTATTAGTTTTTCTACATTTTTTACTCCAATTGTGGTCCATGGATTGGGTTGTTCTTGATTTTGTTAGGATGCTCTATTCTTTGGATCTAGTTCTGTTGGGGATTTTTTTCTCACAGTGGTTTCTAGAATTTGGGTTTACTACTATTAGAGTGATGCAACGGTCTCTGAGGTTGAATCTTATTGAGAAAAATTATAATTTGATCATTATGAAGTAATTTATTTTAGTTGGGTTATTCAAGAATGGGAACATCATCCTTGAAGAGTACCTTAAGACTTAGGATGAATTGACGTTATGACCTGAGGATCTCTTAATGAATGAACTGGAAAATAAGATTGAGTTTGCTATTGTTTTGGATTTTTAACCCTCATTAAATTATGAATATTTTTTATGTCTATGGAGGCAGTTATTTTTTGATGTAGTGAATCAGTGTTGGTTCCCTATCTATGATTGATTTTTTTTGATGTGGCCTCATTGGACTGTAATTCATGTTTGTTGCAATTAGATCGTCATGAGGCCGCACCTTATGAGGTTAAGGGAACGAGTTTCCACTTGAATTTATCTTTCAGGAATTCAAACATTGAGAGGGTATGGATAGAGAAATTGGTATTAGGCATGTGTATTTTTTCATGGGACACTTAGCTGATAAGAGGTGGATGGTGGAAGATGGATTCCATGTTCTTTATATGCTTGGACGACAATATCTCATTTATCATTGTTGTTTGGTCTTGGACATTACAACCATTGTGGAATTCTTAGTTACCTTATGTCTTTGATGTCATGGTGGTTTCCCCCTTTCCAGTAAAAGGGGATTTATCCTTATAATAAAAAAACATAATTTTCAAGGATATGGGTTTACATGGTTGTTTTTATCATTTGATTGTCATTATGGTTCAAGAAATCAATAGTGATGATTTCGATAACTAAATATCATAATAATATAATTTGAATCCATCATAATTGGTACCAACATAATCCTTGACTGAACCATGACTACAAATTTAATTTATTAAACATATAATGTAAAATATTTTAAATTAATTTACATTACAATTTAAAAAATTTAACCATTTTATATAAATACAAAAACAACACCCTGACCCGTTTACAATATTTTTTTTCAAATTATAAATTAAATTTTTTAAAATTATATATTAAAATAAGACAAATATAAATTTCAAATAAACTTAATTTAAAAGAAAATTATTGATTTTGGTGTTAAAATCTATTTTATGAATATTTGAAAAAAATTATGGTATCATAAAAGTATTTTATAATAATAATAAATAATAATAATAATATATAAATATATATTCAAATGATTAGTTTTCTTTTAGATAATTATTTTAATAGTAAATATTTAAATAATTACATATATATTAGGAAAATACCAAAATATAATTTATTATTTTTGGGATATTTATTTAAATATGCCTCCATATTAATATATAAAAATTTAATTAAAAGAAACCTAAATTTTATTTATACATACACAGTTTGTTATACAATTCTAACATCATAATTAATATTATTATTGAACATATTACTAATCCAATGTCCGAGTTACTATACCATTGAAATATGTTCTTTAATTTATTTTAATACCTCATATTTCATTAATTTCTTTCAATTATACATTATCCTATTGTTATATATATATTTATCACAAAAAATATTAATTTTTAGTAATAATTAGGTTTAATTTCTATATATTACTTTTTGAGTGTAGTTATTATAGCATATAAAGAAGATCTAAATTTTTTCATTGTTATTATTTTTATTTATTTTTATTATGTAATTTTATTATTTGGAATTTTAATTGGAATATTTTTTATCCGATCTGTCATTCTTGAAAATTTTATGCTGAGTTCTATATCTGATATACATGATTGATGAAATAATTATATGAACTTAAATTCAAAAAAACATTGGGTTTTTACATTAAACATAATGTTGTTCTATGCCGAATTGTGGGTTACATATTAATTGATGTACACAAACTATATAAATATAGTTAGACTAACTATTTGTTATCATATTCAAAATTAAGATCATGTGTCTGTAATTGTGATTTTTTCCACTTTGAGAAATTTAATTTAAATGAATTTAATAATAAAATATTTCTCCCTAAAGTGATACCTTTCCTAGATCATTTTGTACAAAATGGATATTTTAGACTTGGATTGAAGGTATCCTATGGGGATTACCAATATTATATGATTTATTATTTATGAGATTATGATTTTTGGGAATAATTTCATATAAAAATGATTAAAAATTGATAAAATGTTATTGGTTGAATAATATGTTATATAAATCATTCATAAATGGGATTTTGAATTTGATTGAATATGGGGTTATAGAAATGGTTGGTACATGGCTTATGAATGTGGAACCATTATATGTGAAATTTTTTATTTATGTGAAGAGTGAAATCTGGTGAGGGACTATATCTCCAAATACCCATGGTGTTATAGTATGTTATTCTAGGCTCAAGATATATATATATATATATATATACATGTTAACAAAGTGTTTGGGGATGGGGACTTCAACTATAAATACCCACATCGTTCCAGACTATTTTTCTAGGCCTCCAACATACACCAAAACACACACACACAAAAACACTTATTTATATAATCAATGACTTTTGGGGGAAGTAATGATTCTCCAAATTTTAACGACATTCTAGATAGCTGCATTGGGACCCAAATGTATAAATTTTAAATTAGAAACAAATAGAAAATGAATTCCCGGGAAAAATTTATTTTTGAATTTAAAATAGGGTATGGTCCAAAAAATGACATGGGATAAAGATAGTATGATTTGTTTGGGAGTCAACATGTATGGGGTGGTGGGCGTTATCTGGTAAATTAATTATTTTGGAATGGTGAATGATATTTACTTTTTCAATAATTGTTTAATAATTATACTCTTAAAAAGACTATTTAATATTAGATATTACATTATATTCTATTTATTTGGGCATAATGATTTTTACTCCCAAATTACTCAACCTACATATTCGGTTACTGAGTAGACTTCATGTTTTCATTACAGTAAAAGAGAAATATCACTATGTTGGCTGGATGGGTTGGAATTCATGAAGGATTATAAAATAGGAAACTAGAAATGATGTTGATACACATGTTTTAATTTTTATACCCAATATATTTTGTGTTTTTATTTAACACATGAAACTAATATAACATGTCATATTTACCTCACTGTTTTTGGATATTGACAATGTGTTTTGGAATAATCATGTGATGATAGGTACAATATTGGTTTCTTATTATCAAGGTCATTCCATATTACAATTTGGATGATTTTTATAGATTTATAATTTTGTGAACCATTGATATATATGTTATAGAATTCCATGGTTACATATTAATCTATAACTTCTATTCAGCAGCCTCTAGCATGTGAAGTTATGTCCCTAAGGCCATGTAGCAAACCGACTAGGGAACCAGTATGTAAAACCAAATTTGTAATGTTATAAAATGGAATAATATGAGGGGATTCCATTCATTTTACTTACCTAATTTTTTCAATAGTAGATAGGTGGGAATGATTAATGGGGCCTTTGGTATGAGCATGTGAATTTTACTCGATAAACCATATGTACCTTAATACTGATATACCCAGGATGTGATTCATTTTTTTATGTTTTCTTTTTAATTTTTATGTTATATGACTACAGATAGTACACTATTAATGTTATTTAGTAATTTTTCTATGATTTTACTCATGGACTATTATGGAACAAGTTTTTTGTATACATGAATCATTCTAGGAACACATGAATTTATATAGAATACAACATGATATGAACACATGGAAAATCATGTAATGACCGAGTTATGATAAATTAACATATTTTATATTAATTTTATATAAAAAAGATGAAAATGGTCCTAATTAAAAATGATTATTTTAATTTTTTAATAATGGGGAAATATTATTGATATAATATTGGTTTTTTATGAGTAATTTTTACTCTGGATGTTTTTACCTATGTTAGTCTTGTCTCATTTGAGAAATCATTCAGGGTAGTGATAGTGCTTCATTATAAACTGTACGGAGACGTATGTGTCATGCCATGTTATATACTATTTAGAATACAACTATTTGATATTAGTTTATTTTCTATCTGATGTAACATTTTTGGAAATATAGATACATTCCTCTATTATGACATTTGTTGATAGGATAAAAAATAGATGGTTAGAAATGTTCCTGTAATAGCTAAACAAGTATTTATGATTGTTCTAGGTGAAAGATATGGCTATTCATTCCATGATAATATTTCTTTCATTATTAAATTCAAGGATATAATCCAAGGGACATATGTAAAAGAATATATCAAAAATAATATGAGAGTTTTAGTTTTATCACCCTCTAACCATTACAGCTAAGGGTGTACCTAAGGAATCTATGTTTTGGATTGACTATATCCAGATCATCCATTTCCTATTAGGGACTATTTTTAGAGATGAATAAAATTATATTCCAAAATGTTACACAGAACACTGAATTGATGGTAGAATATTCAATCTCCGCATGTAAATCTATAAAAATTATTTAGAATAACTTTTAATAAGAGTTCATTGAATACATTTACATTGATAAACTCATAAATTAGAGAAGAACTATGCTTATACATTGGAACTAGTGTGTTGTTCCTGTGATGGATAATGTTTATTACATCACCATATTTCAATTCATTTTTCCAAAACTAGTATGGTATGTTCAAACTACATTGTAACATTTATCACAATGGAAAAAATGATTGATTATATTCAATTTGATCATATTTTAGAAGGAAATTTTTCCAATAGAGACGAATCAAACCTACATTTCTATAGAAAATCTAAAACATGATTCTAGTAGATTGTATAAAATTTAATCAAGATGATCAGGATGTATGTCCTTCCTGTGTAAGAATCATCTCTATGGGATCATTGACTAGGTAAATGGAAAACAGAGTATCCAGGGAGAAGGAAAAGTTTGACAATACATTATCCAAGATACTTCCACTAGTTTGGTAGATCAAGTCACATTTTAAGCCATTATATCTACCCTTCTGTTTGGAAAATATTTGTATGATATTTTAATTAAACTAATATAAAAAAACAAACAAATGATTATAAATTCAATTGTATTTGGATGATTATGTATTTAAAATTTAAAACATTGAACTAGAGAAAAAAGTCACTTCATTAATCATCCATAATAACACTCGAACATATTTTGAGCTCATACATCTTCATAGGATAACATGTTGAATACTTAGTCAAAAGGGATAGGATAAAAATCACTATAAGGTAAATATATTGGGAAATATTTATAGATTGTTAGTTAGAAGGGAGAAACTTGGAATCATAAAATGAGTAGATAATCAATAAAAATACATAATAATAAAATATAGAGCATAAAATCCTATAATCATGGAAATATTGTAATGTCAACAAAAAATATAAATTGAAAAAAAAAACTATAACTGAATATTGATAAGATTCTATCACATGGGGTAAAAGCCTCATAATGTATTAGATTTACTCTCTAATCACGTACATGGTATATCATTAGTCTACAAAATTACCCAATACAATATATAAATAATTGTAAGAGTCATTAATAATTTGTTAATTCATATGTGTTCCACATTAATAAATCAAATAAAAAAAATTAGAAATCATAAAGGCTACTCATTGAAAAAAATTGGTTTCTCAAGCATGTCATAATCCATAGGCAAAAAGTGAATCCATATAGTTATCATGAGATAAGGAATTAAATTATTATTAGACTTTAAAAAAAGGAAATATATGTACGCATTATGATAAATTATATCCAACTGATGTGAATACATCAAAGGAAGTGTCCATGAACCTTTTTAAATTATTCACTTTAGTTTGGTTTAAGGGAAAATATTAAAGATCTTTTAATGTGGAAAATGAATATTTGTTTCTATAAATAAGAAATGGAATACGGAATTAGTTTGTGCTAAAATGATAGATTTTAGGAAATTATATGTGTTTTAAAATAGTCTATGTTGTGTTATTGATAGTGGGTATTAAAATTGAGATGTTCCTATTAAGAGGGATTTCTTATCCAGAATAATTGAGAAGATATCTATTTCGAAAATGAATATCCCCATAAAATAATATTTAATAAATATAAATAATAATTTTTGGAACATATAAACATATATTATGTGACTTATATATTTATAATGATGAAATAAATTTGCGTATAGAGTTATAATGTGTATCCAAATAAGAAAAATAGATGTTTAGAGAGATCCCTTACGTTAGGTCTAAATATAGTCTTTTCTTAAACATAATATTTTGTATAATCATGTTACATTCCAGAATAACTTATTTAAGAATATCTATGAATCTTATCTTATTTACAATTATTTTATTATTTTTATTATTAACCATTTTGAGGAGTTTTTTAGTTTAATTTCAACATCCTGGGAGATTGTGTTTCATGTTTTTATGGTTGTTTCAATTTTTTAAAATTATGAAGGTTTATTCTAAATAGAAACAAATCATCGATAGTAAAATAAAATTACATTAATTAACATATATAAATTTAAAATATTCCCATATAATTTTCCTTATTTTTAAGATGATTTATTTGATAAATCGTTAATCATAATTAATTATTATATTTTTTGTCGGTTTTTATAAAAATTACAAACTAGTTTCATTTTTTTGAATATTTTGTTTATATTTTAGATCCAAAACAAAAAAAACATTATAATATAAAAATTAAATTTTTTCTAACCATATTAATGGTTTTTTGACTTCCTTCTAATGCAAAAATGAAATAAAAATACCTTTCATCCATAATGGTAGGGAATCAATATATCACCGATAATGTTATCATATTTAAAATAAATGGAGAAGACTATTGAATTGATATTGGATATTGTATTATGATTATAAAATTTTATAATATATATGATATTGAAGTAACCATTCTATTTTGTATAACATATTTTAGAATATGTTAAGGGAAATGAAATTAAAAGATTCGAATTGTGTATTTTACATGTTAAATGTCACCTACTTGAGAACCACCATGAGGAATATGGGATTGGTGTTTTTGGATAAATTAAGGAATTTTCCATGTGGTAGAGTCGTGGGAATGTAATTGGGAATTAATGTAAAAATTGAATTTTTTTGAAGATGTGATGATAAGGGGTGGCAAGTGGTTTTTATTATATGGAGAGGAGAGGAGTTTTTTATTATATTATTTTGTTGCTTATTATTTTGGATAAAGACTATCAATAGTGTTAAAAACTCTAATTAAATATAGTAACTTGGTCATGTTAGTTTGAGATAATGGTTACATATATATTCCATGACTCATCCATTACCCATAATATCATTTATCTAACTTATAATGTTAAATTCTATAAATTACCACATTTCGCAATTTAATAAAAATCCATAAAACTCACCCTATATATTTTTCCATATATACATTTTATAATTTAAATATATATTATTATTATAAATTTATAAATTTTAAAAATATAATTTCAAAATTAAATCACCATTTATTATAAAAATTCAAATTTTAAATCTATAATCAATAATTTAAAATTTTTCAAACTTAATTAAGGTCTCATTAAATTATATTACAATTATAAAAAATATATTATTAATTTATGATTCTAATTAATGAGTTATATTTTATTTTAATTCATTATTTTTATTTTTAAATTCTAGATAAACGTTTTAGATTAATAAAAATACAAAAACATAATTTATCATTTTGAAAACAATCATTTACTTATACCATTATATAAATATATTTTATATTCATTAATACTAAACATATATTTTATTGTTAATTTCAAATGCGAGTTTATAATTTTTATTGGTAGATTAGTATTTTACATGGACGGATTATTATTCTAGAAGTAATGTTAATAATCAAATGTAATAAATTACTTCATTTATATAAATTACAATTATTTTACTAATTCAATAGTCAAATTTAACTTTTATTAAATAAATATATATGTTTGTATTCAAAAGTAATATTTAAATAATAGTAATTAAATTTTTCTTTGAATATTTCATAATGAGTTTTGTTATTAAATGGATATATTAGATCCAAAATTTTCAATTGTAATTACATTATTTTAAATTAATTTCCCATCTGTAATATTTGTAATTCATATTGGATTATTTTATGAATAATGTTTCATTCTTCATAATGTTTTTATTGGGATCAATATGTGATTTATATTTTTTATTAAATATATATAGGTAGTTAAACTATAAAATATTGTAGTTTATCACATTCTTTCACCCTGTTGTAGAAATTTCTCCTCAAAATTTCATTTTACATAACAAGGATAATGATTTAATGGTATTTCTCCTCCATTGCGTCATCTGGTTCACCAGATGTCTCTCAGTACTTATGGTTTCTCCATTGTGCACTGAATTTTTCGTTGTCCTATTATTTAGTACTTTGTCTCAACTATCCATGATCTTTACCAGTTTATCCTCAAATGAGATATCATTTTAGAGCAATACAAACAATTATCATAGTACATGCGATAGATCTATTATGTACTTCCTCGATAGGGATATGAGTAATACATCAGGTAATTGAGATTTTGTTGGTGAATATGCTATTCAATATGCCACTACATCTACATAATGAAGAATCGTGATTTTAACGATGTAGCACGAAATTATCAGTCCTTAATTCCAAATCTCATGTCCCACATCCATGGATATATATAGAGGAATACATTTTCATGAACCTAAAAATCAAAATCACTTTAATGAATATCTGCATAGCATTGCTATGGACTTTGGGTTTCCTAAATATTTTGATGGATAACCATTACATTTCTTCCATTTCATTAGTCATTACAGGTAATAAGATGTTATATTCACAAAATTCATCCTAAAATTCATTTTTTATACATCTCTTCCAATAATTCTACTCATATGGATCCATTTGGATTCTTTCGTGAAAATTGTTAACTAATTTGAGCTCAACATGTAGAATATATTCATCTTGTCATCCTATAAAGTCCATTGATCTTTTTCCCACATTACTTCCAATGTATATATAGTACTATTAGAGTTTCCATAACTTTGGGGGTGATAACTCATACTGAATATCATGTAATTAATTATAGAATGTTAGACACTTTTCCAAAACATATAGGTAAATATTGGTTCATGATCGCATATAATAAATAATTGTACTCCATTCAGCATAACAAACACTATGATGTATATGTTGTCATTTTGGTCAAGTGATAAGTCATCTCCATTTACATTAATTAGATTATATGTTTTAATACAATCCAGAATGACCCATTTTTCTTTATTTCATATGGATTTCTTTATAATTCCAATTATAATATCAATGGTGACGTTTTATAATTTTCCATTTAGATATGGGTAATTTTTTAACCATTTCCTTATACATTTTCTATTCATACATTAAATTATTTTATACCAATAAAGTTTATGTATAATAAATAATCTCTGTCTTCATATTCTTCCTCTGATAGTTAACTCTGATATCTTGAAAAAACATTGTTATCAGTTGGTGATTTGACAATGTTGAGTTATATGATTCATTCATAATCTCATTCATTATCCCAATATTTTTATGGTACACATTTTCAGGACCCAAATATTACACCTCCTTTATTTTCAATTTTTAACATTAAGAATTTCCTATTTCTGATAGATCCCAGATGATTCTTAATTTCCACATCATTTAATTAGGAATCTAATCTCTTCTCTACAAGGGATGGTCGAGGAATCATCTATTATATTAATGATATTTCACCAAGATTTTTGATACTTGTGTCCATTTTTTCGGGTATAATAATATTTGATACTACAAAATTGTCATCACTTTTTTATAGGATTCGTTCTACATATAACATTTACCACTCTATTTAAAATAATAAGAATAATGTCGATTGTGAACTAACAATCCCTGATGATTTCTAACCATCTTAATTGGAACATATTAATCTACTTCTCTGTTATTATATATTTGAGGATCTTTTGATTAGAATATATCTCACCCTTCACACTTTATATAAAATGCCACTAAATTTTTAATGAGATGATAGAATCCACCAACTCAATATCATGCATGGGACAACATTTCTCATGAACATTCATCTTCAATGAGAAGAAGGATATTAAATTATAATTTCTCATTATTATAAAGCCTAATACCATCATTTATGAATTATTTTATACCCAAAATGGTTTTAAAAAAATTTTGTAGTGTAATTATAAGTGTCATGATAATACTCTTTTTCATGTCGTTAAAGAATCCTTCACCTTCACTAGTTAAAAATGAATCATTACCCCTTCCAAGAAAATATGGTTTGAGGGTTTGAAATCTTGAGAGGTTCATCAAAACTCAACGATAATACATTTCTAGACCCAATACACTACAGATCTCCTAAATAGATGATTGTGTGGGAAACTACCAAATTTACATTGTTTTAGAAGGGTTCAAATATTTTCATTTTTTTGTGATAACAAACCCTTGGAATGATACTTCCTCAATAAATAATTCACATTTTCTATAAATTTCATATGGGTTCTAACTTCCAAATGTTTTTAATATAGAATTAGTATTCAACTATTATTTCTCCACTATCACAGAGTATATCATAATATCATCTATAAATAGAACATAAATGTTTTTGGCCTAATATATAATGACATTATTGATTATTTTTATGAGACCTTCAAGAGCATTAGTGATCAGAATTGGATCACTATGAACTCATAGTGTCTATACATTGTTCAAAATCTATTTTGAGGAATATATTCCATCCCAAAATATAATTGGTTATATCCACACATATAGTCTACTATTGAGAAATTCATGGCCCCATGTTGTAAATCTATCAATTAATTAAAAAGTTTTATGGTATATTTTTTCATTTCACGATTTGGGTGAGCTCATGATAACCAATTCAATGCTAATTAATATACCCTTATTCTTGAAAAAGTTTATGGGCCCTCCATATGGTGAATCACTCAAGCATATCACACCACTATACATATTTTCATGTAATTTATTATTATTCTCTTCCAATATTAAGGTTTCCATTTGGTTAGGAGTCTTTCGTATAGTCAGAGATCTAGGTAAAATATCAATTGATATGTCATCATCTTAGATAGGTGGAAAACTAAAAATTTCTTCAAGAACCACATAAGTGTAGTCCCATCACAATGGGAATTTCATTTAGTGGGATCATATCTATTGAATGACTTATTATAGAAATATATTCATTATCAATATAAAAAACATCAAAAAATTAGAAAGTGAGTTTAAAAAATATTTCTTCAACTCCTTAGACTTGTATATATTTTCATGGTTCCTTAGGATTATAAAATTGATCTGTGTTTATCTATATACGATGTTCTATTAGTAAAATGAAAGCCATTACATTCCGAATATAGCATAAAACTACAATAATGGATTTTATAAAACACTTTTGGGAGGTTCTATCCACAAACATTGATTGGGAGTAGTTTTGTATGTATAATGAAATAGTTTAACATTATGTTTCTCTTATAGATAACCTAATATTCATATTTTCAGATGGTATTTAAATAGTTCTACCTAGCATTCATGATAACAAAAATGTGTAGAACAAGAATAAAGAATTATTTTCTATATTACTTAATGAATAACCAGTCTACCTCTCACCATATCACTATTGGGATCCTCCATAGATGTAGTGATTGCATATTCCATTCCATGATTACATGGAGGATTTTACTGTTTATTTCTTCTGACATCCCATCTCACATTAAATTGGATATCATAATTCCAATGTTACTTTTATTTGGAATAAAAAACTAGAGGATGAGTGTTTATCTAAACATAAAATCTTATTCTACATTAATGGGATAATTCAAAACCCATTGTTAAAAATTATCATGATTCCCATATCTTCCATATTTTAAATACTTCATCATTCCCTTTATAATGATCTATTGATTCTTTTTGTCACACATTTTACATGTTTCATGTTGGGTTATATTTCACTATTGGGATTTATTTGTTGATCCTCCAATATTAAAATATATTTCCATCTTCAAATATCTAATCCCATGAGACATCTAGGAGTCTCTAATATCTATATCAACCATAAATAAACAAGTGGATATCTATTAAAATCATTAAAAATCATGAATCACTAAATATTTCCACAGAATCAACATAAATACACTAATGAAGAAACACACATTGTATTCAATGTTCATGAAAAAGTAGTTGTAGTATAATGAAATCATTTTTTCCTTGTATGCCCAAATAGTTTAATGATAACAATAATATTTATTATGGAACAAATTATCCATCATAAGACACAAATTTTAGGGAAAATGTTTATTGGAAAATATTTTCATGAATCCTTCCCAATACATGAAATCAATTTCATCCCAAGGCTTTGAGTTTTTAATAAAATTACATCACATATAAGATTCCATATCAAAATGATAGACCTTAAATATGAATTTGTCAACCTTTAAGTATTAAAGGAAATATCATATAAAGTGAACATTGATATTCAATTGTTCCCAATAGATGGATAATAAGATCCACTAAATATTATAGGAATATTTAACCTAAATGATTCAATAGAAAATATTTTATTCTATGGATATAAATAGAATTAAAAAAGAATAATGGAATTTTTTATAACATGTCTTAGTTGATATAGTGTTCATTTGATGTTTTACGCTCCTTTTCCAACATGATTTTCATCTTATTATAAAAATAATCACATTTCCTATACCATTATGTGTCCGTATTGTTTCTGCTATTTCAAATCATTAACTAAATAGGGGGACAAAAAAATTTAGTATATTTATTCCTTATCTCATGAATATATAAAATACAAACCATAACAATTATGGAAATAATAAATAAATGAAATTTATATCCTAAATTTTTATTCCCTATGTATCAACATTGGTTATCTATTTTGATAGAGTCATATATGTGTTTTTTTCTAAATTTTTCTAGTCCAAATCTCAAAAAATTACTAGACTATGATATAATTATAACTATAGAATTCTTATGCATTTAAGGATATTATTAAATTATTTTATGTATAATTATTCATAAAATAAAAACCATGGATCATAATTTCTATTTTCATTATCAGTTTAGATGTATAAAATATAAAACACTGAACAAGAATAACACATCTATTTATTATTCTTAAATAATGAGCTCATAACATCCATTAATATTCTACATCTGAATAAGATGAAATAAGGAATACAATGAAAATAAGGATGAGCTAAGAATACCTTTTAGAAAATAACCATGGGAATATTTCCTAGAATATGAATGTTAGAAAGGAATAACATTATAACATTAAATTTAGGTCCAATTATTAAACATATGATATCATATCACATGAAACATGGAATAATATGATCATGAAAATATTGAAATGTTAAGGAAAAAATATAACTTTACATAAAAAGTTTCCAAATATTAATACTAAAAAAACATCAAAAGGGATACAATGTCACAAAATCGATTAGGATTACTTCCTATTCATTTATATGGCATCTCATGAGACTAAATCCTTACCCAATTCTTTAGATCACAATATGGGAACACCCATTAGATTAAATTGATTCCTATATGTCCCACATTAAAAAATAATACATATTGAATAATAATAAGGGGAATATACTGACATAAATGGGCTTTTTAAATATTTCGTAAGGAATAATCAAAGGGTGTAAAAAAATGGTATCCATGAAAGAACATAATAAATCATTAATAGATAAAAATTAAAGACAAAATAAGAATATGTTATGATAAATGATGTCTAACTGATGCAAATTAACGATGAATAATGTCAATGAAACTATAAAAAGTATCCAATAATTGCAGTTTAATAGAAATGAATAAAGAGTCTATAAATAGGATAAATAAAATTTATTTGTATATTTTATAAATGATATAAAATATTCATTCAATATAAAATATAAAATTTTATAAAAAAAATGTTTTAATATAATATTTTATTTTGTCTAAATGAATATGGGAAGGAAAATAGAGAGGTCCCTTTAATCGGAATTCATCAGAAAGTGGAATTTAGAATGGATCCTTATTAAACATGAATTTAAAAATGAAAGTATGATTAATTGAGATATATAAACATATTTGGAACATATAAAAATATATTAGGATATTACGATAAGAAAATTGAATCAATAAATTGTGTGAAAAAATAGATCTGTAACCTGAAGGAATAAATAGTAGATGAGAGTGATCCCATTATGTTTTTCTAAATGGTTTCTACTGATGAAACAAATTTCTAGGAATATTAAATTATATTCACTAATTACAGAATTAATAACCAATTATATATTTAATTATATATTATAATTTTACTTTGTTTACTTATAAACATTTTAACGAGTTAAATAGTACAATTTCATCATTTCGATGATTATATTTCCTGGTTTTATTGTAATTTCTCTTATGTAAGATTGTGGATGTACATTAATGATTAAAACAAATTTTCTAGAAGTGAAAAAATATGTTCTTAATACACATCCATTAATTTAAATTTTCATATATATAATTCTTTCTAGAATGATGATGATTCACTGGATAAAATTCTAATGATAATTTATTTGTATTTTTGGGGTATTCCAACAATCTTGACGAATTATTGATTCATGAAAACTATTATTTTTTTATCAAGAAAATGAAACATGTAATAATATTCATATTATAATCTAATTTAATCATTAAGATTTTTTATAAAAAACCATTAATGCATTTATTGAAAACTGAATCTCATTAGCCATAAAGGAAGTGAACATACATATCATGGATGACATTTTATGTTTTAGATTAAAAGGGGAAAATAAATCATTTAATGATTGATATTACATTAATAAAATAAAACTATATTATACAAAAATGATTCTAGTGTTACAATGGTTCTTTGTATAGGGGGGGTGAGTATTGGATAAGAAAAAATAAATGAAATTAAAAGAGGGAAACAGAGGAATTTACCTCAATAATGTTGTATCCTTGAGATCCTTCATAAATAAATCTAATATGGGAAATTATTTTGGGACAAAATAGTTTCATAATTGGGGAAGACTCGGAGGTATGTAAATTTTCTGTAATATTTAGAAGCGACAAGGCTATAGCGGTTTGAGTAGAAGTGGCGGTGAGGTAGGAATTTATAAATAGAGGATAAGGGTGTTTTTTATTATTCAATTCCCTTATTTATCAATTTGGATCAAGGGTAATAATGGTTTTGAATACTAAGAATAAATAAAATAAAAAAATAATATAAATTTTAGTTGATGGGGACTTACATAATGCCTGATTCAAGAAAGATTTAAAATTTCATTGATATATCTTATAATGTTATATACCATAAATAATCATTTATCTGTTTTGTTAAAAAAAATTAAACAACTATAGAAAAAACTTGAATTCACCCTCTCATATTCGTGAAATCTATATTTTAATAATAGAATTCATTTTATAAAAAATATTAAAAATAAGGATATTTTAATTTTTAAATAATATCATCTTTTATTCGATGTATTAAAATTATAATTATGTAATCAATTTTATGAACCATTGAAAAATTAATTAACATATCATAAAATTTTAATATAATACATATACTACATAATATTAATTTATGAATATATATATATATATATGAAGAATATTAAATTTTCCCTAAATCACAATATTAATTATAAAATTGAAAATAAAAATTAATGTTTTACAAAAAAAATCAATACTTAATAAATAACGTAAAAAACAACAATTTACTTATACCATGTTATAAATATAGCTTATTTTCATTAATATGATTCCTATATTTTATTTGTATCTTTATATGTGAGGTTACTATTTTAATTTATATATTATAATTCCCTACATCCTGATTACAATTCAAATGACTATGTTAAATTTTAAATGTTATACATTCCTTACATTCCCTAAATACCTCTTATTTCATTAATTATACATTTTATTATACTATATGTTAAGGTTATAAAACCATTAATCTTCAAAATCAATATTTCATTATTAACATTATGATTTACTTGTAATCTTTTTTTCACGAATGAATTTATTCTAGAGGATAAAAAATATCCAAATATTCCCATTACTTCTATTATATTATCTATTTATTATTCCACAATAATATTTTTAATTGTTATTGGATTATTTAATGAATAATTTTTCATTATTTAAATTGTACTATTAGGTTCTATATGTTTTTTTGTTCTTTATCATAATTATTATAATATGAAATCAATAAAATTCTTGGACGATAGAACATGTTTCCTTGACTAGCAGTGGAGCACTAAGACGACAACATGCTGGTTCACATATTGAGTTATTGAAGAAATCGTAGACTAATGGATAATGACATATTTTTTACAATGAATGGTAGTATTAGAAGATTTTATTTTAAACCTTATCTATAGATTTTTGGATTTATCAAAATCATGGAGGTCATGGAAGAGGATATGGAATGGTAGTAAATGGGTATCAGTATCACTATGGTAGTGCATAGTTGTAGAATCATATTTTGGAACATAGATGTAAGATATGATTGATGCATGCAGTTCTACCCAAATTTTTGGATATCATGGAATGTAGATTGTCATTGGGGGTAATATTTTTATAGATTCTATAATATCTAAATTATTTATTTGATACGAGAGACACATATTAATATATATTTTATCATCTAGTGAACTTTATGTGTTTTAAATGATATTTTTAGGTGGGTTTTGACAATGGACACACCATAAATATTACAGTTGAGGGGATTGTTTTTCTGTGACGTGTGTTCTCCATAGGATGGGAATTATCATTTCGATTAAAATATTTACGAAGATGAAATATTAGGGTTTTAAAATATTTTTTTCATGAATTAGATTGTATCATACTGAGCCCACATTTATTGTTAATTTATGATAGATACCATTAATTTCGTGAAGGTAATAATTTTTTACATCATGGAGAAAGGTATATCAATATAGGATATGAAGGAAAATTTCAACAACAACTGTGGAAGCTCACCACCTGAAGGATGACTGTTTTTATATGTGAATGGAATAAAAGGAATAACTCTTTTCCACATATATTTAAAAACTCTGAAGACATTTTTCATGATTTGTACCCAGGGATTCCACCTGATAGATATTTTGAAGGTCTAATTGAACTCACTATTTGAGATAAAAAAGATTCCATTACTCATTATATTGAATGGAACCAATAGATATTGTAACATACTGACCAAGGTACCATACCAAATATCATCGAGCTAGTTCAGTATGTGGCCTAATGAGTGCCTCCTTGTATTCCATATGATTCCAGATTATAGTAAGGGTGGAATATGAATTTTTGGGAGACTATACCATATTTATCATTGCAGCACAAAAGTGAAAATAAATAAATAAAGACAACTAAATAAACATAATCATAATAATACCAAAATCACATGATTACCCAAATAAGAATACAATATCCAAAACCAAAATAGTATATATTCCAGGTTATGTACGTGTCAAGTGTCATAATGAAAAACCCAAAAAAATTTCAATCCCACGATGGCCCGGATACCATTTCTAGTTCCACAATCTATGCTCCATCCCATATCATCCTTCTGTAATAGGTCCTATTTCCTTAATATATACAAAAACCATGACAACTATTCAGGTTCCGATTAGGAATCCTATGTAGGGTGTTTTTACAACTCCTTAGGACACTAGAAATCTATTTTAGAACTATGTCCAATAAATAATAGTGTGTCAGGATTTATAAAGAATAGAAATACATACCATTAGGTAATCAAATTTTAATTATTCAATTACTCATTATTTAACCAGATATATCTATCTGGTTCTAAGGGACACCCAAAACACAATACCTAATTCAAAAAATTCTAGAGTAAGAAAAAAATCATTTAATTATTTAAAAACTATTTTTAACACATTGTATATCATAAATAATTTTTTTAAAATTATTTTTAATTTAAATTGGAACTGTATTCTAAATCCAACATTTTGGGTGTTGGTTACCGTGCTTAGGACAACATGGGTATTTTATGTACCAGTCCATGAACAACATCACATTTATCAAACAATCAGACATGTGGGATTTTGATGTTTTATTCCATGTTGCAATGTCATTTATCAATCAATCACACATTGTTATTTTGATGTAATAGTCTATGTCCTACACTCATTTATCACTATTGGCTTTCGATGCATTATACAATGCCCCAGACTCATTTATCATTAAATTCAAGAAAGTGGGATTCTGAACCAACATTCCATGTCCCAAACTAGCTTGTCAGCATAGGATTTTGAAGAAGAATACCATGTACCACAGATGAATAACTGATTTATATAAATATGAAATATATCACACAAATCAAGTTTAATCAACATTATCAGTCTTTTCACTATTCAAATTAACGTGGACCATATCGATTAATCAAACTGTAATGGTTCAAAACATGTATTCATGTGGAAAATAATACAAATCAATATAAAATCATGTATCCGTATTTATTCATTTAATAATTTAACCCTATAATGGAAAAGTAAAACATATCATAAATTACATTTTCAACTAATTAATAATCAATATAATTAAAAATTAAAAAGTTAAATTAATTATTCAAATCAAATTTCCATTATTCAATTAATTAAAAAATCACAAAAATATATTATTTAATTAATAAATTAATTAATATAACTCCACACACACAATATTCTATTAACTATTTCAATAAATAATTAATTAATTAACAAATTACTGAATTTAACTCAATCCGATTAAACCGATTTCATTTTTGTTAATTGAACACAATTCATCACCACAAGAATATTTTGTCAAATCGATTCTATGTTTAAATAAAAATGATTAACCAATTAATTAAAAATAAGAATTTTTGATCACTAAACAATTCAAATTTAAATATTTTAATGCGTACATGCAGTTAGAATTAAAGACAACAGAAATATAATTTAGACCACATACATCAACTTGTTGATGAGTGATCGCCCAATAGAAATTCTCAAAATTGATATTGAAACATCAAACCCATATTGAGGAATGATATATTCAATCAAATACTATGATTTTTAAAAAAAAAATCAATATACATATAACCAATATCATGGTTTAAATCCAATATAGTATAAAACATCACAATATTATCTTGAAGGGGGTGTGGGAAAATAGAATGATATCTAATCGGTAAGAAAAAACATAACTAAAGAACTTATGATCTACTAATGGATCATATATTCTCCGATAATTTTGGACCAAAGGACATGGAATCCATTTGGGATCATTCAAATCAGATAAAAATTGTTATCAGTTTAACTACGAAATTTGGGTATATACGATGAGTGTGTTGTTTTTTGTTTAATAAGTTTTTGGGGTTTAAAATCCCACTTGCATGGTTTTCTATTTAGGGTGAATTGTTTCTCATGAATGTTCTCACTAAATATGAACCTCACCTATTTGAGTAGTATAGCGACTCATAAGAGGGATAATATTTTTAAAAACCATGAACAAGTAGTATGAATAACATATTTTAGGATTTTCATGGTTTTCAAGTTTGGGAAAACGATTATGGAAAAAAATGTGATAACAATACATTTAAATTAATCCCTTATAATACTCTAATTTCTCACCCAATGTATCCTAAGGGAAAATCCAAAAAAGTATTCAATACAGGATAATTGTGTACTTGAATAAAACAACTGACATATACAGAAATCATCTAGATCATCAAATATCGAAAACATATAACTGCAAATCCCCAATATTTACAACTATGAGTATCTATGATTCCCAGTCAATAAAATGGGCCACTATGTCCACATAAACTCTTCGGTCTCCCATGTTTTTTCTTATTAAAAACATGTTTTCATAATATGGAATTAGTTTGAACAGTTTCCCCACAATAATTTCTCACAATTATACAACACCAGTATCATATACTCCTTAAAGGAAGTATCTATATAAAGTAGACTATTATAAATATCTATCACATGATAAGGGTCAAGTATATATATGATAGTTTCTGACATGTGAGAAACGTCGGGAAGAGAGTTGTATTTTGATGGAAGGGCCAAATGTTATGTCACTATCGCAATTCCCTATATAACATAAACCATTTTCACAATCATGGGATCCAACATTCCTGGTATTTTTATCCTATGTTTGACCAGTCAAGGTGACACCCGACAGAATTAAAAATAACCATATTAAATCTAAATGGTCCATCGATGTTTGTAACCATATAACTTCTATTTATTATGAAAAATAGCCATATGATTATAAATAATATGAATCACACGAAATGCCTCTGACACAAGACATAATCATAATAACTCTAAATGATCTTCCTCTACATAGTACAATGGTGATCTTCATGGCCTACCATAAGGATCCTTATATTGTTAAATATCAATCACCTAATGATAATTATTGTTATAGGTTAAATCCACCAATGATGAATTATTCTCATTTGAAGCACCAATTTTTATGGAACACACCCGAAGAATATCCTCATACACCAAGAATAAATGGTTTTACTACCCATTTGACTATGGATGGAATTCAATACATATCTAATCCTTTTTCTCGAAGAACCTTATAAAATTCCATGATAAAATTTCATTATAAAGAATGCATCATGGTATAAAACTATACATATTGAACCTTGTGAAAATGGAATATCTCTCGAACATACAAATCCACCAACTACTCCATAGATAATGATCATCATGTAAGTAATAATGGTGGTATATTCATAATTTGGTCCATATCCACCCAAATATGAACATTAATTTGATGCATCATTGGGATTGAAACCACAAAATCCAAGGTAAATTTCTCCAACATTAATTAAATAGTTGTAAATTGTTTTAATAAACCACCAGTTTGTTGATGCTCAGCCTTCCCATGGTGACATGAGAAGAATTGTGTTTGGCAACATACTATGACAGTATACATTTTTGAAAACCAAAACATCCATCTAAAGTTATTTCACATTTTTTAACACCTATATGTACCATCCACATTGAGACATGAAATTCCCTTATCAGCTCGTCCAACATACCCATCGGTAAAAAATACCTATTTCCTTGATTAAAAAATCTCATCCCCTCATATGGTTCCAAATATATGTGACTCACCACCTTCAAGGATATTCCTCTATGAAAAAAAATTGAACATGATTATACTTATACTTGACCCATATCTATAATATATTCTCCACTAAAACTAATATGAGATTCATTATCTCCTAGATCTCATTAAATACAACTTGAATCTAAACATTTAAATTCAACAACTTCCACATAGCACTAGACACGTGAACATCCTTATTAAGAGATTTCTTTATTACAGAATAATCAATACACACTTCATTAATAGTAACATATTGTATCTAAAATTAAAATGTATTCATATAATCTACCCATCTTTGCCACTAGATAATTTTGTATCGCTATGAAAAATATACATTAATCGGTTATGATCAATATAGAATTTAATATTCACACCAAAATTATAATTTCTCCCACACTTCAAATACTAAAACACTCCAACAAAATTGAGGTTGTTCCCAGGGTAATTTTATAATTATTAATCAATATTTGTGACTAATACTCCACATCTCAATCTCCAAGAATTTACACTGCTCCAACAACTATACTATAAGTGTCACAATAAACTATATTCTCCTCACATTGGTCATGTATTATCAATATTGAAACCATAATCAAACTGTTCATTATATCATTTAAAAAGTTACCATAATCTATAGACCACATGAACATAATTATCTTCATTGTAATGTTAAAATTGATTTATTCAAAATCAGAAAAATATTTGATGAATCCATGATTACAACCCATTATCCCCAAAAAACTATGGATCTCAAAAAAAATCTTATTATTATCAATAGATACATTTTCCATCACCTAATTTTGATCTATAGGAAATCCTTATTTCGAGATTATTGTATCCATTATGTGCACATGATCAATCAAATAATGAAACATTTATAGAATGTCATATATCAAGAGCTGTCATAGTGTACTCCGAATGAAATAAATACTTCGGGAATAATCATCATGTATCTTGAATAATAATATTATTTTATCCACAATGAAAAACAAAAACCTACCCATGTGTTTATGGTGTATTATAGTCATCAAGATCATAACGACTATTACTATTTTCGTTTTTCTGAATGAAATCAGATAGAACTCATAGAGGGCCTAATTGCTCTAGAACACATTTTTAGGTTCCTAAGAATGTCCATCACTCAACTAATGAATCATTGATCTCATGTTAATACTGATGAAAACACAAGATCCCATGAACTGTTCAAAAAGATAATCATTTCATGGTTGATGATACAGGTTCCTCACATTCATCAAGTTCATCATCTTGTAATCAACACATAAGTGTTGGGTCCTATCAGCTTTCATTGCAAATAATACTCTAGAACCCAAATTGAGAATTATTGGATGAAAAAACAACATATCCATAAATTTAACCAACTATATATTAAAACCTTCAATTTATTTTGGTTATATTTTGAACAGTGAAAAATAACGAGGTTCATCCCTAAGAATGTGGATACTCATAGTCTCCACATATCTCTCAGGTGGCACTATTAGGATGTTATATTGAAAAATATCCTAAAACTATTCCACTATGGGGGAAATAAATAATTTTTTCCACCTCAATCCTCAACAATAGGCAATAAAACTAGGTCATGTGCTACCCTAGTGTGTTGAACCGAACCTTCATGGCCTTCCTGGATATCCCACCCCATATGGTGAACATAATTGTCAAACATATGAGATGAAATGGTTACCATCTTGTGGTAAAATTCTATTTAGGATTGGTATGGAAAAATACATTAAATTACAAAAAATTTGTCAAATCCTAACATATCAATGACATACAGATCATAGAGGAATTGATACTGCACAACATAGAACAAAAAATCCTTTGAAAAAAAATTATCTCAATTTTTCTTCCAATTATGTATTTATTATCATCATACCATGGAAAAATTGATGCTCTTAGATAAAAAAATTTACAATTTGTTTATATATAAAATAATAAGTGGCACTAGTATCATATAAAGACCTAACTAGAATATAATATACATGAATAGTATCACTCACTATCGATAGTCTGGCCTTATTATCCATTTGTGTTGAATGAATGACATACATCTTTTCTACCCCGCATCCCTGTGATGCAATCTATGTCCCATGAGTTGAACCACTCTATTGATATAGTCACTCTAACATACAATAATTGGATCCACAACATATTCCACAATGTCCTGTAGAACAATAGCAACTAAATATATGTGGTGTAGAAGATACCCTTCCAAATCATTGGTTCTACCCAGCAACCCCATCACTACCAATGTGTCATGGTTTCTTTTATAACATTTGTAGAATTTTTATACAATAGAAATATTGACATTATTCTCGTGGTTGGGATAATTTCTATAATAGTGTACTAATATACCATAATAGTGTAAAATAACTCAGTTGTGATACCGAGTAACTTTACCATGATCTATGTAACTCTGCTTTCAACTGCTCAGATGAAATTCACAAGATGAGGCTTCTTGCTCTAAAAATATGTACCTTCTAATGGTCTATTAGAAACCCCCAGTCCTACAATGCATGCCTCTTTATCTATCCCCTTATATATCACTAAGGTAATCTTTATCATCCTGCCGATATTCACATGTGACTACATTTCAAATTCATTAACATGCTAAAAAATTATTTTCCCCATATACTCATATTCATCAAAAAAATGAGAAAATAAACTGCAAATAATTAACATTTCAATCATATTCCATTACAAAAAAGTATCACTTTGGTCTACCGAATGATATAAAATTCTCTCTACCATATATGTGTCTTATAAAAAAACAATTCAAATAAAATATCATCAATTTTAATCCACCCTGTAGGATCTTCGTGTCCATTCTAATTTTGGATTACCTACATTCTCTTTGGTTCTCCACGCAATATATAAACATTCATTTTGACTCTATTTTTAGATAGAGTCTCCAATAAGTCTGGTATAGTCTGGATGGAATCAAAATAATACTCTACACCCTCAGGACCTTATACTCTTCTAAATGTTAGAGGGTAATGAATCTGAATCTCCCATGTCATCTCAATCATAATCTTCAATAATGTTTTATGTATCCCATTCAATAAACAATGCAATGTGATCAATTTTATCTCATAATTTTTCTTTGACGTCATCACGCGACATGATCAGTGAATCAAGTTCCACTATTTTTTGAGTCATTTATAACAATATACTTTAGTCAACATATAAATAAAAAATTTCATGAAGTCATATCTCTATAATTCAAAATAGGAGACTAAGGAAACATCACAAAGGATCATCACATTTCCATTGTAAGAAATTGAAAATAATCCAACACAAGTATTTTCCCAAAACCAAATGACCTGGTTAGCACTAAGGCATTGTCCCTACTATTGGCCATCCAACATCCATGTCATTATTAACCAGCTATAAACTCATTCTATTTAATAATATTTTCACATTATTAAAAAATGTATTCCAATTATTCATCAAATATCATTTTTAATTTCACAATTGGGACCCTTATCTATTTAAATTACCCAATATGGGAATGTTTTCAATTTCAACAACCTACCCAAAACCAATTTTCACATTCTTGCATAAAATGATTAATTATAGAGAAATAATAATGTATTTATATAATGACTCATGCAAACAAAATTCATATGACCTAAATGTCCATGAGTTAAATTTCCAAAAATATCAGAAATAATATTCAAATCACCCCACATGTGCATCCGTTGACATGAAATAATATTCCATAATAACTGTACAGATAAATAACAACAATCCCTACCATGGTAATAGGATTTAACCACCATAAACAATCTAATATATAATATAATTTTCCAAAATATTAAGAGAATATAAAAATAAAGAAAAACATCCTTAGATATCACTTTGTAAAATCCCAAATGGGGTTCCACACACAAGTTCCCTAAGAGGGTTAGCTATATGAACTCATTCAATCCTCCACATATTCCATAGGATAAAGACTAACAAAGGGGAGGGGGGTCTAACATAATAATTGGAAAGAGTATACCGTTTTTATAAAAATAACACACTATCATAAGGAAATAAACTAAAACCTCTGAATAACCATAGTCAGAATAATATTAACATCACATGATGACCTAAGAATGAATATAATATACAATTATAATATAGTAGATATTACATTCAATTTAAGGGCCATTTTTAAAAATGAAAACCTGAAAATAAATAACGAAACTGACAACTCCAAAGAGGGTCAGGGTAAAAGTATTTTTCCTTCATCAATGAACCATCTTGTTTTATCTATCTAACAATCATAACGTTCCACTGACTTGTAACAACCCAAGATTTTATGAGAATTATTCTTTTTAATTTCATTGATGTCATGTGTTTTATGCTAAACCAAGATTATCTTGCGCTATACGCAACACTATATTAGCTTGTAGTATACACAACACTATTCTTGGCTCATGTCACACAAAATTTCAAATTCGTTTTGTAGAAATTATTCTACTCAATATTAAGTATAGACTTTGTTTAATGTATAAATGAAATATGGTACTATTTTTTATACACAACAACAAAGGGGTCTTTGACTACACGCCACCCTGACTTGGCTTGCATTACATGCAATCACGACCTTCCTCGATAGCGTGTGTAGTACGCAATACTGGGTTTCACTAAACAACAAAATATAGTTATAATAATATTATGGACTAGCTGTTATGAATAGTATTAACTAAATTTTGAATTTTATAACATTATAATTCATCTTACATATTTTATGGAACATTGTATGAGAACAAAATAATTTTTTCGGGTAAAATAAGTATTTTTTAAAAAATGCAGTTTTGCCGCCTTTTGATGTCACACCCACTTTAAATCCATTTTTTGACATGTTTAAAAGTTCAATTTGAAAAAATAAAATTCTTCCTTGGAATCAAGATATTTAAATTTAATTTTGATAAATTATTCATATTATTCTGATAACTTTCATATTTTGATGAATAGTCAAAACACGATATATTTTAATTAAAAACAACATTTTTCACCGCAATAATTTATATGGATAGATTATCTTTTTAATTGGTTTTAAATTGTAATTAGAATATATTTTTACCATTTAATCCAATTTTGGTCATTCGAATTAATTTCACTTTGAAATTGGACAAAAACAAGTGATGATCTTTTGATAGTTATTGTTTCTTAAAAACACGCTATTTGTTTTGATAACAGGAATTACTTTTAAAATTAATTAATTCCACTTTAATTTTGTGAATTTTGAAAGATATACATCATTTTTGAATTCAATATATCAAATATATCATAGGCTTAATTTTTGGTATTTTTCTGAAAAAACATCAATTTTGATGAATAGTGAAAACACTATGTTTTTGGTTAAAACCGGCTTTTTATTTAAATAAAAATTTATTTGATTTAAATTTATTTTAGGTCATAATAGATACATAAAAGATATATAAGTTCAATTAAATTCATTGGAATCATTTTATAATAATTTTATATTTATTAAAAATTGTATTGAACTTTTCACCGTCTTTGACCCACCTCCTAGGAGCTTTTGCAATTGTTCATAAAAATTAATTTTACCACTTATGTGACTTGAATTTATAAAATCCAAGAGAATCAATTAACATTAATGAATAAAATGTGGTTCAATTAGATAAAAATATTTTTCTGGTGAATAGTATCTTTTTACTTTTATTTACCACGATTAAAGGTAAATTGGGTAATTCAAGGTTAAAAGAATATTATATTAATTCAAAATTACCATAACACATGTTAAAACCTTATTGGATGAGTAATGGCCGACCATGGGAATCCTTGGGTTGATTTTGGGAGACCATGGAGCCACTTATGAATGAGAATGCCACATTATATTAATTAATTTAATGTAAAGACAAAATTGGCATTAACAAAAATCCTTTAGTAATTAATTTTTATAAAGGGATATATAAATTATCTTTTCGACTATAAATATTCATTGGAAAGATAATAATATTTCCTACATGTTTTTATTTTTTATAATTTTTATTTATCTAAAAAATTAAATTATTTATGACACAATAATGATGCAGTATTATCTCATTAATGATTGCTTTAAATAAATAAGATTATAATGATTAAAATATTATCAAAAACATGTCCAATTCTGATTGGATGATTTTATATCGACCATGAGTCATCCTTTATTCATCTTTAATTATTTTGGGATATTTTTAAACGGATGATAAGTTTATAATAAAATTATATTTCCACACTTTCCAGAAGATCCCCTCCTCCCCCTGAAAAGGATACCACTTCTATGCAATTGCTCAAACCTCTAAAGCCTATTGGCTCTCCCAAACACTACCCAACTAATATCAATACATCCCTATCCTCTCCTAGATTCCATACATTAGTCATAAGGCACGTCAATAAGTCCTTTTGGTTCAAACCGAAGGAGGTTACCCAAATTAAAGGTAATAGTTTCTCTTAAGTTGTTTTCTTTTATTCTACTTCTCCATCCCCTAAACAATTTTTAATCCTTTATTTTGTGACAACACCATTATCATCAAAATAATATTATTTTTTTATGATAATTATTATAACTATACTTACACACCCCTCCATATAATGGATGAATAACATAATGATTATGTGATAGTAAACTAACGCCTCACAAAACGATGATTGTTCGATTTTCTCATACCGTCTGTCATGGTGACCATTATGATGGCACTGTATTTATATATGATATATATTATTTTTATTATTTTCGTATTCTTCTTTACTTGCCAATTATATCAAGCCTTTATGTTTTCCATAGTGGGTAAATACGATGATGTCATTTGAGTAGTGCAGACTACCGCCCCCTCAAAGTGATGTGATTCATTAATGCCTTATTGGGATGTATAAAGGATGGATTTAATGATATTATATATGATATTATACCGGAATTATAATATATCTATGTATAAATATGTTTTAATTCCATTTATATAATACATATAATAAAATGTATCGTTCATTTGTATGTACGGTTTACCATCTCCATGAACGGTGCATTTCATTTCATACCTCCATATGTTTTGTACTATTATAAATACGTGTATATGCGGGATATATAATGAATATATATGATATATAAATAATGATTTAAATTCATGAAGTAATTAAATCATGATATAAGTAATAATAACATCAAGAACAACAAGTCCAAACACATATGATAAATAAGATGATTTTACCCAAAAAGGTTCTTTAAAATGGGATTTACAAAAGAATGGGTGATATAAACTTATAAGTAAACCATATATGATATCATAAAAAAGAATATGATTCTGTAATAATTCAATGACATTATTTTAATCATTATACAGGATTTTCTGATACATACAATGAATATCGGACCTAAGGTAAGGGACAACCTTTCCAATATCGTTCTTATCCGAGATTGTTTATTTGTATGTATTTGTTGGGGATGTTGTTATCATCCAAGTCCATGTTTTTTAAAAGTGTTTTTATGTATGTTTAATTTCCTTTTTACCCATTTTGTCTTTTACTACATGGTATGTAATGATTCTTTTTTTTATGTTACGACGTACTTTTTGACTTTTCCGACAAAAGTACGAGGAGGATGTTTTTTTAACTTATATGGCATGACATGATTTTTGCGGTTTAATAAATCCTTATTTTTATGAAGATTACTTCAAAAGATTTCATGGATATTTTAAAAAAATATTTTTCTTTTAAAATGTCATGATGTTTTGTGAAATGAAATTGATTTTGAAGAATAAAGCATATTTTCCTGAATAATTCTTTTCAAGTATTTTATCAAAACCATTTTCAATCTAAGATGAAATTATTTCAAATGTGTATGTATAAAGTATAATATATATATGATTTAAATGGTTTCAATTTTTTTATGATGAAATTATATCCATTTGTTTTATATAGATTATGTTATGATGGGATGATGTTTATGAAACCCATTTTTATTCTTTGGGTTATGATGAATGATTTATGATTATGTTGTGGCTAATGTAAGAATTATTTCATTATGAGATGGGTGAGAACTATATCTCCCTCCAATGAATTGGGTAAAGATTTATATCTGGTTCATTTTTATAGTACTAAAACAAAGAGTGATCTTGATTCAGAAAGAGCTTTTGTCCACTAAGCTGGTCTTTGAAGCAATGCCTTGGCTACTATGGAAATCATTTCATGTGCTTAATGTTTTTCCACAATTACATGTTCTTTTCCCATTCTATATTATCATGATTAATGTTTCTTTATGACCTATACCTTATGTACTACCATGTTATATGTCATTTCTCAATATTTTCATGTTTAAACATTATGTTCATGTTCTTAAGTTCAAATGTATATGATTTGTTTTATTTTATCCATGCATACCCTTACTGAGCATTTGAGCTCACCCTTTATATGTTTTCTTTTCCCTGGGATATAAATAAATGTTTTAGGTAAGAAAACAAAAGTGGAAGATCTTTATGGGAGATGTTGAAGATCCTTCACTACGATTAGAAGATTATATTCTGAGTTTCCAAAGACACTAAACTATTACGGTCCTTTGTGTGTCTGTTTTTGTTATGTATTAATTATTCCGCAAAAGTAATGTAATGTCCATGTATGTCATGATTTGGGACTCTACTATTGGTATCAGTGGAAAGGTTTAGTCATCCTTTGGAAACTAGGATGCAAGAACTTTAGTGAGATCCCTATAGATATTTCTGTGGTATGTCTAGGGATGTCACTAAGGTTAAGTACAAGTAAAGGTTATAGTTCTAGAATTATTTTAAAGATATTAGAATTAAACCTATGATGTTTGATATTGATGTAACTCCCCCTTTATTATGTTGTTTTACCAATCATGATTATTGCCTCTCACCGATTTTTTTGTGTGTTTTAGTCAATGGAGGGAACCAGAAGATATTCGGTTAACAGTGAATCGAATGGACAAATTGGTGACAATGAGAAACGAAATTGCATAATTCCTAGAGAGAATGATATTGTGATTATGAAGAATCAGTCATCACGATATATGATTAACAAGGTGATATTTAGTAGTATTCTTAATTCATCAAATAAGGGGAAGATAGAATTTATGCGTTTTCGCATGTTGAGGATGATAAAGATAAAAAGATTGAGATTTCTAAAGAAGGGAAGAAGAACCTTGAGGAATACCACAAATGGAGGGGAAGATTTTATCTGTGTGGACAGAAGAGTCATAGAGTGACAGAATGTTATGGTGTTCAATGTCTCATCTTTGGAGAACATGAGCATTACCCAACTCAATGCCCTGACCTAAGAGGTTACTTCTAAATCAAGGAAGTACATATTCCATGACAATAATTGTAGATGATTGTTTGTAGTGTTTATGTATTGGTATTCAAGAATAATGTTATTGAGGTACTTTTATGGTATATTGGAATATCTATGTATTGGTCCATTGTGGTTTTCCATAAGAATATGGCATCGGTAACCACGAAAGATGATTGAAATATTTTTGGAAAGCAGATGATATGTGCATAATTTAGGGATAATGAGAAACTAATATGTTTGATAGTATTCATGAGATCATGATTGATATATGGAGTAAGTGGTATCATGGTTTGAGTATATAGAATTTTTGGGATTTTGGAATGTGGAAAGAGACTACTATTTATAGAATTAATGTTTTCAACTAAGGATCTATGGTAATTCATGTTCCAATAGAATAAATGATTATGGAATTGACGTGTTTGGAATTTGACCAACAATACATATCGTATGATAAATGATGTTATTCACGTTTTGGTTATGTGACCTTTCCACTAATTTTTTTCTTTATACTATGAGCATGGACAAATGTATTTTGGATAAGAGTAATGATTGTAAAAGGTTATGTCAGAAATCATATAGTATTGTTTAAGGCTAGAACTTTTTTTCGAAATTATATCTGTAATGTTATAATAATGTAGTTTTAGAAAAAGGGAAACCTGCAAGACGGGCGACAACCCATCAGGTCAAACAAGGCTATGGGAATCGAACCCACAACCGATGTGCGACAGGCCTTTATCACCAACCACTGGACTACAGGAAGTCCCTAGTTAGTAGAAAATAGTTATATTTTATTAAGCAGTATGATAGTTGAAGTACACATCCATTTTTGGAATCATACACCATTAACCACACCATAGATGGACTTATGTATATTTCATAACTTTTTCTAACCTTTTGTTTGAAATAGATAGAATGACTCATCATTACATCACATGATCTGCTAACACTGCATGAATGACAAATTTAGCTTCATTTTATTAAGAGATGAAATGTAAATTTTTCAAGGCACGAACAACGATGATATTGTTCTAGAATCAAGTAAGTATTTCTTTTGATTCAAAAATTCATCAACATTAGGGAAATGATCTTGAAATAAAAAAAAATGGTGTACTAGTATCCTTATATTTGATGAATCAGATGGTACCTTAGATCATTACAAATTTATGGATTTGTGATTGTTGGCCTTTTCATAGCCATGTTCTCTACCACTCTCCATTATGAATTGATGGTTATATTTTTCTTCCATATCTATATTTTCACCTATGTTCTCCTATATGGAAACCCATTGATGTGTTAATTTGGCTAATCGTTACGTTTCATACTTTAGTTTTTAAAATCATGTTTTAGCATTCCTTTTTACGATGTGGGTTTCTATGAATGTAACTCTCATGTAATAAACCATTTATAACCCCAATGAATTTCGAGGGAAAAATTCATTTTAAGGGAGGTAGAATGTAACAACCCGACATTTTATAAGAATTAATCCTTTTAATTTCATTGGTGTCTTGTGTTGTACGCTACACCATGATTATCTTGCATTATACGCAACACTGAATTAGCTTGCAGTATACGTAACACTATTCTTGGTTCGTGTTACACACAATTTCAAGTTAGTTTGGTAGAAATTATTCTACGCAACACAAAGTATAGACTTTGTTTAATGAATAAATGAAATATGGTTGTATTTTGTTATATGAAACAAAAAAGGAGTCTTTCACTACACGCCACCCTGACATGGCTTGCCTTACACGCAATCACAACCTTCCTCGATAGCGTGTGTCGTATACAATACCAGGTTTCACTAAAAAACAATATATTGTTATAATATTATTATGGACAAGCCGTTATGAATAGTATTGACTAAATTTTGAATTTTATAACATTATTATTCATCATACATATTTTCTAGAACATGGTATGAGAACAAAATAAATTTTTCGGGTAAAATATGTATTTTTCAAGAAATGCATTTTTGACACATTTTGATGGCGCACCCACATTAAATCTAGATTTTTACATGTTTATAAGTTCATTTTGACAAAATAAAATTTTTCTTTGGAATGAGGATATTAAAATATAATTTGGATAAAATTTTCATATTATTCTGATATCTTTCATATTTTGATAAATTGTAAAAACAGGCTATATTTTAATTAAAAATAACATTCTTCATCGCAATAATTTATATGGCAATATTATCTTTTTAATTAGTTTTAAAGTGTAATTAGAATATATTTTTACCATTTAATCCAATTTTGGTCATTAGAATTAATTTCACTTTGAAATTGGACAAAAACAAGTGATGATCTTTTGATAGTTATTGTTTCTTAAAAACACACTATTTGTTTTGATAACGGGAATTAAATTTAAAATTAATTAATTCCACTTCTATATTTTGAATTTGGAAAAATATAAATCATTTTTTAATTCGGAATATCAAATATAGCTTAGGATGAATTTTTTATATTTTTCTGAAAAACATCAATTTTTATGAATAGTGAAAACACTGAGTTTTTGGTTAAAACCGACTTATTATTTAATAATAATTTATTTGATTTAAATTTATTTTAGGTCAAAGTAGATACATAATACTTATATAAGTTCAATTAAATTCATTGGAATCATTTTATAATAATTTTCGATTTATAAAAAATTGTATTGAACTTTTCACCGTATTTTACCCATCTCCTAGGAGCATTTGTAATTGTTCATAAAACATTATTTTACCGCTTCTGTGAGTTGAATTTCGAAAATATAAGAGTCACGGTTAATATCAAGTCTTACAATGTGGTTCAGTTAGATAAAAATTATTTTTTTTGAATAGTAACTTTTTTTCTTTTATTTACCACGGTTAAAGGTAAATAGGGTAATTCAAGGTTAATAGAATATTATAATAATTCAAAATTACCTTAAATGTTGTCAAAAACTTATTAGATGAGTAATGGCATACCATGGGTATCCTTGGGACGATTTTGGGAGCCCATGGAGGAACTTTTGAAATACAATTTCACATTAGATTAATTAATTTAATGTAAAGACAAAATTGGCATTAACAAAAATCCTTTAGTAATTAATTTTTATAAGGGTCTATATAAATTATCGTTTTGACTATAAATTTTAATTGGAAAGCTAAAATTATTTACTTCTTGTTTTAATTTTTTCATAATTTTTAGACATCAATGAAATTATATTATTTATGACACAATAATGATGCAATATTTTCCTCATTAATAGATGATTTAAATAAATATGATTATAATGATAAACATATTATCCAAAACATGTCCAATTCAGATTGGATGATTTTATTTCGACCCTGAGTCATATTTATTTCATCTGTAATTATTTTGGGACCTTTTTAAACCGATGATAAGTTTATAATAAAATTATATTTCCACACTTTGCAAACAATCCCCTCCTCCCCCTTATAAAAGGAGACCACTTCTATGCAATTGCTTACACCTCTAAAGCCTTTGGCTCATCCATACTCTTCCAAACTAAGCTCTATACATCCCTCTCCTCCACCTAGAATACATAAATTAGGAAAAAGGAACTTTAATAAGTTCTTTTGGTTCAGACCGAAGGAAGTTACCCAAATTAAAGGTAATAGTTTCTCTTAAGTTATTTTCGTTTATTCTACTTCCCCAACACCTAAACTCTTTTTAATACTTTCTTATGGGACAACACCAGTATCCTCAAAATACTAGGATTTTGTTATGAGAATTATTATAACTACACTTAAACACACCTCCATCTAATGGATGAATAACATAATGTTTCTGTGATGGCAAACTAACTCCTCACGAAACGATGATTGTTCGATTTTCTCCTACCACCTCTCATGGTGACCATTATGATGGAAATTTATTTATATATGACATATATAATGTTTATGACTTCATTATGCTTCTTTACTTCCCAATTATATCAATCCTTTATGTTTTCCATAGTGGGTAAATACGATGATCTCATTTGAAGAAGTGCAGACTACCGCCCCCTCAAAGTGATATGATTCGTTAATGCCTTATGTGGGATGTATAAAGGATGGAGTTAATGATATTATATATGATATTATAACAGAATTATAATATACCTATGTATCATTATGTTTTAATTCCATTAATATAATAGATAGAAAATAATGTAGCTTTCATGCGTACGTACGATTTACCATCTACATGAACGATGCATTTCATTTCATACATCCATATGTTATGTACAATTATAAATAGATGTATATGAGTGATATATAATGAATATATATGATATATAAATATTGATTTAAATTATGGAAGTATGTAAATCATGATATATGTTTTAATAACATCAAGAACAATAAGTCCAAACATGTTCGATAAATAAGATGATTTTACCAAAATCGTTGCTTTAACATGGGATTTATAAAAGAACAGGTAATATAAAGTTATAAGTAAACCATATATGATATCATAACAATGAATATGATTCTGTAATAATTCAATGTCATTATTTAAATCATTATACAGGAGGTTCAGATACGTACGAAGTATATCAGACCTAAGGTAAGGGATAACCTTTCCAATCTCGTTCTTATCCGAGATTGTTTATTTGTAAGTACTTGCTGGGAATATTCTTATCATACAAGTCCATGTTTTATAAAAGTATTTTTAGGTCTGTTTAATTTCCTTTTTACCCATTTTGTCTTTTACTACATGGTATGTAATGAATCTTTCATTTTTTTACGTTACAAGGTACTTTTTTACTTTTCGAACAAAAGTACGAGGATAATGTTTTTGTAACATATAATGCATTAAAATATTGTTACGGTTTTCTAAAGCCTTATTTTCATGAAGATTCCCCCAAAGGATTTCATGGCTAATTAAAACAAAGTATTTTTCTTTTAAAATTGCATGACGTTTTTTGAAAATAAATTGATTTTGAAGATTAAAGGATATTTTCCTCAAGAATTATTCTCAAGTATTTTATCAAAACCATTTGTCATCTAAGATGACATTATTTATAATGTGTATGTTTCAAGTATAATATCTCTATGATTTACATGGTTTCAATTTTTTTATGATGAAATTATATCCATTTTTTATATGGATTATGTTATAATGGGATGAGGTTTATCAAACCCATTTTTATTCATTGGGTTATGATGAATGATTTATGATTATGTTTTGTATAAAGTAAGAATGATTTCATTATGAGATGGGTGAGACCTATACTCCCTCCAATGCATTGGTTAAAGATTTATATCTCATGAGATAGACATGGATGAAATGGTAAGTTAACCCGTTCCAGTCTTGTAGGACCGAAAAAAGGAGTGAACTCGATTCAGAAAGGGATTTTGTCCACTAAGATGGTCTTGGAAGCAATGCCTTGGCATCTATGGAAATCATATCATGTGCTTAATGGTGTGTCACAATTACATGTTTTTCCCATGTTATTTTATCATAATTTATGTTTCATTATGACCAATGCCTTATGTACTACCATGTTATATGTCATTGTTCAAGATTTTGATGTTTAAACATTATGTTCATGTTCTTAAGTTCAAATGCATATGGTTTGTTTTATTTTATCATTGATTACCCTTACTGATCATTTGAGCTCTCCCTTTATATGTTTTCTTTTCGCTAGGATTTAATGAAGGTTTTAGTTAAGAAAACAAAAGGGGAAGATCTTTATTGGAGATGATGAAGATCTTTCACAACTATTAGAAGATTATATTCCGAGTTTCCAAAGATACTAAACTATTACGGTCCTTGGGTGTCTATTTGTTTTATGTATTAAGTATTCCGCAAAAGTAATTTAGTGTCCATGTTTTTCATGATTCGGGTCTCTACAGTTGGAATCAATGTAAATGTTTAGTCCACCTTTGGAAACTAGGATGCAAGAACTTTAGTGAGATCCCTAGAGATATTTCTATGGTATGTCTAGGGATGTCCCTAAGGTTAACTATAAGTATAGGTTATAGTCGTAGAATTACGGTAATGATATTAGAATTAAACCTAAGATGTCAGATATTGAAGTTACTCCCCCTTTGTTATATTGTTTTACCTATCATGGTTTTTTCATCGCACAGAATACTTTTTGTGTTTTAGTAAATGGAGGGAACCAGAAGGAATTCAGTTAACATTTAATCTAGTGGACAAATTGGTGACTATGAGAAATGAAATTTCATAATGCCTAGAGAGAATGATATTGTGATTATGCGGAATCAGTCATCGTGAAATATGATTAACAAGGTGATATTTACTGGTATTACTAATTCAACAAATAAGAGGAAGATAGACTTTTATGCATGTTCGCATGTTGAGGAGCATAATGAAAGGAAGAATGAGATTTCTAATGATGGTAAGAAGAACCTTTAGGAATACCTCAAATGGAGGGGAAGATGTTATCTGTGTGGACAGAAGGGTCATAGAGTGACAGACTGTTATGGAGATCAATGTACTATTTGTGGAGAACATGGGCATTACCCAACTCAATGCCCTGACCTAAGAGGTTACTTCTAAATCAAGGAAGAACGTATTCCATGAAAATCATTGTAGATGATGGTTTTAAGTGTTTATGTATTGGTATTCAAGATTAATGTTATTGAGCTACATTTATGGTATATTGGAATATCTATGTATTGGTCCATTGTGGTTTTCCATAAGAATATGGAATTGATAACCATGAAAGGTGATTGAAATATTATTGAAAAGCAGATGATATGAGCATAATGAAGGGATAAAGAGAAACAAATATGTTTGATAGTATTCATGATCTCATGATTGATATAAGGACTAAGTGGTATCATGGTATGAGTATATAGAAATTTTGGGATTTTGGAATGTGTAAAGAGACAACATTTGACATCATTCATGTTTTCAACTAAGGTTCTATATTAATTCATGTTCCAATAGAATAAATGATTATTGAATTCACATGTTCGGAATGTAACCAATAAGACATATCGTATGATAAATGATGTTATTCACGTTCTTATTATGTGACTTTTCCAGTAATTGTTTTCTATATACAATGAGCATGGACAGATGTATTTTGGATAAGTCTAATGATTGTAAAGGGTTATATCAGACATAATATAGTATTGTTTAAGGCTATAACTTTTTTTCGAAATTATTTGTTTAATGTTATAATAGTGTAGTTTTAGAAATAGTACAACCTGTAGGACGGGCGACAACCCGTCGTGCCAGACACGGATGTGGGAATTGAACCCACAACCGATGCGTGACATGCCTTTATCACCTACCACTGGCCTTCAAGAAGTCCCTAGTTAGTAGAAAATAGTTATATTTTATTATGCAATATGATAGTTGAAGTATAATTCCATTTTTAAAATCATATACGATTAACCACACCATTGATGAACTTATGTATATTTCATAAATTTTTCTAACCTTTTGTTTGAAATAGATGGAATGACTCATCATTATACCACATGATCTGCTATCCCTTCATGAATGACAAATTCAACTTCATTTCTTTAAGAGATGAACTGTAAATTTTTTAAGCCACGAACAATGGTGAGATTGTACCAAAACCATGTATGAATTTCTTTTGATTAAAAAATTCATCATCATTAGGGAAATGATATTGAATACAAAAAAAATGTTGTCCTAGTATCCTTATATCTAATGAATCAGATGGTACCTTAGATCATCACAAATTTATGGCTTTGTGATTGTTGGATTTTTCAAAGCCATGTTCTCTACCACTCTCCATCAGGACTTGATGGTTATATTTTTCTTCCATATCCATATTTTCACCTATGTTCTCTTATATGGAAACCCAGTGATGAGTTACTTTGGGTAATTGTTACATTTCATACTTTAGTTTTTAAAATGAAGTTTTAGTATTCTTTTTTATGATGTGGGTTTCTATGAAAGAAACTCTCATGTAATAAACCATTTATAACCCTGACGAATTTCGAGGGAGAAATTAATTTTAAGGGAGGTAGAATGTAACAACCAGAGATTTTATGAGAATTATTATATTTAATTTCATTTATGTCTTATGTTTTACACTACACCAAGATTATCTTGCACTATACGCAACACCGAATTAGCTTGCAGTATACACAACACTATTCTTGGCTCGTGTTACACACATTTTCAAGTTCGTTTTGTAGAAATTATTATCCGCAACATTAAGTGTAGACTTTGATTAATGTATAAATGAAATATGGTTGTATTTTGTTATACACAACAACAAAGGAGTCTTGCAATACACGCCACCCTGACTTGGCTTTCCTTATAGGCAATCACAACCTTCCTCGATAGCGTGTGTAGTACGCAATACCGGGTTTCACTAAACAACGATATATTGCTATAATATTATAATGGACAAGCCGTTATGAATAGTATTAACTGCATTTTGAATTTTATAACATTATTATTCATCATACATATTTTCTAGAACATGGTATGAGAAAAAAATAAAATATTCGGGTAAAATAAGTATTTTTCAAGAAATGCAGTTTTGACACCTTTTGATGGCGCACCCACATTAAATCTAGTTTTTGACATGTTTATAAGTTCAGTTTGAAAAAATAAAATTTTTCCATGGAATCAGGATATAACAATTTAATTTGGATAAATTTTTCATATTATTCTGATAACTTTCATATTTTGTTGAATAGTAAAAACATGCTATATTTTAAGTAAAAACAACTTTTTTCATCGTAGTAATTCATATGGATAGATTATCATTTTAGTTGGTTTTAATGTGTAATTAGAATATATTTTTACCATTTAATCCAATGTTGGTCATTGGAATTAATTTCACATTGAAATTCGAAAAAAACAAGTGATGATATTTTGATAGTTGTTGTTTCTTAAAAACCCGCTATTTGTTTGGATAACAGGAATTACATTTAAAATTAATTAATGCCACTTCTGTGTTTTGAATTTGAAAAAATAGACATCATTTTTTAATTTGGAATATCAAATATTTCTTAGGCTGACTTTTTGTTATTTTTCTAAAAAACTTCAATTTTTGATGAATAGTGAAAACACTATGTTTTTGGTTAAAAATGATGTATTATTTAAATAATAATTTATTTGATTTAAATTTATTTTAGGTAAAAATATATACATAATACTTATATAAGTTCAATTAAATTCATTTGAATCATTTTAAAATAATTTTATATTTATAAAAAAATTGTATTGAACTTTTCATCGTCTTTTACCCACCTCCTAGGAGCTTTTGCAATTGTTCATAAAACATAATTTTACCACTTCTGTGAGTTGAATTTTGAAAATCCGAGACTCAAAATTAATATCAAGGATTAAAATCTGGTACAATTAGTTAAAAATAATATTTGGTGAACAATAACATTTTACTTTTATTTACCACGGTTAAAGGTAAATAGGATAATTCAAGGTTAATAGAATATTATAATAATTCAACATTACCTTAACAGTTGTCCAAAACTTATTGGATGAGTAATGGCCGGCCATGGGCATCCTTGGGTCGATTTTGGGACCCCATGGAGCCACTTATGAAATAAAATTACACATTAGATTAATTAATTTAATGTAAATACAAAATTGGCATTAACAAAAATCCTTTAGTAATTAATTTTTATAAGGGGATATATAAATTATAATTTCAACTATAAATATTCATTGTAAAGATAAAAATATTTCCAACATGTTGGTATTTTTTTATAAATTTTAGACATCAAAAAATTTAAATTATTTATGACACAATAATGATGTAGTATTTACCTCATTAATAAATGATTTAAATAAATAAGATTATAATGATTAAAATATTATGCAAAACATGTTCAATTCTGATTGGATGATTTTATTTAGACCATGAGTCATCTTTTCTTCATCATTAATAATTTTGGGACCTTTTTAATCCGATGATATGTTTATAATAAAATTATATTTCCACACATTCTAAAAGAGCCCCTCCTCCCCCTTATAAAAGGAGACCACTTCTTTTCAATTGCTCACACCTCTAAAGCCTTTTGGCTCATCAAAACTCTGCCCAACTAAGATCCCTAAATCCCTCTACTACACCTAGAAGCCATACATTAGGAATAAGAAACTTAAATAATTACTCTTGGTTCGAACTGAAGGAAGTTACCCAAATTAAAGGTACTAGTTTCTCTTAAGTTGTTTTCTTTTATTCTACTTCTCCAACCCCTAAACTCTTTTTAATCATTTCTTTTGTGATGAAACCAGTGTCCTAAAAATAATAGTATGTTTTTATGAGAATTATTATGACTAAACTTACACACACCTCCATCTAATGGATAAATAACATAATGTTTCTGTGATGGAAAACTAACACCACACGAAACGATGATTGTTCAATTTTCTCCTACCGCCTCTCATGGTGAACTTTATAATGGAACTGAATTTATATATGATATATATTATGATTATGATTTCCTTATGCTTATTTACTTCCCAATTATATCATGCCTTTATGTTTTACATAGTGGGTAAATACGATGATCCCATTTGAGGAAGTGCAGACTACTGCCACTCAAAGTGATGTGATTCGTTAATGCCTTATGTGGGATGTATAAAGGATGTAGTTAATGATATTATATATGATATTATACTTAAATTATAATATAACTATGTATAATTATTTTTTAATTCCATTAATATAATTAATATAAAAGAAATTAGCATTCATGCGTACGTACAGTTTACCATCTCCACGAACGGTGCATTTCATTTCATACCTCCATATGTTATGTACTATTATAAATATATGTATGTGGGGGATATATAATGAATATATATGATATATAAATAATTAATTCCCTTATTTATGTAGGTAAATCATGATATAATTAATAATAACGTCATGAACAACAAGTCCAAACACGTACGATAAATAAGATGATTTTACCCAAAACGTTGATTTAGCATGAGATTTTCTAAAGAAAGGGTAATATAAAGTAATAAGTAAACCATATATGATATAATAAAAATGAATATGATTCTGTAATAAGAAAATTTCATTATTTAAATCATTATATAGGAGGTTTAGATACATACGAAGAATATCTGACCTAAGGTAAGGGATTACCTTTCCAATCTCGTTCTTATACGAGATTGTTTATTTGTAAGTATTTTCTAGGGTTATTGTTATCCTCCAAGCCCATGTTTTATAAAAGTATTTTTATGTATGTCTAATTTTCTTTTTACCCATTTTGTTTTTTACTACTTGGTATGTAATGAATCTTTCTTTTTTTTACGTTACGAGGTACTTTTTGACATTTTCGACATAAGTACATGGAGAATGATTTTTTAAATTATATGGCATGAAAGGATTTTTACGGTTTTATAAAGCCTTATTTTCATGAAGCTTCCTCCAAAATATTTCAAGGATATTTTAAAAAATATATTTTTCTTTTAAAATTGCATAACGTTTTGTGAAAAGAAATTGATTTTCAAGAATAAAGGATATTTTCCTCAAGAATTCTTTTCAAGTATTTTATCCAAACCATTTTCCATATAAGATCACATTATTTCAAATGTGTATGATTCTAGTATAATATCTCTATGATTTACATGGCTTCAAATTTTTTATGATGAAACAATATCCATTTGTTTTATATGGATTATTTTATCATGGGATGATGTTTATGAAACCCATTTTTATTCTTTGGGTTATGTTGAATGATTTTTTATTATGTTGTGGATAATGTAAGAATGATTTTATTATGAGATGGGTGAGACCTATATCTCCCTCCAATACATTGGGTAAATATTTATATCTCATGAGATAAACATGGATGGAACGGTAAGTTAATCCGGTTCAGTGTTAGAGGACTGAAACAAGGAGTGAACTCGATTCAGAAAGGGATTTTTTCCACTAAGATGGTATTGGAAGCAATGCCTTGGCTACTATGGAAATCATATCATGTTCTTAATGGTTTTCCTCAATTACATGTTTTTTTCCAATGATATTTTATCATGATTAATGTTTCTTTATGAACTATGCCTTTTGTACTACCATGTTATATGTCATTGCTCATGATTTTGATGTTTAAACATTATGTTCATGTTCTTATGTTCAAATGTATATGATTTGTTTTATTTTATCCATGATTTAAATTTCTGAGCATATGAGATCACCCTTTATATGTTATCTTCTTCCCAGGATTTAAAGAATGGTTTTTGTTAAGAAAACAAAAGGGGATAATCTTTATGGGAGATGTTGAAGATCATTCACCACTATTAAAAGATTATATTCCAAGTTTCAAATGATAATAAACTATTACGGTACTTGTGTGTTTGTTTTTGTTATGTATTAAGTATTCCACAACAGTAATGTAATGTCCATGTATGTCAATATTCAGGTCTTTACAGTTGGTATTAGTGGAAATGTTTAGTCAACCTTTGGAAACTAGGATTCATGAACTTTAGTGATATCTCTATAGATATTTCTAAGGTATGTATATGGATGTCCCTAAGGTTAAGTATAAGTATAGGTTATAGTCCTAGAATTATTGTGACGATATTAGAATTAAACGTAAGATGTTAGATATTGAAGTTACTCCCCCTTTATTATGTTGTTTTACCTATAATGATTTTTTCCTCTCAGGGAATTCTTTTTGTGTTTTAGTCAATGGAAGGAACTAGAAGGAATTCGGTTAACATTTAATCGAATGGACTAATTGGTGACTATGAGAAGCGGAATTTCATAATGCCTAGAGAGAATTATATTGTGATTATGCAGAATCAGTAATCGCGATATATGATTAACAAGGTGATATTTAGTTGTAATCGTAATTCATGAAATAAGAGGAAGATAGTCTTTTATGCATGTTCACATGTTGAGAATCATAAATAAAGGAAGATTGAGATTTTTAAAGATTAGAAGAAGAACCATGAGGAATTCCTCAAATGGAGGGGAAGATGTAATCTGTGTGGACATAAGGGTCATAGAGTGACTGACTGTTATGGAGTTTAATTCTTATCTGTGAAGAACATGGGCATTACCCAACTCAATGTCATAACCTAAGAGGTTACATCTAAATCAAGGAATGACTTATTCCATGAAAATCATTGTAGAAGATGGTTTGAAGAGATTATGTATTGGTATTCATGAATAATGTTATTGAGGTACTTTTATGGTATATTGGAATATCTATGTATTGGTCCATTGTGGTTTTCCATAAGAATATGGCATCGGTAACCATGAAAGCTGATTGAAATATTTTTTGGAAAGCAGATGAAATGTTCATAATGAAGGGATAAAGAGAAACTAATGTGTTTGATAGTATTCATGAGCTCATGATTGATATAAGGACTAAGTGGTATCATGGTTTGAGTATATAGAATTTTTATGATTTTTGAATGTGGAAGGAGTCAACTTTGAGAGAATTAATGTTTTCAACTAAGGTTCTATGGTAATTCATGTTCCAATAGAATAAATTATTCTGGAATTCACATGTTTGGAATGTGACCCACAATACATATCGTATGATAAATGATGTTATTCATGTTCTTGTTATGTGACCTTTCCAGTAATTGTTTTCTTTATGCTATGATCATGGACATATGTATTTTGGATAAGTCTAATCATTTTAAAGGGTTATGTCAGACATCATATAGCATTGTTTAAGGATAGAAATATTTTTCAAAATTATTTTTGTTTTGTTATAATAGTGTAGTTTTAGAAAAAGGACAACTTGAAAAACGGGCGACAACCCGTCGCGTCAGACAAGGTTGTGGAAATCAAACCCACAATCGATATGTCATAGGCCTTTTTCACCTACCACTGGCCTACAGGAAGTCTTTGGTTAGTTGAAAATAGTTATATTTTATTAAGTAGTATGATAGTTGAAGTATAAGTCCATTTTTGGAATCATATACAATTAACCACACCATAGATGGTCTTATGTATATTTCATAACTTCTTCTAACCTTTTGTTTGAAACAGATGGAATGACTCATCATTATATCACGTGATCTGTTAACACTTCATGAATGAAAAATTCAACTTCATTTCTTTAAGAGATGAAGTGTAAATTTGTCAAGGCACGAACAACAGTGATATTATAGCAAAATCAATTAAGTATTTATATTGATTCAAAAATTCATCAACTTTAGGGAAATGATCTTGAAAACAAATAAAATGTTTTCCTAGTATCCTTATAATCGATGAATCAGATGGTACCTTAAATCATCACAAATTTATGGCTTTGTGATTGTTGGCTTTTTCATAGCCATGTTCTCTACCACACTCCATCAGGACTTGATGGTTAGATTTTTCTTCCATATCCATATTTTCACCTATATTCTCTTATATGGAAACCCAGTGATGAGTTAAATTTGGTAATCATTACATATCATACTTTAGATTTTAAAATCAAGTTTTAGTATTCCTTTTTATGATGTGGGTTTCTATGAAAGAACCTATCATGTAATAAACCATTTATAACCCCGACGAATTTCGAGGGAAAAATTCATTTTAAGGGAGGTAGAATGTAACAACACTATATTTTATGAGAATTATTCTTTTTAATTTCATTGATGTCTTGTACTGTACACTAGACCAATATTATCTTGCGCTATAAGAAACACCGAATTAGCTTGCAGTATAGGCAACACTATTCTTGGCTCGTGTTACACACAATTTCTAGTTCGTTTTGTAGAAATTATTCTACGCAATATTAAGTATAGATATTATTTAATCTATAAATGAAATATGGTTGTATTTTGTTATACGGAACAACAAAGGAGTCTTGCACTACATGGAACCCTGACTTGGCTTTCCTTACACGCAATGTCAACCTTCCTCGATAGTGTGTGCAATATGCTATACCAGGTTTTACTAAACAAAGATATATTGTTATAATATTATTATGGACAAGCTGTTATGAATATTATTAACTACATTTTGAATTTTATAGCATTATTAATCATCTTACATATTTTCTAGAACATGGTATGAGAAAAAAATAATTTTTTCAGGTAAAATAAGTATTTTTCAAGAAATGAAGTTTTTGACACCTTTTGATGGCGCATCAACATTAAATCTAGTTTTTCACATGTTTATAAGTTCAGTTTGACAAAATAAAATATTTCCTTGGAATCAGTATATAAAAATTTAATTAGGATAAATTTTTCATACTATTCCGATAACTTTCATATTTTGATGAATAGTAAAAACATGCTATATTTAAATTAAAAACAACTTTTTTCATTGCAATAATTTATATGGATAAATTATCTTTTGAATTGGTTTTAAAATATAATTAGAATATATTTTTACCATTTAATCCAATGTTGGTCATTGTAATTGCTATCACCTTGAAATTGGACATAAACAAGTGATGATTTTTTGATAGTTATTGTTTCTTAAAAACACACTATTTGTTTTGATAACGAGAATTACTTTTAAAATTAATAAATGGAACTTATATGTTTTGAATTTGAAAAATTAGACATCTTTTTTTAATTAAGAATATCAAATATAGATTAGGCTGAATTTTGGGTATTTTTCTGAAAAACTTCAATTTTTGACGAATAGTGAAAACACTGAGTTTTTTGTTAAAACCGACTTATTATTTAAATAATAATTTATTTGACTTAAATTTATTTTAGGTAAAAAAGATACATAATACTTATATAAGTTAAATTTAATTCATTGGAATCATTTTATAATAATTTTAGATTTATAAAAAATTGTATTGAACTTTTCACCGTCTTTTACCCACCTCCTATGAGCTTTTTCAATTGTTCATAAAACATAATTTTACCGCTTCTGTGAGTTGAATTTTGAAAATCCGAGAGTCACAGTTAATATCATGGATTAAAATTTGGTTCAATTAGATAAAAATAATTTTTGGTAAATAGTAACTTTTTACTTTTATTTACCACTGTTAAAGGTAAATAGGGTAATTCCAGGTTAGTAGAATATTATAATAATTAAAAATTACCTTACCACTTTTTCAAACCTTGTTGGATGAGTAATTTACAACCATGGGAATCCTTGGGTATATTTTGGGACCCCATGGAGCCACTTATGAAAGAAAATGACACATTAGATTAATTAATTTAATGTAAAGGCAAAATTTGCATCAACAAAAATCCATTAGTAATTAATTTTTATAAGGGGCTATATAAGTTATCATTTCGACTATAAATATTCATTGGAAATCTAAAAATATTTCATACATGTTGGTATTTATTTTTATAATTTTTAGGCATCAAATAAATTAATTTATTTATGACACAATAATGACGCAGTATTTACCCCATTAATAAATGATTTAAATAAATAAAATTATAAATATTAAAATATTATCCAAGACATGTCCAATTCTGATGGGATGATTTTATTTCGACAATTAGTCATATTATATTCATATTTAATTATTTTGGGACCATTTTAAAATGATGATAAGTTTATTATAAAATAATATTTCCACACTTTCCAAAAGAGCCCCTCCTCCCCCTTATAAAAGGTGAACACTTATATGTAATTCCTCACACCTCTCAAGCATTTTGGCTGATAAAACATCTCCCCAAATAATCTCCCTACATTCCTCTCCTCCCCCTAAAATCCTTACATTAGGCATAAGGAACTTCAAGAAGTCATATTGGTTCAAACCAATGGAAGTAACACACATTAAAGGTAATAGTTTCTCTTATGTTGTTTTCTTTTATTCTACTTCTCCAAACCCTAAAATAATTTAAATCCATTCTTTTAGGAAAACAATATTATCCAAAAATTAATAGGATTTTTTATGAGAAGTATTAGAACTACACTTACACACACCTTTATCTAATGGATGAAGAACTTAATGTTTCTGTGATGGAAAATTAACGCCTCACGAAACGATGATGGTTCAATTTTCTCCTACCGCCTCTCATGGTGGCCATTATTGAGGAACGTTATTTAAATATGATATATATTATGTTTATTATTTATTTATGCTTATTTACCTCCCAATTATATCACGACTTTATGTTTTCCATAGTGGGTAAATACGATGATCTCATTTGAGTAAGTGCGGACTACCGCCTCCTCAAAGTGATGTGATTCGTTAATGCCTTATGTGGGATGTATAAAGGATGGTGTTAATGATTTTATATATGATATTATACTGTAATTATAATATAACTATGTATCATTATGTTTTAATTCCATTAAAAAAATAAATATAAATGAATGTAGCGTTCATGCGTACGTACTGTTTACCTTTTCCAGGAATGGTGCATTTCATTTCTTACCTCCATATGTTATGTACTATTATAAATACATGTATATTCTGGATATATAATGAATATATATGATATATAAATCATGATTTACATTCTGGAATTAATTAAATCATGATATATGTAATAATAACAACAAGAACAACATGTCCAAACACATAGGATAAATAAGATGATTTTACCAAAAACGTTTCTTTACCATGAGATTTACAAAAGAACGGGTAATATAATGTTATTAGTAAACCATATATGATATAATAACAATGAATATGATTCTGTAATAAGTCAATGACATTATTTAAATCATTATATAGGAGGTTCAGATATGTACGAAACATATCAGACCTAAGGCAAGGGATAACCTTTCCAATCTCGTTCTTATCCGAGATTGTTTATTCGTATGTATTTGCTGGGGTTATTGTTATCATCCATGTACATGTTTTCTAAAATTGTTTTTATGTATGTTTAATTTCATTTTTACCCATTTTGTCTTTTACTAAATTGTATGTAAGGAATCTTTCTTTTGTTTAAGTTACGAGGTACTATTTGACTTTTCCGACAAAAGCACGAGGAAAATTTTTATTATCTTATACAGCATGAAAGGATTTTTACGGTTTTATAAAGACTTATTTTAATGAATCTTCATCCAATATATTTAATGACTATTTTAAAGAAAATATTTTTCTTTTAAAATTGCATGTCGTTTTTTGAATAGAAATTGATTTTGAAGAAGAAAGGATATTTTCCTCAAGAATTCTTTTAAAGTATTTTATAAAAATCATTTTCCAACTTAAGATGACATTATTTCAAATTTCTATGTTTCAAGTATAATATCTATATGATTTACATGGTTCCACTTTTTTATGATGAAACAATATCCATATGTTTTATATGAATTTTGTTATGATGGGATGATGTTTATGAAACCCATTTTTATTCTTCGAGTTATGATAAATGATTATGAATATGTTGTGGAACAAGTAAGAATGATTTCATTATGAGATGGGTGGTACCTATATCTCCCTATAATTCATTGGGTAATGATTTATATCTCATGAGATAGACATTGCTGGAATGGTATGTTAATCCAGTTCAGTGTTACCGGACTGAAATGAGGAGTGAACTCGATTCAGAAAGGGATTTTGTCCACTATGATGGTATTGGCAGCAATTCCTTGGCTACTATGGAAATCATATCATGTGCATAATGGTTTGCTACAATTACATTTTTTCCCATGTGATTTTATCCTGATTAATGCTTCTTTATGATCTATTCATTATGTACTGGCATGTTTTATGTCATTGTTTAATATTTTGATGTTTAAACATTATGTCCATGTTTTTATGTTCAAATGTATATGCTTTGTTTTATTTTATCCACGCTTACCCTTACTGAGAATTTGAGGTCACCCTTTATATGTTTTCTTTTCCCCGGGATTTAATGACAGGATTTAGGTAAGAAAACAAAAGGGTAAGATCTTTATGGCAGATGTTGAAGATCATTTACCATGATTAGAAGATTATATTCCGAGTTTCCAAAGACACTAAACTATTACGGTCCTAGTGTGAGTATTTTTGTAATGTATTAAGTATTACTCAAATGTATTAATGTCCATGTACGTCAAGCTTTTGGGTCTCTACATGACCTATCCTACAACCACAAAATTTATTCATCTATTGATCAAAAAGAACATTTTGGCTGTGATTACAACTAAGTAGGCCACCTCCAATGGTTTCAAAAATATTATGTGGTCAGTAAATGTAAATTATGCTATATAATGTATATAATTAAATGAAATAAATTAAATATAATACTTTAATTTATTTACTCATTATTAAGCCACATATTTCCATTATGTTCCTGAGGTCACCCGAACCATAAAAAATGCTTCATCCCATGCTATTGTACGAACCATATCATGTAATTATTTTACAATTAATCATAACAAATTTTATTTAATTTTTCATTTCATTTAAAGTCATATAAAATCCAATTATAACCATAGTCCAATGGAAACATATTGGTCCTAGTATTCCATGACTATGAATCCAAGGGTATTTGAATATGATTTTTTAACACACCACCAATTTATCAAACAATCACACATGTGGATTTTTTATGTAGTAGTCCATGTCCCACACACATTTATCAAATATTCCCAAAAGTTAACTGTTAAATTATCGTTCTATGTTACAAACTAAATTATCAAAATGGAATATTATTTTAGGATGCAATTTCACACACTCATTTATAAATCAATTTAGAGTAGTTGGATTTTGGTGCAATAGTCTATGTCTAACACTATTTTTTCACAATGAGATTTTGATGAAAAAGACCATATCCTGCAAAAGAATATAGGATATATAAAAGTATCATGTATATCACATTAATCAAGGATAATGAAAATTAACCATTTTATTCCTTTTCACAATAATTTTTGCAATCTCAATTTATTAGAAAATCATGGTTCAATAGTTTAATTAACAAGGAATAATATGACAAATCAACATTAATCAATTTATCATTACATATTAATTTAAAAATTTATCTAATTAATGGTCAATTAATATATATTATAAAATTCATTTTTACATAATTAATATTCACATTAATCATCCCTTTACAAAAAATGCCAATCAGTTAATAAAAAAATCAATTAATCAACTAATTCCACAAACTCAACAATCTATTAGTTAGGTTAATAATTATTTAGTCTTATTCCACGCAAAAAATATTTCATTACTTAATTAACCAATTATCAAATCCAATTACAATTTCATAATAAAAATAATTTCAATTAATTAATTCTTTGATTTATTAATCCAACTCATTTAAATTCCACCTATTCCATTATATCAGATTTAACATAATTCATCATCCCATGGAAAATACTTAAAATAAATTCTTTGTTTCCAAAAATTAATTAATCAAATAATTTACTATATTAATGGCTCATTTGAAAATAAATCTAGTTTAAACTTCATTAAAATGAAAATAAATTCTTTTTTAGGACTATGTGAATTAAATTTATACAACATATATCTAATCACAAATGAGCGAATGAATAATATAAAATCACCAAATTTGAAAAAGAAAAGTCAAACCCATAATAAAGAATGAGATGTATAATGATATACTAGTTACAATATTAAATTGATCAGGATCCATAAAAAACAATATATTGATCTAAAACAAATATTTAATAATGTATCCCTCTTTTATCTTCAAAGAGGAGTTGCAGATTGAATGATCTAATCATGAAGAAACCACTAACTGAGAGGTAATGAACAATAAACAAATATTTAATTCCCCAATAACTAAGGTCCTCAAGGCTTGGAATTTGGCATGGATCCTCTATAAATAAGAAGAAATGATTATGGGTCGATCTATGGAATTTTGGAGTATAAGATGTGGGTTCATTATATTTTATAATAATGTTCTGGGGTTGAAAATCTTGTAACCATCGTTTTAAATATAGTGTTCATGGTTTCCACTAATAGTGCACCCAAATCTTGTAACCTCATCTATGGAAATCACACAATTAATCATAAGAGGTTGCATGGACTGAAAAAGTATGAGGTAGCCAAAAAAATCACTTTTTGGATTGAAATTGTTATCCAAGATGGGTGCATTGTTTGGGAAAATGATTCCCCGACCATGAAGAACCCCTCTTCCATCCAAATTATGTAATTTCTCACCAAAAAACACAAATCATTAACCCTAATAAAAATTTACTATAAAATGTAAAATCTGTAACATAAAATATGCCCAAGTTATCTTGATAAATAGTTAGTATCTTACAGAGAATTAGAGGATTTAGAATCGTCTAGAAATACGGATGAATAATGGATTTATCTAAACTAATAAGTCTCCAATAGGAAGAATATTTATTTATATGAATGATAATTTGATTAGAATTTCATAATTTCATTACTAAAATTTGAAGAAGTTGAACATTTAGAACATGTGTCCTATTTCACATATCTATGAACTATTAGACATGTTGAAGGAGTCTTGGGTATTCATCATGATTTTCTGGAGGATAAGGTATTTTTAGTTGATATTTTATCATTATAATATAACATTTTAAAAATTCTGATGTAGATATGTTGAATATGATTTATTTCTAATGATTTTTTTGGCTGAAAAATGCTCTAATTGTATTTATAGACTTGATGAACCAAATCATTAAGCCTTACCTAGATCAGTTTATGGTTGGTTTTATGGATGAAATATTGGTTCAAAACACATAAAAATAATTTTGATCATCTAAACATAATCATGAGTAAACATATAGGGAACTTTCAATATACCCAACATTCAAAATGACAATTCAAGATTAATATGGTACCCATAATATGTCACATCATATCTGATGAAGGTGTGTTAGTAAACCTAGAGAGTGATTTGGAATATGTTTCATGGGAGAATCCTAATAATTTTTTCGATACCCAAAACCTTTTATGTATTTTGTGATATTTTTTTCTAATTAATGAAGAACAATTCCCCATTAATTTCACAACATTGGTATTGGAAATATATTGGGTCACGTTTTAATGGAATATAGAAAATGAGAATGATTTCCAATATTTTATTAATTATTTGACTTACACACCAATTGTGATACTAATAGATCCATGTGTGGATAATACCATATCTTTTAATGAATCCATGATCATAATTGGTGTATTGTTAATTTTGGGAGATAATGTTGTTCAATATGGATCTTGGTTATTGTGGCCACATGAATAAAGATACCCAAAAAATGATCATGTGTCAAGTGAAATTGATTATGCTTTAATGATTTAGTGAAATTTCCTATTGCAAAAAAATTTTCATTGAATACAAAAAAATCATACATTATATATTATTTAATCGAAATTTGAATCATCGATTTTAGAGATTTGTTGATTCAGTTATTTATATACATTTTCATCTATCATATAAATATATTATGGGAATTGTTGAGGTTGACTCTTTGAATAGGATGACATATACATATGTATTTTAGGATTAATTTTTTTTGAAAGATACTAGATTAGCTAGATGATATGAATATTAAGGTTTAGGATGTCTAGGAATAAATGACCATTCAAACCATATCATCCCAATCCACACATTTTCACCTGATCAAGGAGAGGCATTATGAGGATCTAGCATGTTTGGTCATCAACGAATGCTTTGATGATGATGATCAACTTATGATTATACTATAAATGGTGATGATATAATCTATAGATGAAACTATGTCATTATAATTATGTTTATTCCTTGGGAAATGATTTGTGAGTTTCATAACATAATGTTACCAGTGAATTGCATTTTGAAAATAATTTTACAATGACATGCATAGACATTATTTGTAGATGTGAATTAAAATGGTGATTTGAGGTTCCATTACGTGATTCTACACTTATCAATCGGTGAAATATGAGCATAAATTAACTAAATGATTACTAAATCTATTTTCATTCATGAATAGGGGTGGTAAAACGTTACCATGAAAATTTAGTTGGGACATATAAGAATACATTGGATGAATGAGACACATTGGGTGATTATATTATGGTTGAAAAATATTCCATTTCAATCCATATAAAGATACATATAATGTGGATCAATTAGTTTATATTATTTTTCTAGCGATATCCCATTAACTTGTGGTTCCAAAGAGTATAGTTATAGAACAAGACTCAGATTTTACTCCATTCTTATAGAATGGAATAAATAAGATGTTATGTACCCATGTTTTTCTTTGTATGGAGGTCATCCCAAAAATATGTGTGAAATGAAACTTCACTATCCCAATTATAGAGGATATGATATGACCACGTATCCCAGATTTATTTTTTTTGGGAGAATCACATTTCACTCGATGAGTTCACCTGTAACAATAATTATTAGAAGACAATTCATATAGTACTGTATAAGATATTCATTCTAGGATAGATAGATTAGCATTAGGTTGGATCAGTGGATGATAGTCGAATATGTTGTGATACAGTCTCAAATAGGAGACATCAATGAATTTACCGCTGATTAAGAATAATATGGATATGACTCAGAACTGGTAAATGTTATGTGGGGATCATTGTGGTCGACCTGTTTTGTTTAAAATGACTAATATGGATTTCTATTGGGTTTCAACGAGATTGGTTAACTATAGAAAATAGAGGTATGGAATGTTTGAAACCATGTTTAATGGACCATTTGTGACTCTTATTGGATAGAGTTGGTGGAGTATCAATTTTTACTTCTATAGAGTTATAGTTATATGTAATATGATTTTCATGTGTCACCACTTCGGGATAATCACCCTTACCCCTCTAATGTGATCGATGTTTATGATATTGGGAATAAGGATGTTCTGCCTTTTTATTTGTATATGATTAGTGTGGTGGATTGTAGTGACAATTTTTTTCAGAAAACTTTTTTATAGTTTGAGTGTTTAGGTAGCATGGTTGTGTTTATAACAAAACATTGGAGAGGGAATCATATATTTTTTCATAGTGGACAAAAATATTCTCATCATAAGAGTAGTTATTTGTAAAAGTATTTCATGGGGATTATATGTTATAAAATTAAGATATTGTAAAATCAATACATTTCTAATGTTTTCTCATACCCATTTTCAGGAATTATTTTACAATATGGTATTATTACATAGTTGGGTTATTTTTTTTGGTTTTTTCAGTTTCATTTGAATAAATTTCAAAATATCATAGGGTTATGTACCATTGAATCATGGGTATGGATAATTGTGGGGTTTCACCTAGGAATCTATGTTCCCCATTTTGTAGCTCGTATCGTTGGAACATACTCTAACAAACCCATTCATTAGCAACCCCCCAAAGAACGCACACACAGGATAATGGGGGATTTCACTATTTCACCAAAGTTTTTTAATCTATTTACAGCATAGGTGAAATCATTTCCCCCATGAGTATAGTTCCATGGTTATGATGTACTATTTGGAAAACCATTTGCATCTACCCATTAAAAAACATATGTTGGAATTAAACCCTAGATTTTATTATTTACAAATACCAAACCCCATGGTAATTTCTCAAAATGATCCAACCATGACCTAATTAAACTTATTTAGACACTAGATCCAAATTTTAGTATTCAATGGAATTCCAAACATCATTTAGTGAAAATCAAAGGTCCAGTGGATGAAATATACTCCTATTTGGTTGGAATTTAATTAAACTTTTTTTTAATTATAACTACATTCGTTCTTACATTTAGATAGGTATGGTTTTACGCTATTGTCAATGTATTATATCTATATATTGGTTGATATTTGTCTCAGGAACATTATATTTGGAATTTATCACAAATCTCCTTCTTAGTTTTAAATTAATTTATTTTATACCAGACTTGGGGTTACATCTTGGAGAATATTGGCCTTTGATCTTTAGGTTATTGGTAGAATTTTATAAATTCCCATATTCTAGATTATGAACCAATGTTTATAATGATATAATTATTTTACATGGTTTTAAATTGGATTTAAATTTACTTAATAATTTTATTCTACTATATATGTGATACCCACCATTGATCAAGTTATACCTATGGGAGACATGATACATTGTTTGATGGAACCCAATGGGGTGTTTCAATGTAATTTAGTTAATGGTATAATGGATTATTATTATTTTTAAATAATTTATATGCATAATAATTTTAAGTGGTATTACTAATTAGTATATATAAGTGGTTATGAAAATTAATAATAAATGAGAATATCAATATGTTTGAAAATGTCTTTTAGAAATTCTTGATTACTGGGTATTGAATTTGGAACTATGAAATGTGGAATTTGTACATTGATGAACACCTTCATTCTTGGTGTTCTCTCATAATAACAATTCTCTTCTTCTTCCTCAGCATCCTCCCATAGAGCTGGAGTATTCTTCAGAATTCCATTCTCTTGAATATCTCTAGGAAGCAATAACCCTTAGTCTTCCTAGGGTTCCATTCCCTAATGTTTTTTTGATAGTCTCCCTCACTTATATCTTCTTATTTACTTTTCATATTATTTCATTACCAATTTATTGATTCCATTTGATTATGCATTCATCCTCATCTCATTCTCTATTTTTTCCTTTAAATTTTTATTCCTTGGGTTTCAGTCTCTTGATCAGATAGGCTAGAAAACCCATTTATTTTTCCTCATTAAATTGTGGGTTTTAGTTTTCTATCTACTTCTATTGGGTAATTTTGATGGTGTAGTTACCATAGCATTTCTGGGGAATGCTCATTAATGAAAATTTATATGTATTTTTTTGGTGATATCTTGGTTTTGGCCTACTTTTGAGGATCCATCTGATCATACACCTCTTTATCCTCTAGAAACATTATTATTTTCTTGTTTAGCATTGTATGTTGAATTCCAAGAAGATATGGGTAGGTTTTTGCATTACGGTGGGGGGGTTCGTGGTGGCATGTCGTATGTCTAAGAAATAGAGAGGTCATAGATTGGTTGGAATTTCTTGGTGATGTGCATGAATCTCTATAATGGAAATGTTCGACTCTTACTCTTCTCTGGATTTGTGTCCATATCTCCTCTCAGGGTCTGTTTCATGTGTTGCTTTCAAAAGAGTTTTGGGAGAAGATGATTGGGTGGATTTGACATTCCATGAGTCATGATCCTCAAACAATGGAGTTTGAATAATATTGATATTGGTGGTGGTGGGTTGGAGTTAAAGATAAAATCGATGTTGGCTGTGATGAAAAGTATGAAAAAGTTTGATTCATCTAGAAACTGTTATGCAGATAATGGATGTCAGAGAGGATGATGATGATGAGGCGATGAGGTTGATGACCTTGGTGATGTGACAATGTGATGGTTGCTACTATGTTCTTATTTTTATGTGTTAATGGAGGAAATTTGCACGATTAGTGGTTTCTAAGGAGTCACACCATGACATCTGGCCCAAAAATAGTTTGACGGTTTTTTATTTGGAAATTTGAAAAATTTACAGTTTTTGTTCTCGAACAATGATGTCTGTGGTTGATGATTTATTTGCATGCTGGGTTGAATCTGGTGGTTTTAGGATAAGGTAACCAGGTATCCCTTAAAATTAGAATTATAAAATATATAAAATATGGCTATCAATTTCCAAATATTATCAGTATGTAAAAATTGTGATGCGGGGATGGTAAAGCTTCCCTAAATAGACATATAGATATAGGGTACTTTTTTCATTCCTTCTATATATATTTTTATTTATCTTAATATGATCAATAAGTACTGTGATATATAATAAAAATACAAAGTCCGATGAGTCTACATATTAATTATCTAGGACCACATTACATAGATATATATATACAAATATATTTCCATGTTATCACTCAGTTTTGGGAGATGTATGACTGCTCAAAATTCTCAGAGGGTTCTAGACTACTATTATTGGATCCCAAGTAATAAAAGTCAAGTTGATATGAAATGATTAGGGAATGAATGGAAAACAATGAGTTGTAAAATTAGATTTTTTTGGGTATAGAATATTACATGGGATGAATAATGTATTATTGGTTTTGGAGTGGTACTTTAATAATGGGATTATGTGATAAAATAATGGTTTTAAATATATTTACATTTTCATTTGATCTTCTATCTATATAAAATTGCATTCCTAGTTATAAACTTGAAATTATACTAAACAGTACTAGTTGGGGACTACTAAGTGGTTCCCACTCCCTACATAGGCTACCTGCTCTGTACCGGAATAGACAACATGTTTCCATGTGTGGATAAATGAATTAGACCATCATTATATAAATTATACACTATTATAGATGGATCATTGATGAGGGAACTGAACATGATTTCAGGATTCAGTTCGGTATTTTTATTGAAAAATTACTTTCAATGTTTATTCTATAGTTGACATAAATATGAAATGAAAAATTAATATCAATTTTCAATATTTTTTCTATTATGTAATCTTCTTGTGAATTGTAGCCTTATATTGGTATGGTATTATCTTGGTAACTTATATATATGATTTTCATATTATTTAGGGTTATACTATATTGTGTTCGTTTCATAATGTGTGTATACTATCACCACATTACATAATAGTCCCCCAATATGAGAAAGAATACTAAAGTATACATGGATGTGAACTTGAGGTTACATAATGAATAATGATGGGGTAATGGTATTTGCTATCCATTTAGAGAAATCCCTAGTGGTCACAACTACCAAATTTGTAGACTTATTAAAATCTTCTAATAGTATATATATAAATATGAAATATTCACAACTAATATATCTCAATTTTTTAATAAAATAATTATATTTATAAACATAATAATTAATGATGGTTTGAGTTATACAAAAGGGAGAACGTCCAATCAGAGTGGTAGTTTCCAGAAATTATATTTCATTTTTCACTTCATCTTCAAAATTCAGTATCCAACTATAAAAGTTAAATAAATATATACTTAAAATTAATATTACAATGATATTTTATTATATTGATTCCAAATTCCATTTCATCATCCACCTAATCCCTTTTGAAAATTAGTTATTTCATTATGCATATGTGAGAACATCCACCTCTATGAATGGAGTGTTTGGTTTTTCTTCACCCCTTTGATGGGATATTTCTAAATGTATGTATTAATGATTGATATGATATTTATAAAATTATTAAATCTATGATATTATAAATAGACTTAATATTTATCCTTATCAACAGAAACTAAATCTGCCACCTGTGCATACATGCATAGTACTAGCTTCTCAATTGTGATGAATATAATTTTTCATTATAGTCAATTTAAAGTTATCCAATCCTATACAAATTTATTTCACGTCATTGTAAACATACTAATATATTTTAATGAATATATGAAATTAAAAATTTTCAAAAAAATAATATTCTTCACTATACTCACATGTTGATTATAACATATTCATTCTTATATCAGTCTATCCATTAGTCTAAAAATTGATTAAAATTCTTATAATGTATGAATAGGTGAATTTTTTTTGTTGATATGACTGATAAAATAATTTTTTTATTATTATTCGTGTATTTTTATATAAGTACTTATCTTATTATTAATATACTACCTTTACAACGTTATAATTTACCAAAAAAACTCATCACCAACTCCATCATCTTTAATAATTAATAAAATTCATATGAAATTATAAAATTATAAATAATTATATAATACCATCATAGTAGAATTAGTTATAACTTAATAATTATCATTTATTGTTGAACTAATAATAGGATTTCAATTATGGAAATAAAACTAGACAAAAAAATCAAAAATTAAAACATCGAATGAATAAAACAATATATATTTATGAAAAATATTTCGAAAAAATAAATATAACTCAATTTCAACAAATATTATATTAATTAATTATGTCAAAAATTATTTTATAAATATATATTATTTTATATAGAATTTTATATCATTTTTTGATTTTATATATTACCATTTTTTATAATTTAGTAACAATTTTTACATTGTTGTAAAAAGATTTGTATCCTCAATATGATCCATTATGATAGGGTATATGTATTTCATTAAATTATATTGAAATAAATTTATGAGAAATATAAAATATTCAATAAAAAATAATTTATTATACCTTTTACTGGTTACAAATTCAAAATATAATGATTATTTTTGTGTTTTTGTTAATACTACCACCCACCCCCTTTATTTGAGTTTTGACATCCCATTTATCACTTCATACCAATATTAATGGTTTCAAAACCCTTTGAATTTATACTGTAAACTGACATTATTTCATGGTAAATTATATATTCTGATAAATATATCACTCCACAATGAATTATTTCCCTATAAAAGAACGGTGTTGTTAATAATAATTTTCATTACATTTAATGAAATGTTTTAATCCATGTTTATATGTTATCTTTCCAACAATTTTATCACTCAAATTTTCAATATAAATATTGTGGTATCCCTTGTTTCTATCATATTTAAATTATCTAATTCTAAATATATGTTTTAATATGTTTTTTATGATATGATAATTTGATAAATTTATTTTCAAATATTATTATTATTTTCATTTCCCTTCATTTTCTTCTACTACACATTTCATTGAGATATAATTTATTCCATTTTTTGGAACCTATTCCAATAGATATATTTATAAAAGTAATTTTTTTCAAATGTTTTTAATTAACTCTTTTGAAAATAACTTCTTAAAATGGAAAAAATATGAACAATTTAAAATATTTTAATAATTTTCCTAAATAATAAATTTTATGGTTTCTCAAAGTGAAAACATTATTTTACTATAATTACAAAAATAATTAGTGAGTATTCCATTCAATTTAAAAAAATTATTTTACAAATAAATATAATTTATATTTATTTTAAAATTTTATATATTACATCCTCTTATTTTATCAGAAGATTTACTCAATTATTTTAAAATGGTATTTTTCATAAAATTCATCATCATCAATGTTTCTATTGTTATGAAAATGATATTTTGTTATACCAATATAAAAATTACTTCTTAGGATGTCTGATGGAATAATTAATCAATGATTTCAATAGTGTGTTTTCTTTTTAATTTCTAAATTTATTTTTTGTTTGAAATATAATTATTTTCTTGCTCTCATGGAAAAAAATATAGTGATTTTATTAATTATGATTAGGGACCGTTATAGACAAACAACTCATTAGTTATGATTTTATATCAGATGAGATGATGAAATATTTCATGGATTTGACATAGTTCGTTTTGTTCCCATTTTATTTTGTAAATGTTATATGTGTAGCATTTTTTCTAGGCTTGTCTTGTGATCATGATATGGTAAGGTTTAATCCTAATGTTGTCATGTAAATGTGAAGAATGCATAATTTTTCATTGCTTTTTTGTTTGAATATTATTAAAGTGGCTTTGAATAAATTTATTTGCATGAATGTGATAAATATTCCTAAATTGAAGAGATTCTATATTCTTATATATTTTTCAAAATTCATTATTCGGTAATGTTTCAATGACATTTTAGATTTTAATATGCCTATATTTTATCCCAATTTCTCAAAAATACTATTTCACACTCTATCTCTGATTAATATTCATATTCATATTAGATTACTTGTAATTATATCATGACTTATAAAAAATATTTTTTTCATAATTATTATAAAAATTTATTTATCCATATCCCATGTTTTATCATATAATTCTATTATATTCATTGATGACATGTTGATATGTTAACCAACATATAGTGTTTCATCTAAATAATTTCATAGTTACACAATCCCTAGTTTGTTATTCTATATATAAGATTTGATAAGTCTACAAGGTTTTCAGTTGTGTCTCAAAGATAGAAAAATGTTCCTAGTGTCAAGAAGTAAGATTATATTATAGTTAATCCACCAACACAATAAAACATTAGTTATTTAGATTTAGCAACATTTGGTGATATTTTTCTCATATGTAATTTATATAAAATTAAGACTTGTTTAAATATTGTTATATCACAATTTTAAAAATATAATATTTAATCAACTGTTTAAGAAACAAACATGAGAGTGTCTATCTTGGATACATCAATTCGTGTAATAGAAAATAATATTTATATTTTAGTATTACTAATTTTATTTTATGGATTATGAATAGATAAAAAATGTGAAACACCTTTGTATTAGTATAATTAACATGTATATGTGTAGGATAACATGGTGATTTTATTATTGTAGATATAAATTGATCTTCGAAACTAAAAGATTCATCTATGATCAGAAAATTTGAATGACGAATCTGGAATAAATGTACCAGGTCCTTGTAATGTAGAATGATATTTATTGGGTATTTTCTTAATCTCTAGTTGACAATTGACAATGAGAATTAACGATACACATGGATAGATACTCTACGAGGTCATGACAAAGTTAAATATATTCTATTCAAAAACAGTATGAAGGATTTCGATGGAATTTTTAGAAATAATAGTAACCTAGATGGGTTAGTGAACTAAATATAAATATAATCATGGAAAATATAGTTTAAATTTAATATTTAACAATAATTATTGGTATTTTATATCTATTAACAATATTTCATACATTATATTATGGTTTTGTAAGAAAGATCATCATTATATTGTGTTTTAGAATATTTATGATCAATTAACATAATTTTACTAAGATGTATTTTATTTTTAATTTTTTTTATTTGGTTTGGAAATGGATACTTCAAATGGATCTATGAATATTATATATCCATAAACACCAAATGAAACATATTTTGAACATATAATGACCTTAAATTACCTATCATAATTATCTACATTAGACATTTTGAATTATTTAATGTGTCAAATTTATCTCTTAGATAGTAATATATATCATAATTAAAAAGTGGTAATTATAATTTTGATATTTTAATTTTTTATGGCGGAATAATTTAAAATTGTATGGTTTTAGAATATATGATTCATTTAGTTAATTTAAGGATCGATTTCATTCGTTACACATAACACCAAACTAAAATACGTCCATACATATTTAATGTTAATTACTAAACAATATTATAATAATAAATACAATAATAAAAATTTATTAACCAATTAGAAAAACTTATATTTAAGAGATATATTATTAGTAATACTTCATATTTAAAATGTTTGTTTGTTATCAAATAAAAGATTGAAATAAAATTAAATAAAAATGATCATTTATAATGTATTCATATTTTTATAAATATTATATATTTATATATTACATAATATATTATAATTATTTAATATTGAAATTAGTATGAAAAAATTTTGATATCAGATAATGATTAAAAAATAATCTCTTCATAAAAATATAATTTTTTCATTTAACAGCTAGATCTATAAAATTTATAATTTAAATTTCATTAAATTAATTTTAATTTTATTTGAAATATATGAATTTTAGGTGAATATTGAAAGTGATATTTTTACTAAAATCGTTGTTTTTATTACTATATCAAGAAATAAGTATTAAAGAAAACATAAATAACATTATTTTTGTAAAAATATTATATATGTATATATACTGAATAAAATAACGGGTTTTAAGTCATGATCGATTATTAGTACTCATTCTAATATTTTAATAATTTATTAATGTCATTATAATAGAAACTATCATTATTTTTCTATATTAATTATATTAAAATTAAAATAAATTTGGTTTTTTATGTCTTATAAAGTAAATTATAAGTCCTATTTTTAGATATAAACCATTTAAAGTCATAAATATTAAAAAAAATTGAAAATTTATCATCAATATAAACATTATTTTAAAAAATACAAAATTTCTAAAAACAGTATATATGTGTGACATGCGCATATGTTAAAATTAATTTTTATTTTAATTAAAAAAATTATTATATAAAAATAATTTAACATATGTTATCATTAAGTACATATTAATAAATATTTCCAATTTTATTTTTATTTTTTAAATTTTAATTACTTAAATAATAATTGATATCTATGAGAATGGAAAATAATTGAAAAATAAACAATATAAAAGTAAACGAGTTTAAATTGATTATTTTTTTTAAAAAATTAATTACAGAGTTATTATTTAACAGAAATTATCCCAATATTCATTAATTAAAAATTTAAATCCAAATACCTTTTGAAGAAATTGACATGATAATATTTAAATGTAATGTGTAAAAATAATCTATTACACTGACAGATAAAATGCTAAACTCCACCCATTTTATAGTAATTAAAAAACATACCCTGTAATAAAGTCATAAAAAATATCAATTAAACTAACTACCCATGTTCTAGAAGCATCGATGTTTCAAAAATACAATTCTTTGGAATATTGAGTTATTACCTATGTTATAAAATCAAAATAAACTGATGATATTCTCAACTGATCTCAATTAATTATCTTCTTATTCTACATTATCAAAAACTATTATATCCTTTATGGAATTAAAAATGTGTATTAAAATTTTTATAAAATATTATTTAACTAATTATATAACCTTTTTCTACATTACCCCAATACCATTAATTAAATTTAATATGTCATCAGGCCAAATTTTATAATATCACATACTTTAATGAAATGATTCATTTTATAGCACAAAATTAAAAGAATAGAACTACATGTATATTTTAAAAATTAATATGAAATTAATTACATTAATAATTAGCTATATTTATAATGTATCACCTATTTTCTTCCCAATCTATATAAAATGAAGGGGTCTCCCATTTATACTAGTATACTACCACAACAATGTAAGTGCAATATTTTTCTCACTATAGTTTCTAATAATTTATAAAAATCATATTAAATATGAATAAAAAATAAAACAATTTTTTTTATTATATAGTCACACCATAACGTAAATTATTTGTGTGGGAAATTATATTATTGGTTGAGGCACTTGATTTAGTTGTGTTTTGGTCATAAATGGTTTATTGTTTTGGATTTCTACTAAATTTTGAGGTTAAGGAGAATAATTAAAATAACCATGAATCATATGTCTATTTTTACTACATCTCCTACTAGTGAAAATCAGCATAGTTACTACATGGTTTCGTGAACATTGTTGATAAACTATTCCACCAACAAGATTTTGGTTATTTATTATATTTGGGTTTTTTAAATTGGGGTTCCTCAATTTCCTTCCACATTCATTTCACCCAGTAATAGGAACATAAAATGGAGTTATATCCCTCTCTCATGTACACTGTAGTTTAATTTAAGTGCTTACATGTAAATTTATTGGAAATATTAAAATAATTTGGTTCCCTTATTTCTATTTTTATTGTTTTCTCCATTTTATTCTTCGTTCTCTAACTTGTGTGGCCATATTTGTCTCATTTCTATATTAGTTTTTTATTTAATATTATGATATATATTTTCAATGGTAGTGATCAATCTATTGAGACCTAATTATTTGGATATTATAAAATATGAAATTATTCCACTATTTGAGATAGATAAAACCCTATGACTCCTTTTTACAAAACATTTATATGATTAATTTCTAAATTTAAATTGTTTTTTAATTAAATTGGATGCATATGTGTCCACTAGTTTTGACCTTTTATTCGATCCCTATTTTTGGGCTAGTTTTCCCATTTAAAAAAATCATTGAATTAGATGATTTTATTTAACATTGATTTAAATGTGTAATTTATACATTCAATGGGTTTGTTGAAAATAAATTAATGGGTTTTCATTGAGTTGAACCCATGGTAATTATGTTTAAAAAAAACATGTTATTAAAAATGAGTTCTCATTAAGGATTAAGATGTTCTGAAAATTTAATAGTGGTCGTGGAATTTTATAAATTGTTATGTATTTTACATTAGTTTTCATTTTTTATTATTGAAAATCTTGAATTTCATAATATTTATTTTTCAATATTCCACATATATTTAATTGGGGACCTCAAAATATAAATTTTATATGGGATAAGTGATGCTGTTGTTTGCATTTTTTATAGTTTTGTTGAAAGTATCCATCTTGAGATATGTTGATTTTGGACAAAATTTATGTAATCTATATGATAGATGGTTTTGAAGTGATTCATAGTTTTATTAGAGTATGGGTATTATTTTAAGGGTTGTTTTTTAGGTCGAATGATTGTGATTTTTTCTATAACCCCTTGATATTTATTATTTTCATTTATGTTATTTTTTTGTATGTAACCTAACTCTTTTATTATTTCATGTACAACAAGGTTTAAAATTTGAGAATTAGTGGATTCTTTCAATGTTAATTGATATTAAATCACTATATGATATCCTATAGTGGTATGTAACACTAGGATAAGTGATGTCAATGATGATATTATTTGGAGTCATTTGGTTGGTAGATGTGTGAAAATTGACCTACTAGTAATAAGTCTACATTTTTTATCTTATTTTTTTAGTTATACCATATATTGTTTTCTATATATATTTATTATATGCTTTTAGATTGTATTATTTATTTTAGTATGGCTTTATTATCAATTGATGGAATTAAATGTTGTGTTAATCATTAAAATTTTTAGTCATGGTGATGAATTGTTTTTTTTCATTTGATTATTGTACTTAGTGGTGACAATGTATGATGGTATTTTCTTAATGGTTACACAGTTCCCTTAAATTTGTGTTCACTATGAAAATTATTTTTTAGAAAAATGGTTGAAATTTTTTTAATCATATATTATCAGTTAATATTCTTTTGAAATATTTAAAAAATATGATTGTATTTTCTAATTTTTCATGGTATAAAGATTGTGGGATTGGTTTTTGAAATGGATTTTTTTTGTAAAACAAAATTTTTCAATTTTATCTAAATTTTATGTGTTATAGAATTGTGTGTTCCATGATCTTATTATTCACATATATTTCATGCATATTAAATATTGTTGATAACATTATTTTTAAATGATATCGTTTGAGTCATTTAATTAATTTAATTAATTGTAATCATGGTTGTATAAAACAGGCTTCATATCACATAAAAAATACTCATGATGATATTTTTATAGTATTTACATATCCAAAATTTATCATCATTTTTTGATATTGGGCTTTATCTAATGCCATTATCCTATTGAAACAGATTATTTTTTTGATTTTTTTATTGGATTGATAGTTATATAATGATGGTGATCAGAATGAATATTTCATTAAACTAGTTATGTCATGTTTTATTTTAACAGTGTTGGTAATCAATTGATTTTTAAAATATCATTTATATAGTTTTATTAACCATGTATTAAATGAATATAAAAATTCATTTACATTGGTATTTATCACAATCTAAATTTTGACATGTCGTTTTATGAATATTAAATTGGGATTAAAAATTATGAAACTATATGAAATAGTTTAGTTTTTACCCATTATGCTTGTTGTTAGCCCATTGGGACAGACAAATATATTTGGTTGTGTTGTTTTTTTAAGGATTCATCTTAATGGAAGTCCCACAATGGTTCATTTAAAAAAAGTATAATAGGTTAAAATCTTTTTTCGACGTATTGAATGACTATGAAGTGATATTTATTTTGTATTTATAACTATCTAATTTTTGATATCCATGTGTTTTTATAGTCCATGATGCCAAATCATGTGAAAATAAATATCTCCTCCAAGATAGTCATCCACACTCATTTCTATAAATTATTACAAATAATTCATTAATTTTTTTGTTATCCAGTAGTTTATTTTTAACTAGGGGTTTTATGGCATCTGATGCAGTTGAATGTGGATTTATTTTAATTGTGTGTTTTTTTACATTAGGATATATATTTTGTTTAAATTGAATGATTTATTATTGAATCACATTTTTTTAGTTTAAAATCAATTTTCTTGTATTTAAAAAAACATATATATATATATATATATAAAGTCTTATTAAAAAATGAATTATTTTAAAATAATGCATTTTTTGTAAAATTATGCTACATAAATATTCTATTTAATGAGCTTATTAATGAATTTTTTATCATTTAAAATGATTTTTTAAATTTATTCAATTGTAATTTTTTGGAATATAATATGAGTTTTACATTAAATTAAAAATAAATATGAAAATTTTTAAATATTAATTAGTGGAATCATTATTTCGATAACTATTTTGATTTATGGTTTTAATTAATGAGTTTTGGTTTTAATAATAGTGTATGATTATAGTATATATTTATAATGGTATATTAAAAGAACATTTTTATAAAAAAATGATGATTTAAAATATTTATATATATAATTCCCATAGTTATGGTAACACATTTTTTATTGGAGGAGCATTGGTGGTTTGGATGATGTTTTTGTTGTTTTTTATGTGCATCCTAAAATAGTCTTATAGGAAGGGATATTTTTTCCTAGGGGTTTTCCCATGATGGATTTCCCCTATTGGGGAATTTTAGTTCTCTCACTCCAAATATTTTTGAGGCATTAGGTGGATTATTATGATACTTTTTGGGTTTTTAATAGCATTACCCATTATAAGTTGAAGACATCCAACCTTGATTATTATTTAACTATAGTGGATGTTATGTTCTGTTTTGAGTTCACAGTTCTTCTAATATTTCGTATTGTTATTATATCACCAATTTAATTGGTTTTTGGGGTTTTTAATAAACCCATTCTAGGTTAGTATATTTTAAAATTAAATATGTTGTTTATTTGTAATTTAATACTTTATATGAACCAATATTTTTTTATATGTCTCAAATGTAGACATAAAATTGGGTGTGGTAATTTTAATGGGTTTTGGCCTAATTTAAATCATGAAATTAAATACGTGGTTCTGTTTTCAATATCTATTTTTTATTTTTTTTATTTGTGTGGTGATATATTATTCCTTGTTTTTGGAAAATTTGTGAATATTTATTATGAAATGGTTGATTTGAAAAATAATTTGTTAATTACACTAGGTTTTGAATTTTTGAACATATATCATGTTATATTTGATGGATTTAATGGAAAATAATATCTATTTAGAGATTATTATTTATATTGATTGAGAGAACTCAATAAGAAGATTCTTTTCAAAAATAATACCAGGATTCTGGTTTTGAAATGATTATTTTTAGTGGGACATAAAAGATTTGAATTTAGAACTACAGGTATTTTCCAAAATATATTTCATGCTTTGTGATTTAATTCACAGTAAATTTTGAATACAGAAATTATTATGAATTTTGTATTGGACAGTAATGTTTTTTAATTAATAATTATCTTTAAAAAATGTTTTTAGATTGCTAAATTAGAGAATTGGTAGGTTAATTTGATTTCATGAATGTTTCTTCTTTATATGTTTTAATAAATGGGATATATCGCTAATGGTGATATTCAACAGGTGGATTTTAAGATAAATCAAATAATTTTGTTATTTTTTTTTCTAAAATTATAATTCATTTATTTTGGGTTCATCTCTTTACACATGTGTGGTGGATATGGTTTTGAGATTAATTATTTTCTTGTTTTTGTTGTTGTAGTTTTTAAAATATTGGGGTGTTTTCTTATGTCGTGATGTCTTTTATGTTCATATGATCTTTTTGTCGGTGTATGATTCTTATGCGTTGGTTTGTAGGTAATTAGGATTGATGTCTCGTTCTTTCCTCCAAGTAATAAATGATTCATCATTTTTGTGGATCCTCGTGGGATAATGTTCGGAGTTGAGGTCATTGTTAAACTCTATTTTATTGTAACCTTGGTGATTATCCAAAATCAATTATCTTTTTTATATGACATGGATGTTATCCAATATAGATGTAAGAGTTATTCTAGTAAATGGCTTTACCATGTGGGTGGTGAGTTTTTCATCAGTGTTATTTGGAATAAAAATAGATATAATTTCATATAGTGGTGTCCATCCATAATTTTATTCCATTTATCATAACATTTATGAAATTTGAAATTTTTTTGGAGACACATTCACAGTCACCATTATATATTTTTTCCATGTAATAGTGATCATGACAACATTTTGTACTTATTATTTCAGTTTAGTGAATCATCTTTTCCTAGGAGTTTCTTCCTAATTACATCCCTAGTAGTTCAATATTTGACTTACCCCAATTCAGAAAGGGTTGGTTGTGTCATGTTGTTCTTACTTATTTTATATCTTGAGATATTTTATATATTGAATATGTAATGTTAGGGTGTTTTTTACACCTTACTATAATGTTAGAGTCTTAGTATTTATTATATTTCTTGGAACCTATTGTTAGAGGATTTGTGGTTGCAAATAGACAATTTTTAGGATTTTAACCCTATCACGGATTTAAGGGAAATAGTTAAAATAATCAATTAGCCTTTGTTTCTTTACGACTCCCCACATATATGATAGTATCATCATGGTAACAATAGGGTTTGGTAAACCATATGGGTAAACTGTATAGTCCACTCAAAGTGGAGTGATGATGTCCTTTTTATTTAATTAAATTTTGTTTCCCTCCATTGGATTACCAATTCACTCACCCAATATAGGACCAATATATGGATTTCCATTCCTCTACATATATGGTATTTGTTTAATTTAATGTTGTTTATTTCTGATTCATCATCAATATTTAAATCTTTTGGTTTCATTCCAATTATTCATTGGTTTTAATAAAGATTTATATTTTTCTCTTACCCTAGCCACCATGTCTGGAAGATTTATATACTGATGGGGTATTTTAAAACAGTCATTGTTCATAATAGGAGGTTTAATCCCTAATTTGATATCTAATTAGTAATATTTCAATAATGAAACAATATTACACTATTGGATCATTTTTTCCATTTAATTGCTTATTAATTATGATTTTTGTGAATCATAATTTTTTTGTACCGTTTTTTTGAGTTAAACTAATTATATAAATGATATCATATTTGGATAGGTTATTAATTTTTCAGGATTACGTGGAATTTTTCATCGAAATAAACATGTTTAATTTCATAGTATTGTAAAATAATGTTTATTTTGTTAATTAATTCCTTCATCATGTCTGATAGAAATCATAGAATGTGTTTTTTATTATAAGAACACTTATTTATTGGTTTTGATCCAATTGAGTCTTTTATTGTGAGTTCCTATATTTTATGGGGATATAATTATTCCAAATGTAGTGATGTTTCATGATAAAATTACTTGTATTATTTGATATGTTATTTTTCCTTATTCATAATCATGTTATCCATTGGATATATTTTAGGATTCTAAATTGTGTTAAAAAAATGATTGTTCTAAATGTGAAAATGAATCCCATATTTTAAAATTGTAATGTAATATTTATTTCACCGTTAGTGAGCATCATCGTATTTTGGTGATGATTATGTTCTCATTTTGATGGAAGTATTTTATGGGATTTATCATGTTATTGTGGGCTAGGGATCCTTCGTAATCATTAATATGATGTGGGAATGATTTGATTATGGTGACATATGTTGGATAATTATTATTTTTAGGTGATGATATTTTTTTCTAAAGTCCCACATCTTTATTGATTCATATAAATATCCAGTTTTTTAATTGGGGAGTACTGGGACAAATATATAAATTTTTAGAATTGTGCAACGTCTTGTATACCCTATTGGTATAGTAGAAAAATATAGATGGATTTTATTATGTATAAAACTTATATTTGTTCTATTTAAGTATGTGTGGCCACTTACTAGATATATTATGGTCTACTATTTAATTTATTGTGATTTACTATGAATTTTTATAACACTTGCCCAAAAAATTTTATCATATGTTATACATAAATTATTCATTGTTATAATGTTAAATGATTATTCTTTATGTCCTTTATTAATGTTTTATTAATTTTATGGTTTATTATGTATGATCACTAATTCTATTTAATTAATTTATTTTAATTATTTGGGACCTTTTATGATGGTCTTTTATTATAGTTTTCTAGTTTTACCTTCATTCATCATTGTTGGTTCTGTAAAGGATGTTGATGGAAAATGGGTTATATTCTCTTCATGATTTTTCCATGGTTTAAGTGATTTAGGAATTATTAAAACCAATTATTGAATTTTTTCAATACATTTTTCATTTAATGATATTTTATTGGGTTATTAAAATGGAATTGGTTTTATAAATCAAATTTACGGATATCTTTTTATATGAATTACATAGCTAAATTTTATGCACCATCATATAATTATTCCAATATCAAGGATGAAAATGAAATCATATTTGTACACAATATTTCCAATAAAAAAATTTTGGTTAATTTTATAAAAGGAATGATATGGTATCATTCGACTATCCTAGAATATTTATATCATGCCATGAATACTCACATTGGTGTGTATATTGACTCTATGTCCTATTAAACATTTATAAAATATGTATTAAATATTTGTTTATATGAGATGTCCATTATCATTTTTATTATCTCATTATTCTTATGTAGTTATTGGATCCATTAATTTTTTATTATGGATGAAACCATCGATGATGGTTATTTAGAAATCATTCAATAAATTTAATAGTGAGAGGTGGTATAGGATTTTTTTGGTATGCGGCTGGTTATCTTTGGAATCTTCTATATAGGCATCCCATGTTGGTTCATTACAAAAAAATTAGTAATGAAATTATGTAAATTGAATCTATAAATTAATTATATTAACCCATAGATTATATCATGTTCTCGATTTTATTTGTTTGACTAATATTAGAAATAATTTTATACATTGCATTTTTGGAAGAATTCTAAAATGAAAATATAATTGATATTATAAATTAAAGGAATAATATTTTTTATTTTATTTTTCAACAATGGTTACATATGTATGATTAGAGACTTCATGAAGGATTGTATTTAATTAATTTTTTCACTTGATCTCTTATTTAATTTGATAATGGAAGTCATATTTAATGTATGTGGTGGCTCATGTATGTTCCATGTGGTTTGAGACAGAAATTGAAGAAAAATAGTGCAATACTATTCAAGTCACATAAATTATGATCTTTTAATTAAACCATGTGGCCTTTTTAGACAAACAACACATCCATATATCATGGAATATTACATGATTAGAGCATGGTTTTCGAAAATATGTGTCCTTCAATGGTAATTACGTGACGAAAATCACCATTGATAGTGTCTTATGCATGTTCTCGACATAGTTATAATAACTATGTGGGAAATCCCGACCACACATTAAAAGTGAAAAAAATGGGAATTTCTACCCTCCTTGATATTAATTATCCTAACTGAATTTCCTAATTTATATTATAACTCCACCCCTAGTTACAACCTACAAATTTATTGAGAATCAAAGTATCAATGTCCCCCCATCTCTAGCCATTTGGGAGTGTCGTTAATTGCAGATCCATGATTCGAGTAATTCTATTCTTCCATTTTCTTTTCGTTCTCATATTAGGGATTGTATCATGGGAAATTTTATATTGAAGTCCTAAAACATTATTTAAATAATGACTTCATTATTGAGGTTTAAAGGTGTCTTTGAATCTCGATTTAATTCCATGGTTTGACTAATTTAGGGCCTACAATGGGGTGCATCGACATTCATACAAAAATGAATTGTAATGGTGCATGAAATATCGATGTGCAAAAAGGCATAAACCTAATTGAAAATGTGTATATGTTTTGTTGAAATATTAATGGAATATAGGATGTGTTCCTTGATATGATAAGAGATTATATATTTGATTTTCTAGTCATTAAAATGGGTTAATTATGTTACATAATTTCATTTCATTTATATTATGTATTATTCTAGAAATTTATAAAAGAGTTTGATCATATGAAATGATGAATATATTAAATTAATAATGACATAGGAAATTAGATATATGATAAATGGGTTTTTATAAGGTAATTGATTAATATGTGATGCTGGTTGATATATGGGAATTATTAAACATGATTTGTGAGTTAGGAAGGATAATGTGAATTAGGTTAAATGGGATGTGTGTTGTAAATGTAAAATATGATAATGTGTTACTGAATACTATTATTTCCCATTTTGATTCTTATTGATTATTATTATTATATATAATGGTTTTTTTGAGGTTGTGATTTTGTTTTTCTAAGGTAAATATGTATAATAATGTTCATATGGATTTTTAGTGAGGGGTTATTGACTGATGTTATGTGCTCATAGCTTGATTTATACCATTCCTAAAAAAATTTCATCCCACAATGCATGGGTTAAGGAGTTGCGCAAATGCTCAATTTCCCTGAAGGATTCATTCCATTTGAACAGAAGCTTAATGGTGAGGAAAATGTGTTTATTTTTATTTGTTATGTCTATTAAGGTAGGGATATGACCAATCCCTTATTCATTTGGGTGAATTACCTGATCCTTTTTTTTAATGATGTAAATTCCAAACACATGGAATCTATTTTGATAAGGAATTATGTATTAATGATTATGAAAATATTGAATTTTGTACTATGGTAGTAATATTTAAAGTAATTATTATTATCTAGTAGAACATGAACTTCATTTTATTTACATTTCATTTATATATTAATGGAATGAACCATTTTATTAGACTGAATAATCTATAGACCCCATTGGTGGGGGACTACTGAGTTGTACTTACGCTCTGTTCGGGCCCATATTAGGTACCCGAGAGTATTTCATGCCTAGATGTCAATATAAGGGTAATGGACCCACGATTTAGAGTTTAATCTGGCATAGGATATACATGGATGGTGTTTCAGAAATGAAGTTAGAACAATATTTGGTTTTTTCCCTTTATTTTGTTTGTTTTGAACAATTGTGACTATTATCATGAAATGATATAATTATTGCATGCAATTGTTTATAAAAATTGTTTGGAGATAAATGTTTATGAATGTTCATTATTTATTATTTTATGATTCCTCTATTAAAATTATTTTATATTTTAGCTTACTCTAGTGAATAGTGTATAGTCTGACCACTATACCTTTTTGATCATAGCTACTAGTCATATTCCTATGGCGTATGGGGATGTGTGTGTGGGGTCATTTAGTGACCTGAATCGGGGCACAAGTTTAGTCGATCACTTATGAGGGGCGATAAAATGTGGTACCAATGATGTTCTTTTGAATTAATTAATAATTGTGTATCATAGAAAAAAGGATAGGATGGTGTGACGTCATGATAAAGATATTTTGTTTTGGGGTTGATAACAAATTAATGAGGTAATCCCCAAGATAGCCATGGTTAGAATTGTTATTCTTATTATGTGTTGTCTCATATTATGATACATCAAGAATGGCTGATTCCCTTTTTTTTATGTGACAATTTTTTAATATTTTTCATGTTAATAGAATAGAATGAGGATGTTAATTAATGAATCATCATGGAACCTATATATGCTAGTGACAAGCATCCTGGTGGGAACACACACAATATGGGTTTGTGGGTCATGAAGGGTGTAATGCAATTAATATTCATTACAATTTCTCAAAAATGGGGTACAATGAAATATTGAAAATGGGTATAATGGAAAGTAAAATGTTATGAAGTGGTATAGAATTCTGCTTAAATGATGTTGTACATGGGTCAAAATGATAGTTGTAGCATGTTTCGAAATAGAAAATGGTCCCTTGGGGAATGATTTTATTTGTATCTATGGAATTAGTTTTGAAATGGTGTCCATTGTATTATGTGCAACCTTTTATATTGGATTACCATCTGTATTCATGACCCTCAGTAGGTATGGTTAAGGGCAGTGTTAGGGATGTGAAGACGATGTTTGGGATAGAGTTTTCATTGTATTTTTAATGACCAGTAGAAAAAAATCCTTTAATGATATATAAAAGCTTTATATTTTTTGTTATATGATTCTTATTTGGAACTGTAGTGGAATTTCATGATAGAGACATGTGTCGAAAATGTTGTAAGTGGATTTAGGTGAGAATGCTCTCTGGTGGTGGAGAACCAATAACTATTGATCTTGGTGTATAGACATTATAATTTCTATATGAACTTTTCTTATTTCATAGAGATTACTTGACGTTACCTAGTATTGGTTTTATTGTGTATGATTGAAATTCCATGGAGTTTCGACTACAACACCCTCCAACCATTGCCGACGAAGATCAACCCGAAGAATCTGAATTCTAGATAGATTCCATCAATACGTTTATCGAACGTCTATAGGCTCTTTTAGATATGTGAGTCCAATTAGTGGACTATATGTTCAGAATCCAAACAAAGCATTGGTGTGACATCATTATTCCAACTAGGTAGGCTGATGTAATGATATTGACTATTTTCAGGAAATGTTTATATTACACTTCTACCCATAGAACTTGTGGCTGGAGAAGGATGCATAGTATATGTGTTTGACCCATGGGGTTGCATCAGTTATGGATTATGGTAGTCATTTCATTAACTTGGGATGCTTCATCCTGAATATGGAAGGAGATGAAGAAACTATTGAATAATTATTCTTTGATGGGCCTAGACCATTTATTAGGTTCCTTGTGAATATATTTCATTTAATGATGTTGGTAGAGGTATTGTATAGGGGAATTATATCTAAAGGAAGCTTCTTGTGGTGTAATTTCTGATCCAAATGGGTGGGAAAGTGGTATGGATTTTAAATGTATGGAGCTTCGTTTTGGGAATTTCTATGAAAGGTAAAGTTGTTGAGTTGTCATAATAGAGGGTTAGTCTCACAGTGTGGTGATCATGTGTTCTATTACAGAATTTTCTGGTCAAAAAACATATCCACATTAACACCCTAATCATTTGGTGATTTTTTTAATTAAAATCTTTTGTTTATTTTTTACCTAACGCTACACTGAAAATAGATTTTTACTAAGACAAACATTCCTTTTATGCACAATACAACATTGGATTATGTTACAAAAAATCCAATATTGTCATATTTTACACACAATCCCTACATGGTTTATGTTAATTGAGATTCCAACATGGAATATGTGACATGAAATACTAAATTGGAATACTTTACATATAACAACAAGAATAGAATACAATATACACAAGAATGACCTTTACGGATGGCTTGCATAATACACACAACTGAGTGTAGCCAAAAAATAATGAATTATCAAAAATAGACTTATAATGAGATATATACCAACCATTATGTTGATAGATGTGAATAGTATTTATTAATTTACAAAAATATGTAAATTATAAAAAAACATTATTCCTAGGTTACCAATTAATTATAAATGAATATAAAAACTAATTGAATGTAACAAAAAAATCATTATAGTCACAATGATATAATGTCATAGTATATTAAATTATTTAAAACGTTAATGTGATATTAATATAATACCTATTTTATATATTCAATCAAATTATTTTTATATATATCCCATATGATCGATATATATATGATAATAAAAAACCCAATTTTATGCATAAATCATATATTTTTATTAAGTCATTTGTTTCCACTTTTTTTATGGAGAACCAATTTTAAATCAAATTTTTTCAAATTTTGTAGATTTAATTTTTCAAAATAAATATTTTATTTTAAAAAAAATAAAAAAATATAGGTTATGAATTATTTTTCATTTTATTCAAGCTTTTATATTTTAATGAAAAGTTAAAAATGAGGGATTTTAATTCAAGACTACTTTTCCATATAATTTATTTATAAGGTTAAATTAATATTTTTATTAGATTAATATTTTAGTTCTATTATAGATTTACCAATTAATCTATTTTAGGACATTGGATCCAATTTCACATTGATATTTGATATAAAAACAAAGATAGTTTTGGACGTTTTTACTTTAAAAACCCACTGTGTTATCCCATTTAAAGAATTAATGGTAAAATAAATGTTTTCAATTATTGGATTAGAATTTGAAAAATTAAATCAATAATTGGAATTTGAATTATTTATAATTTAAAAAAAATTAACATTGTTTTTGAAAAAAAATGTTTGAAATAGTGATTAAAATTAATCATGTTTGTTATAGACAAATTAAGCATAATTGATGATTAAGTATTATATATATGAACCAAATAAATCATGAAACATGTACAAATCCCTTCTTCATGACATATTTAGAACCTATAATCAATTGGATCGACCATGTTCAATTAATATATCCACATGCATCATGAAAAATGTTGTTGAAATTGTCTCTTCAAATATTTACAAGAGTGACACATCTCTCCCACTATAAAAGGCCTCCACCTATACCCATTCCAAAAACCTCTCAAACCATTATTGTTCATAAAAAATTGTCACTATTAGCCTGAAAAAATCAACCCTTTGACCTTGAATCCTCCATTTGTACATACATCTTTTCAAGGATACGTTTTGGAATAATCTAAATATAGTTACCCGATGAAGAGGGAACATCTTCCCATGAGCTCCATTCATTTATTTTCTCTCTAAAAACCACACATTCTATTCATTACATTAATTATTAAAAAAATATCATAATTATAATATTATTTTAAAATGAAGATATTTAAACCTAAATTTACACACCCCTTTATATAATGGATATTTAACATACTGTTTCTATGTATGGTGAACTGCTTCCACAGAAAATAATTTTTGTTCATTTATACATTACCATCAACAAGGGTGGCCATTATGATTGAAACTCTATTAATAAAATAATTATATTATATTTAGTATTTCATCAATATTATTCATTTCTTTTACATCACACATCGCTTTTTATTTAATTTTGTGTTAATAAAATAATGTAGTTTGAGGATGTGTGGATTACTGCCCCCTCAAGACAATGTGATTCATTCACCAAACACATAGAATGTAATTAATATATGTTTAGTGAAATCATATTATATATATTATATACTAATGATACATTATTACTGATATATATATATATATATATTTCATTTACATACATTCTTCCAATATGACAGTAAAAACATAGACATTGTTCTTGCATAAGTACGACTTACCGTATCCATGGTTGGATTATTCCATTATATAAATCATTATGATTTGGCTTATTATTATTTAAAATTAATGGATAAAAATTCTATTTATATCATTATATAAATTTTAGATTCGTTTTATAAATCAAAGATCCAACAATATAACTAAATAAGACATATGTGAAAAACAAAGTGGATATTACTAGAAGTGAAACCATAACAATGAATCATTAACAAGATGGTAATATAATTTCCTAATAAAACCATATATGGTAATATATATAATAATATTATTCTCTAAAATATGTACAATAAAAATATATTTATTATACCGGAATATTTAATGAGTATGGAGAGAGTCAATACACAAGGTAAAAGATTTTATCTCTCTTTTAATTTTACTGAGATATATGTTCTGTTCTCCACTATTTAATTTTGAGTGGTTAATATACATACTATGATTTTATTATTAGTATATTATACATATATATATGATAATTTACATTAACATTTAATTATCATTCGTTCATGGGTTTTATCATTCAAAATTTTCCAAAATAGTAAAATATTTTTCCTTAATTTTCCTTCTATGAGACTCATATTTTTTTATGAACCTGAACTCTTTTTCAAGGAGATTATATTTAAAATTTTCATGAAATATTTTTAATCAATATATTTCCATTATATTTTATGCTTCATATAATTAACTTTCCTTACATTGAGAGTAAAAACCCAATATAACATGTTATTAGTTTTTACAGAGAAAATGTCATTACTTTTCGAGATTGTTTATATATATGCTTCATGTGATGAAATATTATAATCTATATCTGATGAATAATCATGTTTTTTTATCCTTTATAATTTCATGATATACACATGAATTGGTACCATATTAATCATTTTTTACATAATATAATTAAGAAATGGTTTTAAGAAATCTCGACATTACACGTTCATCGGATATAAATCTTTGTTTTCTAAAAATGGTATCTATGAATAATATACCATTATACTATACGAACTGACATAAATTTTGACCGATTTTTTATTTTACTAATATATTCATTTTAATATTCTTTTTTATTTTTTAACAATCAATCTTTCTAACCATTTTACTGTACAAAAGGAATGTTCTTCTTACCTCGTATGCCATGTATGGATTTATTATTCCTCATATTTTTTAATGTTCCATTGAAATGTCAAAATATTACCATTTTGGAAAATGTTTTTAATATTATTTTTTCAAAATAAAAATATGTTTCCCAAGAAAATATTTCATGAATTTTTATAAGATTCAATGGAAATTATTTTTAAAAATGATTTCATGCATTATTAAAATTTTAATGTATATTTAATAATGTTGTTTGAAAATAATTTTAAATCATTCTTTATATATTTTCAATGATTTTTCATATAAAATGGTTTTTAAATTTTTTGTTCTTATTTTATATATTTTCATGGATAAAAGATTTCAAAATAATTTTATCACTTTTTATATATGTTCAAATATATTTCATATCAAAATGATTTTCAAATAGTTTTCTTCATTAAATATCCTTATTCAATCAATAAAGGATATTTCACTTATGAAACGTTTGGGAATGATGTTTAAAAAATTATATTCCATCGAAGAAGTCATTTATTTATGTTACTAATTACCCTATAATAAATTATTTAATGGTTCTGATAAAATTCTTTCTTTGAATTGGTTATGCTTAATTTTACAATAATTTTGAAATCCATTTTTAATTTTTTAGTTATATATTTATGTAGTAATTTTTTTTTCATTGGTAACTATTTTAATGAAATTATTATGAAACATTTCTCTTTCCATAGTTTGTGATATGATTATATGTTTCTAATACCCATTTCTTTTCATGGTGTATGCTTTTTTTATTTATTATCATATTGAACGTGTATTTATGATTTCATTATGTGATTTTTGGGACTTATATATCCATCCAATGAAATGGTAAATGTTTTATATATCATCATATAAACAAATATTGTCTTCAGAGTGATCCTTGACTCATATGCTGGCAATGGGAGTGGACCATGACTACAAAGATGGTATGAGGAGTGAATTCATGCTAGTATGATGGCTATTATTGTGAACCATGACTAATATGATTGTATGGGGAGTGAAACCATATCTCAAATATTGTATTGGAAAAATTTTCTTGGATACTATGAAATAAATATATAAAAATGTGTTTTCCAGAATTCCATGTTTTCCCTATGTAATTTATTAATGTATTATTCTCTATATATCGTTATGTTTCAAGTCATATGAACTAACAATATTTATTCCATGATATTTGTTATGATATTTTATATGTTGGGTATGATCTTATATTTTCAAGATCAAATTATTACACCCTTATGCTCATGTTTATGATTATATGTCTCTATTGTTTACCTTTACTGAGAATTTGAGAAAACATCTTTTCTGTTTCCTTTCCCCTAGTTATGATGGTATGTAATATGTTTGATGTTTCTAAGAAGGGTTTCAGATAAGAAAACCTATTGGGAGATGATGTAACTCACATATGTAATTGTTCTCTTTTTTTCATGTTTCCAAAGTAATTATACAAAATATGGCCTATGTGAGTCTGTTTGTATAATGTTTATGTATTATGAAAAAATAATGTAATATTAAGGTTTCAAAAAGTGTGGGTCACTATAGTTGGAATCAGTGAAAATATATTTTCATCCTTTGGAAGCTAGGATGAGAAATCCTTATTGATAACTCTAAAGACATGTATAAGGTTAAGTATAAGGATGAGTTAACATTTAGTAAAGTCTACTAGAATTTTGGAGCAGGATACATTGAGTGGTTTCCTTTAAATAATTCTTTATATGGATACTACATGAGGATGAAGATATAGAACAAATATACCTATAGTCAAAAACTCTTACAAGATGTTACAGGATTGACTCTAGGTAATCTAGTACACGATAATGGTCCTTACAACACACTTGCTCAGACACCCCTGGGGAAATTCAATGGGAATTTAAAAACACTTCAAGAACTATAATGAAATTTTATATATAATTTACCTATGAATTAACTTGAAGAAACCTAGAATTTCAAATGTTATGGAAGGTTCCATGATTTAGATATCTTGTATGTAATCTCAACTATGATTGTGTGATTTCCTACTATGAAAAGTAAATGTCTCACTATGCTACTGGATTTAGTAAATGGTAGGAATTGAAAGTAAATAGAATAATGTTGAATGTGAGGGATTATTTTCTAATGAGAAGTAATGTGGCATGATATCTATAGTGAAATATGTCATGATCATGCCACATAAGTTTTCATAAAACATTATTAACAACGATTCCATTACCCAATTCATGAACACACAATGGATGAGAATGAATGAGTTCACAGAGAGTTTGGGAAATGGCAGGAGATTATGAATCGTTTGTGTCAATAATGTGTAAGGAATCACCTAAATAAATTTCATAAATGAACAAGAAGGTGTTGTAACTATAGAATATAAGGAAAAAAGTAAGTGACAGTTAGAGAAAAATAAAGTTTATGGTTTGAGAATTGGATGAGAATTTTATCCCCCATATTTCATCAAATACGATTATGTTTTTTAGTTGTGGATAAAATGGTCATCATGAACCCCAATGTCCCAAGAGAAATCTTCCTTAAGAGAATCAGTATGGCGGTGTGAGTAATGGTTGCATTGTGGATAATGATGAGACTACGAATGAAATGTGAAAGGAAAGAGGTATTATTATTAATGTATTAATGATTATGTAATATATTAATATTTTTATTTGATTTCAAGTGGTATGAAAGATATGATATACAATATTTTTCTACTTAGGAACTGTATGCTCATTAATTACATGTTTATGTAAGACTGTCGATATGATTTAATGAAACGATGATATTTCTACAATAGGAAGGTAAACCTTAATATGTTTTTTATATTAATGTAATTTTTTATGGATAATTATATGTTGGATATGAATAATTAAATTGGAATGTATTGATTTAATTTAAACTAATTATGGTCTTTTTTATAGGTGGTTAATCTTATCCATTATGAAGTTTTCAACATTTTTGGATTTAAGGAACTGATCCAATATACATTGGAATCATGAATAATGAATGTTTTCAAAAAAATTTTTGGTAAATCATGTTTTTACCATGTTATAAAGGAATATAAAATATGTGTATTCACATGTTGGAATGTAAAAACAATGGTATAATTTTTGATATACATGGAAATCAATGTTATGACGATCTCATAACTCTATTTATAATGTTTTTTATTTTTCCCTTTGATGGGGGTTATAATGATAATCATCAAAGAATAGATTTCGATTAACATTTGACGAATTATTAGTACACTAAGATTGTATTGGAGACCTTGTTTAAAATTATATTGACATGTTATCATTATTTAATGTGTGTCAATCTTATATAATTAGGAAATTATATTAGCATTTTTTAAAATGAAATAATTTATGTCGGGTGACAACCAATCTTGGCAGGTAGGGACACATGTCTTAAATTGATGACCAACGGATGTCAAGGGTTTCACACTTACCACTGGAATATGCTATTTCATGGTTAATTCATATTTATTTTTGAGGAAACATTATTTCTTAATTTGAGGTCTTCATCGTTCCATTGATCATTCACTTGTCATTGATTTATGACATAAATCATCCCCTATAAATATTTATTAGTTTCCTTCATGTCCAATATTCACATACAACATGTGTTCTCCAATGTTGAACCCACTTATAATATACTTTGGGTAAATTCCATGGTTCCAAATTTCAATACTGAAGGTATGGTTTATTATCTATCTTTTACGAGGTGGTTTTTTATGAATGAATCATTAAAGTATTAAACCATTGATAACCTAGATTAATGTCGATTGAAAAATTCATTTTAAGGGGGTACCCTATAACCCCCCCCCCCGATATTTTGATGATTTTTCTACATATTAATTAAATATTTTCAAAATTTTCACTTCACAATACAGTTAAAATAAATTTCCACTAATGCAAACATTGCTTATACATTTAATCCCCACTCTGTGTTTGTAACACACAATATCAAATTGGTGCATGTTACATGTAATACCAACATATAATATGTTTAAAACAAACCAAACTTGGTGTATTTTATTCACAATCCCAAATTGGAGTACGTTACATGAAACAACATCATTAGTGTATGTTATATGCAAGACTAACATTCCTCGATGACTTGTATAACACACAATACCACGTGTATCATAACTATAATATATTATTAGAAAGTTATTATAATGAGATATACAATAGAAATTATATTTATAGATATGAATTGATAAAAATACATTATGAAAATATGTAATTAAATAAAATAGTATTTGAATGTATATGTTACTAGTAAATTATAAATGAATATGTCCCACGATTCAATAGAAAATAAATTATCATTATGGAAACACTGATATTTTATCATACTAAATTAAAATAATAAAAATATGAATGTGAAATTTATATAATAAATAGGTTATAGATTCAATAAAATATATTTTATATTTATCCAATAGGTTTGATAGACATATGATAATTTATACCCCATTTTATGCTAAAAACTATATTTTTAAAGGAATTATGATACCTCCTTTTAATGGAGAACCCAATTTAAATTAAATTATTTGAAATTTTAAAAATTTAATTTTTCAAAATAAACATTATATTTGGAATAAAAACATAGTTTTTAATTTTGTATAAATTTCTTGTTATATTAATGTAAGGTTACAACTTTTAATTAAAAATAAGAAATATTGGATTATAATTCCAATATTTTTTTCACTAATTTATTTATAAGGTTAAATTAATTTTTTATTGGATTAATAGTTCATTTATGTAATATGGAAACCATATAATACATTTTAGTTTATTGGAACCAATTTACCATTGAAATTTGATATAAAATCAAAGCAAACATTTGGAAATTTTTACTTTCAAAACATGTTGTGTAATCCCGTCAATGAGATTAATTTTATTTTATTTCTGAAAGATAATGTGATTAGAATCTTTAAAAATGGATTCCATATTTATAATTAGAAAACTTTCTAATGTCTAATACGGTCATATTTTTTACCCGAATGATTATTAAAAGTTATTAAAATTAATCATATTGGATAAGGCCAAATTATGCCTAATTATTTACTACACCTTATATTTAAGTCAAAAATGAACTAGAAACATGTCCATAACCCATTAAATGGCAATATATTGATAATATAATAAATTTTACCTACCTGTTTTCATTAGTAGATCCACATGGTTCATAAAAGTCATCGGTGGAATTCTTTTTTTTTAATATTTACAATTGTTCCACTCCTACTCCACTATAAAAGACCACCAACTCTACCTGTTACTAGCAACATTAAAAACATATATGCTCAGTCAATATCTAAACACTTTTACACCCACCTATTTTTCCTTCATCCTTGAATCCTCATTTTGGTCTGAAATATTCTCAATGATTTTTTTGGCATAAATTAAAAGGAGTTACCCAATTAAGTTGTAAATTCTTCTCTCAAGATCTTTTCCATTATTTTCAATCACATCCCCTCTTATATTTTTATTCCAATATTTTGTTAAAAACCCATTATATTAAATATACTAGAATTTTTTATTTATATTTTTTTACCTACACATACACACACATATTTCTAATAGATATTAAACATACTATTTCAATGTACGGTGAACTACAAACTCAGGAAATGTTGTTTTCCCATTCAACCATTACCACCACTCATGGTGTTCATTATGACTGGAACATTATTTATAAAACTGAAATATTATATTTATAATTTATAAATATTATGTATTAATTTTAAAAAACACTTAACTTTACATTAAATTCATTTATAATTGGATAATCTTGTTGGAGGAAGTGTGGACTACTTCCCCCTCAATGAAATACCAATAGTTCACACAACACATGGAATTTATTAAAGAATGGACATTTAAATTTATGTAATATATATGTTATATTAATGATAATGTAACAATGATATATATTTATAAATACAAATATATATATATATATATATATATATATATTACATTCTTTTTTACAATACAACAATAAAAATAGAAACATCGTTATTGCATGCGTACAACTTACCATCTACATTAACAATGTATCCCATTCCATAAAAAAGTATTATATATATTAATATAATATAAATATAATGGATATAACTAATATTTATATCATGATATTAATTAAAGTGTATTGATATATGTATATGAAATGATGATTTAACAAATTATAACTCATGCGAAAAACAAAGTCAATATTACATTAAGAGAATCCTTAAATAGGATTATAAAAAAGAGTGTAATATAAGGCTATAATAATACCATATATAGTAATATATATATATATATATATATATTATTCACTAAAATATTTATAATAAACTTATATTTATTATATCGTAATCTTGTAGTAGTACCGAGGGAGTCAATTCCCAATGTAAGGGGATTTCATCTCACATTAATTTTCAATTAGATATATGTTATGTTCTCCACTCTTTAATTTTTTTTGATTTATGTATTTAAAATGATTTTATACTATTTATATTAAATTAAAATTTATGGTTTTTAACATTCCCATTTTATTTTCCTTATTTCATTGTGTTTAACTTTCTAAAGCTACCAAATTTGAGAAATGTTTTGTCTCCATTTGCATTCGTTGAGACACATGTTTCTTATGGACCATCATTATTTTCTGAGTTTCATATATATTTATATTTCATGGAATATCATGAATAAAAATATTTTCATGATATTCTATTCTTAATTTAATTTACTATCTATTCATAGAGAGTTTGAACACAACCTAATAATTTATATAATTTTTTTTGATCCAATATCATAACATTTTAATATTGTTTATGATTTATTTTATGAAATATTATGATCTATATCACAATATTATTTATGATATTACATATCCTCTTTTATATCATGATATTATGATTTATTATTACCATAATATACACATTGTTACATAATATAATTATGAATGTGTTTGTAAGAAATCCTAAATATACACTTTGTTTGGTCAGAGATGCATGTTTTCTAGAAATTATTTCCAATCACATTATAACCATTATCTAATAAGCATTACATGAACTTTTATCCCTTTTTTTCTTTTTCAAAAATATTAAATGGAATATTCTTTTCATTTTCCAGACAATGAATCGTTCTAACCTTTTTTTCTTTTGAAAAATAATGTTCTTATAATCTCATAGTCCATGTACGAATTTACTCTCCATCATTTAATTGATTATTCAACTAAATTATTAAAAGTTAAATATTTAATAAATATTTTTAAATATAATTTCACGGAAATATGTATAAAAAACCTTTTACATGATTCATTAATAACATTCCAAGGAATTTTTTTATAAAATGTGTTCAGTACTTACTTAATTTTTTTCAAATTATCATTAATGAAATTGTTTTCAAATCATTTTAATGAATTCATTATATGATTTCAAATAATTATAAAAGATACGGGATTTTGAAAATAGTTATGAATATTATTTTATAATAAATTCTGGAAAATGGTTTTACATGTTATTTAAACATAAATTATATGATTTTGAAACTATTTTCTATGAATATGATTTTCAAATAGTTGTATGGATTAAAGATACTTTTTTAAAAAGGGAAACAATATTTTCCTTAATAAATTTTATTGAACGATAATTTAACATTTATTTTCCATCTATGATTACATTTTTTGAATTTACTAAATCCAATCTATGAAATTATCTAATAGTTTCATTCATATCATTTATATTTTTGGTTACGCTTAAATTCAAAATCATTATGAAAACCATTTCTCAATTACAAGTTATATGTTTTTGGAATATTTTACCCCTTCATGGTTTATGCTTCTAATTTATTAATTATGAATCATTTCTCTTTTCAAAAGATCTGTTTTTTTACATTTTTATAATACCCATTTCTATTCATGGGGTACGATATGTTTATTTATGTTATTCTAGAACATGTATGAGTGATTTCATTGTATGATGGGAGGGAGATATCTCACACCATTGAATTGGGTAATGTTTTATATGTCATGATATATTCTAAGATGATCTTGGAAGTGAACCATGACTACTATGATGTCCATGGTAGTGAACAATGAATACTAACATTGTGTGAGGAGTGAACCCATGCTACTATGGTTTCAATGGGAGTGAACCAGTAAAACTATGAAGGTATGTGTATTGAACCCATTATTCTAAAATGGTCTTGGTATTGATGCCTTAGATACTATGGGAATCAGTATATGCTTATATTTTTTCCAAAATTCCATATTTTATTCATATGTTATGATTTCAAGAATTATTCTCTCTATTTCAATATGAATCATATATTATGACATAGCAGTATATAAGTCGTGATCTCTGATTTGATCATTGATATAAATGGTATGAAATTCAATTCTCATGTTCACATTCTCACCCCCTTCTATTAATATTTATGCTTACATTTCTCCCTTGTTTACCCTTTTTGATAATTTGAGTACACCCATTATATGTTTCCTTTCAACCATTAAATGATGATATGTACTATGGTTGACTTCTATGAGAAATGTGATAGTCACGAACTACCTACTAGAAGATGATATATCTCACATATGTATCAGTTTTTATGTTTCCATGTTTCTAAAGGAAATATAAAAAACACAGTCATTGGTAATATGTTTGTATAATGTCTAAGTATTATAAATGTGGTTTATAATGCTAATCGTTGAAAACATAGTCGCTATATGACTCTAGTGTCCCTGAACTATAGTCAAGTGATAATATTGTGGAATGTTTTAAAAAAATGATAAGCTTCTGAAGGAACCCTTCATATTTGGTCACATATGGAGTGAATAAGATGATTATTAGTGTAGGTATGGGATTAGTTACCCTATATCATATAGGCTATTAAAGCTCTATGGGATGAACAAGTAAGGGTCATGATTCTGGAACATCATGGATATATCTTCCATATAAATAGAATAGTTTAGTGAATGGTACTAAACCTAGAGACTAGTGTAGTGGGTTAGCTCAACTTCATGAGGTTCAGTCCCCACATGAAGGTGGCAAGGCTAGACCCTCTATCATTGAATATATGATTCTTGTATATTCTATACTCTCTAGTTCATTATCTGACAAAAGTTCAACACTTTACGGTCTTTAGGAATAGTTATTTGACATCATTGGTCTATATGTGGAACATGATAATATGGTTAGGTGAACTTAATGTCCATTGGTTGTGCATGATGATGATATCAGAGAATTTAATCTATGCTAATTGTAGGTTGGTGGGTATCGTTTTATATGGATATTGTTTCTCGTTGAAATGTAATTTTTTTATTAGATTTTGGGAATGTATTGGTTGATATTTTAACAAAACCATATTTACTATTACCATCATTGGGAAACATTCACGTCAACAAATTAAGTAATTTATGTCCTTCTTGGTGAGTGGGATTTTTCTGCATGCCTTGTAGGGCCAGTTTTCTAGTGATTAAAAGAACTCTAAAATGAAGTTGAGTATGTTGTCTGAGATGAATGAGGAATGGAGTAAAAATCATTTCATACCACATTGGATTAATTTTAGTATTTTTATCCCAAGGACATCTATTTGTAACAAAATGAGATATATGTGGAGTATACGATTAAGTTGATTCAAGTGGAATAACTAGTTTTCATTCCACCATATCGAATGACATAGACAGACCATGAAGAACCTATGATTCATCTAGAACATATAGAGAATAAGTGGTGTGTCCTTTTTATTCATAATCCTTGTAGATCTCTCATTTTGTTTTCTAAAAAGGATGATATATCATTAGGATTATTTTTCAACTATATGAAGGTGAATTTTATGACATTAATATATAATTTGCACTTCCCATAATCAAAGACCTATTTTTCTGACTGTGGGGTTCTTCTTTTTTATCCAAATTCTATTTGATAATTGGATACCATTAGTTTTGGGTGAGACCATATGACATACCATCGATTACTTTTCATTTAATGTATGGGTTGTTTGAATTTTTGGTAATGACATTCAGGTTGACCAACGCACCAGCTATTTAAATAGAAATAATGAAACAAATATTTCACCAATACATGGATTTGTTTTATGTTTTGTTCATTGATGAAAATAGATTATTAAATAACTCAAAATGATCATGTTAAACATATTGATATCATTTCAAGTACAGAAATAGAGAATATAAATTACTCTAATATATAAAAATATAATATTAATATTGAAACGTGAATTTCATATGTCACATAATTTCATATGTAGGATTATTAGTGGATCTAGAGAAACGGTAGGTTGTGTTGTATAGGGAACATCCCAAAGATGTTTCTATTGTACGATATTTTTTAGGATTGAATGAATATTACTGAAGGATTATAATTGATTTATCAAATTTGGATGTTCCATTATCAGAACTAACAAATAAGTGAGTTACTATTGAGTTTTATGAGGAATGAAATAATTATTTTATAGAGTTATGAAGTAGTTGATCATTGCAGATATACATATATTATGTGAACTAAGTAATAGGTACACCTAGTTTTGGGATGCATCTTCTATTGGATATGGGTAAGTGTTGATGTAGGTTAATCGGGTTATAGAATATCGTTCAAGATAGTTGAGGCCTCATGACTGAAATTACCTAACTCATTATCATGAATGAGATAGTGTGGTTTTTTTCTGAAAAAATTTGGAGGAACTACGTGTTGGGAGATAGATTCTGAATTTTTACCAATAATAATAGTCTTAAGTATATATTCTCCTAATGTGGTTTCAATCATCTGATGATAAAATGAGTTGAATAAATGATGTTTTTTGACATTGACATGGTTCAAATGCAAATAAAAGGTAACAATATTGTGGATAATCTATGTCGATGACTCAAAATCTGGTTATATAGGAATTCATCTTCAAGTGAAGATGATGTCCTTGCTTGCTGAGATTCACTAGGAGGTTTGAGATGGATCTAGAAGATGACCCTTATGTCCATAGATATGTAGATTTCACATATGATTTGGGTATATGTGGGTCAGCAAGAGGATCTATAGTGTTTTTCTATGATGAGAAGTCTTAATGGATGGTAGTCACCGTCATGTTAAGATATTAGTGATGATGGGATTGTTAGTATATGTGGACATGTGGTTATATTAGTGTGTATATGGGAAGAGATGTAGTATTATTTCCAAGCATCAATGTGGGAATTTGAATCATGGTTTTAATACAATGTATCATTTTCTTCATAGGAAATATTGGTGGCTGGGATTGAAGAAAGTGGTAGTGGGTTTTGTTGCATGATGCAGTACCGCTCTATAGGTGAAGGATTCACATCAGTGCCCTAGTGGTTTGTTATGATCATTAACATTTCTAGAGTGAAAGTGGGATTATATATTGATTGAATTCATATTTGGTCCTCCAGGAAAGCCCTTGGAATAATGATTAATTTTGGGTAGATATGGATCAATTGATTAAGGTGGCTCCTTTATTTTTGATTTAGTTGGATTTCACAATTGATTAGTTGGTTGAATTATTTGTTTGAGAGATATTTTGGCCTCATGTGGTGCTAAGAACTATATTTTTTAATTTTTATAAATTTATTCATCATGCTTCTTTTAGGAATTATACAAGGAACATGTTAACCAGTTATTTTTTAGTACATCATATCTCTCATAGATGTATAGGAAGTCAATGCGTACAATTCATGTTTCAGAAGTCATGTTGCCGGATTTTGTCGTTGATTTTGGTGGCTTTCGTTGGAACACATATCTCTTGTTTAGTATTCCAATAATATTAGTTTTGATGATTTGATTTATATTGAACATTATTTGGAACTCTATGGTAGACCATGTAGATCTATGTTGTGTTGGTTATTGGATGCAATGTGTAAGCTGTTGGGACTGAGTATCATGCTGCAGACACTAGAAAAATGTCAATTTAATCTGAAACACATGAGAATTGCTCATTGTGGTTAGATTTCATATGAATATTGGATTCATCGTAAACATTTTTTTATGGTCACTGATAGTGTGTTTCTTGAGGTGTATTTATTATTGGGTCACCCTTGGATTTATAAGCAGTGGCAGTTAGGACCCAGGTAAGTGGGGTCATTTGATATTGTGTATAGGATCATATTCATTATATACTGGTTGTCTCTTCCACAATGATTGAGATGAATTCATTATGTTTTTTTATTTTACAGCTTCAATCGTATCAACATGGTCCATCTCATGTGATTAATATTTTGAATTAATATATTGAGGTAGATGTTCTCTTTATTGATAATCTGGTTTGTATTATGGATTGTAATGAGATATTATTATGAGGTTTGATTTTTCACATAGATTAATTTTCGTGGAAACATGGTAATGTTTGGGACAGAATATGGTAAAGGGATTCATATGTGTGTGGCCAATGGCATGTTCTATATTCTAAGGATACTCAATGACTCTAGTGAGTGTGTCCCCAGGTTCAGTTATTATATTTTGTGGATGTAATTTTATTTTCGAAATCATGGAGGACTCTACCTATTTAAATATTGGTATAAATATCTTAAATATAGTTAATTAAATGATTATAAATGGGTAAGATTGTCCATAATGGTGTTATTTTATTTTTAGGCATGAATGGAAGGAAAACCAGGACAACTTGTTAAAGGCCCTTGGTTTTTGCATGATTAGGTAAACTATGTGTCCTTCCTAGGGAAACAATCAAAAATAGACAACCGTATATCACATGGTCGGATAATGGTATTCCAGACCATGATTCTTGATAAGGTTACTATTTGACCCAAATATACATGAAAATTTTCTTATGCACGACATGTGAATAGTTTGGAAAATCATGAAGGTAAAATTTGAACCACATTAACTGTGGGAATAATTACTATATTCCTTCTATTCATTTTTTATATCCCACAAGATATTCCTCTCTTATGTTATAACTCCAGTCATAGTGATTTCCAAAATTTTTTAAGAGCACCTAAGGATCAATATCCCTCCTCGCTATGCAATTTGGAGTATCATCAGTTGTATATGGAAGCTCTAATAATCCTAATATCTCTCTTGATTATATTTTATATATTTGTGACTATATCTTGGGTAATATTCTTCAAAATCACCAAATACATTCTCATTAGGTGATATCAAGGTTGGGTATTAAATGATTGTTTGAATTCAGATATATGGACATGTTTAGTAGTGTGTTCATCAATGGATTCAGGGTAGGTTGACTACAAGTTATATCCCTTATTTTTGTTATCAATTTGTGCATGATCTATTTTTTCTTGGTTATTCCATATTTTGATTTAAATTCCATGGGTGATTTTATGCAATGTGTAAATATAAATAATAAAATTTACCACTCATGGTCCTCGTGAGATGTATCGAGGATGATTTGACCAATATAGCTCCACCCAGGGGTTTGCCTATAATCTTGGACCTAAAAATGTAAAATATAGTTGAAAGTCGGCATGTGATAACGTATAGACCTTGATGAACAATTTTATGTAATCAGTTGAATGGAAAAAAGAATATTATTATTGTTCATTGATTTTATATTGGCCCAAGGGGTTGTTTGGCATGGAATGAAATATGATAATTGGGTTAATTAAGATCGTTTCAAGTGGATTATGAATTATGTAACAAATTCCTAAGAAAGATAGTGTATATGAAATGATGAATATGTAAATTTTGTAATTCGACATGAGTTGAGAAATATTTTTTATGAGGTTTCATAAGGGGATTGATGAATATATGAAAATGGATGTAATAAGGGAATTTCTGAATATTCACATTGAACTTGGAATGAGAATGAGAATTGGGATAAATGTGCTACGTATTATATATGGATAATGTGTTAATGGGATATGGAATAATATTAATTCAAATGTTGTTGTTTATGGTTTATTATATATATATACTGGTTTAATATTGTTGTGATAAGGGTTTTTTGTGGTGAATGGATAAATAAGAATGTTCATATTTCTTGGAAATTTGGGGTAATGACAAAGGTTCAACCCCCATTAGTCATGATAGAATGATGCTATAAAATACACTCCCAAAAATTGCAAGTTAAAAAAGGGTAAAATTATATATTCACCTAATAGTTTCATTCCATGTGTAATAATGCACTGAGATGAGCAAATTGTGTTTTTTGGGATGTGTTATCCCGTGTGAGGTAGGGGCCTGACATATTACCTTACGCATAGTGATGAATTCCATAAACCATTACGTTAATGATTTAAATATATAAACCTGAAAATTCATTATGATGATGAATTAATTAATAATGAAGTTGAAAATAATTAATTTGGAACTATGATTACTGATAGTTCATGTAATTCATATAATCTAATGGAACCCAAACTATATTTTATTTACATATAATTCATATGGTATTCGAATGTACTATTTATTTAGAATGATTAATATGAATACACAATTTGTAGTGGCCTATTGTATTATACTCACGTGATTCATGGGCCACCATTTCGTACATGATTATAATTCATCCTTACATGAGTGGATAAGATAAATGTCCCCATAATTGGGATTTTTGTCGATATGGGGATGTTCACGGAAGAGGTTCCAAACATTGTGTTAAGACCATCTATGGGATTGCACTATTATTTCATTATTCTTTTTGTATTGTAAACTCAACACTATTAGCATGGAATGACATAATTATTGTTGTCTATGGATTGTACATAATTTTTGGTGATAATTGTTTATTCATTTGAATTGGTTATTATGTGTTTTTCTCACTCTTATATTTATTGTATATTTGCGATTAGTATTCTCAAAATGGAATAGTCTCTCCATGTGACATTTTGGATCCCCATAAAATTTCAAAAACTTCTAATATCTAGGAAATAATGCTTGGTTTCATGTGTCGACCCTTCTCATGGCTTTGGTTTAGTGTCTCCTCGGTTGGGGATGTCACAAAATACATATTTATATTATTACTATTGGAATACGTATTTATTCATAACCTATGATTTTTAAAAAATTAAAAAATTATATAAATTTTTAATTAATATAATATATATATTTTTATCATTATATTGATTTACCCATACTATTTAATTTATTTTTTTATGTTACAAAGTCTTTGATTTCATTAAAATAACATTTAAAAAAACATATATTTTTTTAAATGATTTTTTATATCAATCGATAACTACTGAATATATTATTAATGAATAAAACATGTATATTTATAATTTTATTAAAACCAATTCATACAGTACCACAAATCGATTGATATAAAACACATTCTTTCATTAGCGCTTAACAAAAAGTGTCGATCAAAGGGGAATGTTTATCAACGCTAATTAAAAACAAGAATAATGGTGTACCATTTATTAGTGATTCTTTTTCCACCAAGATGATTAAATTTACCAATTCTATTATTAGCAATGATAAAAACTATTAGTAATATATATATATATATATATATATATATATATATATATATATATATATCTACTTATAATATTTTTATTAAAAAAACAATGCTTATTAATATTAATTTATTAGAAAGGATGTTTATTATTAATATGAATACTATATGTCATTATATATTATTTAGTAATTCAAATAAATATGTTTAATTTTTTTTAAATAATATTTATAATATTAAAAATAATATATATATTAAGGTAATTATACAATATAATAATTTTTTTAATTATAAGTATTTATATAAATATAAATACATATATATAAATTTGTATAATGATATATAATTAAATACATATATATAATTATATATATATATATATATTATTATACATGTGGTTATTTGAATATATATAATAATATGTTTTTATTTCTATTGGTAAAAAATTATTTATAAGAAAATTTATATATAATTTGAATTACAAATAAATAAATAAATTTTAATAATATATCTATTTAAAAATATATAATTTTATAAATGTGTATTATTATATATATATATTTATAATTATATACAGATATTTATGAATATTGTTATTTAAAATTATAAATATAAATATATATACTTGTAAAAATTATATATATATATATATAATTAACAAAGATATATTATCCAAATGATTTTCGGTCAGAGTGAGTATTTTATGAGGCGTGATGGGTAGAGTACCGATGTTAAATCCTTGTTCAAAACATGTTGATATTATATTCCAAAAAATTAAAATAGACATGTTATGTAATGTAACATATTGATCTAATCTATGATCTCTAATCTGATTACTTAGCGAGTGATTCATTATCAGTTTAAAGAGTTTATATATAATACATTTACACTTAAAATCAATTTACTTAATCAAAATATTATATAAACTGTAGTTAACATTATCTATCCAAGTGGTGATTTTAATTTCATTTTAATGAAAATTCAGTAAAAAGCATTAAAAAGAAACAAAACAAGACACAATGTTGAATAAATACAAGAGGTCCACTCTGAAGATGATACCCAATACTCTCTAAAATAGAAATCACCCACCTCCACAAATGTTATATATATGATCTTGAACTATAAACTGGAAAAGGATTAGAACAAAAAATAATCTATTAGGGCCACACATGTTTGAGGCATGTCTAACCAGCTGAAACTAAGCATCACTCGGTGCTCACACCCATATCAAAGCCCCTGAATGTCATCACCATCACTCGAAACAAGGATTTAATATTAACCAATGAGATCCTACAAAAGACAATGACACATGAATAAAATTAAAAGTATGAAAACTCATGAATTTTTTTTTTGAAGTTATAATAGTTCAACCTACCATGGGATAACCCCTCACAAAGAACAATTGTCATCCCAAACATCGAGTGACATTAAAAGAATATATTATTATCATAAAATTATTATCCAATCCATCTCTAAAGAAACACATATCTGGAAAACGATTTCTCTTCCATTCTAAAGAAACACAATGAACCTTTTTCTATACTTACATGAGGGTCTTAAATAAATTACACAACTAATCATTAAAATTCAACCCCATTTACATTTTAAAAAATTTCATAATACTAAAAGCATAATTTCAATAGCCATATCATATGGGTGGTCGTGTACCACTCCATAAAGCACCAATACACATATATGTTGTTTTTGGATCCAATTTAATTTCCAAAAAATAGATTTATCTGATTCAATAATTTAAATAAAAAATAGCATGTCATCACAAGAAACTAACCTATCTATGAATTAATCATATCCAATATATATAAATAGAAAATTCAATCAATCCCATCAAATCAGGTGCTGATGTTCGACCCCATCCCTGATAATCAAAAATGAAACCTAGGTCTCGCTACAACGCATCCAATTTAATATAATACCATAGAGTCCATCCCAAGTGATCCATAAAAAGTCTCTGGTTTCAATTTAGGCATGGTGACTCTGATCCCATCCAAGGTATTTCAATAGTGGACTGAGTATCACCCAAGGCATGGTGTAGAAAACATTCCCAAATGTTCATCCACTGTTACTCCCCTAAGGAACTATTATAACATAGGAGTATAATAAATCACCTTGGAATCCCTCACATGGAAATCCAAAGAATCACCCCAAGAATCTCGAAGAATAACCACCCAAGAGTGAGATTTCATCCATGAGACCATAATTTGGATTCTTGGATATCACCCTACGTACATCATTTCAAATGTGAAGCGAAGGCACATTAGAAGGAAAATATAAAAACATATCTCTCAAGGAACAAATAAATATAAATCAAGGTATCAAACAAGTACCAGAAATGAAAAACTATTCATGCTATCATATAAAAAATTATAGCCATCAACATACCATAAGGGGTTTAGCACAAAAGAAACTGATTTCTCTAATACAGAAAACAAGGCAATAAGAAATAAACATACAGAAGGTTAATGAAAAAGAATTAGCTCAATGGCATAATTTGTAAAATGATATTCAACTATATCCACATGGATTTATCATATCTTTAACCATATTTCATCAATGAAATCGTAATGTATCAATATTTCATGCTAGACCCTATATTATAGGCAACCAAAACTAATCACACGTGAAAAAAAATATAAAAACAGAAACATATGCACCAGGATAAAAAATTGAACTAGGAATATGAATTTTCAAAGTGATCAATCCATGGTACAATTCCCATTATAAATTATGTTATCAATTATGAAAAATAATCTATGGCACCACACAATCATGTGAGGTGAAACAAAATGGCATTAGAAAATTATGCTCTTTAGGTTGGGGAAACCAAAAGGGTTGCTAAGAGGCATGGACAACCCACTTTGTTAGGATTTTTCCCTTGCTAATATCACAAAGTACATGAGAAGAAAAAGAAACCTATTTTATACATTATAATAATGAATAATTGGATGGTTTCGTTGAGTGGAACAATTCCATGACATGAACTATGTGATGAAATAAAGAGAAAAATGGTAGGCACCCGACACTAGTAATCACCATTTATATGTAATGTTATTAAATAAATATAACAGAATAAAGTCAAAAACACACACTTTATATTTTCCACACCCCAATGGGGTGCCCATGAGTTAAGGGGAAAACCCAGAATGGGTTTTTCCATAAGCGATGGCCACCAGTGATATGATAGAGTAACCCAACCATTTTTATACAAGTCAATAACTCATTGTGGATAAACTATTTACTCATGTCATTCCATCTGGTACGAGTCATCCAACTTCTGTTCATTATCACAATATTTTAATAAATTTGGATTATTTATATTAATTTATAACTTCTAGATAATTCATGTTCATCACCTATAACAGAAACTAAAATATTTCATTATTCGCTCTAAAATTTCCATTAACCAATACAATCTCATTTAACTCATTGAGACATAACAGCAACATTTCAATGGATCAAGCACCTACATATTTCATTCATTAATTATAACTGATGCATGTAAAAAATATTAAGGAAATATTCTAGAAAACATAAAATTATATCTCTAAATTTTTTTCTTTAAAGTATTGCATCTCTGTTAGAGGATTTTGATAAAAGATTGACTTTATTATCAAACAAATCATATATCACATTTATGCATTTCACAAACATTATCAATGCAGATTTCAACATGAAAACCCTATTGCATTAATTAAAAACATTGAACAGTGAATAATTTATTTAATTAATGCATCACTAATATTAATGGGGAATGGTAAGAAACCCAACCTCAAAAGACGAACCAATTTAACATTTGGTGCTTGACATATTTATCAGTAAATCCTCGAAACTTCTCCGCACACACACACACATACCATGATATATATATATATATCCTTAAGCCTAATACATGTATTCTTCAAGACTTGAGGTAATTTTTACATCAAATATATATATATATATCTGTGTGTGTGTGTTATACATTGCTTAGTATATTCATGTGAATAGGTTTAATGATTTCAAAAACCCACTAAAACAATTATGAGAACCATAAATAATTAGTGGCGTAGTTGAATGACCCATAACTAAATTATTAATAACATGAACATAATACATTTATTTCAAGGGTGAGGAACAAATTAGGGACTTTAGATCCTTTCACAAAATGATTACGGCCAGAGAAATCAATCACATTCGCTATTCCTTTGGATGTTGATGCCAGAATACGAATAAGAGAGTCATATTATATTCCTCTCATACCCAAACACCAAATGAAATCTAAAAAATAGGGATTAACCCAATCACTGGGTTTGTAAATACTCATATTAAGTAAGGATAAAATATAAATTGTCTATAGAGGGGAGGAGAAGGGATCTTGGAACCATACCGTGATGAATCAAACGAAAAACCTAATGGGAACCACTGTGATTAAAAATTAAAGATGAAGCCACTTAGATAGGGTTGAGCTCTTATGGGGTTCGATTGAAGGGTGTCATATCTACTAGAGTGGAGGTCACTTAGAGGGAGGTTGCACAGAGGGTGGTCACATTTAGAGATGGACAACAATGGAGGCTCTCACAGTTTAGAGGGTGGTGGCTAGGGGGTTTCTGTGTCACGCGATACATAGGGGAAGTGGGGATGGGTGTGTGACGTTGTAAGAGATGGTATGGAGAGAAATAGATTTCTATTATAACCTATAATATAAATTATAATCTTAAGAAAAATAAATATAATAAAAAAATTTTTATTTTTATGATCTTTAAAATATTTATATATTAATTTTTATTCTTTTTATTTTTAAAAATATTTCAATTTACCTTTATTTTTTTATTTATTTTTTTCATAGAAAAAGAACCCATCATTGTGTCAACTCTTGTAATGAAATTGTACTAATCCCTGGTTTTAAAAATTTGTTTCCCTCCATACAAAAATTATAATTTCCTTTTCATTTTCATCATGTTCAAGACATGATAAATTACTACCTTCCAACCCCAAAACCTCTCATCCCCAAGAAGCCTTCTAGAATAATAATGACCTAACTCGACCAGCATGGGACATGAATATTCATTCAAATGTTATTGTTCTATTTAAAAAAAGGTCAACATAATCCATGAATTATTTTTAAAATATGTTTTTTAATCATTAAATAATAAAATAGAACCCACTGTCCAACATATTCATCGTTTCGACTCTCATTAGATCCCGTTTACCGAGAGACGTGATCCTGTAGTTGTCTTATTAACCATTTTTACAAAGGAACATCCCACTATATGCATTAATGATAATGATAAAATCCAAAATATTTTCTCTATCAAAGATAGAATTTCTATATAATCATGAATATAGGGGTTTTTACAATCCTTCATGAATGATTCCCTAAACTGTTTAAAGTGGTTGATCCCCATTAACCACAAATCCCATGATTAATAGATTTTTCTTGAAAATCACTGAACGAAAAACACCACACATGTCTCACCTAAAGAATGTTATAAACAATATTTCATATACTTATCCATTGAATAAGAAGGATGGAAAGTTGATCCCCTTCAACCTACCATTAATTAAGATTCTCATCATAGACGGTCAACATCTTAAAAAATGATTTGCTATGCCTTTTACCAAGGTATCTCACAATTCCAATGAACACATACATTAGAGTAAAGACTAGATATCCAATGATGTTACTTAATTTAAATATCAATGATCCTGAAAAAAGTTCTTAGACAACCTCATATATGAATGACATGAATATAAGGAGCTAACCTATGTTAGTCCATACCCCATGTATATGTCTGAGACAATGTTACAACACCATGACATCCACATCAGATAATTTATTGAGCCCTATGTGACATCATCTTAGTGGTCAAGCCATAAGAAATTAATGTTGTAAAAGAGTGTGTCCATGGAATTCCTATATGAGAATCCATGTGTCCATAAAAACTAATAATGCTTCGATTTGAACCAAATAATTAGAATGAAATACCTAAAGAACCTAATTGGACATCCTATCAAATTTAAAATATTAGTGGGGAATAACACCAACGCTCTATTAGTGTACCTAGAAGATGTCAATATAAGGGATATGATCTTCACTATGAAGGATGAAAGAAAATTATTTGAAAAACATTTAGTTGAAAATACACGTTTAATGTAAGGAAAACAATCAAAGAAAAAAGAGTTTACATCTATGAGAAACATGGCTTCAACTCTTGTTGCTATATCATTTACCATTCAAGGATCTTTTATTTCATGAAACATATCATGATAATTCTAGATAAACAATCATAGTCTATGGAAGACAAATGTTGTTACTAAAAGTCTTATACTCATCCAACCACATAATCATTGTGTTTCCTAGCAAGCACAAAAACAATTTAAGGTTCATAGGCCTCAAAGAATTTATGTTTTCCCAACCATTCACTAATGGCCCTATTTTGTTACGTTATTTATACAAGAAAGGAAATGTAATTTATATATACATATTGACCCTACCCAAATTATGAATGTCACAATAATCAAAATAATAGGTTGACTATCCTCCCAGAATAATGGATGATAAAAACCTCCATAAACGTAAACACATAAACAATTTTCATGAAACCCATGAGAAATATAAACCATTTACAAGCAATGAAAAATAATAAAATCCATCTATTGGTTTTCAACCCTTTTAATTCAATTGTTAGATGTCCCTTAAAAAATATTTTATCATAATTATTACAGACCACTTCATCTATCATTGAAGAAAATAATGATTCATGTGACGAAGGAAGTGGTCAACCATGACTCAGGAATTTATAACAAGCGAAAACCAAGAATCACTTGGTGATCAGGCCTGTATCAATGGTAATGAAATACCTGAACACCCATCTAAAAAAGGGATTCATTTTATGAATGGGTTATTAATAGGGACAATGTCATTCGAACACCACCAAAAGGAAAAAAACCCCTGACATTAGTAAGGATTTTATGTTCTAAGGGTGCTACCTACATTGGGAAATCCCCTAACGACGAACAAGGATGAAACCTAACACTAGTTCATAATAAAATATGTTTCTTGGGTCAGTATACTATAATATAATACTTCACTAAATGAATTGGAATCTTCTGACAATGCTTATGTTCCATTCCAGAGAAACACAATTTTGTATTATGTACCATTATATGTGGGTCTCAAACCGATGACTCCACTATATGTTCAATTTCTATTCCCATTAAATTTTATGATATTTAATTATTTGAAATACAAATTTTATACAGTCCAGTCACATGGTTAGCCATATAATAAATCATAATGCTCCCATATAACATACAATGGAATTTGGATACCATTTAATTACAACCAATCCAAATATGCCGAGCATTCAATTACATAAAAAAACTATCATTTCAATATAAGTAGCTAAAAGGGGTCATAAATTATACAGAAACATAAGAATAGAATATTAACACCTAAAAATGTTATATAGGAAACCATGATGAAAAATTTAAAAACATGGAAGGAACATCAAGGAACTAAATCTTTTTAGTAGGAAAACTATGAATGTTGAACCATGGCATGAAAAATTCATGACATATGAATCCATGTATGCCTATTATGATGCATATAATGCATTATTATTTCTTTAATGGGATTGTGGTAAATTAAAAAAACCCATAAATCCATTAGTAGAATAAATTATACAATTCAATCTATGTGAAATTATATCAACTGTAATATCAGAAATCATGAACATCAATTGCCATCCCCATATACATGGTAATTTTACATACGTGTTACGATCTTTCCCACACACAACTATTATACTAGAACATAATCATTACTAGTCCCATGTTTACCAACTCAAAATAGAAATAAAATTTAAAATAAACCTCCATTTGATACAAATTTGTAACATTCTACTTTATATGACCTTCAAACCGGTAGCAGAACTGGTGGGTATCAAGACCTCCATCACATCTCATCGAACACCATAGGCTAATGACTAGTAGAAATGGACTAGTGTGTGTTTGATGGTATAAATTTCAATTATATATTTGAGTATTCACAGCAATTAACAATATATAATGGTTTGTGGAAATATAACAAGGATAGATGGAATATGTATAAATAATAAATAATTGACAAAATAAAAAAGGAAAATTTGACAAAACTAATATAACTGACCAATGTGAGTTTATATAAAAAATAAATGAATAAAATGGTAGTGATAGATGATTTAAATAAGAAAAAAATATATAATTCTTTAACGTAAACTACAATAATAATGAAATGATGGTAAAATTCTATTGGAATTCTCTATGAGAATCCTGATCTCCCACATTTCCCTTTTCTCATAATTCCCAGTTTTAAGAAAAATAGAAAAAAACCATGATCCTACAAATATATGGTCCACTAATGTTCCAAACATTCCCGAGAAGGGTGTTACAATAAAATATAATTAGTTCATAACCCATGATGTATAATACAATCCCTAAAATACATTATTAATTTAAAAGTGTTTTATATAAAATATATCAACAATGATAACAAATTAAATAACACCTATTGCGACCAAGTAAATAAATGGATAGTCGTTCCATACAACCTACATAGACATAAGTTGGAAGTCTAAAAAGTATATTTGATCATATAAAAATATATAAACAAGGGTCAATGTAAACACAACAAGTTAAGATGTCATACCCCCGTGCATGTTCATAATATTGGTTTCTATCACACATTTCATTATCCAGATGTTCTAACAAGAAAATGAAAAGATTCACAAAATAATAAGAAATTACATTTATTATTAAGGTATACATATCACATATATAAAAAAAATAAATTCAATAAAAATCATCAAATTATATTGTGGGGTATGAGACCATCCATGTTGATCTAAAATTAATCTCAGGTATCACTAGGGTACATATGCTATAATCAAATACCATTGAGTCTATCCCAGGCGATCCATAAGAAGTAACATGTATCACATAATCCATGGTGATTTTGATTTTACCATTGGTATCTCACTTGAGGAATGAGTATCACTGAAGGCATGGCGCAATCATATTTACAAAAGGGTCGACCACTATCCATCCCTTAGAGAACCAGTATCAATCATGTATATAATGAACCACCTGGGAAGCCCTATCTTGTCATTCCAAATAAAAACACTCAACACATTGAGGTATAACAACCTATGTATGAGAGTCCATTAACATTTCAATAATATAAAACCCATGTTCTCACTCATCCCTCGTCATGATAACCATGTTTCAAAGGAACATTTCACGTAAAACATGAACCCATATCTCACATGGATGAAAAATATCTAAGTCATGCTAAAAAACCATTACAATGATTCAAAATTTTTTAAATATATCAAGTAAAACAAACCATGCCATGATCATTTCATAAGGTATTTATCACAAAAGTAACTCATGTCTCTAATCTAGAACTATAGGAAATAAGTAATAAACATAAGGAAAGTTCAAGAAAGTGTATTAGTTGTAAGGAACAATCTCTATCAATGAATTTCTAATACAGAAACCTGGAATTATTTTTGAAATAACCATATTTATTTAATGACATCTTCAGGCCTCATGCAGCCAAGACTAAACCTGTATTTAAGAAAACCAACCAAAACTACATTGACACTAACAATATACAAAAAAACATAGGCACGAGGATTAAATATAAGAACTAGGCATATTCAATATCAAATGGCTCAATCGATGGTTCAATTCCCATTTTAAATCATTTTAGATGTTTATAACATTAATCTATGTCACCACATGATCACTTAGAGTTAAACCAATGGAATTATAGAATTAGTCCATTTAGGATGGAAAAATCCATAGGGATGGACACGAGGCATGGTGAACCACCTCGGTTCAGTTTCTTTGTAAGAAAAGACCACAACAAACATGGAACGATAAACGAAAAAAAAATTAATTTGAAATTATAATAAATCATGAGAAGGATTAAACAAGATGAAAAATAGTGTGACATGAAATAATTGATGAAATAAAGAAAAAATGGTATATGACCTACATTGGTATTCCCCATTCATATGGCCTGCTATTCGGTTTATAAAATATTCCAATGTCATAAAAATTCCATTTAGGTTTAGAACACCCCAAAGGGGTTTCCAAAATTCATGTTGAAATCCATGAATATGTTTTGACACAAGAGAATGCCACCACAGACACAATATAAACCGAATATCCATTCAATACAAGAAAAAAACTAATTATGTCTACACCATTTATTCAAGACTTTAATTTTGTGTGGTTCATCGTACTAAAGTACATTCTCCTTAGATTTCCTTAATGAGGTTAATTTTTTTTATGGTATAAGTACAAAAGGTTTCATGTTTGTTACATTTAAATGATATACCAAATTAACAAATTCATTATTACCATTAATTTCACATAAAAACATAATTTAACTTATTAATACATAAAACCTACATTAAAAGGGCCCAACCACTAATAATTTTCATTTATCAATTATAATACAAGTATAAAGAAAACACAATGGAAAAAATACCAGCATCATAAAATCATATCTCTTCTTTTTTACATTGATGGTAGAGAACCTCTGTTGAACGGGGCTTCAATAAAAGGACAATTTTTTGTTATAAAAAACATATATCACTTTAATTCATATCAATTTCATTAATAAGGAATATTTTTAAATAAAAACCTAACTGTAAAAATTAAAAATTAATAATGGGGATGTATGTAATTAATTAATGCATTACAAATATTAAAGGGGAATGGAATGGGACCCTACCTAAAAATCAAATCCAATATAACATTCACTACTTGACATGTTTATCATCAACTACCAGGAACTAATACACACTCATTCACATACCGTCATATATATATAAATATCCCTAAACCCTATACACCTATTTCCCGCACCGTGAGGGAATAATTAATTTGAAGATATATATATTATATATATGCATACATTATTATATGTGTGTGAACACCTTCAATGTTGTCCAAAACCCCCACACCAAAATTACAATACCCATAAATACATTGAGGCATGATTGAAAAAACCTTAACTAAATTATTATGAACCCATATACACAGAAATATCCTCAAATAAAGGGTGAGAAACCAATTCGTGTGTTTAGAAACATACACCTAATGATGATAGCATATGAAATAAAACCCATCTACTTATCCTTCATAAGTGGACTCTAGAATACAAATAAGGGTTTTCCGAAAGATGCTTCTCATAACCTATCATATAAAGAAACAAAAAAATATTCAGATTACCCTAACTATAAGGTTTCACCAAACTCAAATTGAGTGATGGGAAAGGATAAGTTAGACAATGCGAGGGAGGGTAAGGGATGAAGGAAACATACCTTGATGAATCGAATACAAAACAAGAAGTTATCATGTGAGATAAGCGATTAACGAGGGGGTCATGGAGAGGGGGATGCGTGCCTATGGGGTTCAGCCGAAGGGTGTCGCGTCACCTAGATATAATGATTACTAAAAGGAGATTGCACATAAGGAGGTCACAAAGAGCGCGGTTTGGCTATTGAAGGTGTTTTGTTATAGAGGGTCACAACCAGGAGGTGTTGTGTCATGTGATGCCCTGGGAAAGAGGGCTCGAGTGTGTCATGTCAGATAAGAGGGTAAATAGAGAGAATGGTTTTTCAAAACACCTAAACTAATAATAATAATCATCAATAACAACAACATAATCATAATAAAAATATTATTATTATTATTACTACTAACATAAAAAATTTTCATTATTATATATTTTTATTTTTCAATTATAAAATATTTCAATATAACTATAATTTAATTAATTTAATTTCAATAGAAAAAACAAATCACAGTGTAAATTCTTCGAAGGAAAATGTTTTGATTCTTGGTTTTAAAAACTTCTTTCCTAGTTAATGAAATATATTAAATATAAATTTATTTTTTTTCTGATTCAAACCACGTTAAATTAGAATACAATTGACAATAGAACATCACATCCCCGATAAGCCTTCAGAGGTAATAATGATGTAACCTGACATACAAGGTTTGTGAGTTTTCATTAAAATGGACACATTGGGATTCCATAATTCCCAATGCATCTATATGAATTTTGTTAATCTAATTGGCCTTAAGAATACAAAACACTAGAAAACACCCATCCTATAACCAATTTTTTTTAACACTATCACCCGGTCTTTTTTTCCAAGAGACAGAATATCATTATCATGTCGTTAAGAATCTAGCCAACCGTACGTCCCACTATAGGATTTAATAATAATTGGGAAATTCATAATCAAAAATCCTCTATAGTCAAACATACCTTACTATGATGTGTATAAAGGGTATAATAAAACTTCATTCAGGATTCCCAAAATTGTTTAATGGAGTTGATCACCATCCACATAACTACCATGATGAACCATATTTTTAAGAGTAAACCTTGAAGACACAACCCACAATCATATCCCCTGAAGAGATACATTAAATGGCCCTACAATGACCACTCCATTGAAAATAGAGATAACTGGTCAAGCCACTATTGGAAACCAATCATGAAGATTCTCATCATTGATGTTCTGTGATTCAAAAACCAATCTATGATGACATCTTCAAAGTATATCTCTTTCCCCATGAACACGTCCACCGGAGTCCATAAATGACATTAGATGACATTCCTTTATTTTAGAATCACACACCATGATAATAAGTCTGACATAACCTCATATATTAATGTAAAGAGTGTAGGGATCTAGCCTAATGTAGTCTATACTCAATATTTATGAGATAGATGTTGGCGCAAAGACATGATGTCTACATCAGAGCACTATCATAGAAAATTGTGGCATCAAGATAGAGGAAAAGATAACTGAAATGACTTTTGTATTAGAGTTCATCCTAGTAATTACTATAGGATAATCCATGTACCTGTCAATAATAACTAAGATTCATTTAGAATTACACATTTAGCACAAATCACTTAAATAACCAATCAGACATGAAATATAGATTTTAAACATTATCATTATCTATTACCACAACATTCATATTGTACCTTTTCATTCCAAATATAGGGGAAAATTCTCATCACTAAGAAGGATACACTAATATGATTTAAATGTCTTCAGTCAAACATAAACTAATAAACTTCTAAGAAAAAACAGTGCTTCACCTACTGTTGTACAGTCATTAATCGATCATCGAGCCTTTGCCACTCGAATAATTTCATGATCATTCTTGTAGAACCACAATATTCCAACTGTGACCTATAAAATAACTCAAATGTTCCACACATCACCATCCCATCGAAATCATTCTTCTGAGAAGGAAGTATAATGATTTGATGTTCACAATCCCCATGGTATTTATGTAATACCAACCATTTCCAAATGGACAAATTTGGTTGTGATCCATCTATCTTGAATGAAATGTATTTAAATAAATAGAATTGAATATCCCCACCATAGGAGTGTCACAATCATCAAATAAAGAGATATTCAACCTACTCAAAGGTTTTCTAGGTCAGATCCACCATTAACCCAAAGACATAAACAATTGTAATGAAAATCCAAACCAAACCAGTCCAGTTTATGAGAAACAGAACAACACGAATACAATTCATAGGTTATAAAACCGATGGATTCATCAATTATATGGTTCATAAAAAATATTTTACCTAGATGATTTCATAACAATTAATTTATCAATGAAGAAAACAAAGAGTCAAGTGACCTACGAAGTAGCCGAAAATGCATGCGGCTTTTCTTACTAGATGATACGACAAATCACTCAGTGGTCACACATATATAAATGTACATGAAATACATTACCATACATCAAATAAAATGATTAATATTATGTACGGGAGTCCTAATAAGGTTAACAACACATGCATGACAACAAAGGGAAGAAAAATCACAACATTAGCAACACATTTATGTTTTATGAGTGCTAAATTTATAGGGATTTCCCCTCACAAAGAAGAACCATAAACCCTTACACCGATTAATATTAAAATAAATCACATGGATCAAAATAGGAGCATCTATTCCATTGATAAACTAAAGGGAGCCTCTGAAATAACTTTTTATTCCTTTCCAAGGAAACCCATTGAAGAATTATCTATCATTACATGAGGTTCTTAGTCAAATTCCACCACTACAGGTTTTATTTATAATCCCTTTACAGTTTAAACCATTTCATTCTAAATCATGCACACATTTAAATGTACAATCATATGGGTGGCCATATACTACTCCATAAATCACCCATACACATTGCAGGTGTCATTTAGATCCCATTTAATTTCAACTAATCCATTCAGCCCATGCAATCAGTTACATCAAAAAATAATTATTATCATGAATAGAAGCTAAAACAAGGAAGACATGTTATAGGAACTAAAAATTTTCATATTAACAAATAATAAGGATATATAATCAAGAATACTAATGAAAATATAATCCTAACTGGACATTCAAGGCACTCAATCATATTATTATGAAACCTATGAATACAGCTATATGGAATGGCATATGAGTGACATATGAATCCATATCTTCATATTATAATGCATGTAATGCTTTAAATATTTCCAAAATGTCCATTGGTAAAATACAATATGCTCCATTAATCCATAATAAGGTAAAATTATACCAATCAATTGAAGTTATATCATATCAACATTAGTATAAAAAAGCATGAACATGAATTCCCAACCCAGGAAACATGTTCATTTCCCCATATATGTGGTGATCATTATAGATAACTGCACTTTTCAAAAATTAATATTACATATCTTTTGTGGGATTTTTAAAATATATAAAACAAGTTGTAATATTTGTATATTAGAGTAGTTCCCTATAAAAATGGAACACATAAACAATGATACATAATGGAGTTACATTATCTCTCAGTGTGTTCTTATTGACTAGAACCCTTATTAAACACATCAACTGTAATATATATATTCACAACCTAGGGAATTAAACAAAAAATAGGTTGATCTAAAATTCTCAGAAATGGTAAAAATGGGAGATATTTAAGCATAAATATGGCCATAAGGGTATAAAAATATGATCATGAAAATAGAATATCATAGAATGCATGTCAAAGATCATATACATGGATTATTTCATACAGATGGAAAGATCAGAAGACATGGATAAAAAAGATATTATAGGAATAATCCAGGAATGAATAATATAGGTGTAAGACATGGAATTATGGAAAATACATAAGAATATAATTATCTCCATAGTGTCCAAGGCATCACTTCTATCACCATAACAATATCATGGGTTCACTCCCTATACCATCAAGGTAGTCATGGTTTGCCTGCATGGACATTATAGTACCATTAATTTAAAAATAATACCATCTATATAGTCAAGGATCACTCCCATAGCCAACATAGTAGTCAAGGATCACATCGAATACCAACATAGCTTATCTCATTAGATATAAAAAATTACACAATGAATTGGATTTATATTTAAGTCCCACTCATCACATAATTTAATAATTCATATATGTGACAAAATATCATATATAAAAATATAATAACCAATGAAATGAAATCGATATCTTAAATATTTAAACATGACTTACCGAAGGAAAGAGACATGTTTGATTATCATTTCATCATATGCAAGACCCTTTAAATAAAGAATGTTTCAAGATCATATAAATGATGAAAGAGAAATTTTTTTCATACCATTATACCATTAAAACATAATCAATTATTAAGAATAGTATGAATATATTAAAAAATAAATAAACCATATATACATGAGTATCAACAATGTATGTTATCTTAGTTGGGAACTAATTTTAAATGATATTTTAAAATTATTTTTGAGGAAAATATCATTTCATATTTATCAAATGTTTTTATATTATTAATCGTCTGGATTTTATTCATTGAGGTTGGGTTTGAAAATATATAAAGGATTCATTGAAAAAATAGAAAACAGTTAAAATTTATTTTCTTTGAAAATAATTTTATTTAATCATTTGTAATATCTTTTAAAACATTTTCAAAACTCATGGTTTTGAATACTGTTGATTTTTTGTAGAAGAGAGAGAATTCCATATTTTATATTAAATATTTATCTTCAATTACATAGAATGGAGAAATCATACTATAACATGATTATACCATTAACAAACATAGTATAAGATAGCTCATGAGTGATCGTGAGATATGGTTCATAATATTTCGACATAGCTATCAGAAACATAAAAAATCTTTAAAAGAGATGAGATTGTCTCAATAAACTCTAATAACATTGTATCTTGGCATCATACAGTTTATTAAAGATAAGGAAATTAAATTAATATTAATATATCATTAATATAAGGAGAATTACAATATAAATTTTAAAAGGGGTGTATATACAACTTGAAAACGTTTTTAGGAATAAAAAAAATGATTCACTAAGAAGGAAAATTTATACAATACTATTTTATCCATTTGGTATATTTTGAATGAAAAACACCATGATTGAAGGATCATATAATGGTTATGTGAATACCATAAATTTATTTATAAGATAAATATAATTCAATAATGGGAAGTATATACACTATACCAATGTAATCAATGGTGAACAATACATTAACCTCAATGAAAATTAATGTGAAAATAAGTTCCCCTTACCTTGTGTAATGACACACTTCGTACTCATACAAGATTCATGTATAATTAATATATGTTTATTATTAATTTTTTACAAAATAATATTCAATATAAAAAACTATATACTATTTTTATATGACCATATATTACACTCATGCTATTTATCCTTTGTTAACATTTCACTTTGGGTAAAACTTAATTCTGTCATTTCATGTGTCTTAATTAGTTACATCTTTGGTCCTTATATATATATCGTAGTTTCAGAATGTAAAATTTCTGATAAATATCAAGTATAATAATTATATCTGTATTATAATAATCTATATAATATATGAGAATGAAATGGAATACACCGTTCATGGAGATGGTATGTTGTATATATGCATTAACGTTGTATATGTCATTATTATCGTGTTGAAAGAATGAATGAAAATGATATATATATATATATAAATATCATTATAATATAATCATTAATATATCATAAATATTATATAAAATAATTAAACCCATCATTAATTCATTACATGTGGCATGTTAACAATTCACATCGCCTTGAAGGGGTGGTAGTCAACACATCCTCAAAAGCAATAATAATAACAACAAAAAATATAGAGTAAAGTGATGTGTGTTGTAAAAGAAATAAATGATCATAAATAAATAATTAAAATAAATATAACATATGTAAACTTATTTTCTCTCATAACGGCCATCTAGATGAGTGGTAAATGAGAAATGACCAATCACGATTTCGTGAGGTAGTTGTTCTCATTACAAAAAAATAGAATCTTCAACATCCATTAATTGGTGGTGTGTATAAGTATAGTTTTAAAAAATTGATTAAAAAAATCCTATAATGTATATTATATGTTTTTGGTAAAAAAATTTATTAAATATATTGGATGAGGTTGATAAATAAGAATAAATGGAAGGATCTAGAGAGTAGACGATACCTATTAATCACGTAAATCAGTTTGGTTTATCCCAAATTGCTTCCAAGAGAAAAATTAATACGAATAGAAAGACACTTGTTAAAAGGGTTAATTGTTGGGAGGCTACATGGGAACATCACATATTAACATAAACCGTTTTATAGGTCTGAGGAATGGGTAGATGTGGTGACCTTATATAAGGAAGGAAAATGATGTGCTTGGAATTTTTAGAAAAAAGTTAGTTGTGAACAAGTTATTACCAAAAAAAACTGATAGAAAACCAAAAAACCTCAATAATTGAAGGATTATGGAAGAAAAATATTCATCCAATTGGTTTTGGAGATGTTTCTAGTTCATTTGGGCCCTTATTTTTATGGTATAATCATTAGTTAAGCATAATTTGGCTTTAACTGTTTTGATTAATTTTAATCACGTTATCTAAAAATTATAGTAAATAATTAACATGATATTATTATAATATAAATTATAGACTGAATAAAATAGCTTATATTTAAAATATTACATTCACTTCATGGAATTAGAATATTTAATAATAGTCATAATCCTACAGAGTGTTTTCAATAATGACATTTAAAACTAGGAAAAAATTAAAATGTTTGTTAAGAATATATATTTAGTCTCAGTGTAAAATTGATTATAAATAATTAAATTGTATTAGTATAATTAATATTTTTAAAATTTTACCTTACAAAATATTTATAATATCATTTATCATTAATAATTAATTAGGAAAATATGATGCTTTAAAAAAATCATTATTTTACACTATTTATCATAAAATATTGTTTCTACGAAAAATCCAAAATATTCCCAAAGAATAATTAGAACATTAATAATTCAAAAATGAATTTAATATTATCAATTTATAGTTCAAAATTTTTCCTAAAATTGCTATCTTTATTATAAGTTGTTTTTTTGACAAAATTGTGTTTTTAACCATAAAAAGACTTTACGAAAAATCATATCTTTCATTATCAATAGGTTATATTTATATAAAACAATTTTAGAAAATATTAATATTCAATTAAATAATTTTCATGAATAGTATATATTTTTATCAATTAAATTATAACAAAAATGTGATGATTTATAGAAACACAGTGTTGTATGTATTGTACACAATGTCAGAGGTTCTAGTAATGTACGCCTTGTTAGTGTTGAGTGTGAAAAGAATATTTGACATTGTGTATTACATGATAATAATGGAAAATATGTTTTTGGAAAAATATGTCTTCAAAAACATGTGCTGTTAAATTAATCTTCTTTAAAATTAAATTATCACTAAAAATTCATCACATAGGTAAATAGAAATGATGATACTTTTGCTTAATTATATCCACATATTTTCGTATATCATTCAATAACTGGTGTTTGTTCATCAAGACATTAACCATGCAAGTGGTATGGTTTTTTATAATATTTTGTAAATTTTTCATAATTTCAATAGGTTATTCCTCAAAATAATGATCCTTTTCCAGTAGTATGACATTTGAGTTTAGTACATTTGAATTATCATCTTTTTACATTCTCAAGAGTGATACATGGAAAACATCTTGGACATGAGATATATTTGGAGAAACTTTATAGTGATAGGATACCATCCCTAAAAATAAAGAAATTTTATGGGTATGATATACCTCGGTCGTAGTTTCCAATTCTTCTCGAATATCATAACATTTTTCTCATGTGAGATTCCTATAAAAAGATTTTCACCAACATTAAATTATAGATTTTACTGATAGTCAACAACATAATTTCTCTGCCATCATTTAACTACCTTGTTATGATTCTGAATATTTTTAAATTTATAGGACAATTCTTCTATTCTCTTATATCATTATAGATTTCTTTCTCCAACCACATCCCAACACATTAAGGCACTACATATCTTCCCATAAAAGGATTCTCACAGTTCCATTTGAATGGTTGAGTGAATTATATTATTGTATGAAATCTCAACTATAGGATGGTGTTGATCCATAACATCATTAAAATCTAGAGAACATGATCTCAACTAATCCTATAGGGTTTGAATTGTTATTTTAAATATTCCATCTATTTGAGGATTTTATACAGTGATGAAAATTAATTTTATATCACATTCATTCTAAATACATCATCATAATGTTGAGGTAAACCTCAAAGACTAATATGATACAATATAATGTTTCACTCCCTATAACCTTACCAGATCCTTATGGTATATTTTGAAAAGATAATAAAAATAGAAATATTATCTAATGGCGATGAAGTTTGATGACTTTTTAAGGAGATCAACTACAACCCATATATCATTAATTACCTTATGTGTTTTTGAGTTGTCCAATGACAAAATCCATAATTAATTTTTCCAATTTCCTTTCTATTATGGGTAATGGATGCAACATCCCTTAAGAATTTTCACTTTCAACATCAACTTGCTAGAATACAAAATTCTAAGAAACAATATTTGTGATATACACCTTCATTCCTTCCCAAAAAAAGTATTCTTTTAATTCTATATTCATCTTCATACATTCAGGGTGAACATAGAATGATGAATTATGAGTATCTTCATACAACTCCTTCTAATATGGCATAGAAATAACACATTCATGGTTCTTAATTCATAGCATTCCATCCTCATCAAGGTAAAACTGAAGAACATTTCAATCCTTATTTTGTTGTTCATTATATTAATTTTGTGGCCCCATAATATTCACTTTGATATAAGGTTTAACATTAATGTGAAAATGACAATATTTTTTCCATTTCATTAGGATTTATAGATCCATTATTTCACATCTAGAAATATTTGATCATTTTTTATCCTTATCATAGATATGCTTTCATGATCTTTTTAACTCAAAACATGAACTACAATGTTCTCTTTCCAAAGGTGGTAATGTATTGAGAAATCATAACCCTTCTTCAAATCTAACTATTTTCTCTAGTGCATGATCAAATCCTTTTGTATGAATATATATTTCTGAATATTATGATTAGTATATGTATCACTTTTTTCCCCAGTGATATATTAGCTCCAACATATTTACTGAAAAAATTGTCGCTCTAACACCAAATCATGAGTTGGTTAATTAGGATAATGAATCTTCAACATTCATAATTTATAAGATGTAACCATGTTATTTTTCAAAATAACACATCCCAATACCTTCATGGATACATCACAATAAATTACAAACCATTATCCACTATAGGGTAATGTAATAACATGTTCAATGACCAACCCTCTCCCATATTCCTAGAAATTTTTCCCACATTAATTTTGCTCTGGAAACATAACACTATTAGGAGTTAACATGGCCATTGGATAATATATTAATGAAAAAAATTCAACAATATATTAATTATATTCTGCTAAATGAAGAATCTTATGGATATTAGTCACTACAGATGTTATATTATAGATTTCAAATGCCTCTATCATTAATGGATCTAATGTTACACCATCTATTTATATAATATGACATAAAAATGAAACCATTTTCATCCTTAATTCACTCATTGTAAAATTTTCATATTACATCTCCTTCCTTAGAGTCTTATATAAAATTCTCAAGTGATTTTCAACATATTGATAGCCCTAATAATATATTATAATATCATATATAAAGACTGCTACAAACTAGTTTTGGTAATATCTAATGAATGTCTTCATTAAATCCATTGACATAGTAAGGGGATTAGTAAGACCCAATGTTATCACAATATTATATTTGTGACTATAATTTATATGGAATACTGTATTGGTTATATCCTCTTTATTCACCCTCAAATGATTATATATAGAATAAAGGTGAATTATTGAAATCTATTGAGCTCTGCATATTGGATCAAACAATTCATCAATATTGAGAATATGATAAAAGTTCTTGATTGTGATATTATTCAACGCTCAATAAACAATATGGTGGCATAATGATCCTTCATTCATTATCACTAAAAGAACTTATACACTCCAAGATGAAACCCATGGATGAATGAATCCACTGTTAATTTTTTCTGAGAGATTCGTTTATAGTTATTACAACTTAATTTGGTCTGTCTATAAGAAGTAATTGAAATTGGCGTGGAACCAGGTATAAATTCAATAGATAACAAAACTTCCCATTTTGGTGGATGACTAAGATACTCTTCGGGAATGGAATCCACAATATCGAGAACCACAATAATATCATCCATATCGATCCTTTCACCCACCATTTGATATAAAAACCCTCTATTGTATTGGAATTGAGACCCATATATTGGATGTAATCTCTATAAAAATTTATGAATTATAATCTATTTGAAGGATGATCATATGAATGTATGAAATATCAAATGTATCATCCCTTCATAGAAAATTTATGTGTGATTTATATAGATAAATCAAGTCCATGCATAAGATAGAACCAAATTCAACCAAAGGAGGAATAACAAGATTTATAGGATGCACATTTCCATAATCATTATCCAGACATGAATCATAGACATGAGATTAAATCGTCATAACATTATGGGTTCACACTCCGACTTCGTCCTCAATTCTCGTGGATGAATCATAACTCCCATGGAATACTAATTATATATGAATGAGTGGGATTATCCATAATGAAACAAGACATTATTAGAAATATAGTGGATGAAAGTGTAACAATCATAATTTCAATATTAAACTTCTAATCAGATATAGTTATTACATGAGATATCCCCTTACCCATAAGTGTAAAAGGATGATAATGTCGATCAGCATCACTAAACATTTGGTTTGGTTCATAGTATCCATTATGACTATTATCCTTGAACTTGTAGCACTAAATCAAGTGGGGTGCATTTGGTGCGGCTCATTCTCCATTATAATTATTATCCAACTTCTTCACATCACCTTGGTAGTAATTTTTATGATGGAATTACTTTCAATAATTTAAACATTTATTAGACCACATAAGGAAATTTACACCTAAAATATTTCCACACAATGATTATAAAGGAATGTTCATCTTATTTTCTCCCTGGTTTTTTTAGTTTCCTTTAAATATCATCATTCTATTCTTGTCAAATCCTAAAGATTTATACATGATTCCTACATCAATTACAACCATGATTTCTTTGAAGACAATATCTTCATATATTCTAATGATTCTTATGGTCAACAACATTTTTTTACATTTATTTAGTAAACAATCTATATATCAATATTATCTTCTGATGGGATGATAATAACTAAATTATACATCACTAGTCTCGTGATATAGGCCTTTTAGGTGAAAACATACTCATCATCCATTTTCCTCATCTCAATGATCTCTTTTTACATATTTTGGAAGATAAATGTATGGAAAGTTCTTATTAAAAAATATTTTCATGAACTCATCCAAAAAAATGGATTCATTCTCATCATGATGCATTTTATTCAAGATTAGAGCACACCATAGATCCGATTCACTTTCTAACTATGAAATATCCAAAAGAAATGGCTCATGCTCTGAACATAGAATAAAGGAGAATATAATATCAGTGGTACTAATCCATTGTTCAACAAAAAGTGTATTAGGAGAAACTCTGAAAAATGATGGATAATTCCTCTTGAATGACTCAATAGAATCTTATTCCCTCTTGTTCTAATGTTGATGTCCCCCATGATTCAGAGCTTGAAAATCTTGTGTGTGCATAGTAATGAGGGTATTTATTACAATACCCATATCATATTGTTGTTAAGGAGTAAAATCATTGGATTCCTCATTTTAATCTTATTTAACATGGTTCATTTAGGTTCCAACCATTAACTAAAAACAAAAGCATAGTGTATGAATAGTTATCATAATGAGGAACTACATAAGCATGAAAAATAACATCTATGATGTCTAACATATGAAATCGTTCTTAGTTTATGATGTCATAGGTTTGAATTAGGTTAATCATAGATAAAATATATTTGAATACTTCATATTTTATTTTTTAAATGTTTTTTAATTCCCTAAGAAAATCTATTTGGAGTGCCAAACCAGTTGTGTAGAAATGCCCATTGCCATGTACCAGATTACCCAGAGTCATGCCCAGAACATCTTTTCAGAGTTGTTACACATTTTGACATCTATTCCAATTCCACATCAACATGTATTATCTAGACATGGATGTATTTCTTTGAAAAAACTAACTACATCCCTCTCCAAAAATCCAGAAATTTTTTAAATAATTTGACTAAACCCCATACATATCCTTAGACATGAACTCATGGTTTCATCCAAGGTTTTATCATCCAATTTTCCAATGGAAAACTAAACATTTATTTTTATACCAACTATTGGGACCCATGATTTTCATACATTAACATTACACAACTGTTGTAGAGTACATAAACATTATACAAATTGATGAATGGAAATCATACTAGTCTTGTGCCTTTGGAATCAGGTTATACAAAAACATTGATACATAAGTGAGATACTTAATCTAACACAAGAGTCATCATTACTAGCACAATTCTTAGAAACCTAAAATACAATACATTTCTCCGCAACATGGGGAGGGAAAAATGAAAATGGTTGAAATCAAATAACCTGTAATGGTTAATAAGGGGGAAATGTAAACATATATATAAGAATTAGGGTATGATAATGTGATCAGGAAAATAGAATATCATACCCTTCATATCAATTATCAAAAACATGAATCATGGAATAAAGCTTGGATGTTCATAAGGCATTAATAAAAATGATGTAAAGGAAATATTCCATGATATAATACCATAATAGTAAGACCATGAATTCAGGACAACAAATAGGAATATAATTATTTCCATGTAAGACAAGGAACCACTCCCATGAAATTGTTATTTATATGGGTTCTCAGCCAATACTTTCATAATAATCATCGTTCCCACACATGGAAGTCATAAAATCATGAGTTCACTCCTTATAATATCTTAGTAGTCATGGATCTCACCTATCTCCAATATATTTTGCAAGTTTTACTCCCAATGACATCTTATTTTATCAAATGAAATATAAAACATTACTTAATTAATTAGATGGAGATATCGGCCCACCCTTCACATAATTAAATCATACATACTTGTGAACAATGATCATAAATAAACATAACATAGCCCATTAAATTAAATGGGTTTCATAAACATGTAAACATAACACAATCTATAGAATGAAATATTTTTATAATCATTTCATCAAAAACGTAATCTATGAAAAGAAGTGGGTTTTAAATTAATATACCTCATGAAAAAGAAATGGGATTCATAACATCATACCAAAAATACATAATCTATTAGGGGAATGAGTATGAATGGATATAGAGAATAAAATCCCCATAAATCCAAGGGAAACACTGATGGATGGTATATTAGTTGGGAAATAATTTTTAAATATAATTTTTTAAAAATCATGTGTAAACTTCCATTTCTTACGTTTATGACATATTCGTTTTCCTCAAAAAAAGTAAACAGAACATCCTTAACATTAAAAAAGCCTTATACCACAATTAAAAGGTTTTAAGTCAAACCATCAGTAGGAACAAATCCTTAATTTTCTTTGGTAAATTCTTCCCCCTCTCTCAGAATGGTCACATTATAGAAAATCATGGCATCAAGGACGGTTATTTTAGTTTCACTTATCTGGGAGTACCCATTTTGGGGGGTAGTCCAAAATCTATTTATTTCAATGATGTTGTTGATCAAGTGATTAACCAACTTTCATTCTACGGAGGGAAATCCCTATCCATGATGGGTATGATTTTCCTTGTAAAATCGACCATTATCTCCAAATTGGTTTATTCACTCATGATCTACAAATGGACTCATGGTCTTCTCAAGAGAATCCATACATATATTAAAAATTTTGTATGGACTAGTAGCATCATTAAGAGGAAACAAGTTACCATTCCATGGTTGACTTGCTTCATCCCTCTTGATAAGGGTGGACTTGATATTAAAAATATAAAATTGTCCAATGAGGCCCTCTATGATAGGCTCACTTAAAGACCGATAAATAATACCACCAACTCCCTTGATTTCCATAGAAATAAATTTCATACGAGGTTAAAGAATGGGAATATAAACTATGACCAATCATCAGTTTGGCCATCCATAAGTAACATGTTTCTCCGCATCATGAATAACATTAGATGTTTGGTTAGCCTAAACTCCACCATTTGTTTTTGGCTGGATAACTGGACTGGCTCCCCTTTTATCTCCATGCCTCCACCTTATACTTCCTGTGAGAGCATTAACTGAACTATAAAGGAAGTGATGTAATCTAGAACCATGGATCTCCCTGACTTTATCATGCGTGTGGTTTATGGTTGTCGTTTCTCTAATGATAATGAATATCTGGATTTGGAACCACCTCACAATGTTATTATTAACACAATTATTATTTTTTAAACTTTTCCTCAAACTCAAAATATGAATTTTCTTGGTTGATGTTTGTTTAAAAATGTGTATTAAACCTTGTAGGATTACTCTTATTTGGACCTTGGTTCACAATTTTATCCCTACAGAGACTTTTCTCCAATCATTTGGCATTCATCTCTGTTCTAAATGTCATCTATGTCATCAACACCGAGAGGATATCAACAATCTATTTTTTTCTTGTGCTAGGGATTTTCTATGTATATTTTTATTGCTGACATTTTTTATTCTAGATAGAATTATTCTGACAATACTCTCTTCCAGCTAAAGGATTTTGTGGAGTTTCTCTTCTCACCAGATGTCAAAAACCAATTCCTATATGTTGTGGAGGATCTTATACACATTATCTGGTATGATAGAAATCCCATTATTCATAATAATCAATCACCCAATCTCATTGAACGTCGTATGAGAATCATGATTTCCATTAATGATACTGCCTCGATCCAGAAAGCTAATAGTGACAACTCGATCGGTGACTTCATGATCCCACGACATCTGACGATTGAAGGTACTTTTTATCATCCAAAACGTTTTCTTGTGGTCTTTTATAAAACCCCTCTACCAAGATGGATCAAGATCAATGTGGATGGAGCTTCCAAATGGAATTCAGGCCCTGTGGGTTGTGGAGAAATATTCAGAGACTTCAAAGGACACTCCCATGGTTGTTTCTATGGCAGCTGCTGGGTCACCTCCTCCCTTGAAGCTGAGATGTTGTCTCTTATTCATGCCATCCACTTTGTTATGTATAACGGCTGGAACAACATCCGGATCAAAAGTGACTCCACCTCCATTGTTCATGAAATTTGTAATGGGGAAGATCACGTATCTTGACCTCTTACTACGATTTGAATGATCGTCTTGAACTCACTTCAGGAAATAAGATATATCACCACCCATTCCTACCGTGAAGAAAATATGGTGGAAGATGGTCTTTCCAACAAGGGGATCAGTCTGGAAATTACGTGGTATGATGATTTGCTGGTTGATCTCCTCCATATCCTTGCTAAAGATTGAAAAAAAATTCCCTCTTTCATACTTTTGTAATTTTATTTCTTGACTTCAAACAAATTTGACTTGTTCATTGACCAAGATATTGCCTAAAAAACAATCATGAAAAGATTTGAGATGGTCTCGATAAACAAAATTGACATAGTAACATGAGATGTTACACTCTATGTAAGGAAATTAAATTAAATGATTCATAATATTTATTGAGAATATTGGTATTCATGATATATCAATTGAAAATGAATTATACACTCCATGAAAATGAGTTTCGGTTCAAAACCATACATGAACCCCAAAGATAGGAATTTTAGTCAAATGATTTACTGATTTAGTTTCTTCTCAAATTTAAACTCTTTATTTATCGTAGAATGGATATATGAATAACCATAAATTTAATTATAATAAAAATAGAATTAAATCATGTTATGTATATACATCACACAAAAGTAATGAGTGGTGAAACTAACATGAATCTCATAGAAATAAAAAGTGAGATGACTTTCCCCCTGCATTGTGTCTGGACTCTCTATGTACTCAAACTAGAGTCCTGTATAATAAATATATTTTTATTATAAATATTTTAAATAATAATATTATATAATATATTACCAAATATAGTTTTATAATTACATTATATTCCCCACATGTTAGCGATCTTTTGTTAATGTTTCACTCCATGTAGAATTCATATTGTTCATCGCATGTGTATTAATTTGATACGTCTTTGGTAATTATACAAAAATCATGATTCTAGAATTTAAAACATTATAAAATTATCACGTATATTGATTAAATTATAATTATGATTATAATCTAGAGGATATAGGTGTACTAAATGTAATACACTGTTAATGGGGACGGTAATATGTATGTACACATGAACATTGTTTACGTCATTATTGTCATACTAAAAGAATGTATGTAAATGAAACACACACATATATATATATATATGTGTGTGTGTGTGTGTGAGTGAGTGTGTGTGAGAAAGAATATATATATATATATATATATATATTTGTTTATTTATTCCAGTATAATATCAAAATTATAAATATCATATAATTACATTAAACAAATCCTTAATACATTCCATGTTGTCTGTGAATGAATCACATTTCATTGAGGTGGTGGTAGTCCAAATTTCCCCAAATGAGATTATCACATTAAAACCAAATGGTATGTAATGATATTTATTTTGTAAAAGGAATACTATAGCATAAATTTATATTCAATATAATATATGACATATATAAATAGATTTAACATAATAATGGCTTCCATAAATGGTGTTAAAGAAGAAATGATCAATCAATGTTTTGAGAGGCGTTTGTTCACCGTACATAGATACACTACATTCTCATTCAATTATAACGAGTTTTATGAAGGTGTATGTAACACCCCAGGTAAATAAAGAATATGAAATTTTCATTTTTATCCATATTTGTGAATAAAATATTAATATGACTTTAAAGGGGACACTATGCTCGATGGCGTACCCAACATGCAACAACGAGTTTTTTGGGAATCTTACGTTGCACTCTAATAATAAAATAATATTATTTTAAATGGTAGTTAACATGTAGCCATTGTATTGGCGGTAATGGATAGAAATAACTAAAATATGATTATATATGTTTTTAAATGTTTTTACATTTATCCAATAAATTATAAAGGCATAAAATACGGAAAGAATTCAATTTTAGGCGTATATGCCCTAGTTTTCACTAAAGGTTCACTTATCACATTTTGATGGATAACCATTATTAAATATAGTTTTGTTCACTCTTATACATCCTTTTGGACCAAAAAAACTCTTCTTAAGAATTGGGACATCAAAATTTACTTTTTGTAAATTTTTGGTGTCTTTCTGATAAAGTTTATTTTTTAATGAATAGTGTAAAATGTAGTATTTTAATTAAAAAACTATTTTTAATGTAATTTATTTTTATGATTAGATTATCTTTTGAGCTGGTTTTAAACTGAAATTAGAATATATTTTTATCATTAAATCCAATCGTGGTTGTTGGAATTAATTTCACTTTGAAATCAGACTTAAACTAGTGTCAATCTTTTGATACATATTATTTCATAAAAACACGCTATTTGCTCTGACAGCGGGAATTAATTATTAAATTAATTAATGTGACATATATTTTTGTAATTTTGTAAAATAGACTTCATTTTTGAATTCTTAATATCAAATATAGCTTAGGGTGACGTTTTGGGACTTTTCTGAAAAACATCAATTTTTGATGAATAGTGAAACCACTAAGTGGTACTTATAAAAACGGATTTTTCCGTTTAAATGATATTTTTCCATCTCTGTGTTTTGAATTTCAAAAATTTGACATAAATTGTTGTCATTAAGAATTAAAATTTGGTTCAATGGGATAAAAATAATTTTTTTTGTGAATAGTATTAAGTTTTTAATCGTGATTAGAGGTAATTAGTGTAGTTTAAGGTAAAAATAATGTTTTAATAATATGAAATGAATTTGACACATGTCCTAAACTCATTGGAGGTGTAATGGCCGACCAAGACAACCAATGGGTCAACTTGGGGACCCCAAGAAGCCACTTTGGTTTGAAAATGTCATTTATATCTTTTTATTTAAAGTTAAAGTAAAAATGAGACAAACATGAAATGTTTTACTAAAACAATTTTTACATAGGGTTATTCAAATCATATATTTGACTATAAATATTAATTGGAAGGCTAAAAAGATTTCCTACATCATAGTATTTTTTTTTAATTTTTAGACATTAAATAAATTAAATTATTTATGACATCATGATGATGCATTGATGACCTCATTATTTAACGATTTAAAAAAAATTGAAAGATAATGTAATATATAAGACCTACACATGTCCAGAACCTATTCGATGAGTGGATTTCGAACCCTTATCACCTTATCCTCGAAACACATCAATGTGGGACCTCTTAAATCCGAATACCATTTTAAAATAAAGTGACCTTTCATTACCTTCCAAGAGTCCCCCTCCTCTCCTCTTATAAAAGGCCCCCACCTCTACCTCCTTACCCACACTCCCAAAGCCTTTGGGTCGGCCAAACTCTGCCCATTTTGTCTCTCCATATCCCTCTCTTACTCCTTGAAGCCTCACTTTAGGCAGAAGTCTCCCCAAGGAAGCCTTTGAGCTTAATCCAAAGGGAGTTACCCGATTTTAAGCTAATGTCTTCACTTGAGTCCTTTTGTTTTATTTTGCTTCTCCAACCCCCAAAACTCTTTAATTAATTTCTTTTGTAACAACTCCAGTATCCTCAATATACTATAATGTTGTTATAATAATTATTCTAGCTACACATACACACACATACATCTAATGGTTAACGAACATACTGTTCCGCGGATGGCGAATTTATGCCTCCCGAAACGATGATTGTTCAACATTCTTTTAACACCTTAAAAGTTGGACATTAAGATGTCACTACATTCATATATGATATATAATATGTTTATGTTTTCCTTAAGCTTCTTTATTTTTCATTTTGGGTATACCTTTATGGTTTCCATTATGGGTAAACGCGATATCTTCATTTAAGGAAGTGCAGACTACCGCCCCCTCAAAGTGAGTTGATTCGTTAAATACCATATGTGTGACGTATAAAGGATGGAACTATGATATTATATATGATATTATACTGTAATTTTAATATACCTTTATATAATTATGATTCCATTCTATAAAATACAAAATAGAAATGAAAGCAGCGTTCATGCGTACGTACGGCTTACCATCTCCATGAACGGTGCATTTCATTTCTTACCTCTAAATGATTATGTAATATTATAAATGCATGCATATACTATATATATATGACATATATGATATCTAAATCATGAATAAAATTCTGGATATAATGGATACATGAACAACTTATAATTATAAAGGGTTTATTTTTTACTCAAGTACCAATGATCATTAAAATGACCGTTATTAACTTAAATAATTACATAGTGTTCATGACATGGTAATAAGTGATATAAAAGGAATAATGAACTTGAAAAGGGTTCTTAAGAAAGTAGAAATTAACTCATGTTTATTATTCAGGACATTAAAGAACGATCGAGTCATGTCGGACTCGAGGTATGGGACTTCGTCTCAATCTCTTTTAATTGAGGCGTATTTTGTTTTATACACAACCTTATTTTATACGGTGTATAAACCCCTTTGACTTTTATGATTATTCAAAAGGAATCTTTTTTTATACTAAGCGTTTACTAAAGGACAAAAGGGAATGTTTTTGTCATATGTATGCGGCGACAACGACTTCTTTGCCACCGTGACCGTTATTTGAGTTTCAGCTTCCTCTACAATCCATACCTTCTTTTTAAAAGAAAAATAAATACCATGTTTTAATTTTCTTTTATTTTCGTATTTAAAATGGTTTTCATAATGTTTTTATATCAATGTGTTGTATTGATATCTTGTGATTGAAAGGTGGAAATGTTATGTTTCCCTTATGCATGTTTTATGTGATAGGATTATGTTGAGGTTCTTGGGAATTATTATGAAGATGGGTGGTTCCGTGATAAACTAAGGGCGGGTGAGCCTGATATAGCTCTCCAATGCATTGGGTAACGCAAAGGAGTGAAACGTTAAGGTTTCTCAGAAGAGATTTAGGGAATATACTGTGATGGGTATTCCAAATGTCACCAAGAGGGTTACTCCCTACGTAAGAATGTTATGAATGCCTCAAGTTACCTTTATGTCTTATGATTTCTATGATTTATTCATGATTTGATGAGGTATGTTAAAGTGCCTATGTTTTATGGGTAAAGTATGATTTCATTCTTATGTATATATGAACTCATGTTTTCATTCCATATTTTTATAACGCTTACTGTGCTTTTTATGCACATCCCATGTTTTTGAAAAGTTTTTCACAGGTCAAGGAAAAGGTACATGATGTGATGATAGAGTCAAGGATGTATCAAGAAAGAATCCATGTTTTATTTTTAATATGTTTCTGCTTATAGAAAGAATGAATAATGTCTTTTATGTAACCACTTTTTTTAAATGTGGAATGTAATGCAGGTTTTATGATCTAATTCTCGAAAACTCTAAACCTGATAAGATCCTGAATGTGTAATCTTGTAATAACTCAATATTAAGTAAGGTTTAAGGCTGGGGCCCTATAGTTGGTATCATAGGTCGGTTTAGATAACTTTAGAGGTTAGGGTATTCCTTAAGCATAAGTGACATTACCATAATGGTAAGATTTCAGAAAGAGTCCTAGTTTTAGATAAACTGAATGAGTAAGTATATCTTAGTTTTTACCTTCCTCATTAGTACATTATGGTTTTGTTGATATACTCAAATTGAAATTTTTGTTTTTAGTGAATGGATGGATCTATCAGGCACTAAAGAGACAACAGGTTTGAAGGAAACTGTGGTGGTTCTCTGATTAAAATACTAGTTAAAATGGAGGATTCAATGAGGAAACTCGTGGTTGTTCTAAAACAAATATCAAGGAGTCATGATCAACCACTTGAACCTTGGTATGTTCTGTAATGCATCATGTACAATATGACCAATCGATGTGGATGTTCGGGTAATAATTATAAAGGTAACCATTAGAGTTTATATGATTCATACTTTTAAGGTAATTGTGGGTTATTATATGATATGCTGGAAAATGAATGGCATGAGATAAACATGAAGATAAAATATATTATGATCATTTTTGATGATTTTAACTCTTTTTTGGGAATGATTTAATAATTATATAGTTCTGGAAAAAGGACAACACGCAGACCGTGTGACAACCCGTCGCGTTGGACAAAGCTGCGGGAATCGAACCCACAACAAAAGTGCGACTGGTATTTATCGCCTACCACTTGACTATGGGAAGTACCTGGTTATTTTTACTGATTATTTTTAGTTATATGATTTTATGAATTAATAGTAAGATGATTTTGGGTTATTTATGAAAATTATTAACCTATCATGGAGGATATGTGATTAGGTTAATTACTATTCAATACGAGACTTTAGGAGCAACTGATGTTGTTTGGAGATAAATTTTATGATTTAACTTGGAAGTCTATGTTACTAAATCCTTCAAATATTTGAGATTCAATCTTATATTGGTTTACGTTGAAGAATTTTATGGAAAAATTGTTTATCAGATGGTCCACGTTGAACTTTGGGTTTTGTTAGACAACTTTTGGAGATTAAGCATGATTTTCTTTTTAATGGGTTATCCTTTTCTGGATTATCTGACCTTTTACTAAACTTTTTGGTTTTGGTTTTGTTTAAATCCTAAAGACATGGGATGTATATAGTTCTCTTTGGTGGATTATGTGATTCTCTATAAGTTGATTATAGTACTCTTAATGCGAACAAGTCTCCCTAAATACTCGTCTTTTGGAAAAAAAATATGAGTTTGATTAAGGAATCTAGTAAAAGTTGAAAGTCAACATGATATGTGATTATGCATCCTAATAAATACATTCATCAATAAAAATTAACTTAAAACAAAAATGTTGTCTATTAACATTTCCTAGTGGGGAATCGAATACCGTTTAACCCATTAAAAGTTTGTGATTTTCTTATGGTTAACTTTCTCCTAGACATGTTTACTATCACACTCCCTCAAGAACATTAACCTTTTCTTTTTCTTCCATGTCCATGTTTTTCTACATGGAATACTAGTATGGGTAAACTCGGGTGACCTCTATACTTATCTTCCTTTATTTTAAAGTGATTGTTTTAGCGACTTTTGTTCTGATGTTGGACATTCAAGGATCTTTCGAAACTCAATTTTAAAAATTGAGAGGACGCAATTCCCAAAACGGGGGAAGGATTTAACACCGCAGGTAAATAAAGAATATGAAATTTTCATATTTATCCATATTTCTGAATAACATATTAATATGACTATAAAGGGGATGCTATTCTCGATGGCATACCCAACACGCAACGACGAGTTTTTTGGGAATCTTACGTTGCACTCTAATAATAAAATAATATTATTTTAAATGGTAGTTAACATGTAGCCATTGAATTGGCAGGAATGGATAGAAATAACTAAAATATGATTATATATGTTTTTAAATGTTTTTGCGTTTATCCAATAAAAGATAAAGTCATCAAATACGGAAAGAAATCAATTTTAGGCGTATATGCCCTAGTTTTCACTAAAGGTTCACTTATCGCCTTTTGATGGAGAATCGTCATTAAATATAGTTTTGATCACTCTTATAAATCCTTTTGGACCAAATAAAACTCTTCTTATGAATTGGGACATCAAAATTCACTTTTTGTAGATTATTTGTATCTTTCTGATAATGTTCATTTTTTAATGAATAGTGTAAAATGTTGTATTTTAATTCAAAACCACTTTTTAATCTAATTTATTTATATGAATAGATTATATTTTTAATTGGTTTTAATGTGAAATTAGAATATATTTTTACCATTAAATCCAATAGTGGTTGTTGGAATTAATTTCACTTTGGAATCAGACTTAAACTAGTGTCAATCTTTTGATACTTATTATTTCATAAAAACATGTTATTTGCTCTGACAGCGGGAAATAATTATTAAATTAATTAATGTGACATATATGTTTTGAATTTTGTAAAATAGACTTCAGTTTTGAATTTGGAATATCAAATATATCTTAGGGTGACGTTTTGGGATTTTTCTGAAAAACTTAAATTTTTGATGAATAGTGAAACCACTAAGTGGTACTTATAGAAACTGATTTTTCGGTTTAAATGAATTTTTTTCCATCATTGTGTTTTGAATTTCAAAAATCCGACATCCATGGTTGTCATTAAGATGTAAAATGTGGTTCAATGAGAATAAAATAATTTTTTGGTGAATAGTAACTTATTATGTTTTTAATCGCGATTAGAGGTAATTAGTGTAGTTTAAGGTAAAAATAATGTTTTAATAATATGAAATGAATTTTACACATTTCCTAACTTCATTTTATGTGTAATGGACGACCAAGAAATCCCATGGGTCAACGTGGGGACCCCATGAAGCCACTTTGGTTGGAAAATGACATTAATATGTTTTTATTTAAAGTTAAAGTAAAAATGAGACAAACATGAAATGTTTTACTAAAACAATTTTTACGTGGTGCTATAAAAATCATATTTTGACTATAAATATTAATTGGAAATCTAAAAAGATTTACTACATCATAGTATTTTTTTTATAATTTTTAGACATTATATAAAGTAAATTATTTATGACATCATGATGATGCATCGATGACCACATTATTTAACGATTTAAATAAAATGGAAAGATAATGTAATATCTAAGACCTAACCATGTCCAAAACCTATTTGATGAGTGTATTTAGATCCCTTATCACCTTATCCTAGAAACACATCAATGTGGAACCTCTTAAATCTGAATACCATTTTAAAATAATGTGACCTTTCTTTACCTTCCATGAGTGCCCCTCATCTCCTCTTATAAAAGGCCCCCACCTCTACCTCCTTACCCACACTCCCAAAGCTTCTGGATCGGCCAACCTCTTCCCATTTTGTCTCTCCACATCCATCTATTACTCCTTTAAGCCTCACTTTGGGCATAAGTCTTCCCAAGGAAGCCTTTGAGCTCAATCCAAAGGGAGTTACACGATTTTAAGGTAATGTCTTCACTTGAGTCCTTTTGTTTTATTTTGCTTCTCCAACCCCCTAAACACTTTTAATTCATTTATTTTGTAACAAATACATTATCCTAAATATACTAGGATGTTGTTATAATAAGTATTAGAGCTACACTTACACACACCTACATCTAATGGTTAACGAACATACTATTTCCGTGGATGGCGAATTTATGCCTCCCGAAACGATAATTGTTCAACATTATTTTAAAACCTTCAAAGGTGGCCATTAAGATGTCACTATATTTATATATGATATATAATATGTTTATGTTTTCCTTAAGCTTCTGTATTTTTCATTTTGGGTATACCTTTATGGTTTCCATTATGGGTAAACGCGATGTCTTCATTTAAAGAAGTGCGGACGACCACCCCCTCAAAGTGAGTGTATTCGTTAAATACCATATGTGGGACGTATAAAGGATGGAACTATTATATTATATATGATATTATACTGGAATTATAATATACCTTTATATCATTATGATTCATACTATAAAATACAAAATAGAAATGAAAGTAGTGTTCATGCGTACGTACGGCCTACCGTCTCCATGAACGGTGCATTTCATTTCTTACCTCTAAATGATTATTTAATATTATAAATGCATGCATGTACTGTATATATATTACATATATGATATCTATATCATGAATAAAATTCTGGATATAATGGATACATGAACAACTTGTAATTATAATGGGTTTATTTTTTACTCAAGTACCGATGATCGTTAAAATGACCGTTATTAACTTAAATAATTACATAGTGTTCACGACATGGTAATAATTGATATAAAAGGAATAATGAAATTTAAAAAGGTTTTTAAGAATGTATAAATTAACTCAATTTTATTATTCAGGACATTAAAGAAAGATCGAGTCAAGTCGGACCCGAGGTATGGGACTTCGTCTCAATCTCCTTTCATTGAGGCATATTTTGTTTTATACACAACCTTCTTTTATATAGTGTATAAACCTCTTTGAATTTTATGATTATTCAAAAGGAATATTTTTTATACGAAGCGTTTACTAAACGAAAAAAGGGTATTTTTTGTTGTACGTGTACGGCGACAACGACTTCTCCGCCGTCGTGACCGTTATTTGAGTTTCGACTTCCACTACAAGTCATACCTTTTTTTTAAAAGAAAAATAAATACCATGTTTTAATTTTCATTTATTTTGCTATTGAAAAAGGTTTTCATAATGTTTTTATATCAATGTGTTGTATTGATATCTTGTGATTGAATTGTGGAAATGTTATGTTTTCTTTTATGTATGTTTTATGTGATACGATTATGTTGAGGTTCTTGGGCATTATTATGAAGATGGGTGGTTCCGTGATAAACTAAGTGCAGGTGAGCCCGATATAGCTCTCCAATGCATTGGGTATCGCGAAGGAGTGAAACGTTAAGGTTTCTCCGAAGAGATTTAGGGAATATACTGTGATGGGTATTCCATATGTAACCAAGAGGGTTACTCCCTACGTAAGAATGTTATGAATGCTTCAAGTTACCTTTATGTCTTATGATTTCTATGATTTATTCATGATTTGATGAGGAATGATAAAGTGACTATGTTTTATGGGTAAAGCATGATTTCATTCTTATGTATATATGAACTCATGTTTCCTTTCCATATTTTTATAACCCTTATTGAGCTTTTTATGCTCATCCCAAGTTGTTGAAATGTTTTTCACAGGTCAAGGGAAAGGTACATGATGTGATGATAGTGTCAAGGATGTGTCAAGAAAGAATCCATGTTTTATTTTAAATATGTTTCCATTGATGGGAAGAATGAATACTGTCTTTTATGTAACCACTTTTTTTAAATGTGGAATGTAATGCATGTTTCATGATCTAATTCTCTAAAACTCTAAACCTGAAAATATCCTCAATGTGTAATCTTGTAATAACTCAAGATTAAGTAAGGTTTAAGGCTGGGGCCTTATAGTGTAGGTTAGTAAATAATCATTTGAACATAAGTGTATTTTTAGGATACTTTTTTCGTCACAAATTAATGTAATAATTATGTTGTAGGGGGTGGAGAGTGAAAGTAAATGGAAAAATATTATGAGAGGACATTACACACAATCAAGTAACTCCTTTTGGTGTTTGCCATAAGGATTCCTTTAAAAGATTTCAACCCAGATGGATGATTCATGATCGATGGGAGGATTTTATAGAGGCTAGTATTTATGAATATTTATGAACATAAATGTTTTGAGAGGTGTGAGGGATGGGTACATGTCGTAACCAATTTATTAAGGAAAAGGACTCGATAAAAATTTTAAAAACATATCAGGTGAGAACATGTTTTTAGCTAATAATTTTCATAAAATAGATAAAAGTACAGAATGGAAGTTGTATAGAAAATATATGGATATAAAATGCGTTATTTAATTGTTTCATGTTCATTTAGGCCCTTAATGTTTAGGTTTAGTCTCTAATAAATCTATATTTGGCCTCAACTACTGTGATTACTTTTAATCACATTTAATTATCATTTTTGTAAAAAAATAATTTGGTATTATTAGAATATAAATATTATAGTAGATTAAATATTGTATGTAGAATTTCTGAAATTCAATTTATATAAATGGAAAAATTATTATTAGTGTTAATCTGCAGATTGGAATAAATAATAGAGTTTTAATGTTGGAAAAAGTTCGACAAGTTGTAATGATTTAATGTTCAGTTTCGAAATGAAATAGATTATATTGAATTAAATATTATTAATAGTTGTAATATTTATCAAATGTGACATTATAAATATTTATAATATTATTAAGAATTAATAATTAATTTGATAAAAGATATTTTTTATCTAAAAATTAATATTTTTCATGACTCAATAAAAATGTTGCATAGAAAACTAAAATAAATCCACCCAAGGAAAATTTAGGAATTTGAATTCATAAATTATGTTAAGTTTATCCTATTAATATTATAAATTTTTCCATAATTACATTCATTATTATATTTTTTCCATTTGAATAATTAAAGATTTTAAATACAAATAAACTTTACCAAAAATTATATCTTTCATTATAATAATTATTTTTTATACAAAAAAAATTGTAGCTTATACTAATATTCATTTAAATAAGATTAGTGGCTAGTTTTTAATAATCTAAATTAAATAATTAAAATGAAGATATGTTTTATATAAATAAATATATGTGTATATCGTTCACCATGTCAGTGTTGTGAGTAACATATACCACGTCGGTGTATCATGTAAAAGTAATATTGGACATAGTGTATTGTATGATTCAAATGAGAATTAATATTTATTCTTAAAAATGGTACATATATACTTGGAGTGTTACAATAAGTCCCAAAAATGACTATTTATCAATCACCGACACATTCATAGTCTAATATCTACCAACCCAAAACAGTTAAAAAAATTTAAAATAATCCTCCCTTTGATACCACTTTGTAACATACTAACTGGGAATACCAATGAACTAATATCTGGACTAGTGGGTCACATGACATCATGTGCATATCCCTAAGCTCAAGATGTTACCAACTAGTAGTGATGGCCTAGGGTTTGTTTCTGGGGTGAGTATGACCTCATAGATCAGTGTATGCAAAAAATTAACAATATATAATAGTGAGAGAATGCATGTCAAGTATAAAAATATGAAGGTATAATATTAAATAATTAGAAATTAGAGGAAGATATATTTGACATCATTGAAAAAAGGGGTTTCCCAGTTAATTCAGTATATGAATATATGACATCATAATGATACATGATATAATGAAGTAAATAATATAGAATGATTAACAATACTAGAAAATAATAAATAAAATACCCAAAATCCCCATGGGAGATATACATGAGCATCCTGACATCCAACTTAGTCATTTTCCCCCAAATTCTAGATACAATATAATAACAAAAAAACCATGATATTCTAAATATATGGTCTAATCAGGTACCAATGATACCCTATAATGGTGTGAGATATAAATCATAGTATGATATAACCCATAGCTTCTAGCCTAGACCAGATAATGAATTATTGATTTAAAAATGTACTATTTTAATTAAATGTATAAGGATGATAAATTAAATAATAGAATGTAGGTCTGGGTTCCTAAATAGAATGATGTTACATACTACCTACATTGGCCAAATCATGAATTCTAAAAAATATAGTTCATCAAATTAGAATATATAATCAAATATCAATGAAAACACAAAAATAAAACAAGGCATACACCTAGATTGTTCTTTTTCATAGAGTTTATATAAAATATCATCATCCATGTGTTCAAATAAGAAAATCATAAGTGTGACAAAATAATAATAAAATAATTTCAATAATAAGGTATTCATCTATCAAATATATAACCAAAAATTTAAATAAAACCCATCAAATCTTGTGACACGGTTCAGCCCATCCCAAGTGATCTAAAAAAATATGATGTATCGCAACGGTACATCCAATATAATCTTATACCACCATGTATTCCCCATGTGATCCATAAAGAGTGCCTTGTATCACTTGAGGCGTGTTCACTTGGAATCCATCCCAGGTGTCTCACTAGGGGACCATGTATCACCCAAGCAAAGACATAATAATCATACCCAAAGGTTCATCCATCACTTCTCCCTAAGGGAACTAGTATCACTAAGTAGTATAATAAACATCTCGGTAATACCTCTCCTAGAAATCATAATCATCTCCCCTGAAACATCATTGTATAACCACTGTAAAATCAAAGACCATCCATTAGTCCTGAATACCAAACCTATGTTCTCACCTACCCTACGTCATGTGATCCAGGTCTCCAAGGTATATTTCTGGGAAACCATCAACACAAATATAACATAGATTGCATATATATAAATCATAATATCAAAAAATCACTATGAGCCATAATTTATTCTTTCTATCATGTAAAACAAACTCATCTATTAACTTTGAATAATATATTTAGCACAAAAGTAAATCATGTCTCTAATAAATAACAATAGGCAATAAGAACTAAACATAATTAAGGGACAAGCAAGAGGATTAGAGAAAAGTAATAAGCTCTAAAAATTGAATTAAATTCGAGCCACATTGAATTATCACACATTTAACAATTTTTCATCAATGACTTCTCAAGTTCTCATGATGCCATTTTTCACCCTATATTTAATGCAACAATGAAAGACCGCTTTGGAAACAACAATATACAAACACATACATCTATACATGGAAAAACAATAATAAATGGACAAATTAATTATCAAAGGTTTCAATAAATGGTTGGATTTCTATTTTAAAATATGTTCTTAATTTAGTACCTTAATCCATGGCACAACACACTTAGACAAGGGGAAATAAAATGACATTAGACGATTAGGCCAATTAGGTTGGGCACGTAGAAAGGGTTGGGCAAGACGATAGGGGGACCCCATAATTTAATTTTCTATGTATCATAAGGTCAGAATGGTAATGAAAAGAAAAACCAAACTAGTTAATAAATTATAATAAATAAACACTAGATGGTTTGTGTGAGAATTACAATGATGTGACATGAAAAAAAAGAACAAATATAAAGAAAAGGGGTAGACACCCTACACTGTTATTTTCCATTTATAAGGACTGTTATTCATTTAAAAAATGGATTCATGTTTCTTAATTATAAGGTGTACTTCACAAATTACTAGTTCATTACATCCATTACATACAACTAGACCATTTTTTTTAAATTATTGAAACATATTAATAACATTATAAGGGATCTAGTACCTATACAAGTCCATCAGCAATTATAACTCAAGAATAAAGAAAACAGTATGGAAATAAGGCAGAAAGAATAAATTTCTATCTCTATATCATTAGTTTGTAGCCAGTGCAATTCTGTTGGATGGGTTTTATAACAAATATTTGACATCATTAGGAATAAATAAATATATATATATATATCTTTTATGCATTTCAATAAAATAATCAATAAATATTTTAAACTGAAAACCCATATACATTAACTAAAAAAATGAATGGTGAATAATTTTATTAATTAATTAAATAATAAAATTAATTCGGTATGGAAAAGGATCCTACAAGAAAAGAAAACCCAATTTAACATTATAATGTTAATAGATTTATCATCGACTACTCGGAACTGCTCCACCCAAACACAAATACATTCATATAAAAATATATATCCATAAAACAGATGAACATATTATCAGTTCCGTGATAGAATATGTAAATGATATATATATATATATATATATATATATATATATATATGTTATGCGTACCTTTGTATATGTACGTGAAATCATTCAAAATTTGGAAGAACCCACTACATAAATTACATGAACAATAAAAACACATCAGCAAGGTTAGACACATCTTATCTAAATTATTAAAATCTCATAGACACATTAATATCCTTAAATAAAAAACTAAAATACAATATATTAATGTATAACCTTACCCAAAATGACCATGACTAGTGAAATCATACCCATATTCCTCATTATTAGTGGCTAATGATAGAATATGAAGAAGGGAGCCCCGATAGACATTCTACAAATGATAACACCAAAAGAATCAAAAAATCGATTAGGAAAACCATAGAGGGTCGCATCTAGGGGTGTTGTGATGTTTGATATATAGGGTAAGATAGGTTTCATGTGTCCTAAAAGAGAATATGATAAGGATAGAGATACGATTTTCATCAAACCTATAAAAATTATAATAATGTTATTATTATTTTCATAAAAATATATATATTGTTTAATCCTTTTTTTTGAAAAAATATTTCATTTTAACATTAAATTTCTTTTGAAAACCCAGACATCATCGTGTCTGTTCTTGGATGGAAATATTTTTTATCCTTGGTATAAAATATAGAATACCTTACTAATGGGAAATTTTTATTTACTTTACTAATTTTTCTTTCTCAAAACACTAGACATTAAAAAACATGTGCAATGTTTTTTGAAAACAAATCATGTATCTTCAGTTTAATGCTTAGGAGATAGTGTATGTGTTAAATATATCTATAGATTAACCCAATTTTCAAAATGTAAATACAAAATACAGATAGAAAAAAAAGATGTAAAGTAGAAGAAGTGTTACTCCATCTAATGTGTTGTGAATCGTGAGCCTTCTTGGATATATTTTGAATAAGATATTGATTCATATTTCTAAAATGAATTTAAAATAGATCATTTAATGTTTTTTTGTGATTGTGTAATTCGAGTACATACTATTTAATATACACACTGTCATAGTTGGTTGATGTTATGAATCACTTATGAAATTCACTTTTGCATGTAACATGCTTCACTATACTATCTTGTTATTGATATATTATATCAATCATAATTATTATTTTTATAACATTCTCCACATATAACATGAGAGAGACTAATTCCTAATATATCAGTATCATGGATGAAGAATCAATCAGATCTTATACTCTTTCAACTACTAAACTAACACAAACATTAATTTATGACTAAAACAAGTTTATAATAATCATAATAATAATACATAGTATTAATTTTGATAAAATATTCATTTTAAATTTGTCATTAAAACTGAATAGAAATCGTGTCATTAGATCTTCTAAATGGATAGACAACTCCGGTAATAACTGGGGTTGGAGGTGATTCATGTGAACTCATCTTATTGTTGACTTTTCGTAATGGTGAATCAGTTCATCCCATTTCCAATTCTCTATTTTGTAATGTAATTTTGGATTGTAGGTCTTTATATTGTGGTAAATCATCTCAATGTGTTTCTAAAATTGGAGGCTACATGCAATGATGGTGACACATCAATAATGGTAGTTTTTTTATTCAAATTTCAAAATTTTCATCATTATTGGGAATAATTTTTAATGGGGGGGTTCTTCCCTATACATATCACAATTTTCATGCTAATGGTTAGTCATTGCTGGTGGGGATTCGTCATCAATAGTGAATCATGTCTAACTTTGATTACTGTCTAACAATGGGTATTTTCAACACGTTTCAAAAATTCCTCAAATAATTAAAAAATTAATAAAATTATATCATTACACATAATAGTCATTGATTTAATAGAAATAAATATTTTATAATCATTAAAACGAGAGTCCCAAAAACCATTCCTTTTAGATGACCAAAAATCATGAAAATTTTATAAACCAGTTATAGAATATTCTTATATATTAACATAGACAATATGAGCACATTTAAGATGTATAGTTATTATTTTATCATAATGGTGTCAATGATATAATGTTTACATAAGATTGAATGAATAGAATAAAATTAATATTCATATGGTATCAAGGAGTGATAAATAGTTAACACTATCACAGTTAATTAAAATATTTTATTAAATAAACATTAAAAAATACAATAAACAATGCTATCAAAGAAAAATCCTTATAAATGAATAAATTTATTTCATAAATTCATTATCTACTATTTAGATCTATAAAAAGGTAAAATAAAACATTAAATAAAATAAAATTGAATGAGAATAAGAAAAAAATTCAATATGAAATTTAACTGAATTGATTAAAAAAATATTCAATAAAATTTTATAAAAAATAAAAAAGACTATATGACATTTATCAAAATTTCTCAGTTTTAGTATAAGGAACATGTGGTTATTTTCAATTCCCCTTATCAAAACCATAATATTTGGTTGTTAAGACTCGGGTAAATATATAGATTAGAATAGGGAAAATAAGTAGTGGATGAGTGTTTAAGATAATGATGGACCAGAGAGGGTGGACAATTTCTACATATGAAAACTAAAAGGATGAAAGAGGGCATGAAAAGGTGAATTTGGATCTCATGAAAAACATGGCATAAAAATCACTTGATCTATATTTGGATGGGTGATACGATCAGTAAATAGAATGGAATTATGATATACCATTACTTTTTATGAATAATGAATAAAGGGCATCACTAATTTTATGAATTCCATGATAAAATATCCACCATATTATATATCACTACCAAAGAACATTTTATGTTATATTATGAACATGGGTATTAAGATACTCACATTTAACTAATTTACATATTCATTAATAGCATGATTAACACGATGTATCATAAGGTTCTTAGTAAGGAACTTGAAATTTGAGTTTTGATCAGGCTTTGCATGAATCCACAAAAATTAATTATTTACATCCATTGTAATTAAATCTCAATTAGCATTCATATCCATCATATTTTATCATAAAATCATATTTACATGATCATATTATGTGTAATCTATTTCAATGTTTCTGAAGGGATCTTGGCTACAACACTTGAAACACTTCAAAGCTCTTCTATTATTAATGAGTAAATAAACTAAAAAACCCGAATAAAAGGTGATAAATTAGACAAATTGGCTATAGTAGAAATATTATATGCCCTCTATAGAAAATAATCCATATAACTTGTAAAGGTAGATCTCTTATCGTCCACTAGAGCTCTAAAGTTCTCTGACTCAGTAGAAAACCACATGTTCTCTATATCCACATCTTGATAGAGATGCATCAATTCGGACTAGATATGATTTATAAAAATCTCAAACTGACATATTCCATCTCGCTCACTGAGAATAGTGACCTCATGTGATCAATTTATGAATAACAAATAAAAATCATATTGTAGGCATTCACTAAAGGATTTCCCATTAGTTGATGATATAATATCAAATAGAACTGGTGAAATAATAGGTGAAGGTATAGTTTTAGAGGAAAAGGTATATGCATGTACATCCAACTAAATTCATTGATTTCACTGAATTTTATCAATATAATCTACCAATGATCCACTATAAATTATCTCTTTCCAAATAAAAGTTTCCTCATCATCTAAATCTGATTATTTCAATACATGTCTAACATTTATATTAAACCTTTCCCTTCATTCAACTATAATGAATCCCAATATAATATAAGACTAAACATATGTATATAAATAATATTATTAACAAATTTTAGATCAATAATAAAATGAACAGCCACCATCTTCAAATCATCTAACATTTCATTAATGGTCTGCATAATAACCCTTTACATATAAATTGTATGACAATAATTGTCTCTATCAATATGGTCAATAGGGTTACATTCCATGATTAGGGAATCCTCCCCTCAATAAATGATTCATTTTCATCTTATAAAATCAATATCCATATCTTGAACTATGATTTTTCCCTCATTTAATTAATAAAAAACTGATAATCTTAGAGAAAAAAATATGACACTCAGGAATACAAACATCCTGAAAACCAGTGCGGCCACTATGGCCATCATGGTCAGAACCACCATATATGTCATATACATCACCACCACCATTTTCCCCATTATTATCATCCTTCATCATATTATTTATCTACACCATTCAAATTAATTCCATTTTATTAATTTAATTTAGAAAATATTATAAACTAAAATTCAACTATGAATATAATTCCTCTTCTTCACATATAAATTTTGAATGAGTATCATGGAATAGGATATATATAAGAGGGATATAATCACTTGAATAAATTAACATATAACCTTGAAGAAGTTATGGGACACTAATATCATACAATGAAAACTCATGTTATGAATCACTAGATAAATTAGCCTCTGCTTCATCCTCATCAAAATTTTAAACCATAATTTCTGCCTTTAGGCTAGGATCAACCCAGTTTTTTTATCTAGTTGGAAGAAAAATGAAATTAAAATCCTCACAGAGCCTTTAAATATCCTCATAACCATTTATTTTATAGGGTTTCCCATGTATATTTATTCACTTTCAAATGAACTATGTATCAAATTATCCTTCACATTTAGCCATAATTTCCCTATATTCATAATCAACCAATACCATGACATCCTTCATATTTGATATGGATGTGGGATAAGTAAGGGAGTTTGATCTGGAAGATGTATTTCTCTTCTCCATCATGTGAAAGATATGTAATCTACATATTTTTATCTATTTAATAATTCTATATGTCATAGAATATTTATATATTGAAACTTAAATGTATTGAAATTATATTTCCACATTCATTGAATATGGTGAATAAACATGAAAATACAATGACATTCACTATAAAACCGTGCAGTATCCATTGTTCACATTATCCCTACTCAAGATAACTATAGATATCCATCCACATATACAATTATATCACGATAACTCTGAATACTTCCTTATCAATCCATTGAAACACTTTTATGAGGTACTTTTAGACATATTTCCGATTATCTTGAAAATAAAACAACATTACATGAATCTATTATTCATCTAAAAATTTCTTCACCTTCAATTTTTTTTAAAAAATATAGGTATAAAAATGGTTAAATAAAATACCATCCAATGGTATCTGATAATTAGCAAACCACTCTACCCATATATGGTTTTGAAGAATATTTAAGCACTATTTTCTTGCTTATCATCAACCATTATGCATGAACATAATTTTCAGGTAAAAAAATCGCATCAAAAGATTTTAGTTCACTCACTCAATAGTTTTTGGAAATATAAATTAGTTCTTCATTGAAGTAAATAAATTTTATGGATAATATTCATCATCACTATTCACTCTACCCATAGTGATCATCTTGGAAGGATATTATGTAGGCTAGGGAAGGTGGGTGATTGGTATGGAAAGGATCATGAATAGGCTAGAGTGTCATGTGTAAGTGAGTGAGAGAATTTATATAATTCAATTGTGAAAATTAAATTATTTAGGGATTCATAGAAATTTAAATAAAAAACCAAAAATAAATTGAATAACAATTAAATTTATATTGAAAAACTGTCAAAAAACATGTGGCTTAAAATAGACAGCATTACATCATCAAATGGTGGGTTGTGTCCAATGATGGGTAAAAGACCAATGATCGGAAAAACACTGATGATGGGTAAAACACCGACAGTGGGTAATAAAAAAGTAGCATTTTTTACACTAATGGTGGGTAAACACCAATGGTGGGTAAGACTATAATAGTTGGTAAACTAAAAAAGTGGGTAATACTATAAATATGGATAAATATTAGTGGTGGTTAATCACTTAGAGCGGCTCCCAGAATTGAATATTAAACCAAAAATAATCATGTAAAAATAATTTTTGATGTAGATTGTCCTCTAATAATTTAGTGGCATAGTCAAAATATTAGAATGTCTGGGTTCAATTCTATGGTATTAAAGAGTTATATATAGTTATTTAAATTAAACTCACATAAATTTATGTCTTGCAACCACATATTTTGGTATGGAGTGAGGTACACTGTTCTTATAGATATTTATAGCACTAGTGTTGTCACAATTTATAGATATATGATCAAATTGATATCCATAGTCCAAAAATGGGTGTTCCATCAACAAAATTTGTTCATAATATCTATCTATATTAATGTATTAAGCTTCAGCAGTACACAATGTAGCATAATTTTGTTTCTTAGTACACCAGGATATTAGAGATATTACCAAAATGTTACATGTTATAAAGGTGATTTTCGATCTAACAAACAATTACAGAATTTTTAATTAGAATAACTAACTAATTAAAATCATTTTCTACTATGGAAAGAATGGTTATATAATTTAGGCATTTTAAAATAATATTTCATTTTTTTAATGTGTGAATATTTTGGATTACCATGAAAAATATATCACATACACACAATAATCAAAATTTATGGTCAGCTAGAAGTTATTTAAAGAATACATCCAATCATAATTATATACTGACATTGATCAATTTCATTCCTTTATTATTTAAGAACCAATTTACATCGGAAAATTATTGGAGCATTCATAATATTATTGATATCTAGAATATAGAATTTTAAAATACTGTTAGTACATTTAATTTCATTTGAAATAATTACATATTTGTTATGAGAAATATTTAATCAAAAAAATATTTCTAGGTCACCCATAAAAAAACCTTTCAAATTCATTTTACATCATCTTCTAAATGCCAATATATATTTTTTAAAATTTCCTAAAATAATATAAACATCCTAGATATGACTAAATAAAACAAAATTATAAAAAAAAGTATAAATAGGGTATGACAAGTTTTATATTTTTGAAATACCCATCAAAATTAAAAAAGGTGATCCTTTAATACCAAGAACAATGTGCTTATTTAGACAATATAAATCCTTTATTTACTTTAAAACATTATTTTTCAGATAAGTATTTTGAAATCCATTGGGTTATTCAAAAAAATATCCTCAACTATAAACCCATTAAAAAATTTTATTTTGACATCAATTAAATATTTTTTTAAATCTAGATTTACTGCATAGGATAGTGTAATTATAATGATTTCATTTTTTTATATTTGTGAAGTGGTCTGTCAATATTCATTTCACGCTTCCTGGATATACATTAAAAAACTACTCTATCCTTGTTTCATATAATTTTTATGTATACATCAATCTTTTATAAAAACAATTGCTCTTGTAGTCAATGAATCTATAAGTATATACACTATTTTGAAAACATTATTACTTTAACATTTATTATGTTAATATACCATTCAAAATTACCCATAATTCATAATTATTTTCATCATTTAGTTTTGGAGGATTATGTTATGAAAATAATGGTTGATGTTCATCCTGATTTCAATGAAAATTTGTAGTTTGCGTAACACTATATATATCTCCAAAAACATAATCTAAATGATGATATTTTTGAGTCCTAACAAATCTATAAAATGCATGGATGGTCACTATATGGTCTTATGTATGATAAGGTTTGGTAATTTCTTAAAACTATAACATCGTTCTTCTTGTATTATATCAGAATAAAAAGGATTATAGTTTTTGGACAATGTAGATAAATAAGCATCATGGAATTAAAAAGTATTTTAAGGTTTCCGTGGATCTATATAATCAAGAAAGACATGTAAATACTCCTCCATATTCGGGGATATTCTATTATCATATCTTGGATTTAATATATGATGAATAACCAAGGTAAATTCATTCAACTATTTTAGAGTAAAACATATCAATTTTATAATTAGTTTTAGTAAAAAACACATTGAAAACAAATATTAATGTAATTATCCTTAGGTTTTCAATTATTCCATGGTTCATATAGGGTATTCATTAAAATTTTATTAATTAAAACACTATTAATTATATTGTATGTTCTGTTCACAGCCACATTACAATTGTATGTACGTATTTCATATAAATTAATCATTATATGTTCTATCTATTTAAGTGTTTTGTTTCATATTTCTAAAAATATATAATTTTTTGGGGTCCAAGGAGTGGTGAATTTATGGATATAGGAATTTTGGTTGAATATGGTTTTAATGTATTGATTTTTATATTTATAGACATTTCTGCTTCTTATTCTCTTAATTAAATGTTCACTTAGTATTTCTATAGATTTAAAATACATGGTAAAATAATATCAAGCTTCACAAATACCATTTAAGAAGTATTTTAATGAATACTACGAAAATTAAACTACATGTACATATACATTGTTACTCCCATTTAAAAAAGAAAGTAATGATTGTCCAACCAATTCAATTTATACAAAACCATGTTGGTGAAAATTTATATATTCATTATTAATTTATAATATAACTTCTATTTTTTCGTTTAGGAAATTTTTTGTAGACCTTATAAATTAAGAATTAAATTTTCGGTAGATACCCAACTAAACCATTCAATGAAAGATTTCTATATGAGGTATTTTTAAAGTGGATTTTTTTTATGATGAATCCATGAATCATTGTAAAATTCATTTAAGTGGGATGTTTTTTATAAAATTAATAAATCAATATTAGTATCATAATCATTATTATTCAATACCCGTTTATATAATGTAAAATATTAAAATTTATAAACAATACAAATATTGATTTGAAATTTCACATGAAAATTGTCATAACATAGATGTTAGATGGTATGATGGTTATATTTTATACCATCATCAAAAAAACATTAAAAATTAATACTAGTATACTATTACCAATTTTCCAATGTGTAGTAAATTTTATTTTAGAATTTTATGCATTGTTTATTTTACCACCATCAGAAATTATTAGGTTCATGAATATTAATTAATCTCTTATCATATTCATATAAAATCCAATTTCTATGTTACATAGATTTCAAAATGATATTTTCCTATAGTATTCCTAAAAAATGATGTTTATATCAAGAATTGTTTTAGTAAAAATATTTTCTTATTTTGAAATATATTAGTGATTAGGGACATAGAAACCAATATCATATTGATAGGATTCCTATAATTATATTTTAAAATCAATGGTCTAAAAACTATTATATATAAACATGAATTAAAACATGTAGCGGTGTTTTTATAGTTAAATTAAACAAGAAATAATATATTATTAATTCTAATTTTCATAGTATGGTAACATAGATCAATAATATATTTAGTAGAAATTTATTATACAATTATTTGAGAAAGAATCTCTCTTAAAATTTTTAAATCTATTATATCATTCTATAGATACTCATTTTTCATATTTAGTTTCATATTTTCCATCAACAATTGAGAAATATCCAAATTTTCTTATGAATAATCTTTAATAACACTTGGAGATAAAACATGTTGTTTTATCAAAATTATAAAATTTTCATTGATATCATTAAAATAATATTAAATAGTTTTTTTTTTACTCAAACATCTCCAATTTTTACTTATCATCACCATTTTGGTATATTTTCAGAGTGATCATAATATTAGAAAAGAGATATTATTGGTACCTTAGATATAATTTCTATGTAGTACATGTTTTGTATAATAGGATTTTTTTTCTTGAGTATAGTTTGAGTCAAATGATCTATAAATATAGGAATTGCCTGGGGATTTCATTCCATTATTACAAATTCTTCTTGTGTGCTCATATTTCTTCTTATACTTCATCTTGAGACAGTAATTAGTACATGAATTTTTCTCTTAAACTCATAATTGTAATATAATTTAAATTATAATCTCATTTCTAGACATTCATCAAAATACATCAAATATATTACATAACCATATATATCTATTTCGGGATTAATTTATGCTTCTCATTGTATTTCTTCATACAAGGAAAAAAAATTGAAATTTCCACATCACAATCAGTTGTTGATTCCCCTTCATTAGAGGTGTATTCCTGAACATTTTTGTATATTTTGATTGATTTTGTATTATTGAATGCGTCATATTTTAAATTTTTTAATCCATTAATTTATGGTTATCCTAAATCAATTCTTCATTTAACATTATCTTCCCAATAAATTAATTGTAATGCAGATTTTCGGATTTCACATTATTCTCTTAATGAAGTAATGTCACTCAACATCTCTCCAGAATACATATTAAAAGCTGGAAGAGTTGATCGGTACATAACACTGGATTTCCCATGGAGGTCAATTTCATCACTATCTCATTAAAACTGATATTCATAAAAGAAATTATATTATCATTTTTCATTTTAAATTTATCATATATTTTTATAAGTCTTCTATCTCATTTAATTAAAATTCATTAGTCCTTCTTGTGAAATAGGTAATGTATCTTAACATTCATAATATATTTTTACAGTATAAATCATATTAAAATTTTCAGATCCTAAATCATAGTAAATAGAAATCACGGATTTACAGTTCAAATTATAATCATCTTTAGTAGCATAATCATATGTATATCTTGGAGTTGTAGTATATTAAAAATTATCCTTTATATTTAACCAAATTTTCAAAACATTTCTCTCAATAATATTTCACATTTTCATTTTCATTTGATTGATTTTATTTCCATTAAAATATTTTTTTTAATGAAGTAGGTCCTTCTTGTTATATATCATTTTAAAGAAGATTTTTTATGATTGAAATGATGTTTTGATATTTAAAAAACATCATATTTCTCTATTAAGAATATTTTAAAACACATCAGATTACAAACGATGTTCAAATTGATTATCTCTATAATTTTTAGTTTGGGGTGAATTTATTACACACAAAAAAAATATATAAACAAGCTGAAATTAATTCATCTAAATAATTAAAATACCTCATCCAATCAATATAGAATACCAATATTAGTTCTAAATATGACTGTTATTTCTCAATGACTGATTATGTCTATATTAAAATTATATATAGATATTAATTTAACTTTTGATATCAATTTACACAACCAAAACCATATATAAAAACAATTTAACATTAACTATCAGCAAAGTTATATTGTTTATATATTCAATAATATTTAGATTAGTGATTTTAAATGATTCAAAAAAAGCCCCAAAATAAATACATGTGGTTTAGTATCAATCTGATACCCAATTAAATCAACATGAAAATAACCCACTAATAGAAATATTTTATCAAAAATCATTATCTACAACCAATATTGGATGTAAAATAGAAAACTAGCTAGTCAACCTAAATAGGGACCTCTTCCACAAAATCTATCATAATAAAACAATCACTTGTCCCACATGTACCTCATCTATATCATGTGGGTAAAAAGGTGTAAAGAGAATTGAGAAGAAATATATTATCTTCTTCTTAAATTATATGATAATTTCTGTGTGATTAATATACAGATTAAATCTAACTCTTCTTAAAATTCATATATGACATAAAAAAAATGTAATATTAACATGTAAATAAGATTTTCATTCTCTTTCTTATGTTCTATGAATCACGATTTTCCTTGGATATGTAACACCCCGAGAATTTAGGAAAAATATTCTTTTTAATTTTATTAATGTCTTGTGTTGTATGCTACACCGAAAGGATCTTGCACAACACGCATCTGTGACTTGCCTTGCATTACACGCAATCACGACCTTCATCGATAGCGTGTGTAGTACACAATACCGAGTTTCACTAAACAACGATATGCTATTAAAATATTATTAAAACTAGCATTTATGAATAGTAATAACCACTTTTTGAAATTTTGTAAATTTTATTTTTCAAAATGGACTTCATTTCTGGATTCAGAATATCGAAATTAGATTAAGGTGAAATTTTGGTACTTTTCGGATAACTTTCATTTTCTGATGAATAGTGAAAATTACTAAATTTTAATTAAAAACAAGCTTTTTAATAGAAATAATTAATAGTGATAAATTATTAATTTGATTGGTTTAAATGTATATTTAGAATATATTTTTACAATTTAAAAAAATGTTGGTTATTGGATGTAATTTCACATTTAAACCAGACATAAACAACTGTCATTATTTTGATAGTTATTATCTCTTAGGAACACGCTATTTGTTTTGACGACGAGAATTAATGTTTAAATTAATTAATACAACTGATATGTTTTGAATTTGGTAAAATAGACATAATTTTTGAATTCATAATATCAAATATTTCTTAGGCCTAATTTTTGGAAATTTTCTGGAAACGGTCATTTTTTTGATGAATAGTGAAACCCCTAAGTGGTAGTTAAAAAAATTAATTTCTCATAAAACATAATTTTACCACTTCTATGAGTGGAATTTCAAAAATTCTTCGAGACACGGTTGATGTCAGTAAGTAAAATGTGGTTCAATGAGATGTAAATAATTTTTGGTGAATAGTAACTTTTTTCTTTTTTTTTACCACAGTTAAAAGTAAATAGGGTAATTAAGGGTAAAAATGATATTACTATTACCCTAACACATGTCCTAATTCTATTGGACATGTGTAATTCGACCAAAAATATTTGGAATAAAAAATGACCATTTAGGCCCACTTGGATTAGATTAGGAAATTTATTATTAATTTATTTAAAGAAGGGTTAAAATAGTTAAAATCAATGTTTAATAAGTAAATAATTTTTAATATGGGGTTATACATAAGATATATTCGACTATAAATATTAATTAGAAATATAAAAATATTTCCTACATAATGGTATTTTATTTGAAATTTTTATACATTAAATAAATTAATTTATTTATGACACAATGATGATACAGTAATTATCTTATTAATGAAATATTGACATAAGTGATGTTATAAATACCCAAATAAATGTATTTTGAGACTTTTTATGACCTACACTAATTTTATAGGTTAATATGACATGTTATTATTGATTTATGTAACTTGGTTCGAACTAATCATTTCTTTATGATTTTCACAAAAATCAATTACTAAATAGTCTCAAAATTTACATAAAATAGTTTTTAAAACAAATATTATATTACTAAATGTTATTTTAATCCTAAAAATCTAAAGTTCGGAAAAATGACTTACATAAGGTTATATATTTTAATAATAAACATCTTGAGGTTATTTTTTCTTGCTATGGTAAGTTTATTAACCTTATAGTGTAAGAAAACAAGAAGACACGGTAAAAGTTAAATTATCTAACTTAAAGTTAAATCTAAATGATAAGGTTAAAATTGATACCTAAACTTGTCTAAATTCTATTGGATGAGAGTATTTAGACCCCTACCCATCTTATCTTAGAACTATATCAATTTAAAGCTATTAAAAACCGAATTTTACTTTATAATAAAATAATATTTTTAGTTATTCCAAAGGTGCCCCTCTCCTCCCTTATAAAAGGGCACCTCCTCCACCACTTCCTCACACCACTTTGAGCCTTCAAACTCGGAAAACCCCTGCCAATTTCTCCTATAAACTTACCTAGAAACATCCTAGAGGTTCTGGTCTTCTTCAAAGACCTATTTTAGTGCCCTAAAAGGAGGTCTCAATGAAGCACTTCCAAGAAGAGGTAATGTCTGTTACTGATTCTTTCATCTTTATTTCTTCATCCACATCTTTTTCTTTATTTGTTTCATTATGAAGTAATAAAATCAGTATCACTCATATACTTATATGTTACTATAAGTATGAAAAAACCCTATTTCACCATCTATCCATCCTACGGAAAACGAAATCACCGCGTGTGCGTACATACGGAATACCGTCTCCACACCGTGGTGTAATCTATTTTCCACCACCACCTTACTTGGATAGGTATAATTGTGTACATAATAACTATATATGATTATTGTAAAGTGATATTGATTCTTAAATAGTATACATACACTCCAATACAATTCCACGATCATGAGAATGATATCATTGCTCGTGCGTACGTACGGACCACCGTCTCCACGACGCGATGAGATTCATTCTCCACGTTAACCATTCATGAATGATTATAAAGTATATATAATAAGTAATAATGATATATATGACATAATAATGATACTGGATTTATGTGTATATATATGTATGTCATCTACTTAATTCCATTCAACTCAATAAGGAAACCAAAACAGAGTTCATGCGTACGTACGGCCTACCGTCTCCATGAACGGTGTATTTATTTACATTTACTGATCTATTATATATATGTATATTCTGAATATATATTATATATAAATCAGGTTTTATATTCTGTAATTAAGTAATCATGATCTAAGTAATCATATGAATAATTACAAGTCGAAACACGGACGAAAAATGAAACGATTTTACCCAAAACACTCTTTAACATGAAATTTACAAAAGAACGGTTAATATAAAGTCATAAGTGAACCATATATGATATCATAATAATTATTTTGATTCTAGAATAAGTCAATGACAATATTTAAATCATTATACAAGAGGTTCGGACACTTACAATGCAAATTTGACCTAAGGTAAGGGAAAATCTCACAATCTCAATTTTTATCCGAGATTGTTTATACTTCGGAATTTAATGGGGTGTATTTTATCATCCACATTCATGTTTACTCAATATTTAATATTTATATCCTTATAAAATAGTTTATATCCAATTTTACTCTTCGGTGAGTTTTTATTAAAAGATATGAAAGGAATCTTTTGTCGTTTTTCATACGAGGTACTTTTTGACTCTTCCGACAAAAGTACGAGAAGAATGTTTTTTTAAATTATACGGCATGAATGGATTTTTAAAACATTATTTACAAGAAGATTCCTTTAAATGTATTAAAGTTTATTTTTAATCAACTTCTTTTAGTTTAAAATATAATGACATGATAAGAAAGGAAAAATGTTTTTTAGTAGAAAGGATATTTTCCTCAAGAATCGAGTTCAAGTGTTTTATCAAAATTATTTTCCATATAAGATAATATAGGGTTCTGTTTCTATCCCTATTATTACATTGATTTGATTATGTTGTGATGGAATTATTTTTATGAATTCCTTTATCTTATATGAATTGTTTTATGATGTCATGATGTTTAAGAATCCCATTTTTATTACATGGGTTATGCTATGATCTATGGTTTATGATTTTGTGGAAAACATAATAATGGTATCATTATGAGATGGGTGGGACCTATATCTCCCTCCAATGCATTGGGTAATGATTTTATATCTCAAAACATAGACATGGCTGGAACGGTAGGTTATACCGGTTCAGTGAAACAGGACTGAAACGAGGAGTGAACTCGGTTCAGAAAGCGACTTTGTCCACTAAGATAGTCATGGAAATGAGTCTTGAATAATAAGAAATTATTCTCTATGATTAGGTGTGTATGGCAAAATGTTTCATGTTTTATGTTATGATTATTGGGATTACATTTCACTACTATGATTTATCCCATGTTATGAAATTACGATCTCTTTTGCAGGTTAAGATTTCAAAAAGATATGTTCTTATTAATATGACGTGATTGATATTTCTTTTGTTTACACTTACTGAGCATTTGAGATCACCCTTCTGTATGTTTTCTTTTCCCCAGGATATAAAGAAAGGATTTAGGTTTAGAAAAAAAAGATCTTTATGGTAGATGTTGAAGATCATTCACCACGATTAGAAGAATATATTCCGAGTTTTCAAAGACACGAAACTATTACGGTCCTTGTGTGTGTGTTTTTGTTATATACTAAGTATTCTGCAAAAGTAATGTAATGTACATGTACGTCAATCTTCGGGTCTCTACAGTTGGTATCAGAGGTAGGTTTAGTCAAACCTTGGAAACTAGGATGCGAAAACGTTAGTGAGATCCCTAGAGATATTTCTAAGGTATGTCTAGGGATGTCCCTAAGGATAAGTATACGTATAGGATATTGTCTTAGAACTATAGTAACGATATTAGAATAAAAAAAAGATCATAAATATTGAAGTTACTTCCCCTTTATTATGATTTTTTCTTCTCACACTATTCTTTTTGGGTTTTAGAAAATGGCTCGAAAAAAGATGATTCACGATAATGGAGGATATGATGGACAATGGAATGCTATTCTTCATGAGTAAGCAAATAAAATTTGATTTGGAATTCCAAATATCCTTATTATGCCGAATCAACAATCTCATAATATGATCAATAAAGTAAAATTTGGTAAGTTTCCTAACTCGGATAATAAGAGAAATATGGAGTTTGATGATGATCATAGAGGAAAGAAAGTTCAATTTCGCTTATGTCAATCATGCGGGAAGAGGCATCAAGGAGAATGTTTCAAAGGAACTGGAAGATGCTTTGGGTGTGGAAAAGAAGGAAACAAATCCAGTAAGTGCAGAGGAAAAGGTTCAGTTAACACCAGGGATGAGGATAATGGTATTTCTACGACATCAACAATGGTTAAATGTTTTAAATGTGGAATTCACGGGCATTATGCAAACCAATGCCCTAAGGGAATGTCTCATGAAGAGAATCAGTATGGTCGTATGGGTAGTATTTATGTGGATGATGATGAAGAGATTACAAATGATATGTGAGATGAAAGAATTGTTGAAGCTCGGTCAATGGTTTAAGAATGTAGTGGAATGATTACATGTTTATCATGTGTAATGTTGTATAAGTAATCTCATGGTACTATGGAATAAAGAGACATCTAAGGATTGTTACACTGTTGTCTTTCCTTGAGTTTTGAAAGTGTATGATTAATGTAATCAGTATCCATGAAAGGTTATTCAGATATTTTTGGAATGTAGATGATATGCACATAATGAAAGGATAAGGAGAAAGTTAAATGTTTGATAGTATTCATGAGCTCATGAATGATATAAGGATAAGGTTATATCATGGTTTGAGTATATAGAATTTTTGGATTTTGGTATGTGGAAAGAGTTAACTTTTGATAGCATTCATGTTTTCACTAAGGTTTAATGGGTATTCATTTTTCAAGAGAATACATCATTAAAGTATTCACATGATTGGAATGTGACCAACATGATATATGGGGGATAAATGATGGTATTCACATGCTTGGTTGACGATATTTCAAGTAATCTTTTTCTTTATACTATGATCTTGGACTGAAGTATTTTAGATAAGCCTAAAGATTGGAATGGATTATGTTAACCATAAGTTAGTATTGTTTAAGGATAGAAATTTTTTTGATATTATTTCTGAAATGTTATAATAATGTTGTTTTAGAAAAAGGACAACCTGCAGGACGGGCGATAGCCCATCGCATCAGACAAGGCTGTGGGAATCGAACCCACAACCGAAGTGCGACTGGCCTTTATCGCCTACCACTGGCCTACATAAAGTCCCTGTTTAGTAGAAACTAGTTTTATTATATTAAGCAGTATGATATATGAAGTATAAGTCCATTTTAGGAACTATATATGATTAATCTCACTATAGATGGACTTATGTATTTTTTGATAACTTTTCTAAACTTTTGTTTGAGACAGATGGAATGACCCATCATTCTATCACATGGTCTGCTAACACATCACGAATGGAAAATTCAACTTCATTTCTTTAATATATGAAGTGGAAATTGTCAAAATAACGACAAACGGTGAGACTATACCAAAATCACGAAAGTATTTCTTCTAATTCCAATTTCATCAACTTTAGGGAAATGATCTTGAAAACCAAAAATGTTGTCCTAGTGCTCTTATATCTTTTGAATCAGATGGTACCTTATATCATCACAAATTTATGGCTTTGTGAATGCTGGTTTTTCCATAGCCATGTTCTCTACCACTCTCCATTAGAACATGATGGTTAGATTTCTCTTCCATATCCAAATCTTCACCTATGTGAAAACCCAGTGATTAGTTTATTTGGGTAAATGTTACGTTTCATACTTTTGTTTTTAAAGAATGGTTTTGGTATCCATTTTTACGATGTGGGTTTATATTAATGAAACTTTCATATAGTAAACCATTTATAACCCCGACGAATTTCAAGGGCGAAATTTATTTTAAGGGGGGTAGAATGTAACACCACGAGATTTTATGAAAAATATTTTTTTTAATTTCATTAATGTCTTGTGTTGTAAGATACACCAAAAGGAGCTTACACAACACGCATCCTTGACTTGCCTTGCATTACACGCAATCGTGACCTTCCTCGATAGCGTGTGTAGTACGCAATAACGAGTTTCACTAAACAACGCTATGCTATTAAAATATTATTAAAACTAGTCGTTATGAATAGTAATAACCACTTTTTGAAATTTTGTAAATTTTATTTTTCAAAATGGACTTCATTTATGGATTCAAAATATTAAAATTAGATTAGGGTGAAATTTTGGTACTTTTCGGATAACTTTCATTTTCTGATGAATAGTGAAAATTACAAAATTTTAATTAAAAATAACCTTTTTAATAGAAATAATTAATAGTGATAAATTATTAATTTTATTGGTTTTAAAGTATATTTAGAATATATTTTTACAATTTAATACAATGTTGGTTATTGTATGTAATTTCACATTTAAACCACACATAAACAACTGTCAATCTTTTGATAGTTATTATCTCTTAAGAACACACTATTTGTTTTGATGACGGGAATTAATTTTTAAATTAATTAATGAAACTGATATGTTTTGAATTTGGTAAAATAGACATCATTTTTGAATTCATAATATCAAATATATCTTAGGCCTAATTTTTGGTATTTTTCTGGAAAAGTTCATTTTTTTGATGAATAGTGAAACCACTAAGTGGTAGTTAAAAAATGAATTTTTCATAAAACATAATTTTACCTCTTCTGAGAGTGGAATTTCAAAAATCCGAGAGACACGGTTGATGTCAGTAAGTAAAATGTGGTTCAATGACATGTATATAATTTTTGGTGAATAGTAACTTTTTACTTTTTTTTACCACGGTTAAAAGTAAATAGGGTAATTAAGGGTAAAAATGATATTACTATTACCCTAACACAAGTCCAAATTCTATTAGAAAAGTGTAATTCGACCAAAAACAATCATAGGAATTAAATATGAGCATTTAGGCACAGTTGGATTAGATTAGGCCATTTATTATTAATTTATTTAAAGAAGGGTTAAAATAATTAAAATCAATGTTTAATAAGTAATACATTTTTAATATGGGGTTATACATAAGATAAATTCGACTATAAATATTAATTAGAAAGATAAAAGGATTTCCTAAATAATGGTGTATTATTTGTAATTTTTAGACATTAAATAATTTAATTTATTTATGACACAATGATGATGCAGTAGTTATCTTATTAATGAAATATTGACATTATTGATGTTATAAATACCCAAATAAATGTACTTTGAGACTTTTTATGAATTACACTAATTTTATAGGTTAATATGAAATGTAAGTATTGATTTAAGTAACCTGGTTCCAAATAATCATTCTTTTATGAGTTTTACAAAAATCAATTACTAAATAGTGTCAAAATTGACATAAAATAGTTTTTAAAAGAAATATTATATTACTAATTGTTATTTTAATCCTAAAAATATAAGGTTCGGCCAAATGACTTATATACGGTTATATATATTAATAATAAAAAACTTGGGGTTATTTTGGATTGATATGGTATGTTTATTAACCTTATAGTGTATGAAAACAAGAAGACACGGTAAAAGTTAAATTATCTAACTTAAAGTTAAATCTAAATTATAAGTTTATAATTGATACCTAAACTTGTCTAAATTCTATTGGATGAAAGGATTTAGACCCTGTCCACCTTATCATCGAAATATATCAATTTGGAGCTATTAAAAACCGAATTTGACTTTATAATAAAATAATATTTTTAGTTATTCCAAAGGTTCCCCTCTCCTCCCTTATAAAAGGGCACCTCCTCCCCCTCTTCCTCACACCACTTTGACCCTTCAAGCTCGGCCAAACCATGCCAATTTCTCCTCTTCACTTCCCTAGAAACATTCTAGAGGTTCTGGTCTTCTGCAAAGACCTATTTTATTGCCCTAAAAGGAGGTCTCAAGGAAGCACTTCAAAGAAGAGGTAATGTCCATTACCGATTCTTTCATCCTTATTTCTTCTTCCACTTCTTCTTATTTAGTTGTTCCATTATGAAGTAATAACATCAGTATCACTCATATAATGATATGTTATTATAAGTATGAAACAACCCTATTTCACCATCTATCCATCCTACAGAAAACGAAATCATCGCGCGTGCATACGTACGGAATACCGTCTCCACGCCGTGGGGTAATCTATTTTCCACCACCACCTTACTTGGATGGGTATAATGGTGTACATAATAACTATATATGATTATTGTAAAGTGATATTGATTCTGAAATGAGGAGTGAACTCAGTTCAGAAAGGGACTTTGTCCACTAAGATAGTCTTGTCAATGAGTCTTGACTAATAAGAAATGATTCTCTATGATTATGTGTGTATGCCACAAAGTTTCATGTTTTATGCTATGATTATTGGGATTACATTTCACTACTATGATTTATCCCATGTTATGAAATTATGATCTCTTTTGCAGGTTAAGATTTCCAAAAGATATGTTCTTATGAATATGACATGATTGATATTTCTTTTGTTTACCCTTACTGAGCATTTGAGCTCACCCTTTTGTATTTTTTCTTTTCCCCAGGACATAAAGAAAGGATTTCAGTTTAGAAAAAAAGAAGATCTTTATGGGAGATATTGAAGATATTTCACCATAATTAGAAGATTATATTCCGAGTTTCCAAAGACACTAAACTATTACTGTCCTTGTGTGTGTGTTTTTGTTATGTACTAAGTATTCCGAAAAAGTAATGTAATGTCCATATACGTCATGCTTCAGGTCTCTACAGGATATAACTTGAATATGATATTGATTCATGTCACCAAAATAGGAAGTTTAACATAGTGTCATAAGATATCATCTATGTGCATATGTAATTAATCTAGAATAAATGTCAAGTATAATATTTCTATGTCAGTTAAAGATAAGGATTATAAGTGGAAGGATTTTTACGATGTATCACACATCACAGTAATCTCTAAATTATTCAATATGACATCTTTATCAAATATGATTTTTATATATCAATGTCTATATCCCACAAGAGAGTATTCTTCTGTATAAATAATAATAATGAAAAAGGAATAATTGAGACCTCTACACCTCATAATAATAGAATAAAACTATATTTAATATATGTACTAAATATTATAAAAAACTCATTGAAATAATTCTATTCATTAAATTTTTTATTATAGGTGTAATAAATTTTTAATTCAAAAAAAAATTAATTTGTGACATTTATTTGACTTGATTTTCAGAAAATTTAGTGACATCATTGGTTTGTGGCGAGTCCTGCCAACTCATCTCAGAGCCGACTTCTTTAACAGTTAGTCATTTTATCACTTTTCCAAATTTCCTTGTCATATGGCTATTTCTGATTGTAAAACATTCTGTTGATGTAATTCAACTCAAAAAAATTTCAAATTTTGAGGTGACTATGTTTTGTTAGTGAAACATCCTATCCGGTAGGTGTTTTCAAGACAAAGAAATAAAATTCACAATGGTGACTCATCCTCGACATTGGGTTTTTCCATATATAAAAAAAATTACATCCTGATGGTTAATCATTGCTAGCAGTGATTCATCCTTAATGGTGAGTCATGTCTAGAAGTGATTATAGTCCAATTGTGGGTCTTTTCAATAATTCCAAATTTTTCTAACCACATCCTTTTATTATTAAATTCTATCATAACACATAAAACCTATTTATAAAATAAGAAAAATGCTTTGGTGATCATTAAAATTGGGGTGAAAACAATGTTTATCGTATTATTTATATAAATTTATTAGAAAATTTGTATATAATTAAAATTAATATAAAATATTAATATTTTACTAAAACAATTATATAATATATAAGTTAATATTTTTATCCATATATTAATAATGATATTAAATAATTTATAATAAATGTACCTGTATAAAAAAAATGAATATATATGTCTGTTAGTATATACATTTTTGAATAAATATATGTGTGTGTGTGCAGATGGTTATGTGTATGTATGTGTCTTTTTATTTCAATTAAAGGATAAGAAATAACTACTTAAATTTTTAGTATTTTATTTATTATAATTTATCCATTCATTATTATACAGTTCATTATAATGTTAAAAAAATATTATATCATTTTTTAATTATCAATTATTTATATATATATTTACTATATATGAAATATTTTAAATTTGATTATGATTTATATGAATAACATTTATTAATTTTAATTTATTTTTTATCATTTAAAATATGTTTAAATTTTATATAAATAACCTATTTAAAAGATTAAATAATAATTTATAAATTTGAATGTTTACATATAAAATTGTGAATATATATATATTTTGAATTTTATTATTAAATTATGAAAAAATTAATATATATATATATATATATAAACAAAAAATAAAAAAAATAAATCTAAATATATATAAATAACCACTATATTCATTATATTAAAAATTATATACTAATCAAATATATATTTTTATATAATTATATTTAAAATTATATAAATAGTTTTTAAATATAATTTTTTCTCTTTATAATTATGAATAAATAAATTCATATTTCCAGAATTATAAAATTACAAAAACAAATAATTAAATAATGAGTGCATTAATTATATTTCTAATTATATATTTCTAATAATAATAAGAAATATATATAGATATATACATTAAAAAATTATAATAAAACTATTTAAATAAAAACTGTATTTTTTTATATTTGTAATTGAATATATTTATATGAAATAATCTTCTAAGTTGATTAACTAGATGACAAGATTGGGATTGTGTGATTTTTTTTGTGACAGTTGGGATTCAATGTAACATACCGGGATTTTATGAGATATATATTCTTTTTATGTTCATTGATGTCTTATATTGTACTTTACCCCAAGATTATCTTGAGTTATACGCTACACCGTATTATCTTGTAGTATACGCAACACTATTTTTCGCTTGCGTTACAAGGAATCACAACCTTCCTCAATATCGTGTGTAATACGCAATACAGGGTTTTGCTAAGCAATGATATATTCTTATAATATTATTAGTAACTAGACATTACGAATAGTATTAAATAAATTTCTAATATTATAAAATTATTATTTATCTTAAAAAAATAGAAAATTTTATGATAACAAAATAATGTTGTTGAGTAAAATACATATTTTTCAAATAATGCAATTTTAACGCATTATAATGGCGCACCCAAATTAAATCTAGTTTTTGACATGGTTGTAAGTTCATTTTGAAAAAATAAAATACTTCTTCGGAATCAGGATATAAAAATTAACTTTGGATAAATTTTTCATTTTATTATGATTACTTTAATATTTTAATGAATAGTAAAAACACGATATAATTTAATTAAAAACAAATTTTTTCATCATGATAATATGTATGGTTAAATTATAATATTGAATTATTTTAATGTATAAATATAATATATTTTTACCATTTAATATAATGTATGTCATTATCATTGATTTTACATTGAATTTATAGGTAAAATCATTTCAATATTTTTCCATGTTTTAACTTTTAAAACATGTTTTCACAACAACAAGAATAATTTTAAATTAATTATTTTCAAATTCTATGATTTTAAAATAATAAAATGGATTCCATATTTGGATTCATTATGTCCAAATTTTGTTAATAGGGAACTTTTTTTGGGAACTATGAATAGTAACTACGGTAAATTGTATTTACCGTAGTCAATGGTAAATCAGGTAATTAAGGGTAAATATAATATTATAAAATTACCCAAACACTTTTCTTAATATAATTTTATTATTATATTTCCTCCTAAGTCATATTTTGGTCAAAATGGAATCTATTGGAACCCACATGGATGTGATTAAGACCCTTAATTTATATTATTTTAAAGAAATTGAAATATGTCTCAGTCAAACATTAATAATTAAAGTATGCTTAATATAATGTTATATATAAAATAAATACCATTATAAATTTTAATTTGAAAGCTAAAATGTTTCTTTTTTTATGGTAATTTATTTGTAATTTTTAAGTGATATTTAATTACCTTAATAGCTTATAAATTAATGAGGCAGAAATTATTTACTTAGTGAAAAATCAATAATATAGTTTTCATTAAATTAATTATACACATAAAAACGCCAAAAAACATGACCAAACCTATTGTTCTAGTATATATATACCATAATCATATGAGGGTTGACTAGGGGACCATTAGGAGCCATATAAAAGATATTAAGAGATTTATATTATATTATTTTTAATAATTTTAAAGTTGTCACCTTCATAAATTGATTAAAATAACAATTTAAATGTTGTTATTTTAAGATGATAAATTTGATTAAAAGTAATATTATGAAAGGTAATAGATTTATATTTATCATATGATTTTATTTTACCTTTTTATGCAACAAATAAGTATATTCAGTAATTATAAAAAAATTTGTGTTGATTAATTTATTAAGAGAAATATCAAATAATTGATTTTAAAAGTATTTAAATAAAAATAATATGAACTTATTAATGTGCTCCACGAATTTTCTAGATGCATATGACTTGTTAGGAATTTATTAATTTTTTTAGAAAATATATTCCTTTTAGATTTTGTTTATATTCAAATAAATGAATTTTTTCAAAATTGACACTATTGATATTTTATATTATTAAATTGTTTTAAAATCCCAAAAATATTTAGAAATTACAAATTAAAATTTATATTGTCTAACATGTCATAAAGTTTCAAATTAAGTATTATTTACAACACATAAGTAAGTATTTATAACCATATGATATTTATAACCTTTTTACCACAAATATAATTAAATAGATTAAATAAAGGTAAATAAAAATGATAAGGTTTAAAATGATATAAAACATGTATAAATTTAAAATTTTGATGAGATAACAACCCATTCTTTTCAAATATCCTAATTTGAGTCACTTTGGAAGTTTTTAAGTTGGTTTTGGGTTTATTATAAAGTAATATTTTAGAGGTTTCCAAAACTACCCCCTCCTTCCATATAAAAGTGAACCTCCTCCCTCTCCTCCTCACAATATTTTGATCCTTCAAACAATAAAACCCCTACCAAATTATATTCTACTCTTCCCTATAAACATACTATCGGTTGTGTTCTTCTTCCAAATAAAATCTTTAGTTCCCTTAGATGTGGTTTAGAAGAGGCGCTTTGAAGAAGAGGAAATATCCTTTACCAATTCTTTCAAATTCATTTCTTCTCCAACTTAACCTTATATTGTTGATACATAATAAACGAATATCATCAGTATCACTAAAATAATGATATGTTATTATAAATATTAATCAACCCAATTTCACCTTCTATCCATCATATAGAAAATGAAATCATCGCACGTGAGTACGTACGGAATGTCATCTTCCTGTAGTGGTGAAATCTGTTTTTAAACAACCACCACGATGGGATGGTATAATGATATAAATAATAACTATATATGGTTATCTTAACATGATACTAATTCAGAAATATTATATCATCCACTCTAATTCAATTAAATAATTATGGTAATGATATTATCGTGTGTGCTTACATACGAATTACCGTCTTCACAACGCGATGAGATTCATTTTCCATGATAACCGTTCAATAATGATTATAAATTATTATTATTAAATAATCATGAAATATATGACATATTAATGATAATGTATTTATGTATATGTTATTTACTTACATCTATTCAATTTAATAAGGAAACAAAAACAGCGCTCATGCGTACGTACGACCTACCGTCTCTATGCAAGATGTATTTCATTCCTTTTAACAATATATTATATGATGAATATATATTATATGTAAATGATTTTTTACATTCTGTAAATATGTAATAATTATATAAGTAATAATATGAATAATTACAAGTCTAAACATGCAAGATAAATGACACAATTTTAACCAAAACACAGCTTTGACATGGAAGTGACAAAAGAACGGGTAATATAATGTCATAAGTGAAACATTTATGTTACCATAAATATTGTTATGGCTCCATTAAAAGTTAATAATATGTTTAAACACACTATAAAGGAGTATTAGACACATACATAAGAAATTGGACCTAATTTAAGGGATAGTTATTCCAATATCGTTCTTATTCGAGAATGTTTATTCATAAGTATTTAATGGGGTTATATTTTTCATCCATGTCCCTAAAAATATTTTTCATTGATTGTTTATTATTATTACATGTATTTTTAAAGCCATATTTACCCCTCCTTTACTATTACATTGTTTTATGGAAGAAATTATTCTTTTGTTTACCATACATGGGTCTTTTTGACATTTCCAACAAAAGTACGGGGAGAATGTTTTTTAAACCTATATAGCATAAATTGATTTTTACGGTTTCATAAAGCCCAATATTCATGAAGCTTCCTCTATAAGATTTTATGATTATTTTCAACAAAATACTTTTCTATTAAAATTTAATGGAATTTTGTGAAAAGAAAATGATTTTGAAGAAGAATGGATATTTTCCTCAATAATTCAATTCAAGTGTTTTGTCAAAACTATTTTCTATCTAGGATGACAATATTTAGTATGATTATGTTTCATGTATCATGTCTATATTATTTACATGGCTTGATTCTTCTTATGAAGAAATGATATTCATTTGTTTTATATGGATTATGTTATGATAGAATGGTGTTTACGAAACCCATTTTATTCTTTGGGTTATGATGAATGATTTATGTTTATTTTATGAAATATGTAAGGATGATTTAATTATGAGATGGGTGGGACCTATATCTCCCTCAAATGCATTGGGTAAATATTTATATCTCATTATATAGACATGGCTGAAATGAAAAGTAAACCTGGTTCAGTAATACAGGGCTGGAATAGCAGGTAAACCCGATTTAGTAATGGAATTTTTCCACAATGACGGTCTTGGTAGAAATGCCTTGGCTACTATGGAAATAATATCATGTGATTAATGGTTTTCAACAATTACATGTTTAATTCCCATGATATTTTATCATGATTTATGTTCCATTATGATGTATTCTTTACATACTGCCATGTTTTATGTCATTCCTCGTGATTTCGATGTTTAAGAATTATGTTCATCTTTTTAAATTCAAATGTATATGGTTTGTTTTATTTTCCACATACATACACTTACTGATCATTTTAGATCACCCTTTATATGTGTTCTTTTCCCTAGGATTTAAAAAAAAAATTATGTATGAAAACAAATATGGAAGAACATTATAGGAGATGTTGAAGTTCTTTCACCATTACTAGAAGAGGATGTTCCATGTTTCCAAAGACACTAATCTATTATAGTCATTTGGTGTCTGGTTTGGTTATGTATTATGTATTCTACCAAAGTAATGTAATTTCCATGTACGTCAAGTGTAGGTATCTAAAATTGGTATCAGAGGAAAGGTTTAGTTAACCTTTGGAAACTAGGATGTGAAAACATTGTATCCCATGATATATTTTTATGGTATCTAGGGATGTCATTCAGTTTAAGTATAAGTATAGGTCATAGAACTAAAATTACGGTAAAAATCATAGAATTAAACCTAATATGTAATAGAATGAAAGTACTCCCCTTTATTATGTTGTTTTCCAAGAATGATTTTTTCCTCTCATACTTTAAATTTTCTATTATAGAAAATGGCAAGAAACATGAAGATTCATGTTACTATAGATTATGATGGACAATGGAATGATATTCTTCATGACCAAGAAAATGAAACTGGATTGGGAAGGAAAATCATCATTATTATACTTATTCAAAAATGTCATAATATAATCAATAATACCAACTTTGGTAAGTTTCCTGACTCAGCTAATAAGAGAAAGATAGAGATTCATGATGAACTTAGAGGAATGAAAGCACAATTTCACTCAAGTAAGTCATGTTTTAAGAGGCATCAAGGAGAATGGATTAATGGAACTGGAAGATTCTTTGGGTGTCGAAAAGAAGGACATAAAGCTAGTAATTGCAAAGGAAAAGGTTCAATTAACATAATGGACAAGGATAATGGTATTGCTAAAACATCAACCAATGTAAAATGGTTTAAATGTGGAATGCAAATGAATTATGATAACCAGTTCCTAAAGGGGAAATCTCATGAATAGAATCAGCAGGGTTGTATGGGATGTATTTATGTTGATGATGATGAAGAGACTACAAATGATATTTGAGATGAAAGAAGTGTTGAGGAATAAAATGTTGAAGCTCAGTCAATGGTTTAAAAATGTAGTGGAATGATTGTATGTTTATCTAGAGTTATATTAATGTTACTATGGTTTAATAAAACATCTATGGATTGTTACACTATTTTTTTCAAATGTATTTGAAAGTATATATTGAATTGTACCGGTGACCATGAAAGGTAATTCAGATATTTTGGGAAAGAAGTTGTTTTGCGCATAATGAAGTGATAAAGAGAAAATAATATGATTGATATTATTAATGTGCTCATGACTGGTATAAGGACAAAGTGAAATCATTGTTTGACTATAAATAATTTTTGGGATTTTGGTATGTGGAAAGAGTTATCTTTTGACAATATTTATGTTTTCAATAAGGTTCAATGGAAATTTATATTTCAAGAGAATACATGATTAAGTTATTCACATGTTCTGAATGTGACCAACAAGATATTTGTTATGATATATGGGGGATAAATGATGTTATTTAAATTCCTGGTAGAATGTATTATCCAGTAATCTTTTTCATTATACTATGAGATTGGACAAATGTATTTTTGACAATCCAAAAGATTGCAATGAATTGTGTTAGACATCAGATAGTATTGTTTAAGGATATAAATTTATGATATTATTTTTTAAATTTTATAAGATTATAGTTTTATAAAAAGGACAACCTATAGGATGGGTGACAACCCGTCGCATTGGACAAGGATTTTGGAATGGAACCCACAATCAAAGTGTGAAATGCCTTCATCGCCTACCACTGCCCTACAAGAATACTTTGGTTAGCATAAATTATTTTTATTTTATTAATCGGTATGATAGATGATGTATAAGTCCATTTTAGAAACCATATAAGATTAATATCACCATAGATGGACTTATGTGTATTTAATAAATTTTTCTATCCTCTTGTCTCAGACCGATGGAATAACCTATCATTCTATCGCATGTTCTACGAACACTTCATTAATGACAAATTCAAATTCATTTCATTAATAGATGATGTGAAAATTGTTCAAGTAATGACCAACTGTGAGATTGTACCAAAATAAATTTAGTATTTCTTTTAATTCAATCTTTTTTCAAATTTAGTGAAATGATCTTGAAATCAAAAAACGTTGTCCTAAATGGTACCTTAGATCATAACAAATTTAAGGCTTTGTGATTTTTGGCTTTTTCATATCCATGTTATCTACTACTCTTCATCGTAAGTTGATAGTTAGATTTCTCATCCATATCAATATTTTCACCTATATTATTCTATGTGGAAACCTAGTGATGAGTTAATTTGGGTAAATGTTATGTTTCATACATAAATTTTTAAAATTAAGTTTTAGTATTACTTTTTATGATGTGGGTTTCTATCAATGAAACTTTCAATTACTAAATGATTTTTAACCCCTATGAATTTCGAGGGATAAATTCATTTTAAGGGGGTAGAATGTAATAACCTGAGATTTTAAGGGATATAATCTTTTTAATTTCTTTGATGTCATGTTTTGTATGCTACATCAAGATTATCTTTCCCTATATGAAACATTGTATATTCATTAAGTATATGAAACAATATTCTTGTATTGAGTAACATGCAATCATGACCTTCCTCGATAGCATGTGTAGTACGCAATACCAAGTATCGCTAAAAAATTATATATTTTTATAATATTATTATGAACTAGACATTATGAATATTATTAACTAAATTTTGAATTTTATAACATTATTATACATCTTAAACATTCTATAGAATATAGTATGAGAAAAAAATAATTTTTTTAGGTAAAATACGTATTTTTCAAAAAATGCAGTTTTTCCAACTTTTGATGGGGCACCCACTTTAAATATAATTTTTGATATGTTTATAAGTTCATTTTTAAAAAAAATTATTTTTTGGAATCATGATATAAATATTTACTTTTGGTTAAAATTTTCATATTATTCAGATAACTTTCATATTTTAATGATTAGTAAAAACACGATTTATTTTAATTAAAATCAACTTTTTTCATCGTAATAATTTATGTGGTTAAATTATAATATTTAATGGTTTCAATATATAAATAGAATATATTTTTTCCATTTCATATGATTTATGTCATTAGTATTGATTTTACATTGAACTCATAGGTAAAATCATTTCAATCTTTTGTAATGTTTTATCATTTAAAACACGTTTTCATAACAACGAGATTAATTTTAAATTAATTTTTGAAACTTCTGTGATTTCAAATTGGATAAATGGACTCCATTTTTGGATCCAGTAGGTCCAAATTATGTTAATAGGCTACTTTTTATTTTTGGGCACTATGAAATGTAACTACTGTAATTTTTATTTCCCATAGTTATAGGTAAATTTGGTAATTAAGGTTAAATAAAATATTATAAAATTACCCTAAAACATGTGTTAATATAATTGGATGATTATATTTTGTCTTTAGGAATATTTGGGCCTAAATGGACTCAATTGTAACCCACATGGATATGATTAAGACCTTTAATTTATTTTATTTTAATGAAAGTGAAGAATGTCTCACTAAAACAATAATAATTAATGTATTTTTAATATAAGGTTATACAGAATATAAATTAGATTATAAATATTAATTTTAAATATAAAATGTTTTCCTTATTATGGTAATTTATTTGTAATTTTTATATGATATTTAATTACCTTAATATCGTATACATTAATGATGCTGAAATTATTTACTTAGTGTAAAATCTATAATAATGTGTTTATTTAAGTAATAATATCCAAAAAAGGCCCCAAAACATGACCAAAACCTATTGGTAGAGTATATCTATACCATTAGAATCCAAGGATCGACTTGGGGACCATTTGGAGTCGTATAAAAGAGATTATGTCATTTATATTATTTTATTTTTAATAATGTCAAAGGTGTCACCTTCATAACTTAATAAATATAACAATTTAAATGTTGTGATTTTAAGATGATAGATTAGAGTAAATGAATTATTATGAAAGGTAATAGATTTATTTTCAACATAAGAATTTATTATTAATTTTTATGAAACAAATATGTATACTAAATAATTATACAAAAATGTTGTATTGATTATTTTCTTCAGAAAAATATCAAATAAATGACATTAAAAGTAATAAAATAAATATAATATCAACTTATTAATGTTCTCAACGAATTTTCTAGATTAATATGACATGTGAGGAATCTATTAAATAGTGTTTTTCAAAAAATACATTATTTTTGGATTTTATTTCAATTCAATTAATTGAATTGTGTCAAAATTGACACTATTAATATTTTAGATTTTAAATTGTTTAAAAATCACAAAAATATTTGAATAATAGAAATTAAAATTTATAAGATCTAAAATTTCACTATGTTTCAAATTATTTATAATTAACAAAACATAAGTATGTATTTATAACCACATAAAATTTATAACATCATTACCACAAATAAAATTAAATAGATTAAATAATGAAAGTTAAAAATGATAAGGTTTAAAATAAAATAAAAACATGTATAAATTTAATTGGTTGATAAGGTTACAACCCTATATTATCTAATATCCGAATTGGAGTAATTTTAGATGTTTTATGTGGGGTTTTGTTTATTATAAATTAATATTTTAGAGGTTTCCAAAAGTGCACCTCCGCTCCCTTATAAAAGGGCACCTCCTCCTTCTCCTACAGACAACATTTTGAAACTTAAATATTGGACAAAACCAACCCAATTATCTTCTCCAATTCCTTAAACACATACTAGAGGTCCTGGTATTATTAAAATTCCATCTTTAGTGCCTTAAGAGGAGGTTTCGAAGAGGCGCGTTGAAGAAGATGTAATATCCTTTCCGGATTTTTTCAAGTTCATTTCATATTCTACTTCCTCTTATTTTGTTGTTTCATAATAAAGTAATAACATCAGTATCACTCATATAGTGATATGTACTTATTAATATGAACCAATCCTATTTCACCTTTTATCCATCATACAGAAAATTAAATCACCGCGCATGCGTATGTATGAAATACCGTCTCCACGCTGTGTTGTAATCTGTTTTCCACCACCACCATACTAGGATGGTAATAATGGTGTAAATAATAACTATATATAGTTATTATAACATGATAATAATTATGAGATATTATATAATCCACTCTAATTCAATTCAATAATTATGGGAATGATATCATCGCCCCTGCGTACGTACAGTTTACCGTCTCCACGACGCGATGAGATTCATTCTACACGTTAACCATTAAAGAATTATTATAAAGCATATAAATTAAATATTAAAAAATATATCACATATTAAATATATAGGATTTATTTATATGTTATTTACTTACTTCCAATCAATTTAATATGGAAACGAAAACAGCGATGATGTGTACGTACGGCCTACCGTCTACATGAACTGTGTATTTCATTCCATTTATCAATCTATTATATGATGAATATATATTATCTAGAAATCATGTTTTATATTCTAGAAACAATTTTACCCGAAACGCTTCTTTAACATGGAATTGACAAAAGAACAGGTAATATAAATTCATAAGTGAATCATGTATGATATCATAAATATTGTTATGGTAATGTTACAAGTTTTAAATTTGTTTAAACCCACTATACATGAGTCACAGACACATATGGACAAAATTAGACAAGGTAAGGAATAATTATTCCAATATCATTCTTATATGAGATTATTTATTCATAAGTATTTACAGGGGTTATTTTTTTCATCCATATCCATAAAAATGTTTTTCATAAATTGTTTAATATTAATCCATGTATGTTTAAATTCATGTTTACCCCTATTTTAATTTTAAATTTTTTTATGGAAGTAATCTTTATTTTTTTAACCATACGAGGAATTTTTTTACTTTTCCGGCAAAAAGTACTAGGTGAATGTTTTTTATCATATACGGCATAAACAGATTTTTACGGTTTCATAACGCTAAATATTCAGGAAGCTTCCTCTAAAAGATTTCATGATTATTTTCAGAAAAACATATTTTCTTTTAAAATTGAATGGAATTTTGTGAAAAGAAAATGATTTTGAATAAGACATGATATTTTCCACAAGAATTCATTTCAATTTTTTTGTCTAAATTTTTTTCCATCTATGATGACATTATTTAGTTTGATTATGTTTCAATTATAATGACTATATTATATAAATGGTTATCTTATTCTTATGATAAAATGATATCTATTTGTTTTATATGGATTACGTGTTGATATGATGATGTTTATGAAACCCATTTTATTCTTTGGGTAATGATGAATGATTTATGTTAATTTTGTGGCACAAGTAAGAATTATTTCATTATAAAATAGGTGGGACCTATATCTTCCTCCAATGCATTGGGTAAAGATTTATATCTTATGAGATAGACATGGCTTGAATGGAAAGTAAATCTGGTTCAGTAATATAAGGATTTAATCGTAATTAAACCCGATTCAGTAATGGACATTGTCCACTATGATGGCCTTGGTAGAAATTCCTTGGCTACTATAGAAATAATATCTTTTGATTAATGGTTATCCAGAATTACATGTTTTATTCCTATGTTATTTTATCATGATTGATGTTCCATTATGATATACGCCTTACGTACTTCCATGTTTTATGTCATTGCTCATGATTGTGATGTTTAAACATTATGTTCATGTTATTAAATTCAAATTTATATATTTTGTATTAATTTCCTCATACATACCCTTACTGATCATTTGAGATCACCATTTATATGTTTTCATTTCCCCAAGATTTAAAGAAAGGTTTTAGTTAAGATAAAAAATAGAGAAGTCCTTTATGGGAGATGTTGAATATCATTCACTCTGACTAGAATATGATGTTCCGAGTTTCCGAAGACAGTAAACTATTACGGTCCTTGGGTTTATTTTTTTTATGTATTAAGTATTCTGAAAAAGTAATTCAATGTCCATTTATGGAATGTGTGGGTATCTACATTCATGAATCTATATCTATACATGATTATTATATATTGAATAATTTCACCATGATTAGAAGTTTTCAATCTATGATCTATCTCGATCCTCACCATAACGTTAGGGGAATGATTGTGGATTCCCTAAATCATCCCCAATTGAGGAGAACTGATTTATCCTTCACAGATGATTTATATTACTTTTCATATTTGGCTACGGTGGTCGAGTCTAGATATTCAACTATAATAAAAAATGTTAAAGGTGGATTCTTAGTTTTTAAAGATCTATTAGATATTCGGAAAGAGTTAAACCTATTACAATTCCACATTCCTGGTCATATCATTTACATGAAGGTAGATGGGTTATGGCCTTATGTTTACCTTAAGAACATCATTACTCATTGATGGAGAAACCATGATTGGAAGATCATTCCAACATACGGATGATATTTCAATATTATCTATTAATGAAGATAGGATATCAATTATGAATATAATATTGGTAATGTATAACGAATACTATGTGTGTTTTATGATTATGAATATGAATTTATTTCTAATCCCCTCAAACAAAAACTATCCACTACTCATGTATGAGTCATCCTGCATGTCCTTAGTTTTTTGTATTTGTACACAAATGTTCACACTGACCATTCATCTTTTTTAGGAACCCCTATCAAGATGGATTAGTAATCACTATAAGGATAGTTTTGTTTCATCATTCAAATTATATTGGATATTGAAAAAACTGTAAAACACAAAGATTTTATTATTGTACATCCCAATGAAAACAAGATTATCAACAAGGTGGAGTATGAACATGTTCCTCATTTTTATAAATTCTAAAAAAATTTGTTTCACATGGTCACCTAATGTCATGTTATATAAAGTAAGACGAAGTATATTATTAATTATTGGTTATAGAAGGATTTAAAGAAAAAAAGAAAAAAAGATTGTGATTATTGATAAATGTGAGGATCCCATGTTTGCGAGGCAAACTGAATAATAAGAAGTCCCTTCTATCTGATATTATCACATGAAAAATTTCATGGATGACATTGAGGAGGAAGAATATGTGGTACAAAATCATCATTATGGACCTTGTCCCCAATCTAAGGTAGAATTTTGGGATTCTATTAACCATGGAATGGAATGCATTGATGATCACACTCTAATCATTGATATATCAACGAATATATTTGAGTGACATTTTATTATACCAAAGGAAATGGAAGATATTAATATAGTAATGGATATTTTTCTATAATTTAGGGATATTTTACTCATGTTGTAGGGGGCGATATTGCGGCATCACCCATTCGAGATGACACAACTATTGATGATATGCCCAGAGTAATAGTGGGATTCCATCAGCATAATAAAATATTTCCAATCATCAATGAATGCTAATTTATAATGTATTGGTTCAGAATGATTTTAATCACAATAGTAGTTTATATAGTGACAACAGCTTAACGTACCTTCATATTAAAATAGGATTGATATTAATTTATCAAAATACAAAAATAAATAACCATGGACCGAAATAGTTTTTTATATTTAGAAACATGGAATCATAATCTTATATATTGTGTAATGGTATTAATATTTTCATTCAAAATCTTTCCCATTATTACTTGTACTTAAAACAATTTTTTATATCTATGGTAAACTAAAAAATAGCATGGTAATCTTAGTTGATCAGTTTAACAACTACAACCCCTATATCCCAATGTCAGTGGTTATTTTCTCATAATTTTTTACATTCAATAGATTACATCACCCTAGAAGAATCAATTTATTAAAATTTTTAAACTAGATACAAACATGGCTCCCTTATTGTATTGGTAATTAATCAAAGAACACATCAAAATAAAATAATCATTTTCCTTGTGACTTATTCAAACATTTCTTCTTTATAAAAAAGGGGACAAAATTAAAACGGTGACTTAAAATTCATAGTGAGGGTTACATGAAAAAAACAATTGAATAAAAGTCAACAATGAATAATTATTTTGGTAATTTAATTAAATAAAATCGCATTCCATTAATAATTTAAAACTAAAAATTTATCAAAATATTTTATACTACTAAAAATAATATTGAATTTTATAACTAAAAATTACATGTAGAAAATATTTAATAAATAGATGTAATGTATTTTGAAAATAATCCATTATACCGTAATGATTTATTATTATTGATCGAATAAATCTATTTGATTCTTCTTGGTAACAATCATGAAGGGGTTTTTCTATAGTTTACATTTTGATGCATCGAGGGTCAATATATAACTGGGAAAACCCATCACAATATTTATAAATAATTCTTCATAATTATATTTAATTGATGAAAAATATGAGTTATCAATATCTTAGTATTTAGTAGTGGATACCGATTAATAATAAATATTCAAAAATAAACACAAATGAATGATGATCGTAAATAAAAGGGATGTATACATACACAACACATGAGGAATAAGTGTTAAATAAAGTTTAAACAAGGGGAATATAATAAAGTGGTCCCTGAATGAATGAATTTATATTATTATGTAAAATTCATAAAGGAAAATAAGAATATATTAGGATTGATAATGTGAACATGAAATTGAATCATATAAAAATACTGATTTAGAAACAAGAGAAAAGAGCCTCTTAGTGTGGTTTTAGGGAAAATATTAAAATGTCATTAAAGTGGGAAAGACATAATATGTTATATTAAAATGGAAGTGAACGAAAATATATTTTCATGATAAAATTATTTAATTAAATGAATGTTGGGGGAATAAAATGTATTATTGACTGAAATTAAAAATGGTTATGAAATAGGGAAGTTCCCTAAAACCAGGAAATCTTTTCTCGATGAATTGAGAAAGAAAACATAAAAATATTTACTTCCCCATAGAAGCATGAATAATTGATAAATGTACGTATTTTTGGAACCTAAACGCGGTATTAGTGATGAGTAAATATAAAGAAATAAAAATTACATTGGGGTAATGAGAGTGAAATTATGAAGGAATTGATAAATGGTGGTTCATAGATCAACCCATATCTTAAGTCTGAATATGATTTTAAATTTTAAATAATGTCATGGATTATTAAATTAGATTCAATAATAATTTAATTCATAATTTATTCATAATTTATTTTATTTTCTATAATTTTATTGAATTCATTAATGGACATTTCATTTGATATAAAATTAAATTTTTCCATTTGGAAGAATTCCTTTCGATAGTTTCCATGATTGGTTCACTTGTATACATGTAAGAATGATCATGTAAAATGGGAATCATTATCCATATTTGGAAATAAAAGTTATCAACGAAATTAATGAGGATTAAATATTATTATATATCATTTTTAAATATGTGGATGTTTCATTCGATAAAACATTGATTATTACTGTTTAGTTTTAATTGGAGTAATTTTGATCATAATGGACTAATATATATTAATTTTTTTAATATATGTATATTGGAATAATAAAACTAAATAATATATAATTTACAATAAAAAACTAATAATTGTAATTTCATTATGAAAACCCAAGAATGTGGTTTTATAAAACAAAAAATAATCATCTGCGAAGGTGTAGAATTGACACATCTCAAATGGAGTTTTCATGTGTTTAATAAAATGTATTAGACAAGGGGTTTGATGATTGAGAATAATAAAACAAGATGAAATTATACAATATATAATATATTGGAGTTATAATTCGACATGAATTATGGGAGTTTTGGAGAGTATTAAACAAAAATTTAATAGAAAAAACAATGTAAAACGAAAAATGATTTTACCTCTTGGTTTATTCTTCTTGAGAATCTCTTTATTGGGCTTGGGATTGTACTCATGGTGTGACCAAATTTTATAGTACGTGGGTGAGATACTTATCAATAGGATATGTAATAAATTGGACATAATTCATGTCATTTAATATGTTATGAAAAGAGATTGGGATGGGCGGTATTTATATTGAACTATAGGGTTGTTTTTTTTATTCATTAGTTTAAATTTTTTTTCTAAACATAATGAATAGATTTGTTTACCATGAATAAATTTAGTAAATAGATAAGAGAGTTCAGGATTATGGTTATTACATCATAAATTAATAAATAAATACTATATTTAACATATAATTTTATCTACTGTAAATTACAATATTTCACTATTCACTAAAAAATAAACTATATCAGAAAAAACAAAAATATTCAATCTAACAATTTTTAGATGTCTATAATTAAATAACGGTTTCCATTTTTAAAAATTAATTCACTAAATATGAGAAAAATATTATTTAATAAAAATAATCACATCTAAATTAAATTTTGATTATAATATTATAACTAATTTTATGACACTCTGAAAAAATATTTAAGTATCATAAAATATTTTTTAAAATATAAGAAACAAAATATTTATTCATGAATATATTTTAATAAAATATAAATTGTGTTAAATTATTATTATAATTATAATGATATAAATTAACATATAGGTTTCACTAAAATACCAACCATTAATTTATAATTTAAATACATTTATATATTTATTCAATGATATTAATATATAATATTTTCATTAATAAGATACAAATATTTTATTTGTACTTTCATTAATATGGTTAATATAAATATTAGTATTCTAACTCTTACAAATGGTCGCATTACTCTAAATATGGTCATGTAAAAATTTAATTATATGTTGAATTTCATTTTATAATAGTAAAATTTTGAAAGAATCAAATTTATTTTATAATATATATTGGAAAATGTTAGGGTGTTATTTTCTTACCTACGTTGGAAATTTCAACAAAAACAATTTCCTGAATATTTCCATCTAAAAAGGGTTGTGTTTCTGATTCATAACATCCTCATGTTCCCACATTTTTTCTTTCATTTGATGGTTTCTCCTAATAAATTTTACCAATCAAGTCATATGATTTCTCAATATAAGTTTACTGGTGTTAATAAATTCAGTAGTCTCTTTGAAATATAGAATATTAGGTTCATTTTGTGTTTCTTCATATTCATGAATATGGGTTGCTTTTGGTATGTTCTTATTTTACAATGAAATATATAACATATCATGAATATTTGAGAGACATAGAGGAATTTATAATATGTAAGATAAAAATTCAATTCTTTATAGAATATAAACTTCCATAATGTATCTTTGTAATAGTTTCCCATCCGTAATAAATAATAAGACACCCATTCATAAAGATTCATTCAGAATTTGCTGATCACTAAAATAAATTTCCAAATCCATTCTCAAGTTGTCATCATAACACTTTTTTCTAATATGTGATAATTTAAAATGACCCTGAATAGTATTTATATTTTACATTGTCTCATTAATATATTATTGTCCTATATGTTTCCTCTCAGAATCTAGATCCCATCATGTTGTAGTACTATATATCGTTCCATAGATCGCTTCATATGGCACCATTTGAAAACTATAATGGTTATAATGACCCGAAGCTTATCGTACATGGACATTACATTACTTTTGCGGAATACTTAGTACATAACAAAAACACACACACAAGGATCGTAATAGTTTAGTGTCTTTGGAAACTCGGAACGTAATCTTCTAAACGTGGTGAAAGATCTTCAATATCTCCCATAATGATCTTCCCCCTTTTTTTACCTAAAACCTTTCTTTATATCCTGGGGAAAGAAAAACAAAAAAGGGTGAGCTCAAATGCTCAGTAAGGGTAAACAAAAGAAATATCAATCACATCATATAAATAAGAACGTAGCTTTTGGAAATCTTGACCTGCAAAAGATCTCATAATATCATAACATGGGATAAATCATAGAATTGAAAATGAGATCCCCATAATCATAACATAAAACTTGAAACTTTGTGGCATGCACACATAATCATGGAAAATCATTTCTTGTTAGTCATGACTCATTGCCAAGACTATCTTAGTGGACAAAGTCCCTTTCTGAACCGAGTTCACTCCTCGTTTCAGTCCTGTATCACTGAACCGAAATAACCTTCCGTTCCAGCCATGTCTATCTCATGAGATATAAAATCTTTACCCAATGCATTGGAGGGAGATATAGGTCCCACCCATCTTATAATGAATCCTTTCTTATGTGTGCCACATAATCATAAAACATACATCATCGCATAACACATGTAACAAAAATGGAATTCTTGAAACATCATGACATCATAAATCAATTCATATAAGATAAAGGAATTCATAAACATAATTCCATCACAACATAGTCAAATCAATGTAAAAATATGGATAGAAACAGAACCCTTTATTATCTTAGATGGAAAATAATTTTGATAAAACACTTGAATTTAATTCTTGAGGAAAATATCCTTTCTTCTTCAAAATCAATTTCTTTTCACAAAATATCATGCAATTTTAAAAGAAAGAGATTTTATTGAAAATAGTCATGAAATATTTTAGAGGAAGCTTCATGAAAATAAGGCTTTATAAAACAGTAGAAATCCGTTCGTGCCGTATAAGTTAAAAAAAACATTCTTCGTACTTTTGTCGGAAAAGTCAAAAATTACCTCGTATGACAAAAGATTCCTTTCATAGATATTACTAAAAACTCACCGAAGGGTAAAAATGGATTTAAACAATTGTAGGTGGATGGAAATAATATTACATATTGATGAAACATGGATGTGGATGATAAAATACACCCCAGTAAGTACTTATGAATAAACAATCTCGGATAAAAATGAGATTGTGAAATTTCCCTTACCTTAGGTCCGATTTGCTTCGTATGTGTCCGAACCTCCTGTATAATGATTTAAATAATGTCATTGACTTATTACAGAATCATATTCATTGTTATGATATCATATATGGTTCACTTATGACATTATATTACCCGTTCTTTTGTAAATTCCATGTTAAAGAAGCGTTTTGGGTAAAATCGTTTCATTTATCGTAGGTGTTTTGACTTGTTGTTCTTGACATCATTATTACTTATATCATGATTTACATACTTCCAGAATATAAAATATGATTTATATATCATATATATTCAGTATATATATATATAATAGGTAGATAAATAAAATGAAAAACACCGTTCATGGAGACAGTAGTCTGTACGTACGCATGAACGCTGTTTTCCTTTCCTTATTGTCTTGAAATGGAAGTAAGTAGATGACATACATATGTATAAATATACATAAATCCAGTAGCTTTATAATTTCATATATTTCATTATTATTTCTTATATATACATTATAATCATTCTTAAATGGTTAACATGGAGAATGAATCTCATCGCGTCGTGGAGACGGTATTCCGTACGTACGCACGAGCGATGATATCATTTCTATAAATATTGAATTGAATTGGAGTGGATTATACAATATATCAGAATCCATATGATGTTGTAATAACTATGTATATTTATTCTTTACACCATTATACCCATCCATGTAAGGTGGTGGTGGAAAATAGATTACACCACGGCGTGGAGACGGTATTCCGTACGTACGCACGCGCGGTGATTTCTTTTTCCGTAGGATGGATAGATGGTGAAATAGGTTTGTTTCATACTTATAATAACATATCAGTATATGAGTGATACTGATGTTATTACTTCATAATGAAACAACCTAAGAAGAAGAAGTGGAAGAAGAAATAAAGATGAAAGAATTGGTAACGGTAATTACCTCTTCTTTGAAGTGCCTCTTTGAGACCTCCTCTTAGGGCACTAGAATTGGTCTTTGAGGAAGACCAGAACCTCTAGGATGTTTCTAGGGAAGTGGAGAAGAGATTTTGTCAGGGGTTGGCCGAGCTTGAGAGCTCAAATTGGTGTGAGGAGGAGGGGGAGGAGGTGTCCTTTTATAGGGGAGGAGAGGGGCACCTTTGGAATTCTTAAAAAATATTAATTTATAATAAATCTAAACCCACTTAAAAACCTCCAAAAATGACTCATATTCGAAGCATAGATGCGATAGGGTTGTAATCTCATCAACCAATCAAATTTAGACATGTTTGGATCTTATTTTAAACCTTATCAATTAGATTTAACTCTAAGTTAAATAATTTAACTTTTACCGTGTCTTTTTGTTTTCTTTCACTATATGGTTAATACACTTACTATAACATGCCAAACGAACCCCATGTTGTTTATTATTAATATATATATCCTTATCTAAGTCATTTGGCCGAACCTTAGATTTTTATAAATACAATAACAATTAATAATATAATATTTGATTTAAAAACTATTTTGTGTCAATTTTGACACTATTTGATATATGATTTTTGTGAAAGTCATAACAGAATTAAATGTTCGAAACAAGTTGATTAAATCAACATTAATATATCATAGTAACCTATAAAATTAGTGGAATTCATAAAAAATCTCAAATTACATTTATTTTGGTGTTTATAACATCAATTATGTCAATATTTCATTAATAAGATAATTACTGCATCATCGTTGTGTCATAAATAAATTAAATTATTTGATGTCTAAAAATTAGAAATAAAATACCATAATGTAAGAAATCTTTTTAGCTTTCTAATGAATATTTACAATCGAATTTATCTTATGTATAACCCCATATTAAAAATGATTTACTTATTAAACATTGATTTTAACTATTTTAACCATTCTTTAAATAAATTAATAATAAATGTCCTAATCTAATCCAAGTGGGCCTAAATGGTCATATTTTATTCCTAAGTTTGTTTTCGGTCGAATTACACTTGTCCAATAGAATTAGGACATGTGTTAGGGTAATAGTAATATCATATTTACCCTTAGTTACCCTATTTACTATTAACCGCGGTAAAAAAAGTAAAAAGTTACTATTCACAAAAAAATTATTTTCATCTCATTGAACCACATTTTATTCCTTGATATTAACCGTGTCTCTCGGATTTTCGAAATTTCATTCACAGAAGCGGCAAAATTATGTTTTATGAAAAATTCAGTTTTTTTAACTACCACTTAGTAGTTTCACTATTCATCAAAAATTGATGTTTTTCAGAACAATGCCAAAATTTCGTCCTAAGATATATTTCATATTCTGAATTCAAAAATGAAATCTATTTTACCAAATTCATAACATAGAAGTTGCATTAATTAATTTTATAATTAAATCCTTCTGTTAAAATAAATAGCGTGTTTTTAGGAAACAATATATATCAAAAGATTGACACTTGATTATGTCTGGTTTAAATGTGAAATTACAACCAATGACCAACATTGTATTAAATTGTAAAAATATATTCTAAATATACTTTAAAACCACTAAAATTTATAATTTATCACTATTAATTATTTCGATTAAAAAAGTTGTTTTTAATTATAATTTAGTAATTTTCACTATTCATCAGAATATGAAAGTTATCCGAAAAGTACCAAAATTTCACCTTAGGCTAAATTCGATACTCCGAATCCAAGAATGAAGTTCATTTTGAAAAATACGATTTACAGAATTTTAAAAATTGGTTATTACTATTCATAACGGCTAGTTTTAATAATATATTAATAGCACATCGTTGTTTAGTGAAACTCGGTATTGCGTATTACACACGCTATCGAGGAAGGTCGCGATTGCGTGTAATGCAAGGCAAGACAAGGATGCGTATTGTGCAAGCTCCTTTTGGTGTAGCGTACAACACAAGACATTAATAAAATTAAAAAGAATATTTTTTTATAAAATCTTGGGCTGTTACATTCTACCCCCCTTAAAATGAATTTCGCCCTCGAAATTCGTCGGGGTTATAAATGGTTTATTATTCGAAAGTTTCTTTAATAGAAACCCACATCATAAAAAGGAATATCAAAACCAATCTTTAAAAACAAAAGTATGAAACGTAACGGTTACCCAAATAAACTAATCATTGGGTTTCCACATAGGTGAAAATATGGATATGGAAGAGAAATCTAACCATCATGTTCTGATGGAGAGTGGTAGAGAACATGGCTATGGAAAAGCCAGTAATCACAAATCCATAGATTTGTGATGATATAAGGTACCATCTGATTCATCAGGTATAAGATCACTAGGACAACATTTTTGGTTTTCATGATCATTTCCCCTAAAGTTGGAAATTTGAATTAGAATAAATACTTACTTTATTTTGGTACAATCTCACTGTTGTTCGTGCCTTGAACAATTTCCACTTCATCTCTTAAATAAATGAAGTTGAATTTGTTCTTCGTGAAGTGTTAGCAGATCATGTGATAGAATGACGGGTCATTCCATCTGTCTCAAACAAAAGGTTAGCAAAAATTATATGCATAAATCGATCTATAGTGAGATTAATCATATATGGTTCCTAAAATGGACTTATACTTCATATATCATACTGCTTAATATAATAAAACTAGTTTCTACTAAACAGGGACTTCCTGTAGATCAGTGGTAGGCGATAAAGGCCAGTCGCACTTCGGTTGTGGGTTCGATTCCTACAGCCTTGTCCGAAGCGATGGGCTGTCGCCCGTCCTGCAGGTTGTCCTTTTTTCTAAAACTACATTACTATAACATCCCATCAATAATATCGAAAAAACAAACAATACTAACTTATGTCCAACATAATCCATTCCAATCTTTTAGGCTTATCCATAATACTGCAGTCGACTCTCATAATATAGTGAAAATGATTACCAGAGATTTAACACCATCATCGATTCCCATATATCATAAGATATGTTTTTTGGTCACATTCCAAACATTCAAAGTCCTTAATCGTGTATTCTCTTGAATACCTTAGTGAAAACATGAATCACTTTTCACATACCAAAATCCTCAAAATTCTATATACTCAAACTTAGTCCTTATATCAATCATGAGCTCATGAATACTGTTAAACATTTCATTTTTTCATTTTCCCTTCATTATGTGCATATCATCTTATTTCCAAAAATATCTCAATCACTTTGAATACCACATTAGACCAATACATAGATATTCCAATACTCCATGATACAACATTATTTTGGAATCCCATTACATAAACACTTAATCATTCCACCACATCGTTGTCATATTCAACATTGCCAATAGTGATCGCATGTGACTTCCCTTTGTCCTTTGCCTTAAGCGGTTGCTCATGTCGATCATCACTAACCCTTGGATTAGGGAAATTATTAGCATAATTCCCCATTTCCTTGCACTTGAAGCATTGAAGTATTGGCGGTGCGTTCTCTGCAGTGTTTGCTTTATTCACATCATTAGAAACCCTTTTTCCATTACTTCGACACTCAGCTGCTCGATGACCTTCTTTTCCACACTTAAAACATTTTCTAGTCCCTTTAAGACAATCTCCACCATGCTTCTTCCCACACTTTGTGCATAAGGAAACATTCATCTTCTTTTCATCATTATTCTGAGATTTCTCCTTGAACTCCATCTTTCGTTTCTTGTCAAAACCATGAGATGGATATGTAACACCAACTTCCATTTCTACCTTGATAGCACAACGCACAATTTCTTCATAGCTACTGAAGTCTCTTATAGCTAATGCCCTTCGAAGACTTGGTTTTAAGCCACTGAAAAATCGATCAACTTTACTTTCAGGTTGGATGATAATTCCAGAAGCATACCTTGCAAGTCTTGTAAAATTGTCTTCATAGGTACCAACAGATTCATCGTCCCTTTGCTTCAGTTCAAGAAACTCTTTCTCCATCTTTGTTCGAAGAATACGAGGGAAGTACTTACTGAAAAACAAGTTCTTGAACTCATCCCATTCCATGGACTCAATTTCATCTCTTGGCCTCGTATTCTTGATAAGATTCCACCATTGATCAGCTTCACCTTCCAAACGATATACTGCTAAGATGACTTTATCATGTTCAGAACATTGAAGAACTGAAAATATCTTTTCAGTAGTACTAATCCATTGTTCAGCAACTAATGGATCAGTAGACCCACTGAAAGAAGGTGGACGTTGCCTCATGAAGGACTCAATAGAATATTGTTCCCTTATCTACTCATTTGGAAGTCCGGAATGATTCATAGCTTGTGTAAGTATAACAATAAGATTTTGCACTCCATCTCCCATAACATTTGTTTGTTCAGGAGGGCAATCATTGCATTGTCCATTGCATTGATCAACGCGGTTCCTTCGGGTTCCAGCCATCGTCTAAAACCCAAAAAGAATTGTGTGAGAGGCAAAAATCATGCTAGGGAAAACAAAATAATAAAGGGTGAGTACCTTCAATATCCAACATCTTAGGTTTAATTCTATGATCGTTAGCGTAATTCTATTACTATAACCTATACGTATACTTATCCCTAGGGACATCCCTAGACATACCTTAGAAATATCTCTAGGGATCTCACTAAAGTTCTCGCATCCTAGTTTCCAAAGGTTGACTAAACTTTTCCTCTGATACCAACTATAATGACCCGAAGCTTATCGTACATGGACATTACATTACTTTTGCGGAATACTTAGTACATAACAAAAACACACACACAAGGATCGTAATAGTTTAGTGTCTTTGGAAACTCGGAACGTAATCTTCTAAACGTGGTGAAAGATCTTCAATATCTCCCATAATGATCTTCCCCATTTTTTTACCTAAAACCTTTCTTTATATCCTGGGGAAAGAAAAACAAAAAAGGGTGAGCTCAAATGCTCAGTAAGGGTAAACAAAAGAAATATCAATCACATCATATAAATAAGAACGTAGCTTTTGGAAATCTTGACCTGCAAAAGAGCTCATAATATCATAACATGGGATAAATCATAGAATTGAAAATGAGATCCCCATAATCATAACATAAAACTTGAAACTTTGTGGCATGCACACATAATCATGGAAAATCATTTCTTGTTAGTCATGACTCATTGCCAAGACTATCTTAGTGGACAAAGTCCCTTTCTGAACCGAGTTCACTCCTCGTTTCAGTCCTGTATCACTGAACCGAAATAACCTTCCGTTCCAGCCATGTCTATCTCATGAGATATAAAATCTTTACCCAATGCATTGGAGGGAGATATAGGTCCCACCCATCTTATAATGAATCCTTTCTTATGTGTGCCACATAATAATAAAACATACATCATCGCATAACACATGTAACAAAAATGGAATTCTTGAAACATCATGACATCATAAATCAATTCATATAAGATAAAGGAATTCATAAACATAATTCCATCACAACATAGTCAAATCAATGTAAAAATATGGATAGAAACAGAACCCTTTATTATCTTAGATGGAAAATAATTTTGATAAAACACTTGAATTTAATTCTTGAGGAAAATATCCTTTCTTCTTCAAAATCAATTTCTTTTCACAAAACATCATGCAATTTTAAAAGAAAGAGATTTTATTGAAAATAGTCATGAAATATTTTAGAGGAAGCTTCATGAAAATAAGGCTTTATAAAACAGTAGAAATCCGTTCGTGCCGTATAAGTTAAAAAAAACATTCTTCGTACTTTTGTCGGAAAAGTCAAAAATTACCTCGTATGACAAAAGATTCCTTTCATAGATATTACTAAAAACTCACCGAAGGGTAAAAATGGATTTAAACAATTGTAGGTGGATGGAAATAATATTACATATTGATGAAACATGGATGTGGATGATAAAATACACCCCAGTAAGTACTTATGAATAAACAATCTCGGATAAAAATGAGATTGTGAAATTTCCCTTACCTTATGTCCGATTTGCTTCGTATGTGTCCGAACCTCCTGTATAATGATTTAAATAATGTCATTGACTTATTACAGAATCATATTCATTGTTATGATATCATATATGGTTCACTTATGACATTATATTACCCGTTCTTTTGTAAATTCCATGTTAAAGAAGCGTTTTGGGTAAAATCGTTTCATTTATCGTAGGTGTTTTGACTTGTTGTTCTTGACATCATTATTACTTATATCATGATTTACATACTTCCAGAATATAAAATATGATTTATATATCATATATATTCAGTATATATATATATATATATAATAGGTAGATAAATAAAATGAAAAACACCGTTCATGGAGACAGTAGTCTGTACGTACGCATGAACGCTGTTTTCCTTTCCTTATTGTCTTGAAATGGAAGTAAGTAGATGACATACATATGTATATATATACATAAATCCAGTAGCTTTATAATGTCATATATTTCATTATTATTTCTTATATATACATTATAATCATTCTTAAATGGTTAACATGGAGAATGAATCTCATCGCGTCGTGGAGACGGTATTCCGTACGTACGCACGAGCGATGATATCATTTCTATAAATATTGAATTGAATTGGAGTGGATTATACAATATATCAGAATCCATATGATGTTGTAATAACTATGTATAGTTATTCTTTACACCATTATACCCATCCATGTAAGGTGGTGGTGGAAAATAGATTACACCACGGCGTGGAGACGGTATTCCGTACGTACGCACGCGCGGTGATTTCTTTTTCCGTAGGATGGATAGATGGTGAAATAGGTTTGTTTCATACTTATAATAACATATCAGTATATGAGTGATACTGATGTTATTACTTCATAATGAAAAAACCTAAGAAGAAGAAGTGGAAGAAGAAATAAAGATGAAAGAATTGGTAACGGTAATTACCTCTTCTTGGAAGTGCCTCTTTGAGACCTCCTCTTAGGGCACTAGAATTGGTCTTTGAGGAAGACCAGAACCTCTAAGATGTTTCTAGGGAAGTGGAGAAGAGATTTTGTCAGGGGTTGGCCGAGCTTGAGAGCTCAAATTGGTGTGAGGAGGAGGGGGAGGAGGTGTCCTTTTATAGGGGAGGAGAGGGGCACCTTAGGAATTCTTAAAACATATTAATTTATAATAAATATAAACCCACATAAAAACCTCCAAAAATGACTCATATTCGAAGAATAGATGCGATGGGGTTGTAATCTCATCAACCAATCAAATTTAGACATGTTTGGATCTTATTTTAAACCTTATCAATTAGATTTAACTCTAAGTTAAATAATTTAACTTTTACCGTGTCTTTTTGTTTTCTTTCACTATATGGTTAATACACTTACTATAACATGCCAAACGAACCCCAAATTGTTTATTATTAATATATATATCCTTATCTAAGTCATTTGGCCGAACCTTAGTTTTTTAGAAATACAATAACAATTAATAATATAATATTTGATTTAAAAACTATTTTGTGTCAATTTTGACACTATTTGATATATGATTTTTGTGAAAGTCATAAAAGAATTAAATGTTCGAAACAAGTTGATTAAATCAACATTAATATATCATAGTAACCAATAAAATTAGTGGAATTCATAAAAAATCTCAAATTACATTTATTTTGGTGTTTATAACATCAATTATGTCAATATTTCATTAATAAGATAATTACTGCATCATCGTTGTGTCATAAATAAATTAAATTATTTGATGTCTAAAAATTACAAATAAAATACCATAATGTAGGAAATCTTTTTAGCTTTCTAATGAATATTTACAATCGAATTTATCTTATGGATAACCCCATATTAAAAATGATTTACTTATTAAACATTGATTTTAACTATTTTAACCTTTCTTTAAATAAATTAATAATAAATGTCCTAATCTAATCCAAGTGGGCCTAAATGGTCATATTTTATTCCTAAGTTTGTTTTCGGTCGAATTACACTTGTCCAATAGAATTTGGACATTTGTTAGGGTAATAGTAATATCATATTTACCCTTAGTTACCCTATTTACTATTAACCGCGGTAAAAAAAGTAAAAAGTTACTATTCACCAAAAAATTATTTTCATCTCATTGAACCACATTGTAGTCCTTGATATTAACCGTGTCTCTCGGATTTTCGAAATTTCATTCACAGAAGCGGCAAAATTAAGTTTTATGAAAAATTCAGTTTTTTTAACTACCACTTAGTAGTTTCACTATTCATCAAAAATTGATGTTTTTCAGAACAATGCCAAAATTTCGTCCTAAGATATATTTCATATTCCGAATTCAAAAATGAAATCTATTTTACCAAATTCATAACATAGAAGTTGCATTAATTAATTTTATAATTAAATCCTTCTGTTAAAATAAATAGCGTGTTTTTTGGAAACAATATATATCAAAAGATTGACACTTGATTATGTCTGGTTTAAATGTGAAATTACAACCAATGACCAACATTGTATTAAATTGTAAAAATATATTATAAATATACTTTAAAACCACTAAAATTTATAATTTATCACTATTAATTATTTCTATTAAAAAAGTTGTTTTTAATTATAATTTAGTAATTTTCACTATTCATCAGAATATGAAAGTTATCCGAAAAGTACCAAAATTTCACCTTAGGCTAAATTCGATACTCCGAATCTAAGAATGAAGTTCATTTTGAAAAATACGATTTACAGAATTTTAAAAATTGGTTATTACTATTCATAACGGCTAGTTTTAATAATATATTAATAGCACATCGTTGTTTAGTGAAACTCGGTATTGCGTATTACACACGCTATCGAGGAAGGTCGCGATTGCGTGTAATGCAAGGCAAGACAAGGATGCGTATTGTGCAAGCTCCTTTTGGTGTAGCGTACAACACAAGACATTAATAAAATTAAAAAGAATATTTTTTTATAAAATCTTGGGCTGTTACAATGGTTGTTATTATTGTAATGAAAATATAACATAGTTTAATAATGATACCAGAAACCATTATAGTCATGTGAGCAAGATATCAACATGTCTTATAATGTTTGAATTGTTTTTTCAGATTTTCCTTAATTTTGACGGTGATATGCATTGATCAATGGATGTTTGGTATCCAAAGCATTCTGAATAATCATCCAGAATTTTTTTGTATAATTTAGATCTTAACTATACACAATCAATTAAGTCTATCCATAAATTCATACAATTTTATTGAAAAATAATCATTATAGTCAATCAATATTTAATTATTCTCTTATAAAAATAAATTGTGTTGATTTTATAAGATGGTAATCAATTACCCATATCGCATAGTTACTTCTATGTGTAGTTGGTTTTCTTTTTAGAATGACTGTCAAACTATCATCACAGTGCCACATATGAATAAATAGCGACTATATGAATCCTATAAGATGTTATCCCTAACCCGTAACATGATGAAAAACTAGAAATCTTGACCAATATTCATCAATTTCATACAACAAATTATCCCACCAAATATGGGCATTTAGATATTAATTCATCATGCTACTACATGGATTTATGGAAAATTTTGACAAATTATCATCATATAATAGTTCTATTTTTAGCTCATGTATTAATGGAACTAATATCCACCTTCCAAAATTCAAAATTATAACTTCATACACAAAAATATAAAAATATCTCATCCTTATCAATTGAATTTTCTTTTGTAAATTATTTTCACCATAATGAGAGCCTTTAATCTTCTCTAATAATGATGGTTCATCAATAATATGAACATGGATATTTTTCCCCTTCTTCAAAAATACCCATATCCAGTTTTATTAAATTCATTAATATCGGATGTGTCTCAATACTCAATTGGTTCATAATAACATCTTTTTTTCTAATTAATGACTCTACTTCAATATTTTTTTTTCATATGTGGTAGTTTTTTGGGAAATCATAAGATTTGAGTAACTACGACCACTTCCATTTATCATTGGTTGAATTATTTATGTGTAAATATCTATTTCAAAATATTTTGATCAAAATATTTTTAACATATTTCAATATAGTGTTATTATATCCATATATGTAGAAAAAAAATTACAACTATAAACTTATGATCATGAGTTCGATAAATTTTTTCATAAGTCTTCAACTACATTGATGCATATGATGTAAATTTTTAATTTTTCATAAGAAAACTTTAAATTAACTTATTTTATGAATCGCTATATATTACAAGCACTTCATTATTTAATGGTATTGTCAAAATAATAATATTTAATAATATTTACATAAACTATTTGATACATTCTCAAAATTATTTTTTCCATGTGAACAAAACACATTTACGTATGATCATGGTTAATAGGTTAGAGAATTATTAATTCTTTTTAATAAAATGATTATAGTAACCTACTAAACTAGTAAAACTATGCACATTAGTTTGATTATTTTTTAAGCCACTCATTGATTTTAGTTGACCATGGGGGATCAACTATTAATTCCATTCTAAAGACAATATGGTAATTTAATGAAATTTATAGAATACAAAATTTACACTTGATAACTACAACCTATAACTCATTCCTTCTTATAGTTTCATGTAGGAAATGCATGTGATTATCATTTTCATAATGACTTTTAGAATATAATAGAATATAATCAATTAATGCTACAAAAAATCATTATGATAGTCCCTAAATACATTGTTGATAGTAATGATTAATAAAGAGGCTTCATTACTCAACCATAAAGTAAATTATATAAACTTATAATTTAAATAACTCGTCTTAAAAGATGTATTGTAATTATCTTTCTGTTTACTCACAATTATTATTAACCAAAACAAAGGTTGGCCTATAATAAATATTTATCTCCAGGAAGATGAAAAAATAAATCATCAATTATAGACAGATAATACTTATTCATTATTTTTATTACATTTATTTACTTATATTAATTTAAAACCACAACGATCAATGTTTAGTCTTAAAAATGTAAAATGGGGAAACCCATGGAGAAGAATTAGCATGAATAAGTGACTTATTAATAAACTATTATAGTTGGCAATTCAGCTCCACTATATCAAAAATTTATATCCTATATAGAGTATTTTACATTTCTCTTTTATTATTGATTATATCATTATTAAATTAGGATTCATGCTATAGGGGAGTGAGGGAAATTCCTCAAGAAATAGAACAATATATTCAATTACAATTGGTACACCATCAATTTTATTATTTCTTTCATCTTCTATAGTTTTGGTTTTCAATTTGTACTAAATAATTAAATTCAGTAGAGATACTTGGGTTGGATCTATATAATAATAATATTATGATGTCCCTTCACGAATGATAAGAGGTTATACATCTTATTCTAAAAACATACTATCCATCTTGATGAAATAAATTCTCACATAATATTTTGAAATTTCGTTCAAACAATATATTTTATCAATATTGACCATAGTTGTGATTAAAATCATAGAAAATAAAGTATCTTTATATGTAGTAATGGGTTCCAAAGACATATTTTTTTCTTAATGGGACTTCCCTTTGAGGTATTGACTAAAATACCCATTTTTAAGTAAAAAGTAAAATATCTAAATTTCATGAATAATTAGGTTGACATAGAAGAACATGTTGACCTAGAATAAAATAAAAAAAATTCTAATATTACTATTATATTATTTTACCTACCATTCCAATATTGATTATATCTATATTAGTTATGGTAATCACATAAACTTGTACATCTCCATTTGGGCACAGCTATGGTATATTATTCTGATGCTCGGGACATTGATTTGAATAATTTATATTTTAATAAAATTGAAGAATTAGAAATAATTTATCTTTTTCATCATGTGTAAATCATTAGCCTCATAGATATTTTCCCCAAACATATAAAAAAATCTCATGACTTTAAACATTTATCGAGAAAATTACTTCATTAATTATTGCATAATAGGAATTTATAGTTTCCCCTCTTATTTTTTGATGCTTCAACGTTTCCATGGTTATTCGAAAACCTAATTTTCTCCAGATTTACATTGAACATATAACATATAGAAATTTTTATCTTTTTTATGATGTCACAAAATAAAATATCATCATATGATGAAAATCATTGAGAATCCAGATCCCTTATGGGAAATTACATAAGACCATCATAAAATTGAACAATATTTTTGTCAAAATCATGTATTTATTCTACAGAAAACATATCTAGTCCTATGATGTTATCACATTACATTACCACACTCTCTTAGTACATTTTCATTAACCTATGGAATTTTATTATTATTTAGTTTGTTTTTATGGAGGGAAATATTTGTTAGTGAATATATTTTTTATTGGATTCCAACTACATGTATTCTACCTTTTAATTTTCCTCAATACTATAGATCAATGAAACCCATTGATCAACATTTACAATGAGAAAATATAATGTCAGTAATACATTTTTGTTTTCACTTCTTCCCAATGATACAAATATCTTTTCAGGGGACATGATATACTACATTATTAAAACTGTTAAAAGTACTATAACTAAAATACATGGGATTATACTATATTAATTGATCCAAAATAGGAGTATTATTGTTATTCGTTATAACCTAAGCTTTTTTCATAATATGGTCATGATATTCACCGGTCCAACATTAACTATGTTTACTTTCTCAATGGGTAAATTACTATATTTTTCAATCGTATTGAATCCATTTCTTCCATGATGCCCCATCAAAACATAATTAAAAACACTATACTATCTCATAATAATCATGAGTACTGAGTTGGAAATTCCATATATAGAATTATTATAATATACATGTTTAATTAACCCCATGTTCCCAGGGTTTCTACTAATCATCCTATGATACAAGTAGAAATAACACATATCCTATTAACCATGATTTAATAGTTATTTTGTTACAGTATCATAGTGATACTAGATCAAATCACCATGGATCATCCAATTTATTAGTATTGAGGAATGATATTTATACATGGTTCCCTAATTATATTTTTAATTAATAATACAACATAACATAGGAAAATAAGTTACTTCTTTGACATTTGTTCTATGATTTCATCAGCATAACCTTGGGAATGAAAACAATGTTTTTTCACTCAAAAACCCATTATCGGTTATATAAATCTATAATAATTGCAGACGATTCAATAAGGAATATAACTATAAAATTGTATATAACTAAAAACCACAGGACATTAATAAACAGATATTCAAAATGCAGTGACCGATTATTTCATAGTGAAAACATCATTGAATATAATAACATAAAACTAAATGATAAAAATGATTATTTATTTGTTTTCATGTATCTAAACCATTGAACATTATTCTAGTAATAAGGCTTATTCTTATGGACATATACAGATTTAATTATTCTACAAAACAAAATTGATGGGTTTGTCACTAATTTTTTTCTCATAATAGCTATTAATATATCGTTTGTCTATCTATTACCACGACCAACCCATCACTACAATCCCAAATCATTATTCATACATAAATTTAATTCATGGACAATATGGCTTATCAAAATATTTTTACAGAGTAGAGGTTAGAGATTATTCATGAAAATGAAAAATAAATTCCATATGGAAATGAAATCAGTTTAAGAATATAAAAATATATATATTATAATAAATAAATATATTTAATAAAATATCTAATTAATGATGATCATAAACAAATGAAGTCTACATACACCACACAAATAGAATAATTGGTCAATAATTAATAGGCTTATGTAACATTATAAATAGGTCCATGAAAGAATGGATTTAAATAATAAATATACATTAATAAGAAAATATAAGAAAATATCACTATAAATAATGTACTAAAAAAATAAAAAAATATGAAAAAAATTTGTAGATAACCTTTGAAAAGACGCAAATCAGTTTGTTTTTTGGTAAAAAATAAATATACATTATAGAGGAAAATAATTTTTTTTACATAATACAACAATTGGAAATATATATATATAATCATGCCAAAATATTTTATTTTATTAAAATAATTGTGCATTGAACTAGATTATGGATTGTTCTTGAAAATGAGTATGAAATTAAAAGATCCCAATAACTGATCATGATTATTGTGATGAATGGAAAAAGAAACCATAAAATTTGAATTTTCATTTAAAGAAAAGACTAATTTATAAAGATAAAAATTGTTGGAACATAAAATAAAATTAGGTTTGAAAAATAATAATAATTAAAATTTTCATTTTGGTATAGAGGGAAAAATTATATCCCAAAATAAATTTGGGGGTTTGAAGAGAATCATGTACCTTATGTCTAAAACTATTCAAAACATTTAATTAATTACCTTCTTAATGAAATTATTTTTTAATAACTTAATTCCAAACCACATTACATTTATAAGATTTGGTATAATTTTACTACATTCCATTAATCTTTTTAATGAGTTATAGTATTTAATTTCATCGTTCAGGGGTGTTTAAATCATTGGTTTTCATGATTAGTTCACTTGTGTATATGTATGAAAGATCTTGTAAAATTGGAAAAGATATCCATAAATAAAACTATATATCATTAAAGAACATAAAAAGAATAAATGATCATATTTAACAATTTTTTGTTGATATCCTGATAATTTATTAGACATAACATTAATCATAACCATTCAAAATATGTTGTTTTTTAATCATGACGAACTTGTTCGTTTTTCAACTAATTAATATTGTGTATGAATAGTTGAAATAGAATATAAAAAATAGTTTATTTATAAGTTTAAATTTTTTTAACCATTATAATTTATTATTGAAAACCTCTGATGTCAGTATTCAAAAATGAAAATACATCATCCACGATGGTTGTGAACTAACAACTCTATGAGGGAATGTTCATTTTTTGTAGTAAAATTGTGAAAAGAAGGGGTTTGATTAAAAATTATACATTAAAATAATATGTTCTAGTATATATAATAAACTGCAGTTATCATTCAACTTGGATGATCGAAGGTTAAGAGAGGACAATGCAAGAAAAGATATTGAAAAGAAAATAAATGAAAATGACTGTGGATTTTATCCCTTGAATTCTTATCAATGAGAACCTCCTTAAAAGGATTTGAGTTTTTATTTTCAAGAGACCATATGATATTTTATATGGGAAGGATATTTGGGAATATTATTGGCCAAAAATTTTTAATGATTGAATACTCGAATGGTTTCAAAGAATAGGTGTTGTTGGTTATTATTTATAGTTGAGTTTATGGTTTTTTTGGTAATTTTATTCAGTAGTTTATTATTTTGGATAAATTAAATGAAATTTTTTGAGTCCAATGAGAATATAAAATATATAAAGATGGAGAGTGTGATATTATAGTTCAGACATTATCAGTGAATATTGAAATATTTTATTCATCTTATAATGTTATATACCATAATTTATTGTACTTCACTATTCACAACAAAATCAACTATTTTTGAAAAGTCCCAAAAAATCATTGTAACCTATTATAAAATATTATAATAAAAAATATTATTGCATTATTTCGAAATAATTTTCTAAATATGTTAAATTTAATTTTTAAATAAAATGAACATTTCCAAAAGTATTGATTTAAAATTTATAACAAATTTTTTGAAAGTTTAAAAATTAATTTAAGGCCTTATAGATTTATCTTAAAATAATAATAGAATAAAATATTAATTTATGATTTTTTTGAAATTCAAAATTATTATAATTAATTTTAATAATTATATAATCTTAAATAAAAATTTATGTTTCAACAAAATACCAATAATTAAGATATCATTTTTAATACATTTAAATATATATTCAATGATATAATTATTTCAGATTTTATTTCATAACATAACTAAATGTTATTTATACACTTATAGGTATCTTTACTATTATATTGTTCTAATTACTATTCATAATGATATCATTATTATTTCAATAGTCAGGTTACTGTTAAATTGTATTTCATAGTTCATTTGTGCAATTTAAATTATCAAGTGTACTAAATTTGTTCATGAATATACGTAAAATAAAATTTTGGGATGTTATATTCAGTAATGGTTAGAAAGGAATACTTGTAATAATTTCCTGATATTAAATATTTGATATAATTATCACATCATTATATGATCATACCATGTTTAATGAAGATCATAAAAATTAATTGTACAATACATATAGGATTTTCAAAAAACATGAATCTTAATGAAATAAAATAATATGAGTCATTAGATAATAATATTGAAATATTATATATAAATTTGGGATACACATCAATATATAATGTTGTGAATTTTTTTAAGTAGATACTGGTTCAGTAATTCATTTTATGGAATGAGATCATGGCCTCACATGAACTTATCTACATGAAACCTGGTCAAAACATATCATTAGAGAAGATGTATTCATGTTTAATCATAATGTTGTAAGAATGATATTAGGTTCATGTATAACATTGTAAATATTTAATAATATTCAAATATAATAATGTGATCTTATAATAAGGTTCATGCATAATCATATGGACATGAAACTAGTTACATGGATAACATTATGATCTTGTAATCACCTTCAAACAGAATATTTTTACAATGTAATCATGTTCACACCTAAACATATGGACAAGAAATAGGTTCCACATGTAACATATTTAACATGTGGCTAGGTTGACCCATAACATTGTGAACATGTCATCATGTTCATGCATCATCATTTTGGAACTAAACATGGTCTATGAGTAACAAAATTAATTAGGATTCATCCATCATATCATAATTGATTGGATAGATTTATAGGCCTTTATCGTCATATTATTAAATAAAACAACCACTTTCCATAACATAAAAATACATTCATCAAATAATGACCCTAAAAAAGATACAGTTTTACAAACATCATACTATAGAAAATAAAAAAATGGGTATTAAAATATTTTAATAACATCATAAATTGTATAATATATATAATTTTACTATTTATTTTATCATATAATATCCTGCGAAATTATGAGTGTTTCACAATTATATTCTGATGTTATAACCTATGAAAGATAAAATAATTCATAAAAATGAAATTTAAATATATAACACTAAAATAATGAATAATTATGGGTTCTTATGAAAGTATTCCAGGTAATGAATAAAATATATCAAATTAGATCAATATATATGTGGAAGATTTTTTATTTTTATCTTCAAGCATTTCAACATGGGAATAACCCTTAAATAAAAATCACTTCATAAAACATGACACATTTTTAAAATCCATTTCCCTGAAAAAGAATTTTGAAAAATATAATGGTTGATTTTAAGATTAATCTAAATCATTTATTGAGGAAAATACAAATTTTTTTTGTAAATTCATTTATTAATATAAGTCATTTGGGAAGTATTATCTTTGAAAATATCATTCAAAATATATTAAAGAATCTTGAAAAAATGTCGAATAACATTTTATATATAATAAATTTTTTATATTATAAAGAAGTATTCAAAAACCATTGAATTAAATTTCACATAAAATAAATTATAAAACATATATGTATTCTTTGAGAAGATTTTTTTAAAACATTTTTTTGAATGAAAATAGATTTCCGACCAAAAAGGAAAATAATTATGATATTCCTAAAAACATTTATCATAATTATCATAAGTTTGAATGATTGAAAAAATTAATCATTTCATAAATACATTATAAATATAAATATTAGAATAAAATTAATTATCTCAGTTGAGATATTTATCATAGTATATCATCATTGTAAGAATAATCATAATTTATCATGATAAAAATGAGATTGTAGAAATAAACACTTACCACATTTTGTGCATTGATTTATAATCCCCTAGAATAAAATACATTACATGAAGCATAAAATATCATTGTATAATTGGTATTAATCAAATAACATAAAAAATAGTGTTTATAAACCCCATATAAAAATATAGCTGCCGAACATTGCATATATTTCTATGATGACGAATTGTAAAAAAACATTTATGAATACATATGAAACTTTTGATCAATAAAAAGAAATAATGAATGATCATAAAATAGAAATAGAAATAAATATAAATTTAATTATAATAATAATATATTTTATTCATGGTATGTGTATACTACACACAAAATAAATTAGTTGTGAATAACACATAATTCTCAATGTTAAAAGATAGAGTGGAAAACCCTAACCTTATGTCTTGAATTTTTCAGTACAAATTCAACCCTCTACTATACTAAGTGTAATATTTCATAGAAATATACCAAATAAACATATTATTATATATATTTCCAATTATTATCTCATATTTTCTTTATTGTAAATATTTTTAAAGAGTTTTAAGTTAATGTTATATTTTGTCAGTATAATTATTTTTTATAAATGTTTTGACTTATAGTCCTTGATCCTATTACAGATATTATTATTGACATATTTAAAGAATGAAAAATATAATGTAAATTTCAAATATATTCTATTTATAAATATTTATAATATTATAATATATATAGAATCATGAAATGTAATACACCATTAACGAATATGGTAGGTCTTAGATATGAGTGAATGTTGCTTCAGTTTTATTATCATATGGAAAAAATAATGTTAACGAAATCTATGTATATATAAAATAAAATATAATTTTACTAAATTAATTTTGGACATATTCCATGTAATGTTTGAATAGAACACATCGGGTTGAGGTGGTTATATTCTACACGTTCACAAACAAAGTTATCTTATTTTCACAAAATGTAAAGCTTGTTGGTCTTTTTTATATAATAATTATAGAATAATTAATACATAATAAATATCATATATATCATTAAAAATATAAAATCAATAATTATTTCAGACATTTAAATGTGGAAATGGAATAACTAGTTACATGGGTTTGTAGGGCGATAGTCCACCAAACACACAAACAATAATTGTATATCCCATTAGATGGAATTTTGTGTAGGTTTATTAATAAACCATATCATAAAAACATTTTAATATATTTATTACTATTATTATTATATATAAGTATGAAATAATAATAATTTATGGGTTGAAGAATATAAATTACACCAATGATTTTGTGAAAGGATGTTACCTCTTCTTTGTGTAACTCTATTAGGTTGGTCCAAAATTTATTACAAATATGAACTTATGGAAAAACAGTGGCTCCAATGATTATTTGAGGGATTTTGGTAGATTATTTTTGCTAGTAATGGATGATAAAATGTGTATTTAGATTTTTAATGAGGTGAGGGGGATGAGTTCCTTTTTATAGTGTAGAATAAGTGGTATTCTTATAATTATAAATGGAAAGTAATATTAAAAGGCCTCCCATACATCTTGTGCCACCAATAACTGATAATTTTTTATATAATAGGGAAATTTTTTGATATATATCCCTATAATTTACATTTAAAATACTATAGTACAATTATATTATTATGATTAATGATTAACCATTTATTAATCACAGTTTTTTAAATCTTTGTATGTAATTTTAATTACATTCAGTACTATTTTTTATAAAAGAAAATAGTTTAACATACAATATGTTAAAATTTATTCTGATTCCAAAAAGAAATCCAATTTTATATATTCAATTAATATATTTTGGGGAACACAAAATAAAAATAATCCAAATGATGAGATGAGATGATGGGTTTATAATGTGAAAAATACTGAAATAATGAAATTTTTTATATATAATATCAATGGGAAATTGGTTATAAAATCTAAATTGAATTAATTGATTAATAATTTGTCTACTTATAGATTAAAACCAAATATAAAATATAAATTATCTATATTAAAATTTTTGGAAAAAAATTATTCTTTAATTAAATTACATTATTTTTCAATATTCATTGAAATATAAAACATTATTGAATAATAAAAAAAATTTCCCTAACAATACAATTATTTAAATAATTAAAAAATGTTATTTTTTTCTAAATTAAAAATTATAAATGAGTGAAAGTTATATTTAATATTGGATCACCATTAAAACAATGTAAAGTTTTCTTTTTTAACAAAATACGACAATTTATATATAAAATTGCACTTATTCAAATTTTCTTCCTAAAAATATATTACATGACATTTAAAATAATATTTCAATGAATATATATATTATTATATATTTTTAAGTATTCATAAAAACTGTTTTATATAAATTATTGACATAGAATGGTTTTTGTACATAGAAAAAATAATTTTATTGGAAAGAGAATTTATTCGTTCCCAAAAAGATATTAGATTAAATTATATATAAATTCTAAAAAATGATTTGTTTTATACAAATATGCGGACCATAATTTAAAAATGTTGTTAATAATATATGTATCTTCCATCCTAATGGATACATTATGGCTAAAATATTATTTTAATAAGCATATTAATAGTATATTACAGTTCTATAAAACATTTCCAAGTGTGTAATATAATTTATCCATGGAACTCATCATTGATTATAATATATGAAAAAAATATTGTTTAGTGTACCACAAGCTAATATATTTGTTTCATTTATATAATTAATAACATGGAATTTTGTGATCTAAAAGGCATCCTCAGTGATTAAATAAGTTATGTTCAGAGTTGGGTGAAATAAAAAATATTAAAAAGAATAATTGTATTTTGAAAATATATTTCACAATATCTAATTGTTTTAAATACCACCAGGAGATGGGGCTTCTCCATTCAAGTAGAAAAATAAAATTTATCTTGGAAATTTTTCTTTCCCTCCATTTAATGTAGTCATTTAATAATATATTTAGGATTTTAAAGATGATATGGTTAAGAACATTTAAATCAGTATTATACATAAGGGTGATACATCCTCTAAAAAATGAATGACGGCCTAAAAATATGATAATAAGTATGAAGGGGCAAAATGAAAAGGGTGATCCAACCCCTAATCCAAATCCAATTAGGTATTACTTATAAGAATTTCTACGGTATGGCTAATATAAAAATTACCAATTCTGTCAGGCTCCATGTCCATATGTATAAACAAGTTCATATAAGAGTGGACAAACCTAAATGCATTATTTCATCCATAATGTATCATCCAATTAATATTTATATTCATCTATTGGAAATAAATCATTGATATAGTTTGAATACCACTAGGTTATGGAAAATTCCACTTTAGTTGACCCTTACATGGTTGTCTCCATTTAGTAGCATGTTCTATGATCCTTATATTTTTTGGATGATATCACATTTCGTTCATGATATATTCTCAAAAAAGTTATTATGATCATTTTAGTTTTTGACAACAAATTGAGTTTCACAATGTTAATATCACTGGTCTATGAGTTGTCCATGGTGGCTTTGATGAAATTTTAAATCCAGATTAAAAAAATGGGTGTTGTGACTAAATTGAATCCCTCAAAGGAATTCCAAATAATTGTAAAAAAAATTCCTGAAGGAAGTGAATTAGGTTGTGTCTAGATTCACATAGTATAGGATGTATCCTAATCTCCTAGTGGATGTTGGACATGAAAAAACATTTGCAAATGATTCCGACGTAGACTCTTTGGACTCTATATTTTCACAACTGTATGAAGAGATTATTATAATCATCATATGACTAAGATTGATCTTATAAAGATGGAATCTAATATTCCATTTACATTCAATGTCAACAATTCTTGGTTGAATCATCCTACGTTTGGTATACCAGTTCATGATTTATGGAGTTTTATTATTACCATAATGATCCACTTTCATTCATTTTTGTTCATAAATTAATCAATGGAAAATTTAAAAAATGGATCAATGATCAATTTACTTCTATTGTTTGAGATATTTCCTCTATTTAGGTTTATCATAATAATATTAAATAGAATATTACAGTCAAGAACTTTTTATAATTGGAATTATTAATGAAGTCAGGATTAAATGGATGCTTAATAATCACCTTAATATTAAATATGTCATACATAGATATTCCTTCAATGAAAAGTTATAAAAATATAAATATATAATATAGTTTTCACCAATTTACATAAAAAATTATATAAATATCTATAGGCCCATATCCTTTTATAAATAGGTGGTCAAATATTAGATAATTGGAATCCCTTAATGGATCATGTTATCTTTCACTAAAAGGATAATTTTAATTATTTAGCAAACACCTTTGAACCTATGTGTTATATTATTACATAGCTTGTTATTTTTGAGGGAAACCAAAGAATTATTTATCCTCCATTAGAAATAGATATAAGAGAGCTGATTTATGGACCCAAATATAAATGTTCCCCTTATCTAGATGGTTTCACCATCTTATTATCTCAAAACTATTGGGATATCATTCACATTGAATTCTAATGGATTGGGATTCATTTTTAATTATTGTTTTATATCTGCATCATTTTAATTCCATATCCATTACCCTCATTGAAAAAGTGGTTATTTTCAATTTGGTTCATTTCTATAGGTTAATGGATTGGTTGAGTATATTCATAAAATTATTAAAAAAATAATTTTGAAAATTTTGGTCTCAATATAAATTACAACTATATCATATATCAACATTGGAGTCATTAAATGAATGAAAATTCAATAGTTCTTAATTATTAAAATTTAATATTTCATGCATATGAAAAATTTAATCATATGAAGAAATTATTCTCTAAAAAATTAGTTAAAAACATCATTGGTTATGATTTATTGAAATTTTAATTGGAAGGATTATTCAATTATTAAATTTGATGTCGTTTTAGTTAATTGGTTGTAACTCGCTTTATATAATGCTCATTTATATATTCATACTAATGGATCTCCTAAATCACACCTATCATTCTCTCGGGGTAATAGGCAATGTGACCCCTTTCAACAGTTATTTATTCAATTATAGATGATTATCATAGTAGACTTCTATCCATCATGGCTGCCAATTGGAATTATGGATACATTTTTGACAGTATGGGGCCCTCTTCCCATTTCAATTTTCACTATGAAGATTATATCATAATCGTCACCCCAGGGATTAAGGGAAATATAAAAAATTATTAAATCATTACTATAATTTAAATTTGACATTTTCCATGATGTAATCAGATCAGTTCCATCATTTTCGTTGATAACGGATTTGTTTGATCAAGGAAAATTGAAATGTACCATATAATTGGGTTTTATGGTGGCACTTATACCATTTTGATGAATTTGTGTCCAATGTTTTTTCTAAGTCCCAAATCATGGTATTTGATAGGTATTATTATTTAGATCATTAGAAAACATTACTCCTAGAAAGTTAAATCTATTTCCATTGTTGTTTTGGATTGAATGGTAAAATATGACCAAATATAAAAAAATTTCTACTCAATAATTGTGTATGAATTACCTATTTCTCTTATAAAAAATATCAATATATCCATGAAGATCATTATTTGGAGTTGAGGCATCATGGATGAATTTTAGATATTTTCACCTATAATCTGTTATGAATTCCCTAAGAAACTATGTGGTTGGGAATTAAGTCTATATAGATGGAATTCATCATGGAAGTATCTATTTATTTTTAGGATCATAAATAGAGACATTTAATCTATTGGATTTAATCATTCATAATTTAAGGTCACACTAAAAACATTGAATTACAATTTTATTGTTTCATCTATCTATGAAATATTTAAATCCATTATATTTATAATTTCTTTTGATTCCTTATGGATGTAATATAGAATGTAATCTCAAAAACACTGGACTACCAATAAGACTATATTTACCTTGTATGGCCCTCTCACAAACAATGTACATATTCATGATTTGGTGATATCAACTGATAATCAATTATATAGTATCAATTCTATTCCATATAACATAAAAACTAATGTATTTTTCCATAGACTCTCATTGATGGGTGATTTATTTTTGTGGGAACCTACAAGGAATGATGTATGTCCTCACTTTTAAACAATTTAATTTGAATTCTATTTATCTTAATGATGATATTTAGTGGATTGGATGGACGAACATGATTCTCAATAGACCGTAGAGGAATGTTCTTGGGTGGAGGTTGGAACGCATGAAATTACCAATTTATGTGTACCTATAGAAATGTGGCATTTCACATTTATCTTCATGTGATCTTTATAACCAGTAGCATGAATATCATTATCACTTATTTTTGAGTTGGGTCATGAATTCATTAAATATAGAATTCTATTGTAGATAATTTGTAAATCCAATTTATCATAATACAATTATTTTGGAATTCTTCAAATTCTACTAGAACATTTAACTTTATGACCGTTTAATTTTTATTTTTCTGGTTTTGTCATTGGAACTAATTTCTATCATATGATAGGATCTTAAAAAATATATCAACGATCATGCTTCTTTCATGCTTCGTGCCATATTGAATAAAATAAACATTGCCATCAGGGAAGTGGTACACACTAAAAGTGGATTATATCACATTTCATGACATGATATCTATGTCTTTAAATTGATATCAATCAAAGGAAATTTTAATCCTCACTTTGAAAAAATTATTTTCATCTGGTAGTTTTTCATATCATATGGATTAGAGATAAATTAATGGGTCTTCAAGGGTTATCCAAGGTCCACAATATATAGGTATGTCTTTATGTATAATAAGGGGGTTATATTAGGATGTATATATATATATAGCTTGTCATGTTCATTTCTTCTCTTGGTGTGGAAATTATTTATTTCGTCATTAAATTTGACAAACCCAATCAATTGGGTTAGAATAAGATTTATCCAGAAAGAAACCCTATGATCATTGTTCAAGCCATCTGATCCGGCTCTACCCATGTTTTATAGAAGATAATTAATACACGGTACAATGTCTTGTATTTTCTCTCATCCAATGTCTATATTATCATGCATGTCTACATGGTGTCTAACACCATTTCATTTAATCTTCCCAACTAGGGTGTTAGCAATAATCACCTTACGGTATCTGATTAAATTACTGATGTTCTCAATTCCCTTTATAATAGATATCTGTGTAAAATTATTCCATATGAACTCAGGTAACCTTGTTTCTTTTTAACAATAATGGATTTTATCTATCATGTGAATCATATCATCATTCAATATATATATATATATATTGATATAAAAAATACAATTATATAACACTAAAAAAGAGGCGAGGACCATGATGTATACTTTTATATATATAATTATATATATATATAGAAATATATAGAAATTTTTTTATAAATTTATATATAAATATTATCATAAATTAATTCATAATTATTTTAATAATTAAAAAAAATAAAAAAATTATTATTTTAATTTTTAATATATATATATATATTAAGAATGATATATTTAATTATAAAATTATATAACTATATTTATAAATACATAAAAAATTTATAAAACTAATTATTTATAATAATAATTGAAAATAAATATCTAAATATTATAATAATTATAAAAATAATATTAATATATTTAAATAAAAAATGAATTTTATTTATTGACTATTTTATAAATATAAATAATTAGATAAATTTTTTTAAAAAAATATATATATAATTGTAAAAGTATTTTTTTAAAATAATATTTAAAAAAAAATTATGAATATAATTTTTTAAATATATATAATAATAGAAAATTATTATCAGGATTGCCTATTTATTAGTGATATAACATTACTTCCAGTAAAGAGTAGTTTTAAGAGTGATTTCTATATTAGAAAAGATAAACATACTCTTTATCATCAATTTTTGAAAGAGATGCTGAAATCAATTTATGTTATTATAAAAAGAACACTAATATGGTTTTTTTATTATCACCATTATAATTTCTCAAAACCAGAGTGATCCCGTCATTGTTTCTATTGTGATATGAACCTACTACATTGGATAATGAACCATTATAAGGGACCAATATCGCCATGTATATTATATATTCTAATTATCATGTTATCTCCACAGAGAGATATATGTTATAATTTGAACCTCACTGAACCCTACTATGTGCATCTTCACTTATTCTCAACAAACTATAAAATATCCCAAAAAACCCATCCATGTTGTATAGGATTAGCATATATGATACCAAAATCATTATCCAATGATTCATCTCTTTTACAAAAACTAATAATTTACAAAAACACAACTGATACCAAAATATTACTCCCTAAAAACTATCCACCCTTCACTTTTCCCATGGGATCATGAATGTGGTTCCGATGACTTCAGTAGATACTATATACTATGTGGTTTGTGTGTGAAATTATTTTAGGGTCCATGGGTTAATATTAATGGTAGTTTTATTTTCATGGCCATGATTGGGTTTTTCATGAGAGTCAGTGATGCATGTGGTGTGTTATTTTGTGATTAGGTGATTGACATAATTGATGATTATAAGTTTGGTAACTTCTTAAAATCTATTTTATTAAAATGGTAGATAATTACGATTTTAATTATAGTTGTAATTTATTTTCATTAATATCAATTATCAAATTAAAAAAATAAAATAATAATAATCAATTAATATTTAAAATTTTATTTAAATATGAATTATTATATTTATACTTTATGATATAATTTTTTATACATATATATATATATATATATATGTTTATAAATTATATAGTATATCTTTTAATTTAATAAAATATCATGGGAAAAAATACCTCAAGATGACAATCATGCATTTTTGAGGTTATTGTGTTTGTTGACAAAGTGGGCCTGCATGTTTTGATTTTTGACCAAGTAGACCACGATGTTCATTTTGTTGAACAAATGGGTTTACATGGTTAGTTTTCGAGTCAATAGACATTACTAACAATCCATTATTTGAAGAATAAACTCAACAAATGAATGAACACTCTAGGAGGTTTGGAAAGATGTCCACCATATGTTTTTCAAGATCAGAACATCAAAATATGGGAATGGAAATAAAGGCGCCCACATTATGGTCTTGGTGTGCAGGGTGACTACGACGACATATACGAAGATGGTTGGGATTTCACGCAGGGAGGAGACTCACATGCGGATCTTGGGGTACCCATAATTCCTATAAATATAGGGCTATTTCTCCTCATTATAAATGAATCTAAAAAAATATATAAATTTCGAGCTCCAATTCGGCAAGTAGTTTTGGGTTCAAAAGTGGTGGTTTGGTCGCACATGTATATTGTAATTTAGATTTTATGCACCAGTTGATAGTTGCACACCAATATTCGTTTGGGAATAAAATGGTATGAGTCAACCAAGTTCTAAGATTAAAAATGTAGTTTCATAGAAGTTGTATGGTGACAGTTGTGTGTCAGGATTGGAAAAGTGTGAAAAATCTTGTAGAAGTGCACTAGGATTTGAGAAGAATTCCAGTCATTCTTGGGCTTTAAAAATGTTGGATGATTTCTCAGTACACCCTGTTCATTGTGAGATTCATCTACGGGATAATTTTGGATGTCAAGAGAGCATTTATCTATTTTCAAGTATGCATAATTCATTAGTGATAATGAAGGGACCTACAAGTCCATAAATCATGATTGGATTATTTATAGATTAGTGAGAAAGGGAAGGGGAAGAAGGTGATCCTTCATACTGGTAGTGAGCCAGAGACATGAAAACAAAAGTATAACCTTGGGGAACGTAGTGATTATGGTCATAAATGATCTATCCCAAATATTTTAAATTGGTGGTTATATTTAGTTGATTTCATACATTATCACATTCTATTGTATGCTCCTTAGAAGTAGCCCATGGAGGTTGACCCATGTAAAAACTTGTGTGCCAGACTTATTGGTTTTCTACAACACATTGAAAGCTTCATCATCACTTATAAAAGGGAAAAATATGATCAATATTAAAATATAAGTGAAAAACATGACCCTTGTAAAAATGAGGTAATGATCAAGTGGGGCATGAATAAGATTCAAAATATTCTTCATCTTTTTGGAAATCATGTTTAACAAGGTTTCTAATTGGGAACTAATCTGATTTATTTTAAAAATTGGATATGTAATCCTTTATTTCAAGATAAAGATGTTTTTTTTCATATCAATTATTGTTTTATTTTGAAAAAAAGAGTAAATTAACAATAACTAAGAAATAGTTCAAAAATTGAAATTTTAATGGACGCGAAAGGTGTGACGTGAAGAATTTGATATTTGATCAGCTTTATTTTATTTGACAATATTTTTATGTGAATAATGTATGAAAATTTAATATATTTTTTGAAGATATTTTAAAAATGACAACAATTTTTTTATAAATCTATTATAATATTCAGTTGTATTTTATTCTGTTATAAAAATAATATTTAAATAAAAATTTTTGTTCAATTATAGTATTTAATATCATTGTGTTTTCAGTTTGTATATTTTAATTGTTATTATAAAGAAAATTGATTTGTTTTAATGTTAATTAATATTATTTTTATTATATTTCAGAATGAGGATGGTTTTTTGGATTTCATTTATTTTCTAAATAAATGATGTCTTAAATTTCAAATTAAAATTAATATAGTGTTTTTTATTTGAAATGACAGTTTATATATTCATCGGTTTTATTAAAAAAATTATCTCAATTAATGGAATGATTGTATCCAATATTTATAAAATAAAATTTGTGTAAAGGAAAAATATTTAATCTATACATATATGAAAAATTTATATTTTTTAGACATTTTTGATTTAATTAACATCACCTGATACATTATATATATAATTATTAACATGTTTTCAAGTGAATTCCACTAACTCTATCCAACCCATAAGATATCTTTCAGGACCTCACAACCACAATATAATGTATTAGTGATTAACAATGACGTCACCAATAAAACTACATGTCATCAATCATCAAATGCATGTTTTAAATTTGGAATCACATGCAGAACTACATCTTCCCAGTTATTTTGAGTTATCTTCTCTGTGGATGAGTCTTAAGGAACAAATTTAAATAATAATTATCACCTTTATTATATTCATATTTTGAATATTTTCTTTAATATGTCTTATACACCTACTCTTTTGGAAGTTTGCCAATTTGTCTTGAATTACTATGAGTAATATTATTCCTACACTTAGTTGTAGTAATTATTGTGAATGAATTAAGAGTGTACTAACTTTTTGTAGTGGAGTAATTATTTTCATAAATATAATTACCCATTTATTTCAAAGCATTATGAATTATATTGAATCAATCAAATGATGGGTTACTTTTATTTTAAAAGACAATTTTGGTTATTTAATAGCTTTATAAATTATTAATATTACTTAATCCTTTAAAACGAATATGAATAAAATATTGATCGATTCCAATTTTTTGAAAAAATAGAATAAATCTATTGTGAAAGAGATCATCATGAATGAAAAATATCACACATATGACCCTTCTCAATTAATTTTCCAATGTTTACAATATAGTTATCTAAGAATAATTACTCTAGTGTAGTTGGAAGAACACATGAAACATCACCGAATAGAAACATGTTGAAAAATTTAGAATTTAAAAAAGGATATAGATAATGTAGCTAGTGACATGGATTTCATTGACTGTTATGGATATTTTGATATGATTACAAGTGTCAAAAATAAATAAATTATTATTGAGGATGTTATTAATGGTGTCAAGGACAATGAATATCGCATTAAGGAATCTAAAATGACAATTTAAGATGACCTTCATGTTAATCCAGGATTATTTTAGTGGTTAAATAGTTGTAAAATGACATCATAGTATTCCATATTCAATAAATATACAATATTGTCTATCGTATAGAAGATATATATTTGAAATGGTTGCAATGAATTGAGTGAAGTAGTTTTAGTTTCTATTTTCTCCCTTTATTGATATTATCTATTATTATATTGAGCTTCATCACTGAACATATATTTCTAAATAAAGGATAATTTCAATTGGTATTTACACAAAAATAATACATGGATTTCCAAATGATAATATAATATTTAATAGGATCATAGATCACATAAATAATTCTATTAATTAAGTGATTCATGATACATGAAATATTGTCATTTCCTATAATAGTTTTATTGAATTTTACAATCAGTCCATGGTTATGGTGCCTATATGGAAGTGAAGATATTGAAATTATTTTTATAGGGAACACATAGATATGAAATAAATACGGGAAGCATCAACACATTTAGACGATTCTATGAGAAATAGAATTCATTATAAGTATCCTGAATTCTTATATATGCCAATAATGTGGTGAATTTTCAATATAAGTTGGATAATAAGAGAGTTCTATTGAAATAGTTGAATTGGGATTTTTAAAAGTTGATATAAATTTGGAAGGGTACTGAAAACCTTTTATAATTCCATAATAGGTGGTACATGTATTTTAGGGTTCAGAGCCTACCAAACGAAATTGGTTAATTGTTTTGTTCTTAAAAATGCCGATGTTTCAGATGAAAATTCCTGAGATTATTAAAAAGTCTTGGGGACATCGCAGTCATTTTACATTGGACCTAATTTATACATGATATTTAATATCACATGAGACTACAATAAAGGGATTTCTATATTAGATTGATTGGTAAAATCCCATTATCATTTTAAAAAATATATTTCAATAATAATGTTATATTCATTGTGTAAAATAAAATGGATTAGATCATTTTATTATCTGTACACTCTGAAAATTATATAATATAAATTAATTTTTGACCTAATTATTATGTTAATGGATTCTTCATAGGGAAACTCTCCTAATAATAATGAATAATAGGTTTATTAAAATACTACTTCTCTAAATTATTCTCAAAACATACCATATTCACTTTCCGATGATACCAATCAAGAGGAACAAATATTAATTATTTTTAAGCAATTAAAATTTTAGGTAGTGAATAACTGATGTCCCAAAAAAATAAGATCAACATAGAATATTAGTGCTTGAAAAAATTATCTTGGACAAATGAAAATGCATCAAATTAACGTATAGATGGAATGAAAGATTTTAGTTTGTTAACCCCAACAAGACCAGGATCAGTAGATTCATTGGGCTCATCAAGTTTCAGTGTATTCTTATAGATTCACATATATACCACCAGGTTGTTCCCCTACTTAATAAAATGATTTTGGGTTAAATTAATTTAAGGACCCAAGCCTTAAACATTACTTCATTTTCTAAAATCCTTTAACTTATTTACATTACCAAGGATCATTTTGGTTTGTTGTTTTATAATGTATGATCATAATTAAAACATATCATCCATATGCATACAATGTGAGTATTAATAATATAATATCAATTTCTTCAAAAATAATATTTTTGAATAAAAACATGGGAATATAGATTGAAAATGTAAAAACCTAGAAATTCGATGTAAATTTTGTTTAATTAAATTGTAATTTTATGAGTTCTCGATAATTGACGATGCTTAATTTTGAGGCCTGGAGTGCTCGAAATGAATTTCTAAACTTTTTTCGGGTACGTTTAGTAAACATGTGTGTGGGTTTTTATAACATTTGAACAGGTGCTTAGAATTGAAATCTGAGGGAACTATTGAAATTTCACTGCATATATTTGTTTATGGAGACCATCACCTTGATCAAAGTGGGTAAGAGGGAAAGTTAATTTTTTGTGCATTTCATGAAAGAAATAAGTAAAATAAAAATTACTAAAAATTTTATTTTTGAAACTCCTAAATATGGGTTATGGTGGTTGGGACCACCTGAGCCTAAACCTCCAATATGAATGCTAAGAATTGGGGACCACCTGAACTAATCCTCATTTTTAATTTATAGGCAGTTACCACTAGAACCCCCTTTAATTGGATGAATCTTTCAACTCCTTCATTAATTTGGGGGGTGACACTAGGTTTCTTTAAAATTAAATATTCCAACAAAATCATAATTAATGATGTCAATTTAAATTTTTTTCCAATAATTAAATTGTTGAAACAAACAATATTGACTACTTTTCACATTTTGGTTGAATTAGGAGAGAATAACCATTGGAGGATTACACTTCTCCAAAGAAGAACTTCTTCCACAAATAACGCTTCTCCAAACGAAGAATGCCGATGTGGAATGTCTCCAGTGAAGAACGAACTCACTATCAAGGAAACACCCATGCCATCGAAGTCCATATATCCCTTCTCATCATCCTTAAAAAACTATGTTGGGTTTATATTTAGTGTTACTATGGATTAACATGTTATTCCATTCTAAACAATGAATGTAGATCACCACTCTAACTAGTTGATCCATGAATAATTTATTTTTCTACGGGATTTAGAATAATCATTGATGGGAGTGGTATAGTTTTATTTTAATCATTTAAAATTTATTTTTAGTCACTAGCTATGACTCCAACATGAAGTGTATGGCCAAACAAACATGGTCTGGACCCTCTGATGATCTTAATTTTTTGTCGTGTTTTTTACAATGGAGGAGGATAGAAACCAACCTTGGTGGGGAACGAGAACTGATTTCGGCACCACCGCCAACTGCGACGAAGGCAATTACGCAATGTCAGCACCTAGTGGTCGCCTTTTCACTCGTATCTTCCACTGGCCACGGCCTCTACTGCCACGCGGCCTCCGCCACCCCGCGTCCACCGCCGCCCTGCGGCCGCCCTGCGGCCTCGCTCCGCCCGCGTCCTCCACCGCTCGCTGGCCTTGCACCACTGGTGGCGTTTTCTGCCCCGTGTCCTTGACCCTCCCATGGCCTCTCCATCCTGTGGCCCTTTGCGGCCCCTTGGCCTCACCGTCTCATGGCCTCACTCCCCCCTTCAACGTTGTTGTACTGCGGCCTCTTCGCCTCACCCTCACACATCCCCGCGCCCTCGCGGCCCCAAGACCTCATCTTCTCGTGGCCCTCTGTGGCCCCACGACCTCGACGTCATGTATCCCTCATGCCGCATGCAGTGTCACCATCCTGTGGCCCTCCGCGGCCCTGTGGCTATGCTCTCCCGTGGCCTCACGACCCCCGCAGCCTCACCTCCCTCGTGGCTTCTGTGCCGCCCATGAGTTCTCACACCGCGCCGCAACCCCCACGCCTTCTTGTGTGAGTTAGGAAGGGCCGAAACCAGTTGGATGCATTATCCCAACCTAGCTCCGGACAACCTAGGCCAGGTTGGGTCTGGTGAGTCTGATGGGGTCGGCCCGAAGATGGACTATCAACAAGCGTTTCTCTCTATCGGCCAAAACATTGGCACCATGCATCCATTTGACAATTCGTCATCGACACTGTAAACCATATAGAAATATAGTCCCTTTGGTATTCCCAACATGTGATTTGGATAATGTTGGGATACAGTCATGATGGATCGAGCACGAATCCCATTGGGCCCTCAGTACTAAAAGACTAATAACATATAGATCGGTCGTCTGATTGATGCACTGTCTATTGCGTTGAGACCCATATGAAGTGGAGGAACTTTCAGTTTCATCTTCCGGGAACGTTGTGTTATTTGGAGTATTGACCAGTGGTTTTAGAAGTAGACTATGCCGGAGAGGATCAAGTTTAGTGTAGGAACCCAGAAGCTGGGTGTGACATGATGAATGAATAGTGAACCAGTGAGGGTCAGCACGGAGCGATCCTATATAGGTCATCACCAAGCGGTCCTGTGAGACTCAGAACGTAGCGATCCTATGTGGGTCATCACTGAGTGATCCAGTGCGGGTCAGCACCCAACGATCATGTTTCGGTCAGCACATAGCGATCATATGTGGGTCAGCACCAAGAGATCTTGTGTGGGTCATAAGAAGATCCTCTTAACAGAATAAGATGTTCTATCCATCGACTAATCATTTTTACTTTTTTACCTATGTTATACCTGGTGTGAGCTATGTTCATACTTGAGCAGTACATTACTTTGTGGTAATACTTTTGTGGTATTATTCTGTGTGGCGTACTTGAGTGGTACTTAACTTCATGGTATTTCTTCCTTTGTGGAACAGTTGAGATTTGGCCTTGGATATGGAATCTATGTTATCTTCATGATTGAGAGGGGTATACTTGATTACTTAGGTATACCGAAGTAGGTTTGTCAATTTATATCATGCATTGTGATTTATCCTTGTTGTATTTTGTGATACCTTGTGGGTCTCAGGGTCTCTACTATGTATTTTTATACTCACCCCTACATGGGGTATTCATGGACCGTGATGTGTTTGGTGCAGACAGTAGACATCGCTGATCGAGGCTAAGGGTACCATGTCTAGATGGGTCCCAGAGGTGGACCATATGGCATGATGGTACACAGAGGAAATAAGAGGACATGGATTGCTAAGGAGGTGATTTATTCCTACCCTTTAGGTAGGAACCTCAGAGGGAAACCGAGTAGCTGCCTTTTTTCTTCTTTAGTTGTATTGTATTTCATTTGTATTTGTACTATTACTGTTGGGATTGTATTCCATCCCCTTTTCACTTTCATCACTCTTTTTTATATAGTTTACTTGTTTCTATATATTTCTATGTTCTTGGTTGCATTTTATTATAGGTTATAGATGAAATTCATTCCCGGTTATATAGAATATGCCTTTTGGGGCTAGTCGCCAGCCTCTGGCCTATAGAAGGTGGGTTTGGGGTAGTCACGCCATGGGCCTGAGGGGACATGTTGTGAAAAATTGTTATTAGAGGGAGGTTCAACCATAGAACATAGGACTCTGATAATTTTTTTTAACAAAAATAGTTTTTAGTGTAGTGATTGTGGTTATCAGTTTAGGGAATCTCGTGATTGTGCGGTGGATGATGTATCCATACACCATGACCTTGTCTTCTGGTTTCTGACTCAGTGCATTAAAACACTGATTGTGTGTGTGTTTTGATGAGTTTTCTTCATGATCTCTTTGTGATAGCTCCCCATGTATAACATATTGACCGTGGTGCCATTGTTTCTTTTCAGCATGCCTACTGGTAGACTGCCTGCTTAGTTTCCGGATATATTATGCACCGATAGCCCACCGAGTGACGAGGTCGCAATACAGGTCCCTCATACAATGGAGACACTCACAGTACCATTACCCGTTTGGCCACAGATTCCACCAACCCCAGAAGCATAGGGTGCACGCCACTTGAGCGTGTCACACGAGTTCCAGTTCTAGAGGCCACCCCGGATCAGTGGTGAGACATACCCACGAGTGGGTGAGGATTGGCTGGAAACAGTGGTGAGAGTCTTCTGACTGGTAGGGACACCAACCGATCTCATGGTGATCCTTGCTACTAGTCTTCTAAAGGCAGCAGCAGGAATATGGTGAATCATGATTTTTCAGATTCATGACGAGGTGACACATCTCTGGGAAGACTTAGAGAGCCTATTTCAGGCAGAACTATCCCCAACAACTCTTCATGTAGAGCACATTCATGAGATTCTTCATCTGTGGTAGGAAAACATGACAGTAGTGATGTACATAGAAAGGTTCACTGACCTCTCACGATACTCCACTTTTATGGTGCAAGAACCATTCTTCAAGGAATAGACCATTGAAAAGGGACTCATGTGATAGATCATGGCTTCAATGATCTCACTCACCATCCTGACGCAAGTGGGGGTGTTAGAATGGTCATTTAAAGTGGATATTTTTCTGGCTGAGTAGTCACCAACAGCGATACCCAACCTTGGATATCACGTAGCAGAGTCTTCTTCATCTTGCAGCAGACAGATGTCACACAGGTCCAAAAGAACTAGACCTACAGGTGGATGACTACATGACTCATGATCGGTTGTGCGTGGTATCAGATATAGAGTCAGCCATGCGAGGAGCGGGTTCTGTTATTCTTGCGACAGGCAGGGTAACATGGCTCATGACCATCCGACCTTCCATATAGATTGTCATTAGATAGTCGAAGGACCGCCCAGGCAGAGACAAAGGTTCGACCGAGGTGGTCCTCCAGGAGAAGGGGGATGTGGCAGAGGAGATGGCCATGCAGCTGCTGGTGGGAGACAATTCGATATGTTACATCCACCACCACTAGGTGGTCCACCGTGACCTCAATGTGCTGGAGGACAGGGGCGAGCTCAGCTCCAGGTAGCTGAGGCCTTCGATCATGACACTTAAGAGATGATACAAGGTGCGATCTATGTATACTCCACATTATCTGCAATACTTATAGGCACATGTTTTAGTCGTTATTTTATTTCCACTTCCCATGTTCAGGTCATGGTGTTTCTAACGGAGCCGTTGGCTCGATATTTATAGATAGAGACTACTATGGTAGCAGATTAGAAGATTATTCACTAGTGCGGGAAGTGTGAGTTTTCTCTAAGAGGATAGATCTTTGGCTAGGATCTCATATTAGTGGCGTTGTGTCCTTATGACATCCCCTTGGTTATGGATGGTTTATCTACAGTCCATGATAAGATAGACTGTATTAGGCACAATGTGTGGTGTGTTCGCATGGATGGGACCAGGTTTTCCTTCATCGGTACGAAGGGAGACTTTTCAGTACAGGATAGTCTTACCCTGTAGGAGAGCGTAGCTGTTCATTCCTCAGTTGGCTAGCCTTACCCTCAGAGCTGTTGATATGGAGAGTCTGATCTATCTTGTAGTGGTGGACAAGTACATGGCTATTTTCATTGATGATGTTTGGGGTCTACCTCCTCATAGAGAGGTGGTCTTTTACATTGATTTGTACCCTGGGATGACACCGATATCTACACCAGCATATTGGATATCTCTCATGGAGCTTCGTGAGCTTCGAGTATAGCTAGAGGGCTTGCATGGGAAGGGATTAATCATACCCATTTTTTCTCATTGGGCAACGCCAATTTTGTTCACAAAGAAGGTGGATGGGAGTTTTATTATTTTTGATGACTATCAACACATGATCCAGGTGTACGTGAAGAACATGTACCCACTCCCACGGATGGACAACCTCTTTGATTAGCTGAAGTTTGAATGGTGTTTCTCGAACATAGACTTCAGATCTCGCTATCACCGGCTCAGAGTATGAGATGAAGATGTGTAGAAGATGGCTTTCAGATGTCGGTACGACCTTTAGTAGTTCTTCGTAATTCCCTTAGATGTAACCAACACTCAATTAGTGTTCATAGAACTCATGCCCAATATCTATCATCCATTCCATTAACATTTTACTCTAGTTTTCATATATGACATATTGATATACTCGAGTACTGAGGAGGAGCATGCCTATCATTTGAAAATAGTACATGACACACTCCAAGAGCACCTTCTTTATAGTAAGCTCTCCAAGTGCTAGTTCTGGATATGAGAGGTTCACATTCTGGGACGTTTCATATCAGAGGATAGAGATGTAGTGGATCCAGTGAATATTGAGGCAGTATTTTCATGGGAGCAACCATGACTGTGATAGAGATAAGGAGTTTACTGGTTTTGGCAGGATACTACTAGAGTTTTGTGACAGATTTCTCCAAATTTTCTGCACCACATTTAGCATTGACGAAGAAGGGGCAACCCGTTATGTGGTCGGAGAGATTCCAATAGAATTATTAAGAGATGAGGCAGTGGCTGACTATATCCCCCATCTTTTCTTCAGTCTCTTACAGTCACTCGCCCATTTCATCAGTGAGTCTGGGAGGCACAACATGGGAATACTGACTGTGATACTCGATGTGCTCAGCTATCCACAGGATAGGCACCAGATGGATTTATTGAAGGTCGGGAGCATGTCTTGTTTTTCAGAAGACCTACAGTGGTACCAGTGTCACTTCAAGAAGAAATGTTGAGGGACATCCAAAAATTACCTCTAGTGTTACATATAGGAGTGGAAAAGATATACCAAGATCTTCAATGACATCACGATTGGCCAGGAAATAAGAAATAAAATTTAGAGTTTGTCTCTCGCTTCCTCAAATGTCATCAAGGTAAGAGTGAGTATCGGGTGCTAGCAGGCTAGGTTCCACTTTTAGAATTATCAGAGTGGATGTGGGATGTGATATCCATCAACGTCATGAAAAGACATCAATGTAAATATAAGAGTAATACACGATTTGGGTGATCATAAACCGACTCACCAAGTCATCCCACTTCCTACTGATCAGAGAGTAGGGTTCAGTAGAGATATTGGGATGCGTCTAGGTGAAAGAGAATGTGTAGTTAAATGGATTATCCTCGATGATTGTCTCTGGTCATGATGAACATTTTACTTCTCAGCTATGGAAGGGGTTGTAGGAGGCTTTTGGGTTGCAGTTTCATTTGAGCTTTGCCTTCCATCCTCAGATGGATGGCTAGACTGAGTGGACTATTCATGCCCTCAAGAAAATGATTTGTGCTTGCATCCTTGATTTTGTAGTATCTTGTTGGATCACTTGACTTTTGTGGAGTTTTCAAACAAAAAAAACTATCACTCCACCATTGGGATGACACCTTTTGTGGAATTGAACATGTGACCATGTAGATCACCATTGTTCTGGACTGACACAGGGGAGTCTGCACTAGTGGGACCGGAGAGGGTATGGGCTACCACAGAGAATGTGCAGATCATCCTGAAGATGATGAAGACAGCATAGAGCAGGCATAAGACTTATTCCTATAGGAGACATAGTACTATATAATTTGAGGATGGTGACCATGTCCTTCTACGGATCTCACCCCGAAAAGGATTGTGGAGATTTGGCTGAGGCAGAAAGTTAACTCTAGGGTTCATTGAACATATTCAGGACCTCAGTAGAGTTGGTGATGTGGCTTACCACTTAGCTCTTCCACCTCAGTTTCACTTAGTGCACGACGTCTTCCATGTTTCCCAGGTGAGGGGATACATTCACGACCCATCCCACATCATCGACCATAGAGAGGTGGAGGTCGAAGATGGGGAGACATTTATAGAGGATCCAATTGAGATTGAAGATCGACAGGATTTGGTCCTTCGTGGGATGTTGATACCTCTAGTGCATGTTCATTTGCATCATGGGAACCTATAATAGAGAATATGAGAGTGGTAGGAAGAGATTATTACTTAGTATCCCCACCTGTTTTCCTAGTTTTGTGTTGTGGCATGTGGGGATGTAAATACCTGAGGTGGAATGAATTTAAAAACATAAAAATTCCTAATTAATTTTTTTAATTCAGTGGTAATTTTAAGTGTCCGTGAAAAATGGCGGCATGCGATTCCAAGGCCCGGAGTGCCCTAAAGTAATTTTGAAATGTAAAACTGTGTTTATTTTACTTTTGAACTGGTGCTCAGAATTGAAATCTGAGGGTACCATTGAACATGCAGCACCGTTATTCCCTTAAGGAGACCTTTACCTTGATGGCAGCATGTCGGGAGTGGATGATAAATTTTAATTCTTTTCGAGATAGAATTAAATAAAATAAAAAATTTCTAACATTTTTACATTATAAACGCCTCAACGTGGGTTGTGGTGGAGTGGACCACCCCATCCTAAACCTCCCATTTGAATTTTAAGAGGTGGGGACTAACTGAGATTACCTACATTTTGAATTTAGAGGCGGAGACCACCTGAACCACCATTAATGGGAGGAAACAATTAAACTCCCTCTTTAATGAGGGGTTGACCCTAAGTTTCCTCTAAATTAATTATTCCATCCACATCATAATTAATGATTTCAATTTAATTTTGTGCCAACTATTAAATTTTTGATAGACAACATATTTTATAATTTTCACATTTTGGTGGAATAGGTAGATAAGAACCATTAAAGGATTACACTTCTCCAATGATGATCATTTTCCATAAAGAACACTTCTCCAAACAACAAATTTCGATGAGAAATTTCTTCAGTGATGAACAAGCCGAAAATCAAGTAATCACCGACACCACTAACATTTATCTATCCCCCTCATCATCGTCAACAAACAAGGTAGGATTTTCGTTAGTGTGATTATGGATTCTCATGGTCTTCCTTTCTAAATAAAGAATTCAGATCAACTCTTTAACTAGTTGATTAGGGGATGATTTCTTTTTTTTTGGTTTGGGAAAATTCATTGTCAGTGGATTTAGAGTTTGACATTATTTATTCATGTTTAATGTTGAGTTACTTTCTACCACTCTAATGCGGAGGGTGAAACCAAACCGATATGGCCCAACCCCTATGTTGTTCTTCATTTTTTTTGTGTTCTTCTCCATTGAGGAGGAAGGAAACCAACCTCAGTGAGGCATGAGAATGGTGTCCGACACCACCGCAAGATTTCATGAAGAGGACAGAGCAACGGTGACTCCCCATGGCCCTCGTGCCTTGAAGCCTCATCCTCCCTCAGCCTTCGCCGCCCATGACCACTGATTTCTCGGTGCCTCGTGCCGCCCATGGCCACCGCCACACCATGGCCTCGCCGTCCCGCGGCCTAGCGGCCCCCCGCGGCATCACTATCCTGCAAGATTGCATCCCAATGCGACGTCGATGTCTCGCAGCCTCACGGCCCCCACGACATCTCCCTCTGAGACCCCACATCCTTTCCATCCCACAGCCATGGCGCCGCCCGCGACCTCGCCATCATGCGGCCCCACGACCTCGCAGTACCTCTAACCGGAAACCGCCGCAGCATCGCCACTCATTCGACCTCTATGCCACACTTGTGCCGCTCGATGGCCCCCACGCTGTCCATCATAGGAAAATTCGACACAAATAGGGTCGGGTCGACCCAGGTCGTGTCCCGCCAGGTTGGTCTGATCGGGTAGGACCATTCCCCGAATAGTTGCGTTATTTTTTCTCTATCGTCCATAACATTGGCTCCATGAATCCATTTGAAAACCCTTCAACGATTCTGTAAGACTTAGAGTGAGATGGTCCCTTTTCTATACCCCACTTGATATATAGATAATGTTGGGATACGGTCGGGTTGGATCAAGAACGAATCCAACCAGGCCTCTCAGGACTAAAAGGATAATAACTTACAGACCTTGTTTCCAATTGACGCACCATCTGTTTCATTGAGACACATATGATGTGGAGGCCCGTTGAGTTAATTATTCGTGGTAATTTATGGTAGTTGGAGTATCAACCAGTGAATTGAGAAGAAAAAACTCTTGGAGATGAGAAAGAATGGTGCGGGAACCCAAAAGCTGGCTGTGGCGTGAAAAAGGAATAGCGATCTTGTGTAGGTCAACACTTAGCGATCCTACATGGTTCAACACCAAGCGATCCTCTGTGGGTCAGCACCGACTAATCTTAGATGGGTCATCACTGTGGGATATTCTGTGGGTCTGCACTGAGTGATCCTGTGTGGGTCAACACCGGGCGATCCTGTGTGGGTCAACATCGATCGATCCTGTGTGGGTCAACACCTAGCAATCCCATGTGGGTCAACACCAAGTGATCCTATGTTGGTCATCATCCCAGCTTCGTAATAGAATAATATGATCTATCCTTCGACTAATAATTTGTAATTATGTACCTATGTTATACCTGGTGTGAGCAGAGTTCGTACCTGAGCAATACTTCCCATCGTGTTAGTACCTTGGTGGTATTCTTCTGTGTGGCGTACTTGTGTGGTACTTACCATTGCGTTTTTCTTTCATTTTTGGAACATTTGAGCTTGGGGCATTGTGTTGGACTTGTTGTTTTACTCATGATTGAGATTGCTATACATTATAACTTAGGTATATGTATGGTCATATACCTTAGTAGGGTTATCGGTTGATTTCATGCCTTTTGGTATATCCTTAGTAGATATTGTCAGACCTTGAGGGTCTCAAGCTCCCTACTGAGTATCATTATACTCACCCATTCACGGTCTATGCATGTACATTTTTCTGTTTGGTGCTGACAACATACATCACTGATCGAGGCTGAGGGTACCAGGGCTAAAGTGGGCTCATAGGTGGACCATACGGCGTGACGGTGTGGAGAGGATATGGTTATACAAGGAGTTCTGAGGAGGTGATCTGAACCTACACTTCATTTAGGTACCTCGGTGGGAGACCAGGTAGCTTGTAGTCTTCTCCATCAATTGTACTTGTACTATTGCTTTTGGGCTTGTATTCCTGGCCATTTTTACATTTAGCGCTCTTTTTTCTATACAGTTGAGTTGTGTTCGTATCATGTTGTGTTCTTGGATGTGTTTGTTTACATGATATAAAAAAATTCCTTGCCGATTATATGGAATATGCTTTTCAATGCTAGTCTCCAGCCCCAGTCCTATGGAAGGAGGGCGTGGAGTAGTCATGGCACAAGCCCCGAGGGATGGTTCATGATAGAAATGACTTCACAACATTCATATTGGCTTCCCCTTTTCACTTACCCGTCATTAAACCCTTTGAAAAAAATTAAAACATCTACTGAGAATATAAAATATCTGTAAGGGAAATAAAAAAACTGAGATAAATGGTTATCACATGATTACTCATAAACATATGAAGTCATTTCCCCAAATACATACTTCTATCACACAGTGAATCAAATACATACATAAAGAAAACATGATATTTCCTCAAAACAGAAAGAAAAAATATAATTCCATAATGGTATCATGGGGGTTTACATAAATAATATTATAACGCATTCATCTATATTATGATTTCTAACCCTCAAATCTACGTTACATTGTAACCCTCATAGATACATTAAGGTGTAACTATCATTGTTACACTCAGTGTAACCATATGGTTTTCCTCTAACATAAGCAGACCCAATGCTTTGGAGGGAGATATAAGTCCCACCCATCACCATAATTAATTTCTCGGAATAATAAAATTATCATAAAACATGGTAATTTATATAAAAACAACCTTTTTGAATATTATAAAAATAGTAATATAGAAGTTTATTTTTAAATAGGTGTCTCATTCAAATACCATATCATTGATGCGATAATTATTAAAATTTTAGGAAAATGTATACTCATTATAAATCCGTGTAATTAAACATACTATATTATAAAATAACATTACTAATAATCTTATCCTGACTAAATCAATAAATATATGGTTATCTAAATGAATATAAATGGGGTAAATAGTTTCTTTAGATCATGTTTCTATTACATCAAAAATTTTAATTCCTTTGGTATAATGTTGAAAAGAGTTTTATTAATATTTTATAGAAACATATACAATGTTATAACTTGTTATCTAAATATTTTATTTCATCATTCCACGCATTTATTAATAATATGATGTTATTTCCTTTGTTTTGGGTGCATTCATTACACGATTTCGATGGCCAGATCATAAAGGATTTTCATGTAAAATGGAATGGAAACTCCAGGTGTCGAATGAAACATAATATTTATAATTAAAGAGTGTTATATAATACCATAAATTATTTTTTATGATACAATTATGAATCATTATATATAACATTAATTATATTCATTTAGATCATTTCAGTGGTTCTTTGATAATCATCTACTAGTTTTTTATATAATTAATATTTTGAATATATGATAATTCAAGAACACAAAAGTAGTTATATCAAAAAATAAATAATATATATAGAACATTAAATAAATTCATCCCTGAAGGATGTAACATAAATTAAAAAAATTCATCCACAATGTCGGTAATTCGACAGATCGTCGATGATGTTTTTATTTTCAATTTAAAATGGAGTGGATTAGAAGAATGTTGATGAAATTTTCCATAAACATATTAAAATTAAATTAGATATACAATAATTTATTATTCATTACTCTTGGAAAAACGGACGATATGATTGTATAGGAAAGAAAAATGAATGGAAATTAAAATAAAATAAAATTAAAGAGTATTTTTACATCTTAAAATAGTCTCCATATGATCCCACTTAAGGACTCAGGTTTTGGACGTTTAGTGAGGCCAAAAGGTCCTGGATGTGGGGATGATCTTTGGGAAGGGGATTGGGAAAATATTAGACAATTCTCAATGCTTTAGTGTTGTGAGGTGAAAAGGGGGTGAGGGGTGGAATTTATAGTGGAGGAGAAGGGGTTTTTATTATTTTAATTATTATTTCATTATTTATCTCAAGAAGAGCTATAATAATGGTTATTATGAAAAAATAGTAATAAGTGAGTGTTAGTTAAACCCAAGGGTGATTAACTCAACATAACATCATCCATAACTCAATATATCATGTATTTAACTTATTTTGTAAATTATCATATTTCATTATTCCCAAAATATTATATAATTTCATAAATATCCAAAAAATTCACTTGAATAATTTTTAGATGTGTAGAAATAAATAATGATGTCCATTTTATCAGGATAATATTTTTAATATAAGAAAAATAATTTTTAAAATGTATCATAATTAATTTTTATAATAATAATTTTAGAACTATAACTGATTTTAAAACACCATGATAAATTAATCATGGACTCATTAAATTTTATTATAACCATAAGACAATAAAATAATATTTTATGATTACATTTTAAGAAAATTAATTTCAATTAAATTAATAAATTATTCAAAATATTTCAATTTAAAATTTATTACACACCAAAATACCAACACTTATAATGTGATCATATTATCAATAATATGATGCCAAAATATTATTATGAATTCATTTTTTAGGTTAGTATTCCTTTCGTCATATTATAATTCCCAGGAGTCAAGTTACTATTCTAAAGGGTGAACTTACTCTTCATCAAAAATAAATTTGACTGTATCAGATTCTTAATATATTACGCATTAAAATAATTTTTATCCATTTTTTCGAAATTAAAATCATAGAAGCGATGAAAATATGTAAAATAACAAGGTAATAACTATCTATTTAAGATGAATAATTTCTTCATAGAGACTCAATTTTCCAAGAATTTTATTCTATATTAAAAATAATTTTAAATCCATGAGGTGTTACATTCCCCTCACCATCTTTAAAATTAATGCATATTTTTTTCACTTATTAAACTAGTGACAATACTTTTTTGTCATATCATTTTATGATTCCCATGTTTAGTTTTCATCATTTTTCTTTATTCACAAATACTTAACCAAGTTACTTAATTTATTACTCAAAAATTTCTCTCAATGATCAATATTATTAATAAAATTTTCATCAAATAAAAATATCATTCCTACTAAACTTATTCTAGGCATTATAAATGATGTTAATCAAAAACATTCCTTCCAAACATCAAGACATTAAAAATATTGTTTACCTGCGATAAACATAGAGGGAAAGCTTCATGAAACGTGACAGATCCAACATTCCATGGTATTTCAAATGGACTAATGAACTATAGTCATAACATTAAATTCTTACTATCATTCATAACACCTTTCTATGGTGGTATTCTAATAAAACCATTCTCACTTAGAAAAAAAGCTATTTCCTTCTATAATCTTATTAACTTTTCTTCTAGCTATGTGCATTCCCCATGTGTTGTTTCATCAAATTCACATTCTTAGCCAATTCCTTTACTAAATATTCTAATAATCATCCATTACGAAACATTATCACAAAAAATAATAAGTTATACACCACTTCCCATATAATTCTTCAAAATGATCCATCTATTTACTTGAACAAAAATAGTTATTATAAGAGAACTAAACTATAGATATATGATGATCCAAAAATCCCTAGATGTTTATTGAACATGCTTGAAGAATATCCTATAATGTCTAAATGGTTCTCTTGGGCTATCAATCAGATTAAGGATGAAAAGTTGTGTTGATATATAATTATGTTCCCAACTATATCATATAGTCATTACAAAATTAAGATGTAAACCAGGGATCTTGGTCAGATAAAATGGAATGCGGAACTCCATGCATCCTGAAACAAATTTTGAAGTATAATCAAGAGTGCTTATACAAATACCTCATATCTCGAATAATAATTAAATGATCATATTTCATCATTTGGTCAACAATAAACTAAATCACATTATTACCACAAGATTTATTTGGAAGCCCCTCTAATATGTCCATAGAAACATTTTCCTATTTCAATTCTATTATTGTTAAAGGTTGACGCACCCCCTTTGGTATTTTCATTCTTCTTTAACTTTTTGATAGGTAAATCATTTCATGATAAAATATGAAATATATATTTTAATTTAATCACAACAATAGTATTACCGATGGTATTTTTACATCTTAGTACTTTCAGGATGATCTAAAAATCGAGAACATTGATCTATACACAATAATTTTTCATTAACTGGGGTTCACAAGGAATAAGAAATAAAATTAAAAAAAAAATCTCAAGACACAATCCTTATAAACATTAAAATCATTAAACTTAACATATTTAACCAATTATATAATTTTCTATAGCTCACATTATTCCTTTTATTCATTAATTATTCATTATTATATAGATTACTATATTGACAACTGAATCAAAACAGAATAATTTCCTACACCAACATCTTCCATTTGAAAATTCATTAAAAAATATATCTATGTGTATTGTCCTATACATTACATGGTTAATGTACAATGATATTTTCATCTAAAAAAATTCAAACTTTATTTTGGAAATGGTAATTGATTTTGAAATAATCGTCATTTATCATTCCAGTCCATCTTTTATACCTCATTTTTAATTTCTTGTGATTGAATATACAAATTAGACATTTATGGTATGTATATATTTCCCATTTGGATCCATATAAATGATGTTTTCAAATTTTAAAATTCAAAACTACAGCTTCTAATTTCAAATCATTTGTGGAATAATTTATCTGATGAGGATTCAGTTTTCTTGAAGTATAATAAATTACTTGGTTATTCAGCATCATAACAAAACAATTTACCATTAATATTTCATTAGAATAAATGAAAAAATCACAATTTTTAGAAGCTAGATCCAAAATTGGACGGTTCACAAATCTCTCAATCAGTTCTTGAAAATAAACATCACATTCTTCTTTCCATATAAATATAACCCACTTGAAGGTTAACTTTGTTTTTGGGCCGGATAATTTTGAAAAGGATTTAACTAAGTATTGGTAATAACATACTAATATAAGAAAACAATGACTCTGTAAATCATTTGTAGGTATTTTCCATTCATTGTCAACATTTGTTTTAGTAGGGTAAAATTTTATTCCATATATATTTATAATTATCCGATGAAGAAAAAATAAACCAAAAATAAATTAGGAAATTTTTTCCATATAATCTATTTTAATTGAGATATTGAATGAATATCCTTAAATAATTTTTGGTATCCTCAAAACATTTTTAAATGAAAAAAAAATATCATCAATAAAAACAATGAAAAACTTATCCAAATATTCAAGGAATATTTTATTCATAATATCCATGAATATAGAAGAGGAATTTGTCGAACCACAGGAAATGAAAATAAACTACTAATGATCATATATTGTTTGAAATTTTGTTTTCAGAAAGTCATCCTCCCTCCAAATTAGCTAATAGTATTCTGATCGCAAGTCAATAGTTGAAGAATACTGAGCACATTGGAGCTTATGAAACTTGACATCGATATGAGAGAAGGATACATATTCTAATCATTAATGTAAATTAAATATCTATAATCAATGAAGAGTCTCATGGAACAATATTAACATTTAACAAAAAATAGGATCACCACTTGGTGAAGTGTGTGGACTAATGAAGCCTTTGTGATGAAGTTCATTCAACTGATTTTTCAATTCATGATGTTATACATGAGCCATTCAATAAGGGGGTCTTGAAATTGGCTTAGCATCAATAACTAAGTCTATTGTAATTCAACATCCTGATCAGGTATAAAACCATGTAGCTAATAATGGAATACATCAAGGTATTAATTAACCACTGGAACATCATTATTCTGAATAGTTCCCTTGTTTTCAACAATAAGTTGAAGATAACAGTAATTTCCATCATATAAAATTTCCTCAGGATCCCTTTACATTATCAGTTGTATGGGTTCATTATTTTAAAAAAACTAAAACTATTTCTACAAAAAAATCTTCTAATCATTAATAAATCATATCATGATAATCATAATGTCAATACATACAAAAAATAACATCAAACTCTACAATAGAAAAAACAACCAGGTTTTTAGGTAATGTTTTTCCACACAAACCAATCGTATTATTAATATAATGCCTTATTACTATAATAGTTTCCCATAGTGTTTTACCAATAAGTTTTATTCTTGTTTCATGAGTTGATGTTATCAAATTACAATAATATTTCTCTAAAATAAATGAATCTTTACACCCCGTAACAAACACGATTTTAGAAAAATATGAATAACGAAAAAAAATTTAACAATACTAATTCATTAGATTGGCCATTATATGTTGATGTAGTTAAAAATTATGTTAATGCACTACTCTGTTTATAATATGGCTACTTCACCTAATTCAGATATTTTATTATGAAGGTATTTGCCTAATGACCCATCTAACCTCAATTGAAACACATTACAGTTTTCCTATCATAGTTGATCTTAAGATCATTTTCATTATAATATCATTCCATATGTCCAAACATACCACATTGAATACATTTTCGACTTTTTTAATACATTCCATAGGGTTTTCAGCATAATTTTTACTAATTGGACTCTTAATTTTCATACCTTCATATTTCATTTAGAGATTCATACCAATCACTTTCTATCTAGAACTCTTTGTATTCTGACTTTCAATCTAAATATGGTCAATAGAGAACTCCATTTATACATGTCAACATAAGGGAAATGTTTCTCATAATAGTTGAATTCGTGGGATGCCAATTCACTTCAATAAGATGGATTCAATAATGTGTATAAACTATTGATTTTTCTACCATGATCCTCAATAAGATTTGTATAATTCCATGAAAATTTGGTAAAGTATGCATCATATATAAAAACTGAATACTATTTAACATTCTTCAACTCAAGGAATTTATTTTCCTTCCAATGTCATACCACCATAGGAAATTATTTTTCAAGAAATGGAATTTAAATTCATCTCATTCTAAGGTATCAATCTTCTATCAACCTCTGATATTCTTTAATGTTGACCCCACTGGTAATATTAAAATTTAAAATGATAAATGGAAGGACTATACATTTTATTATATAAACACACCATAACATAGAATATCATTTAAATTGATTTAATACATCCATTACCCACCACTTGGTCAAGTGATCAACTAACGGCATGGGGGCATGACAGCATAAAATTTTCCACAATCTTCATGTTCCTTTGTTTTATATTTGGTAATTTTAAATCATGGATTTCAATTCAATTTATATAAAGTGTTTGCTAATACATTATTATCACAAACTCTATTATTCCAATTCCAACCATTATAGGATATAATATTTTAAATGATATCATCCTCTCGATTCCATTCCAACTTAATGTCTATATTATTTCTCCGAGAAAACATTCTTAAAAAAATAATCATAAATGAAGAAACCATGTAATTAGTTAATGATGTAGAATTTCATCATTAAAAAAGGTAAAATATTTCATTTTATTCTATTAACAGCATCTTAATTTCTCTATTTATCAAAACAATCCTCTGATACCATCTATAAGAACATGATCATTAAACATTACATAATCTTGTCATTTTTTCATAATTCACTCCATTACATTCCTGATGATTATTTCTTTTTAGATTTTTAGAATGTAAATACATAATTACAATAGATCAACACATATTCTATCAAATTATCTATCACTAATAAATTATCTAATTCTTCTATAGTATATCATCATTGTATTAAAACCATGAGATAGTTTAATGAAATAACCTCACAAAATTCATCTTGGTGTCTCATTTTATTTTACCCATCCCTAAACCTTGTGGAAAACATTTTAAAACGTTGGATGAGAATAAAAAGCTCACCATGGAAATTTAAAACACATTGTGAATTACCTTATTTCTAAATACATTCTTTGTACGATAAATAATGTGAATATGATTTTCTCCATAAGAAATTCTCTCATCTAGTTGAAGTATATATGGGCTCAAGACATTAGATTACTATGGATCATACATTGTCAATATAGTGAAATGAAACACAATGTGAACCTGAGATAAATTCAGAGTTAGATACTTGGTAGCTGAATAGTAAAACATTATCCAAGAGATCATTAGGTATAATCAACCATGGACTTATATTTACAGTTTCTCCAAACCACTCATATCTTTTCCATGGAGACATTATATGGAAAAAATCATCACCTAACTCATGAAAATAGTTGTTCCTTCTGTTATCTACAAAAATTATTTTCAGTATCAATGTTTTTATCATGTGTTTCAAGATCATCATTACTTTCTCAAAGACTTCCCTTACAAATTATTGTCCCACCAAATTCATTTTCACAAAATCATCCCAAAAATCTGGGAGAAAATATATTTCGATTTTTTTAAAAATATTACACAAAATAAATTTATACTATAAGATAAAAATAAATACACCCCCACAATATTATATTACAATTTTTATATACATTACATGTTAATATTTGTCTCTATTTATATTACATTGTTTTACATAAAAAAGTATAATTCCTTATATATATCTAAAGGGAGAACATCCATCAAATTTATCAAAATGTTATAAAGAAATATCTAAAGAAAATAGTATACATATTATCTCCACCATGGTTTCCTCAAATAAAATATTATTTTCCCATTTCAAAATAATGGTCGATATAGACTTTAGTTGATACATAAGGACGAACCTCTATATAGAGGTAATGTTTACATCTAATATCTAATAATTTATTTCAGTATCATCCATATAAATTAAATTATTAGCAAAATTACGAAAAACTTAAAATTATTAATATTGATAAATTTTATTATTATAATTTAATATCCTTTTAAAACCATCATAAAAATGATGTGGGGATGATGATTTCATAATTTTGTCTTACAAAAAACACCCTCGATGAATTTTCTATATGATACTTCATGATATCCTTTTATGTTTTCTTATAAAATACATTCTAGGAAATAATAATTTTTTATAAAATTATGATGATCATTTAGTTATTACTGATTCAAAATAATTCAATAGAACAATATAAGACAACCAACTTACCCACGTATACATGATGACTATGACATCAATGAAGTTAATGTATTTTAATTTTCTCCCTAATATTCACATATTTTTATAAATATAATATAAAAATTATAATCCATATATAATGAAATAATATATAATTAAAATATTAAAATTTTCCATTATTAAAAATAATTCACATTACTTATAATATTCATATTTATATAATAGGTTAGCCTTTTTATGACAATTTAACCCATACATTAAATTTTTTAAATTTAGATGATGTGTTAATAAAGAATAATTAATAAATTTTTGTAAGAATGTAATAGGTTATTAATGACTTATCGGTGATTTTTATTTCCATATCTAACACATAATTATGATAACAAAACTAATTCATGACAATTTCTAAAATAAGATCATCATTGAATATTTCATAATGAATTATAACTAAAATAATAATGAGTACAAATTTTAAGAAAATTAGTAATTATAAGTCATCTGATCCAATATATTTAGTTTTATAATAAATAAAAACAGTTTAGTTATCTAGGAAGTGACACTGACACTATGAATCTAGTTTTGTGGGAACCATTCCCAAAAAGAAACATCAAATGGAAAAAATAAAATATAACTTACTATTATATTTGTAATATTTAATTATTCCTACGCTTTATAATCAGTCATTTTAATGAGAAATTTCCTCAAAAAAAGTTATTTAAATAACTATTTTTATTATATAGGATGTTAGAGAATTGGTGAGAAATAAGGAATAAAATGTATTATTGTTTCATCTCAATTTCCTCAATTTTAATGATGATTATTTAAAAAATCATTATATTTATAATTTTGGTATAGGAAATATTACATATTTAGTATTATTAAATAATAAAATTTATGTTATTTATTGTAATATTTATATTTCTCCATTTTATAAGGTTAATATTAGAAGATATTTTAAACCATAATAATTTCCATCTTAATATTTGTCTTCATTAAAATATGATGTTTATTCACAACATAGTTATTTTAATGATATATATAATGGACATGTATTTTTATATTAAATTATAATCTAATATAATAGAATTAAAAAAACATATATTATTCTAACCATCATGATATATCCATTGAGAAGATGATGACTATGTAGGGATTTTATTAACGCTAACCCCAATTCATTATGTTATAGTATATAATCATAAATATCCTACTTATATAACTTGTTTATTAAAAATAATTATTTCAAACTTTATTATTCCATTATCACTATAGAATAGTTAACTTCTTATTCAATTCTATCCCTTGGATGAACTTTTTATCTAAAGAAGTATAAAACTATAAAAAATATTACATATTCTATTTATTAAAAGATTTTAATTCATGTATATATATTCCTTTAGATACAATTTTCTATGTTGAATCTAGAAACCTAATTATGATTTATATAATGTAAGATTCACATTTACCTATTCGAATTTTCAATTAAATTTTTATTATATATTTTTAATGGAGTGGGAATTAAATTTTATATAAATATATTAAAATGTATTTCCTTTATTGAAAATTGTTTTTTTCATCGACAGAACATTTAATTGAGTTAATTATGTTTTTAAATTTAATTTATCTTTTATATAATGTCCAATTTTAAATCATGAATTTTTAATTATTTTTTTTAAAAAATTATAAAACTAATTTATAATGTTCCTCATTAAACATTTATTTTATGAAAATGATAAAAATATTCCAAAATCTCCATTTATGGTTTTCCATGTGAACTAATTGTTTTTCAATTATATATATTTATTTACATAAAAAAAATGAAAAGTTATATTTCCTTTAATATTTCAACATTATTTATTAAATTATTAAAAAATCAATATTTTGTCTATGATAGCATCCTCAATACTACTTTTACTACACTATGTATTTTTTATTATTCCACCATATAAATTGTTTCTATGGAAGGATTATGAAATGTTTTTGTAATGTTTTCAATAAATCCATAACATTTCAATTATTTAAAAGAGTTATAAGAATTTGATATTTTCATATTATCATCATGATCATTTTTATTATTATTATTGATATATGGGAATTATAATGAATGTAAATATATTTATTATAATTTCATATCAAATGAGGTGATACGTTTTTATAGCATTTTGACGATGGTAATTAAGTACGTCACATTCCTTGTTTGATGTTGATGTAGGTAATTATGTTCAATAGTTATTGGGTGATAATGTGGAATTTGGTTTTCTTCACATTTGTTACGTGAGCGTGATGAAATTATCTTCTTTGAATTATAATTAAATTATCATGAATTAATTATCAATTATCTGGAATTTTATCATGAACATGATGTACAATTATATTTATATTATATTTTTTATGATTATTTATATTCTATAGAGACCCTAAGCTTGACGTACATGGAAATTACATCACTTTGGCGTAATACTTAGTACATAAAAAAAACAGACACATAAGAACCGTAATAGATTAGTGTCTTTGGAAACATGGAACATAATCTTCTAATCGTGGTAAATGATCTTCAACATCTCCCATAAAAATCTTCCACTTTTTTTTCCTGACCTAAAACCTTTCTTTTGATCCTGGGGGAAAATAAAACATAAAAAGGGCGATCTTAAATGCTCAGTAAGGGTAAGAATGGATAAAATAAAACATACCATATACATTGGAACTAAAAAACATGAACATAATGTTTAAACATTAAAATCATGAGAAATGACATAAAACATGGAAGTACATAAGGCATAGATCATAATGGAACATAAACCATTATTAAATAGCATGGGAATAAAACATGTAATTGTGGAATCCATTAGGCACATGTAATGATTTCCATAGTAGCCAATGCATTGCTGCCAAAACCATCTTATTGGACAAAGTCCCTTTCTGAATCGAGTTCACTCCTCGTTTCAGTCCTGTTTTACTGAACTGGTTCAACATGCCATTCCAGCCATGTCTATCTCATGAGATATAAATCATTACCCAATGCATTGGAGGGAGATATAGGTCCCATCGATCTCATAATGATATCATTCTTACATGTGTCACAAAATAAACATACATCATTCATAATAACCCAATTAATAAAATGGGATTCATAAACATCATCCCATCATCACATAATCCATATAAAAGATATGGATATCATTTTCATAATAAGGAATGTGAAACTATGTAAATCATAGATACATTATACTTGAAACATACACATATGAAATAATTTCATCTTAGATGAAAAATGGTTTTGATAAAACAGTTGAAATAAATTCTTGGGGAAAATATCCTTTCTTCTTCAAAATATTTTCTTTTCACAAAATGTCATGAAATTTTAAAATAAAAGAATTTTTTTTTGAAAATAGTCATGAAATATTTTGGAGGAATATTCATCAAAATAAGGCATTATAATACTGTAAAAATATGTTCGTGCTGTATATGTTAAAAAAACATTCTTCTCGTACTTTTTCTGAAAAAGTCAAAAAAGTTCCTCTAAATGTTAACAAAAGAAATATTCCTTACATACCATGTAGTAAAAGTAAAAAATGTGTAAAAATGACTTTAAAAATACATGAAAACACTTTTATAAAACATGTACATGGATGATAGAAATAACCCCAATAAATACGTACGAATAAGAAATCTCAGATAAAAATGAGATTTTCAAAATTATCCCTTACCTTATGTCCGATATGCTTTGTATGTATCCAATCCTCCTGTATAATGATTTAAATAATGTCATTGACTTATTACAGAATCATATTCATTTATATTATATCATATATGGTTAACTTATGACTTTATATTACCCTTTCTTTTGTAAATTCCATGTTAAAGAGTGTTTTGGGTAAAATCGTTTCATTTGTCATCCGTGTTTTGACTTGTAATTATTCATATGATTACATAGATCACGATTACATATTTCCAGAATATAAAACATTATTTATATATAATATATATTCAGAATATACATATATATAATAGATCGATAAATGGAATGAAATACACCGTTCCTGGAGACGGTAGGTCGTACGTACGCATGAACGTTGTTTTCATTTCCTTATTGAGTTGAATGGAATTAAAATGATGAAAAACATATTTACATAAATCAAGTAGCTTTATAATGTCATATATTTCATTATTATTGCTTATATATACTTTATAATCATTCTTAAATGATTAACATGGAGAATGAATCTCATCGCGTCGTGGAGACGGTAGTCCGTACGTACGCACGAGCGATGATATTGTTTCCATAATTATTGAATTGAATTGGAGTGGATGATACAATATATCAGAATAATTATGATGTTATAATAAATATTTATAGTTATTACTTACACCATTATACCCATCCATGTATGGTGTTGTTGGAAAAACATATTACACCACGGCGTGGAGACGGTATTCCGTACGTACGCACGCATGGTGATTTTGTTTTCCGTATGATGGATAGAAGGTGAAATGGGGTTGTTTCATATTTATAATAAAAAATAATTATATTAGTGATACTGATGTTATTACATTATAATGAAACAACTAAAGAAAAATAAGTTGAAGAAGAAAGAAGCTTGAAAGAATCGGGAGAAGAAATTACATCTTCTTCGATACGCCTCTTTGAAACCTCCTCTTAGGGCACTAAGATTGGACTTTAAAGTAGACCAGAACCTGTAGGATGTTTCTAGGGAAGTGGACAAGATAATTTGGCAGGGTTTGGCCGTGCTTGAAGGCTCAAATTGGTGTGAGGAGGAGAGGGAGGAGTTTCTCTTTTATTAGGGAGGAGAGGGGCCCCTTTGGAATTCTTAAAAATATTAATTTATAATAAATCTAACCTCACTTAAAAACCTCCAAAAATTACTAATATTAGAATATTAGATGATATATGGATGTAATCTCATCAACCAATCAAATTTAGACATGTTTGGATCTTATTTTAAACCTTATCATTTTGATTTATCCTTATTTAATCTATTTAAGTTTATTTGTGGTAATAAAATTCTAAATTTTAAATTATAACAAATAATTACTTATTTGTTGTGAATTTTCCATAATTGTTTACTCTATAACATTATATACCATATAAATATAAATTTTTAATTTTTAAATATTTTTGTGCTTTTTAAAAAATTTTATAATAAGTTGTTTTTATAAAATAACAATAGTGTCAATTTTGACACTATTCATTTATTTGAATTTAAATAAAATATATACAGAAGATATGTTCTAACTAAAAGATTTAGTATATTCATAAAAGGTAATATGTATCAATAAAATCATTTTATCACATTAAATAGTTCATATATTCTTTATTTTATTATTTTTAGAACCATTTATTTGGTTTATCTCTTAATAAAATAATTACTACAACATTTTTGTATAATTATTTAATATACTGATTTGTTGCATAAAAATTTACAATAAAATCCTATGATGAAGATAAATCTATTTCCTTTCACAATAAGTCTTTTAATCGAATTTATCATCTTAAAATTACAATATTTATATTGTTATATTTATTAAATTATGATGGTGACAACTTTGGAATCATTTAAAATAAAATAATATAAGTGTCATAATCACTTTTATAAGGATCCAAACGATTATACATTCGGTCATTGGATGATTATGGTTCATATATACACTAACAATAAGATTTGGTCTGGTTTGTGGGCCTTTTAATGGGTATTATTGTTTCAATGAAAACTATATTACTTGTTTTCTACTTAATAAATAATTTCTGTATCATTAATGTATCACCTTTAATGACAATTATATAATCCCTAAAAATTCTAAATAATTTGTCATGATGTATATAATTTTATTATCTTTCTGGAGACAATTCATGTTCGAAGTATTATGATGTTTATAAGTAAATTAAAATTATTATACTTATAAGATTTAAGAGAGTGACATGATGTCACTTTCTTTGGTTTTAATAATAATTGAATTATTTTCATGGTCAAAAGTCCATAAAATGAATCTAATCTGACCCTTAGTTGATATGAGTTTACTTTTATCCATCAAATAGAATTTTGGCATGTGTTAGGGTAATTTTATAATATTATATTTACCTTTAATTACCCGATTTACCTTTAACTTTGGTAAATAAAATTTACCGTAGTTACTATTCATAATTCTCAAAAATAAAAAGTAGCATAATAACATAATTTGGACCCACTGATTCCAAATATGGAATAAATTTTTTCAAAATCAATACACAGGAGTTTCAGAAATTAAATTAATATTAATCTCGTTGTTGAATGAAAATGGGTTTTTGTTTTAAACATTGCAAAAGATTGAATTGATTTAACCTACAAATTCAATGTAAAATAAATTATAATGGCATACATTATATTAAATGGTAAAAATATATTATATTTATATTTTAAAACCATTCAATATTATAATTTAACCATATAAATTATTACAATGAAAAAAATTGTTTTTTATTAAAATATAGAGTGTTTTTACTATTCATCAAAATATGAATGTTACCAGAATAATACGAAAAATTTATCCAAAGAAAATTTTTATTTCTTGATTCCAAAGAAGAATTTTATTTTTTCAAATTGAACTTATAAACATTTCAAAAAATATATTTAAAGTGGGTTCTCCATCAAAAGGCGGCAAAACTGCATTTTTTTTAAAATACTTATTTTACCCGAAAAATTTATTTTGTTCTAATACCATGTTCTAGAAAATGTGTAAGATGAATAATAATGTTATAAAATTCAATGTTTAGTTAATACTATTCATAAAGGCTAGTTCAAAATAATATTATAATAATATATCGTTGTTTAGTAAAACCCGGCATTGCGTACAACACACGCTATCGAGGAAGGTCGTGATTGCGTGTAATGCAAGCTAAGTCAGGGTTGCATGTTGTGAAAGAATCATTCATTGTTTTATATAACAGAATCCAACCATATTTCATTTATTCATTGAATATATATATATATATACTCAATTTTTCATAGAATAACTATTATCAAAATTGTGTGTAACGCGATCCAAGAATAGTGTTGCGTATACTGGAAGCTAATACGGTGTTGCGTATAGCGCAAGGTAATCTTGGTGTAGCATACAACATAAGAAATTAATGAAATTAAAAGAATATTTTTCATAAAATCTCGGGGTGTTACATTCTACCCCCCTTAAAATTAATTTCTCCCTCGAAATTTGTCGGGGTTATAAATGGTTTACTACTCGAAATTTTTTTTAAAAGAATCCCACATTGTTAAAAGGAATACCAAAACATGGGTTTAAAAAATAATGTATGAAATGTAACGGTTACTTAAATTAACTCATCACTGGGGTTCCATGTAGGAGAACATAGGTGAAAATATGGATATGGAAGAAAAATTTAACCATCACGTTCTAATGGAGAGTGGTAGAGAACATGGCTATGAAAAAGCCAACAATCATAAAGCTATTGATTTGTGATGATCTAAGGTACCATCTGATTCATCGGATATAAGTGAACTAGGAGAACATTTTTTGTTTTCAAGATCATTTCACTAAAGTTGATGAATTAAAAGAAATACTTGGATGATTTTGGTACAATCTCACTGTTGTTCGTGAATTGAACAATTTTGACTTCATCCCTTAAAGAAATGAAGTTGAATTTGTTATCCGTGATGTGTTAGCAGATCATGTGATAGAATGATGGGTCATTCCATCTCTTTCAAACAAAAGGTTAGCAAAAGTTATAAGTCCATCTTGTGGTTAGATGAATCGTATATGGTTCCAAAAATGAACTTATACTTCATATATCATACTGCTTAATAAAATAAAACTAGTTTCTACTAACCAGGGACTTCCTGTAGGCCAGTGGTAGGCGACAAAGGCCAGTCACACTTCGGTTGTGGGTTCAATTCCCACAGCCTTGTCCGACGCGATGGGATGTCTCCCGTCCTACTGGTTGTTCTTTTTCTAAAACTACATTACTATATTATCCCATCAATAATATCGAAAAAGGATGTATCCTTAAACAATACTAACTTATGTCCAACATAATCCATTCCATTCTTGAGGCTTATCCATAATATTGCAGTCCATTGTTATATTATAGTGAAAACGATTACCAGAGATTTCATATAAGAAGCATGTTAATACCATCGTTGATCCCCATATATCATAAGATATGTCTTGTTGGTCACATTACAAATGTTCGAAGTCCTTAATCATGTATTCTCTTGAAAAATGAATACCCATTGAACCTTAGTAAAAACATGAATGCAGTTAAAAGTTAACACTTTCCACCTACCAAAATCCTCAAAATTATATATACTCAAAACATGATATCACTTAGTCATTATATCAATCATGAGCTCATGAATACAATCAACCATCTCATTATCTTCTTGTTCCTTCATTATGCGCATATCATCTACATTACAAAAATATCTGAATAACATTCCATGGTTACTGGTACCATTCAACATATACTTTCAAATAATTTTAGGAAAAACAATAGTGTAACAATCCTTAGATGATTCTTTATTCCATAGTACCATTATCTATACAACATAACTCTCAATAAATAAAAAATAATTCCACTACCTTCTAAAACAACCGACTGAGCTTCAATACTTCTTTCAGCTCATATATCATTTGTAGTTTCGTCATCATCATCCACATAAATACTACCCATATGACCATGTTGATTCTCTTCATGAGATTTTCTATTAGGGCATTGGTTTTCATAATGCCCGTACATTCCACATTTAAAACATCTAATCATTGTTGATGTCATAGAAATACCATTATCCTTGTCCATGGTGTTAACTGAACCTTTTCCTTTGAATGTACTAGCTTTGTATCCTTCTTTTCCACACCCAAAGCATCTTCCAGTTCCTTTGAAACAATCTCCTTGATGCCTCTTCCCACGTGATTTACATGTGGGAAATTGAACTTTCTTTCCTCTATGATCATCATGAAACTCCATATTTCTCTTATTATCTGAGTCGTGAAACTTACCAAAGTTGAGATTATTGATCATATTATGAGAATGCTGATTATGCATAATAACAATGTTTGGACTTCCAGATCCCGTTTCATTTGATTTCTCATGAAGAAAATCATTCCATTCCCGTCTTATCCTCCATTATCATGAATCTTCCTGTTTCCAGTCATTTTCGAAAACCCAAAAAGATTAGTGTGAGAGGATAAAATCATGCTAGGGAAAAAAACATAGTAAAGGGGGAGCACCCTCAATATCTAACATCTTAGGTTAAATTCTAAGATCTTTACCGTAGTTCTAGGACTATATCTTATACATATACTTATCCTTAGGGACATCCCTAGACATACCTTAGAAATATCTCTAGGGATCTCACTAATGTTCTCGCATCCTAGTTTCCAAAGGATGACTAAACCTTTCCTCTAATACCATCTGTAGAGACCCTATGCTTGACGTACATGGAAATTACATTACTTTTGCGGAATACATAATACATAACAAAAACAGACACACAAGGACCGTAATAGTTTAGTGTCTTCGGAAATATGGAACGTAATCTTCTAATCGTGGTGAAAGATCAACAAAATCTCCCATAATGATCTTCCACTTTTTGTTTCCTGACCTAAAACTGTTCTTTTGATCCTTCGGGAAAATAAAACATAAAAACGGTGAGCTCAAATTCTCAGTAAGGGTAAGAATGGATAAAATAAAACATACCATATACATTGGAACTTAAAAACATGAGCATAATGTTTAAACATTAAAATCTTGAGCAACGACATAAAACATGGAAGTACATAAGGCATAGATAATAATGGAACATAATACATTATAAAGTAGCATGTGAATAAAACATGTAATTGTGGCATCCATTAATCACAAGTAATTATTTCCATAGTATCCAAGGCATTGCTGCCAAGACTGTCTTAGTGGAAAAAGTCCCTTTCTGAATCGAGTTCACTCCTCGTTTCAGTCCTGTTTTATGGAACCGGTTTAACTTTCCATTCTAGCCATGACTATCTCATGAGATATAAATCTTTAACCAATGCATTGGAGGGAGATATAGGTCCCACCCATCTCATAATGATATCATTATTACTTGTTTCACAAAATAAACATACATCAATCATAATAACCCAATAAATAAAATGGGTTTCATAAACATCATCCCATCATCAGATAATACATATAAAAGAAATGGCTATCATTTTCATTATAAGGAAAGTTAAAAAATGTAAATAATAGATAAAATATACTTGAAACATACACATATGACATAATTTCATCTTAGATGAATAATGGTTTTGATAAAACACTTGAAATAAATTCTTGAGGAAAATATCATTTCTTCTTCAAAATCATTTTATTTTCACAAAATGTCATGAAATTTTAAAATAAAAGGTTATTTTTGAAAATAGTCATGAAATATTTGGAGGAATATTCATTAAAATAAGTCATTATAAAACCCTAAAAATATGTTCGTGCTGTATAAGTTAAAAAAAACATTATTCTCATACTTTTGCCAGAAAAGTAAAAAAAGTTCTTTGTAACGTAAAAAAAAGAAATATTCCTTACATACAATGTAGTAAAAGTAAAAAATGGGTAAAAATGGCTTTAAAAATACATGAAAACACTTTTATAAAACTTGTACATTGATGATAGAAATAACGTCAGTAAATACGTACGAATAAGCAATATCGGATAAAAATGAGATTTTCAAAATTATCCTTTACTTTATGACCGATATGCTTCATATGTATCCGAACCTCATGTATAATGATTTAAATAATGTCATTGACTTATTACAGAATCATATTAATTGTTATGATATCATATATGGTTCACTTATGACTTTATATTACCCGTTCTTTTGTAAATTCCATGTTAAATAGTGTTTTGGGTAAAGTCGTTTCATTTGTCGTCCGTGTTTTGACTTGTAATTATTCATATGATTACTTAGATAAAGATTAAATAATTCCAGAATATAAAACATGATTTATATATAATATATATTCAGAATATAAATATATATAATAGATCGATAAATGGAATGAAATACACCGTTCATGGATACGGTAGGCCGTACGTACGCATGAACGATGTTTCTGTTTCCTTATTGAGTTGAATGGAATTAATTAGATGAAATACATATATAAATAAATCCATTAGCATTATAATGTCATGTATTTAATTATTATTTCTTATATATACTTTATAATCATTCTTAAATGATTAACATGGAGAATGAATCTCATCGCGTCCTGGAGACGGTAGTCCATACGTACGCATGAGCGATGATATCGTTTCCATAATTATTGAATTGAATTGGAGTGGATGATACAATATATCAGAATCAGTATGATTTTATAATAACTATGTATAGTAATTCTTTACACCATTATACCCATCCATGTAAGGTGTTGTTGGAAAAACATATTACACCACGGCGTGGAGACGGTATTACGTACGTACGCACGCGCGGTGATTTTGTTTTCCGTATGATGGATAAAAGATGAAATGGGGTTGTTTCATATTTATAATAACAAATAATTATATTAGTGATACTGATGTTATAACTTTATAATGAAACAACTAAAGAAGAAGAAGTTGAATAAGAAATAATCTTGAAAGAATCGGGAGAATAAATTACCTCTTCTTCGATACTCCCCTTTGGAAGCTCCTCTTAGGGAACTAGTATTGGTCTTTAAAGTAGACCAGAACCTCTAGGATGTTTCTAGAGAAGTGGAGAATATAATTTGTCAGGGTTTGGCCGAGATTGGAGGCCCAAATTGGTGTGAGGAGGAGAGGTAGGAGGTGCCATTTTATAAGGGAGGAGAGGGGCACCTTTGGAATTCTTAATAATATTAATTTATAATAAATCTAAACTCACTTAAAAACCTCCAAAAATGACTCATATTCGAATATTAGATGATATAGTGTTGTAATATCATCAACCAATCAAATTTAGACATGTTTGTATTCTTATTTTAACACTTATCATTTTGATTTATCCTTATTTAATCTATTTATGTTTATTTGTGGTAATAAAATTATTAATTTTAAATTATAAAAAATAATTACTTATTTGTTGTGAATTTTCCATAATCGATTACTTTATAACATTATAGACCATGTAAATTTAAATTTATAATTTTTAACTATTTTTGTGATTTTTACATAATTTTATAATGTGTTATTTTTATAAAATAACAATAGTGTCAATTTTGAAACTATTCATTTATTTGAATTTAAATAAAATATATACAGAAGATATGTTCGAACTAAATGCTTTAATAGATTCATTAAAGATCATATGTATCTATAAAATTATTGGATCACATTAAATAGTTCATATAATGTTTATTTTATTATTTTGATAACCATTTATTTGCTTTATCTCTTAATAAAATAATTACTACAACATTTTTGTATAATTATTTAATATACGTATTTATTGCATAAAATTTTAAAATAAAATCCTATGATGAAGATAAATCTATTAACTTTCACAATAATACTTTTACTCGAATTTATCATCTTAAAATCACAATATTTAAATTGTTATATTTATTAAATTATGAAGGTGACAACTTTGGGATCATTTAAAATAAAATAATATAAGTGTCATAATCACTTATATAAGGATCCAAACGGTTATATAATAGTAAATTGTATGCTTATGGTGTATATATACACTACCAATATGTTTTTGTCAGGTTTTTGGGCCTTTTAATGGGTATTATTATTTCAATAAAAACTATATTACTTATTTTCCACTTAATAAATAATTTCTGTATCATTAATGTATCACCTTTAAAGACAATTATATAATCCATAAAAATTCTAAATAAATTATCATACTGTAGATAATTTTATTAGGTTTCTATATACTATTCATGTTGTAGTTTTATGGTGTTTATCACTAAATTAAAATTATTATACTTATAAGATTTAAGAGAGTGACATGTTGTCACTTTCTTTGGTTTTAATAATAATTAAATTATTTTCATGGTCAAAAGTCCATAAAATTAATCTAATCAGACCCTTAATGGATATGGGATTACTTTTAGCCATCAAATAAAATTTTGGCATGTTTTAGGGTAATTTTATAATATTATATTTACCCTTATTTACTCGAATTACCTTTAACTATGGTAAATGAAATTTACCGTAGTTACTATTCATAATTCCCAAAAATAAAAAGTAGCATAATAACATAATTTGGACCCACTAATTCCAAATATGGAATCCATTTTTTCAAATTCAATACACATAATTTGTAGAAATTAAATTAAAATTAATCCCGTTGTTAAATGAAAACGGGTTTTTGTTTAAAACATTGCAAAAGATTGAATTGATTTAACCTATGAATTCAATGTAAAATCAATGAAAATGACATACATTATATTAAATGGTAAAAATATATTCTATTTATACTTTAAAACCATTCTATATTATAATTTAACCATATAAATTATTACGATGAAAAAAGTTGTTTTTCATTAAAATATAGCTTGTTTTGATTATTCATCAAAATATGAAAGTTACGAGAATAATACGAAAAATTTATTCCAAGTTAATTTTTATTTCGTGATTCCAAAGAAGAATTTTATTTTTTGAAATTGAACTTATAAACATGTCAAAAAATATATTTCAAGTGGGTGCGCCATCAAAAGGCGGCAAAACTGAATTTTTTGAAAAATACTTATTTTACCCGAAAAAATTATTTTGTTCTTATATCATGTTCTATAAAATGTGTAAGATGAATAATAATGTTATAAAATTCAAAATTTAGTTAATACTATTCATAACGGATATTTTATAATAATATTATAATAATATATCATTGTTTAGTAAAATCCGGTATTGCGTACAACACACGCTATCAGGGAAGGTCGTGATTGCGTGTAATGCAAACCAAGTCAGGGTTGCGTGTTGTGAAAGAATCCTTCATTTTTTCGTATAACAGAATCCAACCATATTTCATTTATACATTGAATATATATATATATATATACTCAGTGTTGTGTAGAATAACTATTATCAAAATTGTGTGTAACACGATCCAAGAATAGTGTTGCGTATACTGCAAGCTAATACGGTGTTGCGTATAGCGCAAGGTAATCTTGGTGTATCATAAAACACATGAAATTAATGAAATTAAAAGAATATTTTTCATAAAATCTCGGGGTGTTACATATTCAACATTTCCTTATAATGTTGTGTATCAATGTCATTTAATAGACTATTATTTATGTGTATTTTTTTCCACTAGGTTATTTTTATTTTCTCACACAATATTACATTGAAATATGATTGTAATATTGAGGATAAATAACAAAATAATAATTTGTGATTGGTTATTATTATTATTATATAACGTTAATACTATGTTATTTCTCCCCTTATAGTGATTTATGGTATTCTTATGATCGAAATCCTGATGACATGTTGATATGGTTACAATTAATGAGCCTATAAGATCACCCATTTAAATTTAATCCTTTTAAATGGGTATAAATTTAAGAATTTCATTGATTATGTCCATAATGTAGTATATTGTAAATAAAATATGTATTGATGGTCACATGTATCATAAAATAATATTCTTATAGAGGTGATAATTATATTCACTAAAATTTACCTTCGAGTATTATGTTTCATTTTGTGAGATGTATGGTGATACATATATAAATGATTTATTATAAATACACATTTAACATTGGTCATCTCTCCTAGTTTCAATTTAATTGTGTAAAGTATGAGTTCTTAGAACATAAACCCGAATAATGGTTCTAAGGCACCTAATAGGGTGGGTGAATCAGTTTAGGGAATTGTTTCAATATTCTTCAGATATATTTTCTGTCATATAACTTTAATGGATTTTGAAAACATATTTGTTCTTATTATTCTAATTTTTTAATTTATTAATGATGATACTAGTTATTATATAACTATATTTTTTTTGTATTTGTTGTATATTTTATTTCCACATATTTAAATTGTGATATATAGAATAAAAAGGATTTTACATAACATATGAAATATATTTTTCAACTGGTTCACCAAAACTGAATACTCTATTGGGTTTGATGAAAAAATGTTTTGAAGCACCAATTACTCACTATACCCATTGATCAATTTTATTGTTTTATCACACTTTCCAAACTTCACTCCCAATAACTCAAATTTTTTATGCTAAAGATAATACGAGTTTAACTCACTCATCCTTCCTTAAATATTCACATATGTAATATAAGAATAATATTGGATCAGACACCATACATGAAAAATATTAAAAATTAATTATAATTGAAAAAGATGATTTAGTCTGGTTGAATACCTAAAATAATCTTTCACTTCCCTTCATTAATTTACTATTTGAACCTAATTTTATTCTTTTGATGTTACATAAAAACACCAAGAATCATTATTTCATGAATGACATTGGAATATACACATCAGTTAGTAATTATCACTGGAATATGTCAGATACATATTTTTAATAATCATCATAATTTAATTAAGAAATATTTTTTACAATATACTCAATTATCATCCATTGATATAAAATTGGATATTTGTTTTTCACTATATAGTTGTAAGACTATACATCATCTTCGATGTTTAGATGTATCAATCTAATACCATTGGAAAATTTCATTTTTGTTTTTCTATAATCAATTAATATAAAAACATAAAATATAAGATGAATATTAAGGAAATATTAATACATTATTTCTATCATATGAAAAATAATGTATTAATTTTTCATAAATGATAATTACCATAAACATTAAATAATCAAAACCATGATGACATATTTTTTAGAAATCAGTAAATAACAATTAATTTATGTAAAATATTACATTCTTTTGATATGGAACAAGATCAATGTATTGGAATATATTGTATTAAAATATTTTAGCCTCTATAACATCACCTTTTTCATTACTATGGATGTTTCATAAAATATTTTTGTATAATCATTATTTATTAGTGATATAAAAATAATGAAATAATGTATTTATTTTTCATTGAACCATATTTACTTCACACTCGTATATAATAACACATTATTTTAAACATACTTGTTTTCATATTTAATCATAAACAATATTCAATTAATAATATGGATACATGAAAAAGTACCCTACATTTACTATATATCTATCCTCTCTAATATCATATTATTGAATTTTTCACATATATTTAAATTTTTTAATATAGAGACTTCCCCATCATAAATTAAATAAAACAATAATAATCTAACAATGTATATTAAAATTATAATATATTTATTATAAATATTAAATAATACTGATGATTTGATTTATATAATATATGACATAAATTATTATTGTAAAAAAATTAAAGATGACAAATAAAACAAATTCTCACCTTTTCATCACGAAAATATTTTCCACGCTCATGTTCTCAAAAATATCATGATATATAATTAAATTATGAACCAATCATTAATCTTCTAATTAAATTATTTTTTCTATGAATATCACATAAAATATATCTCCTCAATTTAGTATACGATCCTTTCAAAACCATCATGATCATCTAATGAAATCATTTAGAATATTCATCGTTTAATATTGACCTAGATCTTCAATCGTGAAATTGTATTCCTTATGAATTTCTGGGGTTATGTTTATGCATATTGATATAGTCACATATTGATTAATTCTTTCAAATAGATTTTTCAAGCAAGGAATAATCAATAAAGGTTCACATGGACTACAATAATTTGATTGTATCAGATATATTTTTTGATCACAATAAATTCATTAGGGTTTCAATAAACATTATGATGTGTTCATGTGATTCAACAAATTCTTCTCTAAAAAATTATTATGTCTTTACTCTGCCCATACATGTCTTGGAACATATCAAAAGATTAGATGTACCAACCTTAAAATGTAGATCCCCAACCATATGAAGTCATTTAATAGTAATATGAGAATTCACTCCTATTATATGAGTTCTCAACCCAAAATAATAAAGACCTCATATCAACAATTTGAGCACATGAATGAAAAAAAATAGAACAGTCCCATGGTCTATCAAAAATATATTCCTATTGTATGTAACCATACTAGAGTGTAAAACTTTTTTACCCCAATAATAAAAACATATTTTAAAAGAATTAATAATATTGACAATTTTTCCAACTAACTAAATTAAATTCTATTAATTTCAACAACTCAATCATAGAATATTTAAAAAAACAAAAAATGAATCCCTATTTTCTCAACAAAAATGTACATTATTTATATTACCCATTGGAACATTTATATTGTAATTAATATTTACTTATGAAAACTTATTTTTCCTAAATTAAATTTGATTAATCAACCTCCCAGTTCATTCGATTAAAAACATATCTAGGACATTACATGTAATTAAAATACATATTCTTGCATTATTTTAGTGTTGTGTGATAATTTCCTTTACTCAAACATTCTATTTCTAAAAATTAAAATGTTTAATACCCACTCAAAATATTATTTACATTTATTTTATGAAGAAACTATAAATTCATTACAATGTTAAACATTATTAACTATTCCCTCCACATGACTTTAATCTATGACCATAGTAAAATATTTTTATTCATATCCCCATGATATTTAGTAAAACAAATTGAGGATCGATACCAAAAATAATATGATCCCCTGTAACCATTGACTACAAATATTCCCTAAAACATATTCATATTATTAATGATATATATTACACAATATTACATACCAATATATAATTAATTTAAAGAGTTTCTATATTAAACTCTAAAATGTCGGTGTGTCTAATATATTGAATCAAATTAGAATCTAAACAGTAAAATAAACATTTAGATTCCCTTTTAATCAATAGGCCATAATTATCCCAATTATATTATAATCCATGAGAAACATCAGGTATGGATTTAAATTATATAGTTACATCACCTTTATCTTATTAATCCTAAAAACCATTTTAAATTTTGTCACATGCAACTGATTCCCTCATTATCTGAAATTTTTAATAAATAGAATCGTCCAAAATACCAAACACATTCATAGACAAAACTATAAGGCCTGCAACACCTTGGGTCATAAATGGTTTAATTAATAATTTTCTGAAAAAATAAATATTGTAAGGGTTTAAAAATATGACTTAAATCATAACATGTGTTTCAGATTTAGAAATAATCTCCATTGTGGTAATATATGAACTCAAACCCTTCCATAAAGTCTATTATTCCATCATTATCACCTAGATAGTTAGTGTACATCTACCATAAGAATGTCTTCATATGGGAAAAATTATAATGAAATGACATATGTAATGTCCCAAAAGAAATAATCACAAAACACATAATAACCCACCATTAATTGGATATGTGACCACATTTAGTTTTATAATATTAAAATTTTCCATTATATACTGATAGTTCCACTCCCCAATAAGAATATATGTTTCATCATAACATGTATGTAAGGTTTTTCATCTCTCATTTTAATTGAGCGGTGATTGGATATATTCTATCCATTTTTTGATGATATTTATTTAAAACACTTTTTTATCTATAATTAAAATATTATAATATTGAAAAACCCAAAAATAATATACAAATGTTTTCCATCTTATTATAAAATACAATATCATTCCGATGAAATTATTTATAATAAAAATATAGAATATATGTAAACATAAAATGTTATATATATATATAAACATATAGAATTAAATGAATGGTAATTATAAACATCATATAACATGCAAGCTATTATAGAAGTAAAAAATAATATTATATTGAATATATGAGGAACCATAGATAGGATAATATGGATACTTCTCCATAGAATTTTTTTTCAAAATAATTAAGACACTATACTATATAAACAAAACTAATTTCATCAAATGATAATTTCACCCACATAACACATATTATCATATTTCAAATCATGTCATAATCATTATCCATTTGAAATCTTACAGAGATATAATTTATTCAAACATATTATTTTTATTCGGGAAAAATGAAACATATAAAGGGTGACATTAAATTCTCGATAATGGAAAACATATCTACATTTTTAATAAGACATCATGATATCTCAACCATAGTGATTTACTTTTTTATTTTTCAGAAAATGTTGAGCATTCATGTTCGGCCACCTATTACATACTCGGTATACTCCCCATTGGGTAAAGATGTTGGTGCAAGGATGAGTAGTGATAGGGGGACCAATGACAAGGGATTCACAAGTCATCTGACTCAAATGAGGATAGTGGTAACCATTTCTGGCGTGATTCCATTGGAATAATCCCCTTATTTGTTTCCTTCCATAAACTCTCATCATCTATTCCTTATACATATCATACATAGGTTTTGAATATATTTAAGCAATCATTATGAAATATAATATCCCTCTCCCATATAATCCACATTTAAATGTGGAATCATAGTAATTACTTATTTCAATCTATTATGAAAAAACATATGTATTTATCCAAATTCCACATGCCCTTTCTGATCCCACATGATTGATCATGTATCTACCCCTAGGAATTCAGGTGGGCATTCGACTACATTAACATATACTTCACTATCAGGCCCATCCAATCAAGACAGAAATATATATGGTGTCCCATCAATTTTAGAATTTTTACCTAATTTAGACATTCTATTTATCCTTCTATGTCATCCTAAATTGGGAAGAACACATTTTGAGGAGACTAATAAAATAAGATATTATTATAGTGATTTATCCCTAGCGTAGGGAAATTTTAGAAAATATAATTGCATTTTCATAAACAGGACACATTTCCACATAATTTCATGTTTCCTAACATATCATTGTTCTTTTAATCCCTCAAAAGTTGTGAGGAAATCATGAACTTATAGAATTTTATGGGGATTCCACAGATCCATTGATCAAAATTGGATTTTCCTCCATTGTAGTGGATGTGGATGGTGAAAAGACACCTCTAGTGACAAGGTAGAGGATGGAATTTTTCTAACATTGTCCATATGTTTGGTTCAAATGGATTCATTTATCCACATATTAATAAAACTATTCCCTGATTATAATTTCATTATCTCAGACATAATAGGATCATATCCAATAATCCTTGGTGATTCTACTTTTTGAGTCAACAAATATAGAGTTAGGATCTCTACCATACATTCATGAAAATGAGCACAACTGTCTCACATAGAGACATAGTCCAAAAGTATATTATTATACTAAGGATGGGATTGGGAAAATCTATGGAGTTTACATCACTTTTTCTGTTAATGTGCTGGAAATTTTGGGTGGATATATGGACCTTAATTTCAGATAACCCTTTGGAAGGCTAATGGTAATTCTTAGACACGATTGATTCGTCAATACTACCATCTATATTGGGTTTTTTATTATATCAACCTTTATGATCTAGTAAAGGAGGTGACCTCATTTATAGAATAGAATAAAACACTTGAATTGAGGTCTTTAGTATCCCTCATTTCATCTTCAGTAAAAAAAATCATACTAGGATATAAACATAGATTCCCAATTTTATGGTGGAGGTGGTTCTTTTCCATGGCATAGTCCATGATGCAAATATTGAAAATTTTCCTCTATATTCTACATTTTTTTTATTCAGGTAGAGATATTCCAATATCAACATGAAATTGAGATATAAAAAATGAATATACTAGTGAATCATTTTATTTTTATAATGGAAGAGAAGGTAATGGTTGAAGCAATTATAAAGGAGTGACAGTTGCAAAGTGTTTTAGAGGTTGAAATTGATACAATAGATAAAATTTCAGAAATCCAATTACACGTAAAAGAATAAATATTTGGATATCATGGAATAATTTAAATGCATAATGTAATGTGGTTTCAATTTGATGAATTTTCCATTAATGGTATATTCATGGGATACACATCGATTTTAGGATATTCCACTTCATTATTCATCCAATGAATATTTCTAAGAAACGTTATATGTAATTTACAATTTTCGTTCATTGATTATTTTTAATATATTTCATTGATTTTATGATAAGAAAATATTAAAAGATACCAATGATTTGTATAATATCATGCAAACAGGAATTCTAGGATTCTAATGTTTAAATCACAAAATATTTATATCTATAAACGCACCAGGATTACGTCCATCATGAGATCCCTTATTGATGACACTGCTTAATTTATCATTATATTACCTGATCCACCATAGTATAAATTTTAAATTAATATTCCTTTAAGGTAGAGTAATCTATTTTTTAAAAAATAAAGTATGCATAGTGAGTATAACATGAGTTTTTATATGGAAAATTATAGACCACATTTCATTAATATAATTGTATTCATATTGACAGACGTCATTCATAATATATGTGTAGGGGAAAAATTAGAGGGGACATAATTATCTTTGGATTATGAATCCATTTTTCTAGTTGTTATTCTAGATTGGTCCTTTGTATTTCCTATATTGAATGCTAAATCATTTTTGTAAAATATTTTAAGTTCTTCTGCCTCAAACTATCTTTTTTTAAATTGCATTATTCTTGCTTTGTTTTACATGTGTTGTAGTTTGTAGACTTTTGGAACTAACAATGGTATTCCAGGCTCTTTAAATTATTATTTCTAGGATTTTATTGATGAATATGAATTATAGGGAATACATACCTAGTATAAACTATAACACCATTATGTGTTGAGTTCCATCATTTTGATTGATTTCTCAGGATGTTTATAGTTCCTTTCTGATAAGAAGATATTCATCTAGATGGATGAACAAGGCCATATTTCATTAGTATCATTTTCAAATAGATTATGCACAATTCTTTTTCCAAGGGATTTGGATGATTTGAAATGTATTGTTGGAGAATAGTTTGACTAATTCATAATCCATGACATTTATTCAAGTCATGTGGAATGGTTCAGAAACATCATTCATGACCCATAACTCGAGGAGATGCTAACTTCTATGGAGGTGTTATCAGGGGTCATAACAAGAACTGTTCCATTTTTGAAAGGAGGATATTTCCCTCATGGTTTGGTAAAAGACATTAGGAAATGAGAGCATTGTCATGAAATGGTGTCCCAACTCTTTTTTCAAGCAATATTAATGATTTATGAAGAATAAAATTTCTAGACAATGATGTTTGGTTCTGGAGGAATGGAACTCTATGATGGGTTTCAGAACCCTATGGAAGATTTTCTTTCTAATTTCAAAGATTGATCCATATGAATTTTAGATTCATTTAACCTAGTGAGGTCCCTCAAATGCTTCTAGAATGGAGTGTGACATTAATTCATTGAGATAGGGTGAAATACATCCTGAAATAAAGTTGAGGATTTCAAATTTTCACTAATATTCAGGAAATGGGGATGGTAAATCATCGACCAATGTGATCATGTCTTATTTATTGTTTGGGAAAATTAGGAAAAAAATGGCCCAAAACACTCGCAATAATGGGATTATCCATTTTTTCATCATGCTCAGAAGAATATAAATTCTATTATTTTTTAATAAATTTTGTATTTGGTTAATGGCCACAAGAAAATATAAAAACATCACATGTATACATTCATAGTAGAAAATGTGAATACAAATCTTTTTTAACCTTTTTCATGGACCATGGATGTTTTTTGATGACCTAAATGTATTAAATAGTGATGTGTAATTATTTGAATATATACTATTCAATATGGGTTCAAGAACCAAAAAATTTGTTTCATCACATTTTAAAAAGATGGCATTGGGAGGTTATGTGCTAATTCATTACTATAAATTTTCCCATACCTATGGGTCCTATGATAATTAATAATAATATACCAGTGATACAAAAATTGACCTATGAGCATTAATGATGAATTTATTTACCCTCTATGTTTTTTCATAATCTATAGAGATGAAGAGAATAATTGTCGTAGAAATGAATTTTTCTTAGTATATCATTTGTAGGTTTCTATCAATAAATTTTAGTGAAAATTTCATTATCCCTTTATATTCTTGCAATTTAGAATATCTTAGTATATACATTATATTTTTATTGCATTGAGAAATGTGAATGTAGTTTTTTTGTTATACACGTTGGAGTAATATGAGGATAATTTTAATGAAAAACCCAATTAGTATTCCCATGGTTATAAGTATTCCAATATATTTTAGTGTTGGTGAAAAAAATTATATCCTGGATTGAGGGTCATAGGTCATGGGTAGTGGTATAGGAAAATCCTTTTGGGGATGTATCAATACTCTTTAATGTGATGGTTTCATCCACTATGAAGTCAGGTTCATTAGTGTTAGAATGACCTTTTTTAGGGCCATGATCTATCATATTGATAGGTCAATGAAATTATACCTTAATAACAAGGTCAAATATAGAGATTTATTTTCTATTTTAAAGGATATGAATTTTTCGATCCACATTAGGTTCTCAAATCAAAAATTGTTTTTATTGATGATGGGGAAATGGATGGAAAAATAATTGCATTCTATGATTGATCAGAGTCATGGTTTTTGGTATATTGATTAGGAATTTTGAAAGATTATGGTTTTTACCTTTTATATTTATGTAATTGTGATCAATTTTTCATGAAGTTTTAATATCACTGGAATTTTAAATTTTACTTTTAGTCTAAAATATTACATTATTCCATTTATTTCCAGTATAGTTTAACATCGTGTGGTAAGGATGTGGGAAATTACATGAATATTGGATAATAGATTTATATGAAAAACTATTCCCTAGTCACAAATATTTGGATTTAGGATTATATTTTATCCATGAATATTCCTATTATTAGGTATCAAAATAATAATGGATTTATAGAAAATAAATATCATTTGTCCAGTCCATAAATACATAGAAATGACTTACACGTATGTTAAATGGGCTAGTATGGCTTCAGACATTCGAGAAAAGGTGTATATGCCAATTTTAGTAATGAAATTTAGTGTCATGATGTGAGGACATATAATCCATATTTATAGAACACATGTAATGTGGGGTGAATTTTCAGGTGGAATATTGTTTCTTAGACATGTATTGTAGATTTCAGAATCACATCAAATAATGTGGTGATAGAAATCAAGAAATGTGTATTTCATTAATGGGAAACTATCTATGCAAGTAAAACCCATATGTAGAACGAATAATTGTTATCATTTTTTTAAACGTGAATAATGATTGGATATCCATACATCACCATGTATAATATGAAGAAATTAATCCTACCCCACATAGTTCTGGAATGTAGGCCTGATGAGATACAAACACTAGTGATAATGGTCCACTCAGGTGAGGTTCAAAGTGATTCCCATTTTTATGTTATTCAATTGAAATAAATAATTATGATTAAAATCATGTGGTGAGGATTTTGGGTCTTCCTTTTAGTGGATTTCATCTTAGAACATTCTGAACCTATCATGAGAAGTTATGTATCAATCATTATTGGAATGAATTTCCAGAATTTGTATTCTCATGTGTACTATTTATCCAGTGAGAAAAAACTAATAGAAAATTTTTCACTCATGAAATAGATGAAATTAATGAATTCCCATGGTCATTTTCTATCATTTGGTGGATGGAACATCTAATTAGATATAGGTATCCCAATTTATATGAATGAAATGAGAATCAATGTGTACAATGTTCTAGAAATTATATGTAGTTTAATTATATTTTACAAGGAGGTCGTCCATGTAGTTTAATGTCAAGTTGTATGGGAAAGGTTGAATTGACATGAAATATATTGAATATTATGACTGGGCAATATAATAGAGGTATATGAATCCCCAAATATATTGTGATTTTAATAATAAAGCAACACATAGTTTATGGATTTAAATTAAATTAGTGAAACTGACTCACATTGAGGGAAATATGGAAATTAAAATATAATAATTTTATTTTGAGCCCATGTGTGATGGTCCATCAATAACAAGAAAATTTCCTAGTTATATTAATTTTATGTTATGAGTACATAATTCGCCTAAATTAACTTTTATAGTCATTAAACATTCTATATTGTTTAAAATCAAAATAAAAGATGTGTTCTATAATGTTTATATTGCTTTGGTTGGGACTTATCATCATTGTTTAATTTAATGAAACCATAATGAAATATGATTCATTATAAATATGAAATGTATTTCATGAGGAACATTTAATTGGTGGAAGCTGTGACATTCTTAATGTCTATTGGTTCCATTGAATAATAATTGTTTTTATAGATGGTATCTATGATATAAATCCCTTCCCACTATGATTCCAACATTATATAATGGATAAATATTATCATTGGGGTTCTGATCTCCAATATTAATTGTCATTGATGGAACAAACATGTGAGGTCCTTTTTATATAAGGATCATCCATTCATATTTTGATGGACATCAAGGATATTCAACACTCGAAACCAATTCTCATTGATCTACTACAATTTATCCAACTACTTTTTCAACATTTAATTATTTGAGCGAGACTCAATGATATATTTTTGAAGTCTGGGAAAGTATAATTCTATATGTAACACTTACTGTATTACATATACCAATGAATATATAGTTTTCATATGTAGTATTATGTGTTGTGATATGGTGTTATCCTAAAGCATACAATATATTTTCAAGAAATGAATTCATATTCTAGGAAATCGTATTCTAGAGTACATGAGACCCGGTCATATTGAAGGACTATATCATTCAATTTTCTATTTAATGATCTTACTATGAGTGAATAGAATCAATGTGCTACTCTTGTTACACGTTAATCAAGTCTATATATCATAAATTGGCGCAATTTTATGTTAAAATCATTTGAGGGACTTTTAACATAGTGAAAATTTATGATATCTGGAAGTTAATGATATTATTCTTCTCAACATCCATGAAATGTATCAACTTATAAAACCTCAAAAATATGTTGGTTAAATAATGGATGTACTGAATTTTATTATTATGGAAAAATGATATGGCCCCAGGATATCCATTTATCATATGAAAAATGACCATGAATATTTATATTTATTTGGAAATAATGATGTTTTATGGAAGAAATTTTCATGAATATGAAATGCATTACATTTCATTGTCAATTCCACAAGGTCCTATTTCATGGATAAAATGTAGTTACCCATCCTCGAGATTTTTTGGGAGAGCCTGGATCAATACAGATAAGAACAAAATGATCCTTCATGGTCTTTATTCATGAAAGAAGGAATATATCTTTCTTTTATAAATTCAAGGAGGAATATATATATGCTTTTATTTTTAGAGGTAATATTATTCATTTGGACCATCTTAGATAATGAATTTTTATTCTCAGTGCCAAAATATTCTCTATCTTCCCTGATCTATCAGGAGATACCCATTAAAAAGATAATCAATTATGTCTTACATCTAACTAGGGGTATAAATCGTCTCAGTACACCCTTAATTTTTAATGGTATGATGTATTTCATCCATCTCATAGATTATTTTTTATGAAAACATACTCTAATTCTCAATAGATAGGATTTCTTACTCTTTATAAGGGGAACACAGAATTGTAGATATATTAGACAATGCATCGGTGCCTACATTCTATAATCAAGGAACATGATTCAATGTTGGATCAAAATGAACTTTTCCATTATTTGTCTGACATATTCATTGAGAGTATATAGTTTTTACTGTTTGATGAATTATTTTCCATTGAACTAATTAATCAAAAGATATGAATCCCCGTTCATTTTTAGGTATGTAATTGTTTTTTATATGGATACATCTAGTCCTGCGGAAATTTAGAGACCCATGTTTTACATACATGTATATTACATCATTTTACATTAGAAATCAACATATTATAATAATACATTCATGGGGACATTAATAGATTACTGGAATTAGAAAATTATATAATAATCTTATAACTCAGAAAAAGATCATAAATGTTAGTAATAATGATTTTCCCCATTAGTGATTCTACATAAAACCAATCTTCATAACAAGTGGAAAGGATACATAAAAATTTGTGTGCTCTGATTCTCAATATGTCCCTACAATGGAGATAAAAAATCCTAAAAATTGGAATAATTGTATGATAATGTGATCATGATAGTATAAGTTCATACCATGATTTTAATAGGTCATAAAAATGAATCCTGACATAATGATAAGCAGCTCATAAGGCATTAATCATATTCCATGAGATCATAGCATAATAATAAGTCATATAAATTGTAGTTGGCACTTGATATTGTTATATTATTTCCAAATATCTCATAGAACAACTTCCAATTTCATATAAGTAGTAAGTGTTCACTCTTATTACCATATTGGTATTAGAGGTTCACTCCCATGAACAAATTTGAATTGAAGGTACACTCTCATGACTATATTTCGATACATAATTTTATACTAAACCATGTTCACTCCCTATACCATCCATACCATTCTCATTATATTTAAATAATCACCTAATTCACTGAAGATTTAAATAGGTCCCTCCCATCTCATAATGAAATAATTCATAGTTTTTCTAAAAAAATGTAATAATTCATCATATCAGCACCCACGAAATGAAATGGAAATCATAAAAATATAACTATACAAAAACTATAGGAAATTATAAATGTTTAATAATCACTATATCTAAGTATAACCCATGATAAGATTTTGGATTCAAAATGACATATCCAATGAGTGTGAAAAGGGATTCATAATCCAATAAACCTTGTAAGTGGAACCGGTTTCATAAAAATATAACTTATTAAAGAGAAAAAAGTGTCATAAACAACATGCCATAGGCATATGAACCATTCATATAATGAATATAAATTGAACCTGAGGATAGTTTCCTCCAAATAAATGAGAACCCCAATGAATTCCAACTATGATGTAACAAATTTTTTGAAAAATCATGCGGAATTCATTTTTTGAGTAAAATTTCTTTTATTCTTTTTGAAAATACATTTTATTAGATACAATATTTTGATTTTTTTTATTTGAATACTAACTTGATGTTATGATTGGTAACCGAAAAAATTAAAAATAAATTTAATTTAAATATTATAAAAAAAAATTTATATCATTTTTAATATTTATTTGTTAAAAAAATATAAAATATGCATTAAAAATTTTTGAAAACATTTTTCCTTGTAAACATATAAAATAATGTTAAAATATTAGGGAAATATTTTTTTAGGAAATCTAATATATGAATTTTGAAAATACTATGACAATAATTTTTTCTCAGAACATTTAAACAAATATTAAAACCATTTTGAAACACATTCATTGATATTACATAGAAAGCATATTAAAAATTAATTTTTTTTGGAAAACCATTCACATTTATAATAATTTAAAAAATAATAAAATAATATTTTAAATAATTAAAATCAATTTACAGAAAAAAACATTTTAAAATATATTAACAAAAAATTGAAAATAATTTTAAATAATTTTAATTTAAAATTAATTTTGAAAAAAATATTTATACTTTAATATTAATTAATAAAACAAGGAATTTACATAATATAATTTATTTTCTATTGAAAATTAATCATTTACAATTATAATGGATGCTTCAATGAAAACATGATTACGATGGTGGAAAAATTCATATATTCCATATATTCCATTATCACCATAAAATGTTAAGTACTGTTATTTAATATGAAAATTAAATGCAGATATTTTTTGTTTTCATTAATGGTTAACCATGTGTAAAAGTTACTATTATATATCATTGGGGAATAGTATTATATAATTCAATTAATTTTTATAAAAAATTGATTTTATGAAAAACATCATTATGAACAAAATGATAAATACTATTTTATTGTTACACAAATTTTTTTCTAAATTATCTTATTTGAAAAAGAGTTGAAAAATGAGACCATTGAAATGATATAACATGAATAAATAAAGAGTTAACAATTTCTTGATTTTCGTTGAGATATGTGTCATAATATTTCATCAATAGATAAAAATCATAAAAAAATATGATAAATGAAGAGATTCTAGTAATAAATAGTAACCACATTAGTAACATTGAATAATAACTCAATGAAAATAATAAAAATACATGAATCTTATGATACTATGAAAATAATGAGATTCATAACATTTATTAATATTGTTATATTTACGCCTCATATAAAAATATTGGTTGATAACATGGAATTTGTCTCAAAGAAGTGAACATGATAAACAATTACTTTGCTGATTTTTTAACTATTGATACATAAACCCCAAGAATGATTCATCATAAAATGGAGATTTTAATATCCACAAAATTGACACAAAATAATCATATAAAAAAGTTATTGTCAATATATACACTACATATATGAAATATGTTGTGAAAATGGAATATATATAATAGAAAACTAAAAGTGACATTACAAAAAATTACCACATGTATTTATAATAATCTATTGAATATTGATATATGATTTTGAATACACCATTCATGGAGATGGTATGACATACATATGAACGGATGTAGGTTCTATTTTAATATAGTATTGAATAAATGGAATTAAATATAATATAAAATTTTCTATAATATAATTCCATTTAAATTATTATTTAATATATATCATATAATTTCATTGAACTCAGCCAAAATACATCCCATGTACAGTGAGAACAACTCAAATTACTTGAATGAGGTAGAAGTCCACATGTCCACGGATGAAGTTATTATGTTTATACAAAATGTAAATCATAGATAATGTTTTATATAATTATTAAATAATAATAATAATAATAATTATAATATATAGAATATAAAAAAATTTCCATTATAAAGGCCACCCATGAATGATTGTAAAGGAAAAAAATAAAACATCTTTTGGTGAGGTGGTAGTTCACCATACATAGGAATAGTAAGGTCATTTTCTATTAGATAGATTAGTGTGTGATTGTAGGTATAATCCTTGGAATAAAAAACATAACTATATTTAGATAAAGTGGTTATTATTTTAGAGTATAATATTGTTATATTAGGGGGGTTGAGATTGAATATAAAATATTATATCTTGACAACATATGTTACCTGTTATTTGGTTAACTATTTTGGTTTCCAAAAAATTGATCCCTTGGTTAGTATTACTCCTATATTTTTTCTTCAAGGATAGGGGTGGTGATTTTGGATGGATATTTGATATTATTTTGGGATATCCACATGGATATGGATATATTAATAACAAAGAGGGTGACTTCCTTTATATAGTGGAGGTTATGTTGTATTCATGTATGGTTTCTAAAATTGAATTACAATCCTTTTAAAACTATAGATTGACTAAAATATAGGATAAAATTTAAAAAAAATAATTATAGGTTCTAAAATTTAATAAAAATATATTTTGGAATGTTTCTTATGTTATTTTTCCTTATGAAAATGTTTTATTCTTTTTATAATAAATTTTTTATTTTAATTGATGAAATTAAATTTATTCACATTCAATAATATTAATAAAACTATATTGGACAGTTTAGTAGTTGTGAATAATTATTATTCCAAATATGGATTTAATTTTCAACATTACAATCATAGATGTGGTAAAATTTAATTCAAAATTAATCCCGTTGATGAGACATCAATTAGGGTGTGTAAAGAGAAAATGTACAAATGATTAAAATAATATTATATCCAATTTCATATGGGAAAATCTCAAAATTACATAAATATAATGAATTGATGTATTATTTTATGAATTTCACTTTTCAACCTAAATAAAAAAAATTAATATATAAATAAATTAGAGGAAAATTAATTTTTAAATTAAAACTAGGTGTTTATTACTATACATATAAATTTAAAAATATATGAGAAATTAATGAAATTCAGTGAAAATAAATTTTTATATTATTTCAGAAAAAACGAATTTTTTTCATATAAAATTTATTAAAATATAATAAATTTTATTTAAAATGGGTTATCCATTAAAAGGTCGTTAAATTACCATTATGAAAATAACATCTTTTTATTCATAATATGGATTTCATTATTATCATGTACTTATAAAAAATATTGCAAGAGTATCAAAAATATTTATTGAATATATAATATATAAAAATTAATTAAAATATTATTAAAATTATTATTTGATAAATTGTATGATTTCTTTAGAAAATAAGTATTTTAAAACATAAATCTATTTTTTAAAATGGTTGATTCAATCACTTCTACTAATTAATAACCAAATGATTAATTTTATACAATTTTTAATATCAAATTTTCAAAGTTTAGTTAATTTTATTGATTACTTACATTTCAAAATATAGTTTTTAGTTATAATAATAATGTAATATATATAGTTATAGTATATTTTAGTAAATAAAAACTAGACCTTGTGTGTACCACAATCTATAAAAAAGACTCTGTATTATTTGAAATAAAAGAAATATATAGTGTTGTGTATAACAAAATATAATCTAAATGAGGAATGTAGAAAATTATTAAAATTTAGTTTTTTATAACATAATAGAAAAATTGGTCTTCTATAAAAAAATTATGTTTACTCAGAAATTGAAAATATCCAAAAAAATCAATTAATTTGAAAAAAATAAATTATAAGATCATTGGGTATTAAAATATAAGCTTCATAAAATTAATTTTCAAATCAAAAATAATCTTGGATATTTGACATTTAATACATGAAATTTTCATCCATATAAACCCATGTTGTAATAATGAATAATAAAACATAATTTGAAATGGGAATTTTGAAATCCTAATGTGTACAAAGTGATACTCATTACATGTTTTGCACATATATGTATATAGATGGATAATGAATACTTGGGAATGAAAAGTAAAAAACCAGTTATGTTTCGATGGACAGTGATAGGGAACATTGTTATGATAATGTTAACAATCAGAAATCCATAACCCAAATTGGACTGGAAAATATCATTGGTATCATCAAAAATGACGACAACACGAAGAAATTTTATTTCAGGAATTGTATTCTTAATAAGGAAATTTTTCATCAAAATATATACTTTCTGGAATTTTGTACAAACATAACCGTTTTGTTCCATGACCAAAATCCATACCATAATATATTCCATGAAATAGAGATGAAATTCCATTCCAAATGCATTATCAAACTTTGATATCATTAAAGAGAGTTAAATTATATTCTCTATATCTTTCGCAGAAAATAAGGTTATCAAAAACTATAAAACAAGAAGAAATCATTATATTTAGAGGTAATTCATTAATCATTATATTGTAATCCAATGTTTAATATAAATCATCCTATAAATAGGTATCTTTATAACAATTATTAAATATATATGTCTAATACAATAGAAATATGATCACTAAATTTATCAAAATGAAATAGGATTTATCCTTCATATATTATAATTTATATTTTTGTTGTAGAAAATATGTTTAAATAATAGTTATGTATTTTCTTGGAACATGATAATAACATAAATTACAAATTTGTTTTTGAGAATATCCATGTTTCCTTAATCCAATGCTTGTTGGATAAATTATTTAAATCCATAAAATGTTGTAAACTTCATTAATGATAACATAAACCTCATTCAAAAAAAATATTATATTCAAGTTAATTAGTACAATCTAATTTACTGATTCATATATAATATATAGTTATCCAAATATCATTTTCATAACATAAGTAATTTATTAAGGGTTCTTTTCCCATGTTTATAATGTCGCCTTTCAAAAAAATCACTTTTATAGTCAATCAGATCCATTCAATTTATTTGTGAAAGTCCATATGGATTTTTTATAAATAATTACATAATTCACAATTCATATTTCATGAATTAAAATACATATCTACCTTAATTATTAGATTTCATCCATAATCCATAATAAAGAAAGCTTATCATATTACTTAATACCACATTCCATTCAAATTTAATATATAGACTCATCACCATCTTCAATATAACCATTACTAGACGACCCATTATCTTTCTCTTACAGGTATTCCCACTTGGGACATCGATTTTTATAATTATCATTCATTCCACACACAAATAAGTTATAATTTGATGATTTTAAAAGGAGGGAAATATTATAATTCATTATTTTAACTGAAATATTCATATTTCATTTTCACCTAGTAGCACTGTATCCTCCTTTTACACAGTCAAAACGTCTTCTTATTCCATTAACACTTACATTTTGGTGATTGACTCAACATTATTGATACAAGTGGAACAAAAAATTCATTCCTCCATGCTAAACAATAAGAAAAAAGTCCTATAAGTCATTCTATAAAATATTTTTTAAGTCTGAGTGTTTGTTAATGAATTCATAGTAAATCATCTTCAATGATAACTTATTAGGCATGATCACAAAATGATTTACTCCAATTTTCATCCCATTTGACATCTCATTTGAAAATTTTCTGACACATAAAAATTTAACTAGTTCATTCTAATTCATTCTATTTGGCTAAAATGAGAGATAATAGTGTGATCATAACATATCATAGAAGAAAAGTACATTATCAAGAAAAATTACTTTAAATATGTGAAAGTTTTTATACATTCGAATGACAATATATTGTAATACGTAGTTGCATCCTACGTCAAATTGTTAAAATTAACCCTAGGGATATCACTATGTTTTTCTCAATCAAGTTTCATTATAACGAATAAACATTTCATTTGATACAATATATTGCCACCCATGAATAAAAAACATAGATATTACGTTATTTTAGAATAATTTTTAGAAAATTAAAAAAATACAATATTAGGGGACATAATACATCAGTGTCTTTGGAAAATAGAAACTAAATATTAGATATTGGTTAATGATATCCAATGATTCATGAAAATATCACCCCCTTTATTCAATAACATTAAAAAAGTTCTTTATAATTGGTGGAAAATAAACAAAAAAATGTGTGATCTCGAATTCTCTTTTAGGGAAAACAAATGATTTATTAAAGCATAAACATGATAATATAGGTATGAGAACACAATTCAAAAATTATAGGATCATAACTATCATACCCATGATAATAAACATGAGTAATGAAATAATGATAAAAAATTCATAATAAATTAATCATTAGAGATTCCACAACATAGTCGCTGAGAAAATAATAGGGGAATGGGGAAAAAATATGTGGATGGCACATAAGAATATAAAATAATATCCATAGTTTTCTAGGAATTTCATCCTAATATATATTAGTAGTATTGGTCCACTCCCTATATAATCTTGTTAGTCATTGTTTACTATCATGACCATCTTATTATTCAATGATTACTCCAAAGACCATATTAGTGAAACAATAATTTACTAAACCAATTTAACTTAACATTCGATACTTTCTTATCTCATGAGATATAATTATTTATCCATTTAATTCCATAAATATATAAGACCCAACACTCTAATTATTAAATCATAAAAACATGTTCTGCAATATATTAAAAAGTCATCATATCACAACCCATGAAATTAAATGGGTATAATAATCATGTAATCATATCATAACCTATGGAAAGAGACACATATAATAATAATCACATCAATGAATAATCCATACAAATAATCCAATTTGAAATTAATATAACCCATTGAAGTGAAATTTGATTCAAAAACATATAAACATAGAAATAGACAAATGATTCATCGCCAACGAGTCTGTACCCGAGTTGTAATGGCTCCTGCTTGGCATCCAAGAGACTCAAGTTCAAAACCAGGTGGAGGTGAATTTCCGGGGCACTATAGCAGTCAATGGAGCATTACTATAGTAGTTACTGTAGACGTTACTATTCTGTACTATAGCAGCCAGAACTATTCACCTGATTTGGGCCTTCGGGCCACCGGTTTGGGCCTACGGGTCTCCAGGGCCTTCAGGTCACATAGACCATAGAGTAGCCCAGTTCACACAGAACATGCCTCAGAAGATGATCAGAGCAACAAAAGTAGTAGCCACCAGATGAAGAGCTAACAAAATTAGAATAATGAGAGGGTATGGCACCTGCCATCGGGACCAGACACCATGCAGCTTTGTACGGGGTAATGCAAGACGATCATCAATGCAAGGTGGGGAGCTAGGTGATCAATGATGCAAAAAAGAAGGGAAGGGGTAGTTCAAGATGGATGGGCCTACGGGTCATGTATTGTCCTTGGTATGCCTCTGGGCCTTTGGGTCATGTATTGTGGGTTTGTCAGGCCTTGGGCCTTGGGCCTACGGGTCATGTACGGGTTGTTATTCAACACTTAAGTGGGGGATTATCCATAATAAAATAAAAAGAAGGCCTTCAGGCCATTCGGGCCAATAAAGTGTAATGGGTTTCATAAACATCATTCCATAAAAACAAAAACTATTAAAAGAATATATATGAATGTAATTGTAAGAAAATTTCCCTAGGATTCCATGATTAACACCAACAAATGTTATCTATTATTTAACATAATATTGAAAACATTGATACAATTATTTTCTACTGAAAAATCTCATATATTGTTTTGAAAAAAAAAATTAAATTAGAAAACAATTTCAATCCACTTTCTTTTAATTTAACCATGAATCCATATAAGAGATTCTTGAAAACCATTTTCCATTAAATATTATAAAAAACATTGAAAACATTTTGAAATCCATTTCACTTTAAAATTTATAAATAAAGCATCAAAAAATATTGAGTAATTTTTTTATTGAAATACCATAGAGTAATATTTAAGGAATTTTTTTAAAAAAATTAAAAATATATAATAAATCTAAAAAATTAATTAACATATTTTTCAGTGAATATTTATACAGGGGGCTTGAAAAAATATCAATACGTTTTTTCAAATACATTAAAAAATATAAAGAATCATGAAAATGTTTCTAAATAAATTTTCATTAAGAATTATTAGAAACATATAAAATAAAATTTACAAAAAAAATTATGTTCGTTGGAAATAAATTTTTGAAAACATGTCATGGAATATTTGAAAATCAGTAAAAATATTTTATTGAAATAAGTTTTTTGAAAATGTTTTTCTTTGAAATTCACAATAAAAAAATGAATATCTAGAATATTTGGAGTTAAATTTTAATGAAATATATTATACATGAAAATTAGACATCAATTTAGGTACAATCATGATTTTATATAAAATCAAAAATTCCAATCATTCCTTTTTCACATTAATAGTATAGAAAACTACCCCAATCGAAGAATAAAAAGAGAATCCATTTTTCAGAAATAAATTTTTTACGGTAACACATGGGAACTTTTTTAATGATAATAACTAAATTGAATAAAACATGTTTAAACACTTTTAGAATACATGGTTTTAAAGAATGATTTATTTTTTATGAAATTACATAATATTGTGTTATTTTACTAAAAACAATTTAATAATTATCAAATTTAAATAGAGTAGAAAATGGTTCCATTAGATATAATGTTTGTGACTATAGGGTGTGGAATTTTATGAGATTTGTTGAAATTTGGATCATAATAGTTCATTATTTTATTCATAATCTAAAATAATATAGTTAAGTGTTGAGATTATAGTAATATACAATTACAAATTTGGTAAATTTTATTCGTAATAAAATGGAATGAATAACATAGAATACAGACTAAAAGAAAATGAAAATTAGGATATTCATGATATAACATGTGAAGGTAAATTTCTACACATCATGGAAAATGTCACGAACGGCCCTCGGGGTCCGTGCCGTGACTACCACAAGCCCGCCTTCCATAAGCCAGTTGCTGGCGACTAGCACCAAGGCGTAATTCCCAGTAAAAAGGGAAGGCATTGCCTTTGTAAAGTAAACAAACACCACAGAGTAAGAAAGCAGAAAGTAAACACTAAGTAAAAACAAAGTACAACTGAATGTGCGGAAAAGTAAATGGGCTAGTATACAAACCCAAACTGAATGTAAAGTACAACTCGAAAGGGAAAACAGAAACTGTAAGTAAAAGCAGCTACACCGAGTTGTCCACTGGAGATCCCACCTGTAGGGTGGGTACAGATAACTCCAATTCTCCTCGGGTCCCACCGTCCGCTCCGAGTACGTCCCGCCCAATGGTCCACCTCCAAGTACCCTCCTGCTCTGCAAGCCTCAGCCAAGATCAACGATGTCCGTCGTATGCAACCAACACAACGTAGTGCGGGCATAACCCGTGCAGGTGTGAGTATAAACTACTCAGTAGGGACCCTGAGACCCCCGAAGGTCTCCCAAAATCCACAAAGGATAAACCACAAAGGAAGGTACAAACACGATGTAACAACTGACACTGCTTAGGTATATGCCCATACATATACCTAAGTCATCAATTCCAACATGCTCCATCCTCCGATCCCATGTACAACTCAGTCCACACAGGAAAGCAAAACGAAATCCACACATGATAGCACAACACAATCCACACAGGAAAGCAACTGGATTCATCTCACACAGGTACACATCTTCAAAAGACGATAAAGATGATATCTGATCCATCTAAGTCGTCGGACCCACGAAGGATCGAAAGGTAACTAACCCCCACAAAGACCCACACAGGATCGGGCCCACACAGGACCTGTAGGTGCTAGTTCACACAGGACCTCTGAGCGCAAAGACCCACACAGGATCGGACCCACAAAGGATCGGGCCCACACAGGACTTGTAGCAGTGATCTACATACGATCGCTGAGTTCTGTAGTCGTCGTCATCGAATCCACAGAGGATCTCTGTACTGTCGTCATCGCAGTCACAGTAGCAGTAGCAGTAGCAGTAGCAGTAGCAGTAGTAGTCACAGTAACAGTCGCAGCCAGCACTAGGGTTCCCGCACACAGAAAGCTCGTACAGGAGGGTCCGCTCCACGAGACTAGAGGCTGATACATCAAATGTCACAAAGTCCAGAGTTGATGTATCCAAAAGTTCTGTATCGTCAACAGGAACTCAACGCAACAGACGACGCGTCGATCGGACGCCCGGTCTGAGAGTTATTGGTTTTTTCGTCCCAGGGGCCCGGTTGGTTTTTAAGGCAAAACCAACCCGACCGTACTCCACCTGCGTCCAAACCTCGGGCGGAGTATTCCAAAAGATCCATCTCACTAAGAGGAACACTACAAAGCTGATGGCACGTCAATCGGGCGTCCGTAGCTCAAGATATGACTGTTTCTGTTCCGAAGGCCCGGTTGGTTTCGTGAACAAACAAAATGGCCGAACTCAAAGTATTCCGAAACTTTGAGTGAGATATACCAAATCGACCGTCTCGATCCGAGGATCGCGTAGCCATGGACGATTCGTCAATCGGAGTTCTGTGGCTCAAGTTATGGCCAAAAGACCGAAGACGATTCGAAAATAGGGGGTCCGGGTCCGGGCCGACCCGGCCCGACCCGAACCGGTTCGACCCGACCCGGCCAGCGGCGGTCCGGTGCGGCGGCGCGGCCCGGCGCGGCGGCGCGGCCTGGCGCCGCTGGTGCCACGCGCGGGGGGCATGGCCCCCGCTTCCAGCTGGCGGCGCGGCTTAAGCCGCACCATTTTGGAGAACCGGCCCCCTTCATGGGGGCCTGCTTGAGGAAAACCGGGGGCCGCCTGCCCCCCCTTAATGAAACCCCCCCCCACCCTCATAATGGGGGGAATTTGGGTTGACCGGGGGAATTTAATTCCCCCGGTCTTTGACCTTCCGGCCAACCCACCTGGCCAGCCGGTTTTTCTTCAACGAGACAGGCAAAGCCGGTCCCCTTCTGGTTTCCGACGTCGGTGGCCCGGAGAGCCTCCGGTCCTCTCGTCCCTCCATGGCCCGGAACCGGCCACGGTGTTCGTCGTCCGGCGCGGTGCAACGGCACCGCGCCCCTCCGCCGCGGCCCCGCTCCGGCCGCGGTGCCTTCGGTTTCCTTCGACGCGGCGCGACAGCGTCACGTTCATGATAATCCATCCACGGCGCGACGCGACGGCGTCGCGTAAATAAGCTGGGCGATTCCCACGTGGTGCGACGACACCACGCCTTCTCGTTCATCACAAGATTATAAAAAATAACCAAGAACAAAGGAGGGGGAATTCGGCCGTGTTTGTGAGGTCCGACCCCCCCCCCTCTAGTTAGATGATAACTCTTAAATATTTAATCACAAGATTATCATTCTATAACCAAGAACGAGAGTAAAGAAATAAACCACAACAAACCCCTACCTTGGGTTCAAGTTCGAAGATCGTCAACGACCCGCGGAAGACAACATCGTGGAGGTTGGGCGTCGCGGTAATCGTTCGTCAAATCCGATGACGAAGAGGTACGTCTGAAGAGGTACGTCGTTGGCGAATCTTCGTAATCCGACGAAGGAAGTCCGAGGAGGAAGCGGCATTCCCTTTCTTTGACATGGAAGACGTCGTCGATCTTCGGAAACAACGGCTACGAAGAAGAGAGGAGCGGTGTTCTTCGTCGGAGTTCGATGGTTCTTCGCGTTCTTCGTCAAGCTTGAAGAAGAAGAAGAAGAAGAAGAAGAAGAAGGAGAAGGATTCAAAAATCTCAAGAGGCTAGATAATTCTAACCAAATAAAATAAGCTAAGAGCTTATTTTATTTACTCAACCAAACCTTTTTGAATTTCAAAGGTTTGAAAAAGTAAAAAGGTTTGGTTGAGTAAATAAAATAATCTCTTAGCTTATTTTATTTGGTTAGAATTCTCTAGCCTCTTGAGAGTTTTGAAGCCTTCTCCTTCTTCTTATTCTTCTTCTTCTTCTTCAGGCTTGACGAAGAATGCGAAGAACCTTCGAACTCCGACGAAGAACGCTGCTCCTCTATTCTTCGTAGCCGTTGTTTCCGAAGATCGACGACGTCTTCTGTGTCAAAGAAAGGGAACGCCGCTTCCTCCTCGGACTTCCTTCGTCGGCTTATGAAGATTCTCCAAGGACGTACCTCTTCGGAAGTACCTCTTCGTCATCGGATTTGACGAACGATTATCGCGACGCCCGACCTCCGCGACGTTTTCTTCCGTGGGTCGTTGACGATCTTCGAACTTGAACCCAAGGTAGGGGTTTGTTGTGTTTTATTTCTTTACTCTCGTTCTTTGTAATAGAATGATAATCTTCTGATTAAATATTTAAGAGTTATCATCTAATGAGAGGGGGGGGGGGTCGGACCGCACAAACACGGCCAAATTCTCCCTCCTTTGTTCTTGGTTATTTTTTATAATCTTGTGATGAATGAGAAGGCGTGGTGCCGTCGCACCACGCGGGAATCGCACGACTTATTTACGTGACGCCGTCGCGTCGCGCCGTGGATGGATTATCATGAACGCGACGCCGCCGCGCCACGTCGAAGGGAACCGAAGGCGCCACGGCCGGAGCGGGGCCACGGCGGAAGGGCGCGGTGCAGTTGCACCGCGTCGGACGATGAACACCACGGCCGGTTCCGGGCCATGGCGGGACGAGAGGACCGGCGGCTCGCCGGGCCGCCGGTGTCGGAAACCAGAAGGGGACCGTCTTTGCCGGTCCCGTTGAAGAAAAACCGGCCGGCCAGGTGGGCCGGCCGGAAGGTCAAAGACCGGGGGAATTAAATTCCCCCGGTCAACCCAAATGCCCCCCCTTATGAGGGGGGGCCGGTTTCATTAAGGGGGGGCAGGCGGCCCCCCAGTTTTCCTCAAGCAGGCCCCCACGAAGGGGGCCGGTTTTCCAAAAAGGCGCGGCATAAGCCGCGCCGCTAGCTGGAAGCGGTGGCCATGCCCCCCGCGCGTGGCACCAGCAGCGCCAGGCCGCGCCGCGCCGGCCGGGTCGGCCCGGACCCGGACCCCCCTTTTTCGAATCGTCTTTGGTCTTTTGGCCATAACATGAGCCACAGACCTCCGATTGAAGAACCGTCAATGGATACGCGATCCTTGGATCGAGACGGTCGATTCTGTATATCGCACTCAATGTTTCGGAATACATTGAGTTCGGCCGGGTTGGTTCGTTCACGAAACCAATCGGGCCTTCGGAGCGGAAACACTCATATCTTGAGCTACGGACGTCCGATTGACGTGCCATCAGCTTCGTTGTGTTCCTCTTAGTGAGACGGATCTTTTGGCATACATTGCCCGAGGTTTGGATGTAGGTGGAGTACGGTCGGGTTGGTTTTTCCTTAAAAACCAACCGGGCCCCTGAGACGGAAAAGCCAATAACTCTCAGACTGGGCGTCTGATCGACGCGCCGTCTGTTGCGTTGAGTTCCTGTTGACGATACAGAACTTTTGGATACATCAGCTCTGGACTTTGTGACATTTGATGTATCAGCCTCTCGGCTCGTGGAGCGGACCCTCCTGTACGAGCTTGCTGTGTGCATGAACCCTAGTGCTGGCTGCGACTCTTACTGTGACTACTACTACTACTACTACTGCTACTGCTACTGCTACTGTGACTGCAACGACGACAGTACAGAGATCCTGTGTGGATTCGACGACGATGACTACAGCACTCAGCGATCCTACGTAGATCAGTGCTACAGGTCCTGTGTGGGCCCGATCCTTTGTGGGTCCGATCCTGTGTGGGTCTTTGCGCTCAGGGGTCCGGTGTGAACCAGCGCCTACAGGTCCTGTGTGGGCCCGATCCTGTGTGGGTCTTTGCAGGGGTTAGTTACCTATCGATCCTTCATGGGTCCGACGACTTAGATGGATCAGAGATCATCTTTATCATCTTTCGAAGATGTGTACCTGTGTGAGATGAATCCAGTTGCTTTCTTGTGTAGATTGTGTTGTGATATCCTGTGTGGATTTCGTTTTTCTTTCCTGTGTGTAATACGTTTAATTTCCTGTGTGGACTGAGTTGTACTTGGGCTCGGAGGATGGAGCGTGTTGGAATTGATTACTTAGGTATATGTATGGGGATATACCTAAGCATTGTCGGTTGTTACTTCGTGTTTGTACCTTCCTTTCTGGTTTATCCTTTGTGGATTTTGGGAGACCTTCGGGAGTCTCGGGGTCCCTACTGAGTAGTTTATACTCACCCCTGCACGGGTTATGCCCGCACTACATTGTGTTGGTTGCAGACGACAGACAACGTTGATCTTGGCTGAGGCTTGCAGAGCAGGACGGTACCTGGAGGTGGACCACTGGGCGGGACGTACTCGGAGCGGACGGTGGGACCCGAGGAGCGGTGGAGCTATATGTACCCACCCTACAGGTGGGATCTCCAGTGGACAGCTCGGTGTAGCGGCTTTTACTTACAGTTGTTGTTTTCCCTTTCGAGTTGTACTTTACTTTCAGTTTGGGTTTGTATACTAGCCCATTTACTTTTCCGCACTTTCAGTTGTACTCTGTTTTTACTTAGTGTTTAATTTCTTCTTGCTTACTCTGTGGTGTTTGTTTACTTTACAAAGGCAATGCCTTTCCTTTTTTCTGGGAATTACGCCTTGGTGCTAGTCGCCAGCCCCTGGCCTATGGAAGGCGGGCTTGGGGTAGTCACTGCACGGACCCCGAGGGCGGGTCGTGACAAATTAGTATCAAAGGAGTTCGGTTCTACCGCGAACTCTGATCTTTTCTATGTGAAGCAATAATGTTTAGCGTATTGAGTGTGGTTATTAGTCTAGGGAGTCCAGTGTTGGTGCGGCGGCCGACGTATCTGTACACCAGGACCCTGACTTCTGATTTCCGACTTAATACACGAAAACATTGATTGTGTGTGTGATTCAAAGTTTTCTTTGTGATTACTTTGTGTAAGCTCACCAGGTATACTGTTTGACCGTGGCGCACCTGTTCCTTTTCAGGATGGCCCCACGACGGCAGCCAGCTAGGGTTCCGAGAGTCGAGTGTGACGACAGCCCACCGAGCGACGAGGCCTCGGTGCAGGGCCCTTTGTCAGCAGTGGCACCGGCGGTAGCTCTACCCGTCGAGCCACCGATGCTTCCAGTACCAGCCGCTGACAATGCACGTCGCCTCAGCACACTGCATGAGTTTCAGCGCCAGCGACCACCCAGGTTTCGCGGGGAAACGGATCCCCAGGCAGCCGAGGACTGGCTGGAGGCAGTGGTACATGTGTTTAGGCTAGTGAGGACACCAGCAGACCTCATGGTGATCCTCGCTGCGAGCCTACTACACGCAGTAGCAGGACGATGGTGGAGCTTGATGCTCCAGGTGCACGATGAGGAATCTCTTCTTTGGAAGGACTTTGAGAGCCTCTTCCGCTCGGAGTTCGTCCCAGCCATCCTTCGTGCGGTGCGTATCCAGGAGCTTCATCAGCTGCGGTAGGGCAGCATGACGGTCGCTCAGTACTCGGCGAGATTTACTGATCTCTCGCGCTACTCGACCGACATGGTACGGGACCCATTCTTCCGGGCCCGGACCTTCGAGCAGGGTTTGAGACACGAGATCAGGGCATCGCTGATCTCCCTCAGCATACCAACTCATACAGGAGTATTGGAGCGGGACCTTTTGATCGAGAGCTTCCTTGCTGAGTCTACACCAGCACCGAGACCCACCGAAGGGCGGCACGTGGCAGAGTCATCTGCAGCAAGCCGTCGACGGATGACTCAGGGGTTCAGGCAGACCAGACGTTTGGGCAGACGAACTCAGGACACTGGCTCAGCAGTGTGGGGCACACAGTGAGGAGCTAGTCTTTCGAGAGGCAGACAGTGCTACTCGTGCGGCGGGCAGGGCCACATGGCTCGTGACTGCCCGACCCGACGTGCCGAGGAGAAGCAGACAGTTGATGGACCATCGAGGCAGAGGAAGAGGGTCGACCGTGGCAGTCCGCAGGGAGGAGGAAGACGAGGCAGAGGAGCTGGCCGAGCAGCAGGTGGTGGGCGAAGCTTTGAGGCTCTACCACCACCACCACCACGAGGAGGTCCACCCTGACCTCAGGGAAGAGCACAGCTTTAGGCAGCTGAAGCTTACGATCATGGAGCTCCGGAAGCGGGTGGACTAGTTCAGGACTAGCTCCAGGAATAGAGGCCTTTGCCCATAATGCCTCTAGCTTCGTAGATTGTGTTGCCTTGTGTCCTTGTACTTTAAGTTGAAGTAATAAAAGATACTTTCCTTGGTGACTTTTGTTTTCTTGTCTTTTGTTTGTTTTTACTAAGAGGTGCCGGTTAAAAACTATTGACTTGACCCTCACTTGTGAGATTCTTATTGGAGGAAACCTAGTGACCACACACTGATGCCGACAGTGTGACTCAACCCTTGGAGGTGAGAGTAACGGTTGGATCTCTTGGTAGCAGCGTCGAGGCCTTACGACGTCATCCATGCCATGAATTAACTAATCATGACGAGATTGACTATATTAGGCAAGGAACGTGGTTCATCCAGGGGATGAGACCAGATTTCACTTTTCGGCAAAGGATAAATCTTTGCAGCTTTTTCGTACGTTAAGGAGGAAGGGGAAATCCTTCGTGTGGTCAGACAGATGTCAGTAGAGCTTCCAGGAGCTGAGACAGAGATTGACCAGCGCACCTATCTTGAGGTTGCCTGAGGAGGGAGTAGGGTACGTAGTCTACTGCGATGCATCAGGGACCAGACTAGGATGTGTTCTGATGCAGGAGCAGGCGGTGATGGCCTATGGAAGGCGGGCTTGGGGTAGTCATGGCACGGACCCCGAGGGCGGGTCGTGACAGAAAATATAAATTCATAACATTGCATGTGTTTTAAAGAAGAAATGTTGAGACAAAATTAAATTATTGATTTGGTATCATTTTAAATATAATCTCAATTAAATAAACATCCAAAAAATTAATCTATAACTAACTTTAAATATAATTATAATAATCATAGAATATATATATGGGTTTTAAGAACAACACATATAAAAAATGTTAGGTGAACATTGCTTTTGTCTCATATAAAATAAAATTTAGATGAGAAAATGATTACCATATGTATTGAATCTTATCGTACTCATTCAATAGTCTTGTATGATAAACCTAAATTATAAATCTACTAAAGAACCCGAATTTTTAAATATATCACTATATAAAATGTTAATATTACTATTCATGTAATATCGTCTTTTTTAAAAACATGTTTTCACTTCTTATTATTCATCCTCCAATATAGATCGTTATTTAATTGTTCAAAGAATGTATATCATGTATTGTATTTCATATATAGTAATTATATGTGTATTTATAATAATATATAATGTATTTAAAAATTAAATTATTTATATATATATATATTATAGATATTGTAAGTTATACTTATGCATGAATTATATATCCATTTTATTGAATTATTGAAAGAAAAAAATAAATGAAATATATAAATATATACATGATATAATTTTATTATAATTTTATGTCTTATATATTATATATTTTCACTAAACTCAACCATAATACATTCCATGTACTATGTCAATGAATCACATTTCCTTAAATAAAAGCTACTCTACATATCCACAAACAAAGTAATCATATTTAAAAAATATAGAAAGAATTACTGAATTTTTTATATATTAATTAACAAATTATAAATAAATTATCAATATCATATATATATATATATAATATAAAATTATATTTTCCATCCTAATTACCATCCATGAGAGGCATTAAATTAAAAACAAACAATATCATTTCCTGATGCTGTAGACCGCCGTACACAAGAATGATATGTTCAGTACCCATTAGATAAATGTATGTGTATTTGTTTGTAAAAAACATAGAATAAAAATAATAATATATTGATAATAATTAGGTTATTAAATAATCATGCAATAAAAATATTTTATGGTGACTAAAATGAAAATAAAATAATTGATCGTGAAGAAATATGTTACAACTTCATTGTGCAACACATCGTGGTCTATACCAAAGAAATTATTAATGTGGATTTATGAAAAATTGTAGGATTATTAGATGCTTATAGTGATGTTGGGATGATATTTGAGAATATTTTGGGTTAGAAATATGTCTTTGGAGGTGTAAATAAGTTTGAGGTTGAGTACCTTTTTATATTGGTGAAGGATTGGCATTCAAATAATGTTTAGAAAAGGGAATCCCACTCATTATTTTCCATTGTACATTTTCAAAATTAATTATCCAAATTTGATACAAAAGATTATAGATTATATATAAGAATATAAAATGGATTTAGGAAATTTTCCTAGATCACTTTGTGGATTATGTTTATTGTTTATTACCTTGTTAATCTAATTTTCTCCTAATCACTATAAATAATTTTAATCACATTTAGCAACCATTTTTTTCAAATAATAATTTTAAATTCGTAGAAATAATTAATTATTATTATTGAAATATGGAATAAATTTTTTAATTTCATTCATAAAATTGGATGAACATAATTTAATATTAAACATGTAGATGGGATGATAATGTGGGGTTTGATGTGGAATGGTCTAAATTTTTAAATGTTTTTATATCATATTTAAATGTGAAATTTGAATTAGGGTAGATAATTTTATTAAGTGATTTATAATTAATTTTAATATAAATTATAAACCAATTTCTGCATAATTAATCTATATAAATAAATTAGATGAAAACAATGTTTTTAAATAAAATTTAGTGTTTTTACTATTCATGAATAAATGTAATATCATAGAAAAATAAAAAATATTTACGGAATGAATATTTTGATATTATGATTTCTAAAATGATGTTTATTCATTCATTTAATTATTATAAAATGTTAAAAATTAATATATAAGTTTGGTTATCCGTTAAAAGGTGGTTAATTTTATTTTATGAAAATATATTTCTATTAATGTAAGTTGATTAATTAATATATTATATTGATTAAATATATTAAATGAGAATAAAAGATAATTGTGGAATATATAATACATATTTTAATTACAAACCCTAATTAACTCTGTATTTAAAATTTATTTAGATAAAATATGGTTTTAACATAGGAAAATAGTTTTCTTGGAGATGTAATATATTTATTTTCATATAGTTTATTCATTTATTTCAACTCATTGATAAAAAGGTTTCATTTATATACATGCATAAATCAAGATTTTATAATTTAGTTAATTTGATTCTTAACCTCCATTCAATCATCATTTATTAGTTATAATAATATTTTAATAATATTTAATGTGCATATTATAGTTCATTAGAAATTTTGTAATACATGTATCACAAGATATCGAAGGGACATAATAATGAGTTTATTACATACCGAAAATTGTGTTTCCTTTAATAGAAGATAATATAAATGTTATGTGTTGTGAATTATAAACATGGTGTGGTGTATAATAGATTCCATTAACATTTATTATATAAAAATCTATTTTCAATGTTTTTTGAAATTCAAAATTTCAAAAATTATTATGTTAATTAAAAACAATATTTTGAAAAATCAGGGGGTGTTATAGAAAAGTCATTAGAATTATACTTTATTATACAAGAAACCATCAGATATTGAGAAATATATGGAAATGAATTCTTTGTCAAAATAATAAAAAAAATCCCTTAGACAAAATTATTGAGTTTTATTTTATACAATATATTTACAATAAATCATTAGGAGTATCCATCATAATACATCCCCTATATCTATGGAGTGTCAGGAAAATATAAAACATCCCCACCTGAATTATTAGTGTCCACTGGTCTACAAACAGTGGTTGTATATACCTTATGGAAATCATACAGTTCCTATCGTTTGATTGGCTTATGTAAAACAGACAAAATTCAATATTGTTTCAGAATGAAATCCCATATATTCATTCACCCAGTCAACATGGGATAACAATTATTTTACTTGTGATGTTAAAAATGAGATACCATGTGCGATTCAGGGATTTCAAGAACAACCTAAAATTTTTCACTAATATATTTATTGTAATAATTTTCTTATTGATATCATATTATAATGTATTATATCCTAACATCATCCTGATAAGGCTGTATAGAAAATTTTCCTTTCCAATGTTATTTTTATATTGGAGAAGATCCCTAAGACATCATTACATGGGGGGACCTATAAGACGAGTTTATTCCCTTATACTGATGGAATTATATATTTTGGGTGTTTCAGGAAATTCTTGATACTCTTAATATAATTTTTTCCTTCACCGATCCACTGGTATGAGATTCCATTCTTTATTTATATTGAGAAGGAAAGAAATTGTCCATCTATCTGGATATATAATTCTCAATATATGAATGATTCCCCCAGATCCCTTAAATTTATAAGATATTATGAGGTGGTTATATTTTATGGATTGCATTTACCTATTCAGGTTAAATATAAATTCCACTATGGCATTCAATAAAGCCACGAATAATCCATTTTTTCCATTAAATAAAATTTTAGGGGATTTGTATTCAATCAATTATGAATGAACATATATAATATAATATTAATATCTACATAGTTATCTCATATCTATTGGTATTTAGAGACAAGTTCGTTAACATTAAATTCTACTAATCCATGCAAGAAGGCCTTAATGATATGATTCATTTCACATTGATAAGTAGTTATGACGTTATTTAACCAAATGGGATCGACCTAATACCAATAGTTCTCTCATGTAGATCTAATGTTTTTGACTTACAAAAATATAGGGTACATATATATCCATTTAGATATCGATTAACCAACCATGAAGGAAAGGATTAAGAAGATAGAAAATACATCGAACTATATTTATGTTGTCACACTCGAGTTTTGAAATTGATATTTAGTTCTAGTTTAAGTTAGTTTCATATTCTTTTCCTAAGAACAAGTTGTGACATGTATGAGTATTGGATGTTTATTATCTTCTATCCATGGACAAGATCACTTCCTTTGGTTCTTCCTTGAGTTTTGGTTAATATTGGGGCTCTTTTGAATCGAAAGTACCCTGATCACATAACTATACAGTCATTCCAACTATGAAACACGACCATGTTTACAATGTTGTAGGTTACCGAACCTACTATACGCCAACTACACGACTGTGTGGTAGGTCCCATTAACCGTGTGGTACCTACATTCCTTCTCGGTAGTGTCCGAACTACTACCATGCAATCTTATAGACCATGCGGACTAATCGTGCGACATAACCAGTTTTTTAAAAAAAATTGATTTTCAGATTTTTTTTTCATTCTTGTTTTTAACCCAAATTTTCTATTCTTCTATAATTTATGTTCTTTGGACATAATATAATCCACCACATTTTCCTATATACTTTTAAATCTACTCATTGGATGTTTTGGATTGATTTATTTAAGGGATATCATAGTAATTAATTCTTACTTTGATTTCCCTCATTTCTCAATTGTTTTTATTCAACTTTCATGGGTTTCAATTTCTACAACATGTTGGATCACATTTTTAGTGTTGGATCCTTTGAAATTTTGTTCAAAATTTTCATTTTTGGTTGTATTGATACTTCTATGGGTGTGGTGGTGTTGCAATTTAACTTCTAAACTTCATTACAAATTGATTTCTATTCATGATGTAGGACACAATTTTAATATCTATTTCCTTTTGGTTTACATTAATTTTATTTTTATTTTTTCACGTTATTTTTATTTAAAATTAATAATCTATTGTTGATATAATAAATATATCAAGTGAAATTAGATTGTTTCCCCGTATGTTGTGATTATTTGGAATTGTTTGAAAGGATTTTTCACCCCAGGTGGTTGTTAAATGTCTTGATTGGAACTTTTATGTGATTAATTGTTTTAAAGTTAGAGTTTTGTTTTTATTAATGTATTGGTGACATTAAAAATGGTGATTATTGTTTTCAAATGAATTTTTTCACACTTACTTCTTGTTTATACGTACATTTTCCCATTGATAATTTTTTTTGGTATTGAAGTCTCTTACGGATTATTAAATGGGTTTCTATATGGATATTTATGAAAAGAACTATTTTTAGGAAAATGTTATAAAGCATGTTTTTTCCTCGAGAATTGGTTCATTAGAAAACCCCTTTTGGAGGGATACATATCTTAGTTTATTGAGAAATGGGTCGAAGTGTCCTAAACATGGCACACCTCCTAGGTAATTCATGTTTAATGAATCAGTTTATATTTGAGGATGATGGGGTGGTGCTGGTGGTGATTGTGTATGATTGTATATATGTGTGACTTGATTCTTGAATTGATTAGAACTCCCCCTTACGAAACTAGAATTGGGACCTATAATATAAAATATTATTTCTATAAATTTTTTCTGAATTAGACTATGTTATTATACTAGCTACTAGCGCATAGTATGAAGATATTATAGATTATTACTAGGGGTTCATGTCCCTCGACCATGCCAGGTAGGGCTATAGTTGCTCGTTAGGGCATTATGATTTTATAAATTAGGGCATGCCTTTTGGATGATTTACATATATAGTATTTTTTAGTTATCTCGTGATTTCATAAGTATCCTCATGATTATTGGAAACTAGTCTCATTATCTTTTTCAGTCATTGTGAACTACATTCTTCATTCATGGATTTGGATTTTCTATTGTAAAAAAATAAAAATGTAGTTTTGTAAAAAATAATCAATAATAACATTTTGAATTAATATATATATATTCCCTATTTCAGATTATATTGCAAAGTTTATGTTTTCTTGTTTAGTTCCCTTTATTCTTATCCCATATTAAAATGACATATCTCATTGAATGAGACTTTATACTAAATGTGAGGGATGTGGGTTATGTTTTTTTTGTTATGAAATGTAAATTACGGATAAACCTATGAATATAGATTGTTTTTAAAGCATGAAAATCAATGTTTCTATATTTAAAGGATATGAATTGTTAATATAATAAAATAGGCTTACCTAATGAGTATTAAGACTCTTGTATATATTGTTTTTTATGTTTCTCTTCCATGTTTTGGTTTTGTTATAGTTATCTCGGGGACTGGTGGGTGGTTGGTTGGAGAGTGACCCTCATGGACACATTGAGGTGCATTCTGGGGTCGTTTACCACATGGATACAATGGTTTTTTATATTATTCAGTTTATTGTAATGTTAATTTAAATGTAAATGATGTAAAATATGGAAATAAAATTGATTTTGGATTACCGCATTAATATATTATGCAATTAAATCTTATTTTATTAGTATAACAACATCTGATTTCCTCAATTGTATCCCTTGGTGTTTGTTTCCATTTTTGGACGATCAAGAATGCATATCTGGCCTTTCCATGGACTAGACCAGGTTACATGTTTTGGTTCGACCCATGATGGTTTTGGACCAAATGGTATCATAGTCAATCATCTCTTTTGTGGAACTTTCTTTTTGAATGCACATAGTTACAAAGGTTTTTTCAATGTAGATTTAGTATGATTGTTAGGATGAAGGTTTATGTGTGTGAAGAACATCGAAAAATCATACTTGTTGGAACCATGGGTTATTATAGGGTGTTTGTGTATTTTATTGTCTTTGGATCATGTTGTTTGTTTTGTATTGGGAATTGAAAAGGTTGTTGGGAAGTGTCCCCATTAACCTCTAATGTTCAGGAAAGCCATGTTGATCTTGGGAAAATACCCAGGACTTCTCTCTTCGATTGGGGCATGATTGGCGCATAGCCTCTAACCATAGGATTTGGTTCCCCATGGATTCTAGTTTTTACCTTTTGAATCATTGGGACATATGTTGTTCGTAATTTTTTTTAACGTGTATAGATTTGGAATTGGGAAAAAATGAATTTCAAATGGAAATGACATATTTTTTTACAATGTAAAATGAGATTCTCATGACATTCATTAAGAAATCTTTGGAATATTTGGTTTTCAGGATATGAATTTTCATGGTGAAAAAATATGAGGTGGCTCAATTTTTTTTTGAAGTATTATAAAAATTATTTACTACATTAAATGATTTATGTTAAATGTGAAATGAAAGAAAATGAGTTTTTACTAAAATTTAGGATTCTATTTTAATCATATTTTGTTTAATTTGGATGGGAATTCATAATTTTATGGATAATTGTTTTTTAAAACAATAATTTGGGATTTAAAAATGAATGGTGAGTTAAATATTTTATAATTATTATTTTCAAGAGAAACCACATGCATATATATTTATAAGAAAAGTGTTGGGTTCCCAGTAGGGAATGAGAATATTCAAGGGTGAGTTTTATAGTATACAATTGGTGAGGTATAAAATTCATTCACGATTATTTTCTATTTTGATGTGTTTTAATGATTTTTTTTTATGTTTTTATACCTTTTTGTGGTGTGCCATGTCACATGTATTTTTTGAAGTGATGTTTCATTTGGGATTTTTGTTGTAAAGGATCCATGATATTGTATTGTAATAGAGAAATTAACTTGTTTTTCTTTTTTATAGTGTTCACTCCCACATAATTTGGATAGATACCCACGATGTGGATTTTAATGGTCTATATATAGTGAATTAATCTATTAATCAACCCATAGACAATATATTTGTTTTATGGATGTTAAATTACCCACATTAAATGGTTTACTATATCCACTTCAGCTAGGCGAGTAGATGTGAAGGATTGAGAGTTACATCAGTTTCCAGGAATTTCCTAAGATATTAAAGGTCATGTTTTCTACCATTAAGATCGGAGTCCTAGTCTAGAGAAGGTGGATTTTTAAATGTTGAATAAAGTCTCGAAATGGCCTCACATATGAGTTCATTAATTATGTGTTAATCAAATAGTACTTTTCATAGATGACGAATTCGAGGAAGAGGATAGAGTTGTGTGGAATTCATTAAGGTGATTGATCAGTGTTTGAAATCCATAATTTATTATTATACCTAAATTCATATGTTTTAGATTATGTTACGAATGATCCAAAGAAGGAATGACATTTATGGAATTGTCTTTGTTCGAAGCTACAATAGATGGTGGAAGAGCTCAGCATAACCACCTTCTCTGATGTGGTGATGAATACCTTTCATGTTGAAGTTTGTTGTGCAAGTGGACTTGATATAACAAGTCATAATATAATATCATGAAACAGAAAATAGGATATCATTAAAAATAATGGGAAGCCGCTGGTTATTAGCGGTTCTGGTTGGTGAATTATGAGGACACTATTCCTCTTGTCAACATCATTGGGGTTCAATAATGTAACCATACATCATGGTGGAAATAATTCTTATAAGAGACCATCATGTCTGAGTGATATATGAACCTGCCACAATGGTATTCATTTGGGTCACAAGAAGCGGTTCTATCTGGGTATTTCTGAGAAGAATCTTGAAGATATAACTGACACTTTGAAGGAATCCCCATCATGTTTTTAGGATTATAGTAATGATTTGGGAATGTTCTGGGTATCTCATGATGCAATTATCATCCTTAGTTTGTTATTGTCTGGTGGCATTTTTTAGAGGTTCATTTTTATTTCTGTTGTGAGGAATGTTTTTTCCAGACCCTTAGGATATCCTATTTCAAATGGAATTTTTTTGTGATTCATTTTTATTGGGGTTTTGTTTAGGGTATTATGACACCTGAAAACATGGTAGGGGGTTCTTCAATTGTCCAAGATCATTCATTACATCCCAATGTGATGTCCGAACATAGTTAGAAATTCCCCTAGTGGATTTAAGAGGATTTTGGTTAAGATCTCTTCACATCATGGGATATGGTTATAGTATAATCCTCTTCTCTAGTTTTATAGTTTTCAGTGGTTACGTATTGTGGATGGTAGTGTGGGAACCTTGATTCTATGTTGTAACAAAACTGGGTGCGAGAGTTTTAATCCTTAGTTATTAGGTTGAATAACCATCCAATTTTCTTATGATATTAGTGGTTTTGGTCTATCAAATGAACGAATTATTATTATGGACGATGTATCCTACTTTTTCTAGTTAATTTTTGTGTGTGTTTTTGTGGGTATTTGGGAGTGGTTGTTATATGCTAGTCATGGATTTGTTGGTCTATTATATTAGACATCCCTCCCCTCCCCATGTGGTGTGGGTCCGTTGTTTGTGCATGAAAATTATCAATATCATTAGATCTCATCACATATTATGGCTAAGAGACCCAATAATGGTGTAAACCAATTTATTATGGTGGGGAGTCCATTCGGACCTCCCTGTTTTGTTATCATGGGTTAATATATTTGTTAATATAGATTCGGTTTAAGATCATTTGGTTGTTATGGGAGGATGGTTGTGTTTCTCCTTGAGTAATTCGGGATGTTGTGTATTAATGATGAATGGAGTGTGGTTAATATTTTATATATCTTGGGTCGATGAAGTGGAGGCCTTATAGTCTTTGGGTGTGTTTAGAAGCTCCCACTGATTTCATTCTAGACTTCTGAGTTCTAATTGTTTTCTTATATTTATGTTAATTGTGACTTGGTAACCTCTTCATTTTCCTTTCTTTAGAGTGTTCTCAGACACCTAAATGCCCCCTTTAAATATTATGGTATTCTTTCCCCTGAGTTTCATCTTAAAATATTACCACATAGATTATGTTTTTTAAAGATTGATTATGAACAGAATAGTGATGTCCCATGTACCCATGGTTCATATGCATGTGGCCTCATATTTCCTGAATATGTATAGAGAAATCCAATGGTGTTCCCTTGGAAATTTAATTTATTAATAGAAGAAATATTAATTTCATAGTATCTTTTACACAATAAGGATATTTGATGAAAAAAATGTTGATCATTATATAAATAGATTATTCAATATATGATTAATTAATTTGACATTCATTGTATGGGTTGTAGACCATTTAATGAAATCCCCTTGATGCGTCTGCAATGTCATGTGGAAAATCAGCTGTGAAAATTAGCGTAGATTAATCTGTCCTGATAATAATTCATGGTGGTAGTGCTAATACATGCTTAAGAAACAAGATTTCCAATAATTAATCATTTTCAAATTAATAATTAATTTATTATAATTATCTATTTAATTTTTTTTATAAATTTTATGTTGATTAATTTCATTATATTCTTGTTGAATAAATTTCATGTATTTCCGTCATCTACAATGACAAATTGATTATACCAAAAGTGGATTTTTATACTGAGTGTATGCTCTGTTATTAACCATTCCTTTTTTATTTTTAATAATGGATTAATTATTTATTTCAATGCACTGAACCATATTGAACATTTAATGTAACTTATATTTTGTTTCCTTTCACCAGGTTATTACGAAATGATATTTGAATTAGTTTTCAATGAGGAATTTCATTATATTTTTCAATGTATTATGTTTTTTTAAATTTATTAATGAAAAATTTGTATGATGTGTGTTATATGGTTTTATGAAACTATTAAATGTATATGTCCCTTAGTATTTTATTCTTTGTAATCATTCCAATGTAATAATGTAAGTCTTCAGCACTAAGATTCTTCGGTCTGGGAGTTATAGTTGGTATGAATGTAATTTGAGTAAAACTATAAAAAATAGAAATAGTTAAATGTATATTAAGGATTATAACATAGATTTAGACGTTGAGGATAAGTATAATATAACATCCTTAAATATTTTCAAGGTTGATATTATATATGTCTTCCTCAAAATAGATCTATGTCTATATAATAAAATTAAGGATGGGTCAAGCATAGATTTCCCTAGGGTTAATACATCTGAAAAGACATTTTGGGCCAATAGTAAGCATGACCTTGTATATAAAAATGAGCTTTACAGCTCAACTGGATTGACTCTCTAAAGGGATATGCTTTAGATAATTCACATTTTTCGTACAAGACAATATTATGGAATTGAATATATAATCATTATAAATAAAAATTAAAAAACATATTTCTTATATTGTATACATTTTTACCCTATTTTGATACCCAATAACTTATTATAGGATTCTATAACTATGTATATTTTTAGCCACAAATTTCTTTATACTTTTAATCAATGGATGGAACCCAAATGAGACATGTTAACATTAAACATGAAGGACATGGTGGAGAATATGAGGTACATATATGGGATGTTGATTTGAGTGAGAGATATTATGTCCTTGACTAATTGGGTTTCATGAAATATGATTAGAAACATATAACTTTAACAACTAATGGACACACCAAATAAGAGAAGGATCGATTTTCTTAAGTGCTCGAGTGGGGGAGACAATGGAAAAAGAGGCGTTCATAACCCAAATACACAAAATGTTGATGGATACAACCAGGGATGTTTGTTAATAGAATGGGGAAATGTGTTATGTGTGTTGATGTTAAGTGTATAAATATAATGCGGAAATGATTTATGTGTCATGAATAGATACATAAATAATATATTTTCCTAGAAAAGAAGAATATAATTATGCAAAAAATTAATCTAATAATGAGGATGAATTTATATTTTTTCCATTATTGTTGGGAAACACTATATTACCAAAATCAATGCCCTATATTAATGGGTAAAATAATCACCATGGAAGAACCTACATGGAAATAAATGGATTATGTATTTTTTCCTCTAGGTTTTTATTGAAAGTAATATTTTACGTCTTATTTAAAGATAGAATTTCTAGAATTTCTAGAATTTTTTTAGAAATTATATTAAAATTGTTTTAGAAAACTGAAAAATTGTATGTTGGATGACAACCCATTCAATCGTGTAGGCCGTTGTGGAATGAGCCCATGTTTTAGAGAAAGTATGGGTTTGATGGCTACCATAATCCTGTGTTATGTCATGTTTAATATATCATTGTTTTTAGATATGTAATTTGACGAATAAATATTAATGATGGAATAATAGTATAATTTATGAGGTATATATATTAATATATAATCCATATTATTTTGGAACCTAATTATATACAAGGGAAAATTCATGATTTATGGATATTAGGATCCAAAAAAGTATGTTTTAGTTCTTCATAAATAAAAAATATACATTTTAGTATATGCATATCATGGAGAAAGTGATGAATTTTAGTGTGATTGACGAAAAAATGAAAGACCAAATTATTCTTATGAAATTTAAAGTTATTATGTCAATAAATTTCATTATTATGGTTCCCCTGATATCTGGTACATAACAAATTCCCTGTGTTTTCCTTAAATGGTGTGTCTTTGATTGGGTTTCCATGAAATAGGGAGTTTCCAATAAATATATCGTTTCTAGATAATAGATAGTTTCCATAAAATAGAATGATTCTATAAATTAGACATTTTTTACAAGATAGAGAGTTTCCATAATATTGAGAGTTTCCATAATATAGAGAGATCCAATATTTTTTGATTTTTATAAAATTGTTTATTCTTTTCATAAAGTGGGTTGTTTCTATAAAATGGTGTGTTTTCATAAAGTGGGTGGTTTCCATAAAGTGGGGTGTTACCATAATGTGGGTTTCATCCGTAGTGGTGGATGTTTCCATATAAAATTGTTTTCCTATAAAAGGGTAAATGTGATGGATGAGAAAATTTTATGGTTTTATAAATAGGTTTGGGACCAAAATGAAGGTAGTATGATCAAAAAACGGTTGGCCCAAACCATGTGGTCAACCTGTGCTCATTGGTCAAATCTCGATCCTATTCACTAGAGCATACTCATTTTTTCCCTGTATATTTTTTTTGACATCAAAACGCCCCTATATTGATATTTCTCTCCCTAGAATGCATGATAACCCTCTGTACATGACTTGGATCGATTCTAGAGACCTCCCTTGCTGATTTATTTCCCGATTCATAGGGTAAGTGTCGATCTTCTTGGTTCTTTTCTGTTTTACTAATACTCCACCTTCAATCCTTTTCTTTTTAATATTTATACCCTTGATATGGGTAAATATAATCTTTTTAAGGTAATTAAAGTCTAGATATGCTATTATTCATGATTGAGGATGAGATCTAAGCCAGTTTCATTGAATCTTGATCTAATTATTGATGTATGTCACCATTCTTTCATGATTTTTCAGGTTTTCTATGATCTTATTAGATCTACTTCTCTGATCTCCATTCATTCTCATAGCTGCACATTTAGTGGTGATGTCTATGTTTTTTATGACAATAAATTCAATGTTGAGTTTTGATCTGTCTAGGATCAGAGAACTAAGGTTGTTATTGGAGAATCAACACATTTTCTTGTCTATTCTTTGTTTGCTGTCGAGTTTCGTCAAAACCCTCAATGTTGGTGGATTCAATATCATCCCTTATTACTAGAATTTACTTTCATAGTTTCAAATTGTTCTTTTAATGAAATTGTTGGTGAAAATCAAGGAATAAATCTTCTTTAGTGATGATTTAGGGTTTTAGTGAAACCGTAAAATCTTCATGAATTTTTGTTCAATGTGATTTTGCCTCATGAATATAAAATGAAGAATTTAAATTATTTATTTGCATTAATTTTTTAAATGTTTTATGAAAATTTGGTTTCCATTTAAAAGGATTTTTTATTGAAAATGTTTTTTGGAATTATCACTGGCCATATTGGTGTGTCAGTTCATATTGCATTCATGGGGCTTGGTTGAAATATGACCTTATGCTTAGTGCCAAAGGAAAAATGGAAAACATGATATAAATTTCATATTTCATGCATGGGGATTGGTTTAAATATGACATTGTGCTTAGTTACAATGGGTTAATAGAACACGGAAAACAATTACCTTGTGACGACTTCGTATATCTACTAGAAAACACTCATGATTCTAGAACTGTCATAACGTAGCATGCATGGTTGGTTGCATGGTTTTTTGGAATGGTAGGGTAATCAAAGAATGGGATATTGTTAAATGATTATTATTATTCATGAGATTTTTTATTTTGGGAAAATATCTAGCTGGGATATTTGGATTAACTTGCAATTTTATTGTTTTGGTAATGATTGGTTTTGGAAATAGGTTTATATTAATGTATAAACTAATTTTGAGAAATTTTTTTTATAAAATATTTTATAAAATTTATACAATAACTTATATCCTAGTGGAGTGAGTAAGATGTCATTTGGGAAATCATACTGAGTTTTATACTCAACCATAATTCAGAAATTTGGTGCTTTTGGAGATGCTATCTTTCTCGACATTGTAAAAGTTAATGTTTAACAGGGGTGTAGAACTACGTCATGATATTAGGATTGTTCAGAGATTGTGGAACATGGATCCTGTAGAGCATGGAGTGTTGATGTCTTTGGAGAGTCATGTTTAGTCAATCCGCTGTGTAATTTGATACTTTCTTATTATTTTCTTATTTAATACATTTATGTTGTTTTGAGATACATGATGTTGTTGAGTTGTCTTTAATTCGTTTATGCATCATATAGTGACTATTTTTTATGATTTTTTTGTTTATTGGTTTATTTATTTATGGTTATATTTTCCCCCACATGTATTTGAAACCATTTAGTATGTATTTTTTGCCATCGGCATCTTGGGGATGTCCCATAAGGCATTATAATGTCTCATTGGACTCTTAAGCCAATGATAATTTTTGGTTCATTACACTTATATTACTTGTCAAAAAAATAATTCACCAATATTACTAAATAGATAAAAAAATAATCCTAAAACTATCATTTTTTTGATATGGTTGTGTTTTAATTACTAATTGTTTTTTGGATATGAGTCCCTCAGCCTTTTATTGATCATTCACATTCTTGTGATCAATGACCTCAATAACTAACTATTATTATTTATTATTTATCTAGAGTTTGTATTATCATTGTCTTGTATTGTTCAATTATTTAGAGTCCTATTTATATATTATTCGATGTGAAAATTCTAATTCTTATTGTCTCTTATGAAGGGGGTATTTAATTAACTCATCTCATGATGCGGGATTTCAAAAATTAAATTTTAAAATATGAAACCCTATATTTTTTATATCATGATTAAATAGAGAGGAAAAATTTTATTTATTTTAGTCATAATGTAACATCACAGATATTTTAAATGTGTAACTTTTATTCGATATTCTGTATAAAAAAACCAAACATAGAAAAGGAATATAACTTATCATGATTTTGTGTTATATTTAATATTTTAAATAAATTTTTTATATTCTATAGCCAGAAATTCTTTGAATAATATTTTTTCTTACATCACGTATGACAAATACTGTATTCAATATGTTTCATTGCAAAGAAAACTAATTTATACTGATGAGAAATATATTATTAAAATATTATTGTTTATAACATTGTCATTAAACTAGTTGTTATGGAAATTATTATCTAAAATATTAATATATATGATTGAATTCAATGGTTACAAATTAAAGAGAAATTAATATATGAAAAAATTGAATATAAAAGAGTGTGATGTTTTTATGAAAACAATTATTATACACCAATGGTTTTATGTCATAATAATTTAAATTTTATTCTTTAATTGAATTATATTTATGAAATAAATATATAATGACATATAATAATCAATATATTATTTTTGTTTTAAAGTAATAAATGTTATATGAATAAGATAATAATAAATCTAGTTTTATTCTTCAATATTTAATTCTCTGAATTTTAAATTTCATTTCCATTTAATAGGGAACAAAATTTAATAAATTGATAATTTATAAATTTTATATTTCAAAACAATAATTATTTATTAATTTTGGATGAATTAAATTATCCAAGGGTGAATTTATGTATTTTTTTAGGAAGTTATTTTTGATGAATATTGAATGCACTATATTTTAATTGAAATAATTGTATTCATCTACATTATATATAGAGTTAATCTATATTTTATTTTTTATTAAAAGTATATTTACATTAATTATACATCAATGAATACAATTTTTTTATTTGAATAATTTTTTACATAAAAATAGGATATTAAAATATTTTTAAAATTTGAACATGTTTATTTTAGAAACATTCATGGTTTTCCCATATATAGAATTAAATTTAAATTATTTTTTACAATATCTAATATTGTAAAATTGAAAAATTATTTTTATAGAAGAAGATGAATAATTAATAATTTCTAATATTTTGAAATTATTAATTGCAAAAAATACTAGTTAACATAATTGAAATCAAAGACAATAATTAACATAAAATTAAGCAAAACTGAGGACTAAATCATAATCATAATGGCCAAAACTAACTAGATACATGACCAAAAAATATATTATGGAAATAGTTAGGCAATATTCTTATGTATATTTAATTATTTTTATTATTGGGGATTCATGGCCTAGAAAAAACGAGGGTAAAATCCCCTTATTCAAAAATATAAAAGATCACAACTCCTCCTAGATTATAAAAAGGATCTCAACCCTCCCTCATATTCACACATATCACACACATTTTCTCATCCAACCCATGAACAAATAATACTTTATAATTACTCAACCCATCCAATAATCCACACTTTTGTCATAATTAAAACAAATAAATTCATTTGGTGTAAACTAAATCAAACAAACCCAATAAGAGTTAACTCTCTTCAATAATCACTTATGACGCATTTACGTATCCTACCCATAAATTAAATATATATCATGACTATATAATAAAATTAATATCTACCATATGATGATATATTTTTAGCCAAATATTTTGACATAAAAAATAACATACATTTCACTAATGAGATTCACAATCAACATTCATGTGATATCAAACTACCACCTCGCGAACTAATATCATTTGGTTTTCATTTTATCACCAATAAAGGATGAAAATAATTATGTTTTTTATATATGTTATTGATATATTATTTATAATTCATATATTATTATTTAATTTTTATAAAACACATAAATTTATGCTTTTTAACTTGTGGGAATATGATAACATCATTTGTTGACGTGTGGAAAACTACCTCCTCAATACAATTTGATTCATTCGTTCTATTCAAGGAATGTATTCAAAATTATTTTAACTAAAATTAATTATATATATGAAAATTTTAAAATAATTTAATTATAATATATTTATATTTTATTAACATTTCAAACATTTCATTTTAAAATAGTTTGGAAACAATGTTTATGCCAATTTATAGCTTGTTTACTCCATGAATTGTGTATTTTATTTCCATGATCGATCTTTTATGTATTGTTATTAAAACAAATATAATTATTATATATTCAAAATAAACCATTATATACATTCTATGGAAATTAAATCATTATCTACGTGTGAATAAAAATATATGAAGTCATAACATACTCTAGAAAAGTGGAAATTAACACCCACACAAATTTAAAATAATTAATGTTTTTTAACAAATGGGTAATATGATATTCTCATAAGGGAGTATATAATATAAAAAATGATTATTGTTTGTAAATAAGTTACTAACATGTTAAAAGCCCTCATAAAATAAATTTAAATACATTCATCAAAAATGAATGTCAATGCAAGGGATTTCGTCTAAATATACATATCACTGAGGCATATATATCATTATAATCTAATTCACTAGAATGTGTAATATGGACATCCAATGTTTCATTTAATATCATAATACACCCAAACAGAATTTTTTTTTTCATTTTTAACTATTTTTTCCTTGGTATTTTTAATTGAAAAATACATTTTGGTAAAATTTATATTTACAAAACCACTTTCACTTAGGACTGATAAATTTATCATAATAAAATAACTTTTTATAAAAAGTTATTTGTAAATAAAAATTCTCATAAATATCTATATTATCATGTGATTTATTTTTTATTTACTCAATATTATACAATTTTTAAATACAATGTTGGCTTTCAATTTTATTTTAGAAATTACTTAAATTTCGAATAATCTGTTGATTTAGTCAATACTGATTTACAATGATAAGGATTCTTGTATACGAATTTAATTGACTATTTGATAAATGATGAAGGATTTTTACATTCACTATATTTGATTGGGACTAGTATAAAAACATTCGATGAATCAGTAGTCTAAGGATATGAATCATTTTTCCAAATCAAAGTATTCTAAATAGTCATGAGAATGAATCTTGATAATAAAGGTATCACAACCCTAAGAAATATAAAATATAATAATAAATATTTTCAATGATGGAGAATTTAGTCATTATTATTATATTTGATATTTTTTACTTCAATTTATATATATAGTCATTCTATATTAATTAAATAGATTAAATGGAATATTATTGATTTATCAGCTAGGCCATATTCATTTTACGTTATCTAAAAATTTATATGGAATTTTTTCATAGATATTTATCATTCAATGTTTATTGATTATAATTTATTAATTAATACATTTTTTAATAACTAATACTGATCATTTGATATCTCCTTTATTTCTTTCCTATTCCCCATGTTTTCTAGACAATATAAGGGAATGTGTTTTTGGGGATGCATTTTAATAACCTTTGTTATGTATTATGTCATTTTCAATTTCAAAAAGTAAAATAGGAATCATGTATTTAATATTTTTTTTCAAAACTACTATACTAATAGGTACTTAAATATTTAACTCCATTTAATCCAAGCTTTGTAATAATGTATGGCACAAGATCCAAGATTCTGGGGTCAGGGCATTATAGAATAATTGTTTGTCACTTCAATGATAAAATGATTATAATGAGAAGAATATAATGGGTCAATAAAATAACTACAAAATGGTTGGGGAAATTTATGTCACACACCATGCATGCTCAATCTAGAACCAATCACTTAAGCACATCCATGACATGTATTGATAGGCATCGTTGATCATGCCCAGTGGAAAATAAGTCTGAGGAAAAACACAGAACTATATTTTGAATGATTTCTCACATGAAAAAAATAAAATAAGTTACAAAACAGAATAATAATACTACTAGAAGAATAAAGAATTAAAATATTCCTACCACCATTTGACCACATGGGTCACCAACATCCACTAATCCAACGATGCTCCATGACTGAAATTAAGATTTTACTCCAAAACTAAAAAACAAAGACGAATATTAGTATCATTTTTAAAAGCCAGTAAAAAACCATGAAAGAAAAAATATTCATGTAATTACAATAAATAGAAAAAACATATTATACAATATTGAGAAAATTATATATAGAAATAGGATTTTCTCCTTGATTAAAAGAAACAAATAACAAGAATCATTAAAAAAACTGTATACTATTATATTTTTAAAACCATTTTCAAGGCTTAAAAGATATATTTTAAAAATAATTATGAAATATAACCTATTGTATAGAGGTTATACATTTTGGAAACCATAAAAATAGTCTATTTTATATATAATCTATAAAAATATTGGAAACTGATCAAAATAAAATTTTACAATTTTACAGTGGAAAATATGAGTAAACGAAGGAATTGCCTAAAGTCATACATTAGGATTTTAGGTTATAAGTTAACTAGGATCCTCATGAATTTTTTTCGATCAATATAGAAATTTCTGATACATGATTCATTTCATAGGTCACAATTTATATTATGGTTATACCGAAAGTAGTATCAACCATTTTATAAAGTTTTAGTATCACACGTGTGAGGCATTCTTGGTCACTACCTTGCCGACTCACTTGGAATTATAGTTCATACTAACTCTCCAGTGAATAATAGTTTCATATGTGATCTTATATGAAAAACGAATTATCATTTATTTTCATAAAAGATTGCATTAAAATATGTCAATCTAATTCAATGGACTTCTATATAGTATAAGAGAATTCCAAACTAGGAACACATCAACTACTACGGGAAAACATTATTTCTAGACCACTATGACATCGCTGAAATCACCCATTTCACATTATAATTCATTGAATAAACAAATAAACAATAAATATAATTGATCATACAAACTGTTATTAAAAACAATCTTAGTTAAATATATCCATGATAATGGATTATATATTATATTTTTTAGAGTAAAAAATTCGTTTTAATTAAGCAAATGTATGTTTTCATAGTATATAATTTCTCTATAATAATGGAAAGATATTATTAAAACAAAAATGAAATTAGTCAATTGAAATTAAATTCTATGAAATAACGAACTGGTTCCAAAAAAATAGTTCCAATTATAAGGACTACCAAAAACAAATTTTCACTTGTAGACGTATACACCTTAAAAAAATATACATATCCCGTAATAAAATTTACATATTCCCCAAACTAGAAAAAATATATACAAATAGGATACATGTATTTATGTTCTTTCCTATTTATATACATGAATGGTGTCACACATTATAGTTCATTTCTCTATTTTAATTTTTTTAACTATTTTCCATTTAAATAATCCCTTGATTAATGTATTTTTAGATCAAATTTTATTTTTTTATGATATATTGCATCAATTTCAGGGTTAGTGTGCCCATATAATGGTAGACCAAGAGGCTTCTTGATGTAATTTCCCTATTCATTTCATTTTTTACTAACACAAGACAGGTATCATGGGTACGTAATGGTTAGATCCAAATCATGATGATCATAATTTTCATTATGTGTGTCTTTCTTTGTCCTTTGATAAGTGAATATGGATTAAGCGTTTATAGTCTAAAAAATTTGGAGAGTGTGAGCATGGTTTTTCAATTTGAATTCAACATAACATCATGGATGGTACATAATTTCCAAAACTATACAAGAAAACAATGATGTTGTCATGTTATTCATGTAAGGTACACATGGTTATTACACAGATTTCCTAACCATAAAAACTAACGATTTATTGTTTTTAGATTTATTTAATGTTACATTTTAAAATTAATCCACTACTATATTTTTACATCATAACATCTCATCATATCCCATTTTTCATGAGAAATAACAAATAATCACTTCCCCTCATCCTCATGCCTCCATCATCATACGATTGTGATTCTATGTAATTCCATAATGTGTTTGTACAAATTTTACAAGGTAATACCCTCTTTTATTTTACATATCCCACCCTATTCCATTTTCGTTTTGAATACTGTTATTCCCTTGTTATTTTTGTATGGGGTTCCTAATTCCATTGTTAGAATTTTTGAATTTTTCCATTATATGGTTATTCATGAGAGATTGTATATTTTTTAACCACTTTTAATCCAATTCGAGTTTCTGTTGACAATCCTCATTGAGTTTATAGTATTATTTCCTTCGATTTTTAATCAAATATCAAAAATAATTGATTAATTGATGTATATACCTATATATGGTAGTTAGAAATATATAATGAATAAAATATTATTTTTAATGAAATAATATTGATTCATATTGATTTAAATACCGTGGAATTATTTTTTATATCCATATACTCCAATTTATATATTTAAATACAAGTTGTCCCTTAAATTTTATTTTTTATTTCCTAATGATTTTTTTGGATTTGAAAATGTGTTTTTAATATTCAATGGTTTCTAATATGATCTATTTGGATAAATTTAAACATTATCTTATTTAAAAACTAATTGTATCCCAATTTCCACATTTGAATCAAGTGGTTTTATTGGAAGAAATAACAATGTTATTTATTTTACATTATCAATATTAAATGAATAGTAATTTTACTTTTATATAATTTATAATATGAGTTCACGGCCCTATGAAATGTTAACAAACATGGAGTGCTGTTTGTGGGTAGTTCTTGGGGTTTAGTGAATTATGTGTGCGTTGAAGTAATTAATTACATATGATTGTTTTATCAATATTTATTGCCTCAACCACATTTAAGATATAACTTGGATGAATATCATAGCTTGTTGTTTACTCTTAAATTTTTTCTAATGTAGTTTAGGATGATACTCTAGAAAGTTCTTCGTAGTTTGAAATTTTATATACATTATAATTTTTAACCACAGTTAGTTTAACGTGGGTTCGACTAAGACTTAGGTCTATTTTATTTTCCTTGGTGCACCAAAATGATGAATCACATTATAGTATGTTCTCGATTTTCCCATATTCTCTTTGGTATTTATATGTTATCTGATTTTTTTCTTTCATATTTTCTAGTTTTCAGCTATTGTATGGTTAGATTATTATTTCATTCCCATTTACCTTATCATGTTCTCACCAGTTATACTCCCAATCTATGGTGATTCTCTCTAGTAATATTGAATTTAATTTTTTTAATTGTAATCTAGTTAATTTTTTTTAAAATTAAATCGTACTCATTTTCACTACATTTCACAAACATATTTTTCATTTTTTTTCTCTCTAAATTGACCACCGATCCTCTTTTATTAAAAATGTTTGAAATAATGTGGAAAATGAAATAATAATTTTAAAAAAATAATTAAAAAATTATTTTTATATATTTAACTTAAAAATATAATCAAATCAGTCTTTTGATTAGAGGAATTGAATATGGATTGTATTTACAAAGTCATATATAATATTTATTCATACTCATTCATAAACCAGTATTTCAATTTTTAGATACAAATGTAGCACATAAATGGTTTCAATCACTATAGAGAGATTTTGGTATTTTGATTCCATCGGTGACTAATGGGGTCACATGAAGATATGTTTGATCATCAGGTTCAGTTAAGTTTTATTTGTAGCATAATATTTTAGTTATTATTATTATAGATTATTTTAAAATATAATTAAACTTTTATTTATGCTTTTTTATGTTGGTTGATATATTTTTTATCGCACCCCATAATATGTTTGAATAACTTTTCACCAGTACATAGTGATCTTGGGTGTTCATAGGGGATGTTATGGTCTTTCTCGGGTGACTCGATTGGGGTGAATAAATTTTCCGTCCTGAAAATATGGTATAAAAGTAGTTTCTTTTGTGGGGATAGATTTCAATGTTAACTTATTCAGTTGGAATGTCAAGATATATTTTATAGTAGTACCAGAACATTTTTTGTAAATATGAATGTCATTTAGGAGAAATTGTTTTGTCTCAATCCATGTTATATAATGAGGTGTTGGGATTTTTTTCCCTTTTTTTATTCTTTTAATATTTCTCATTCATTTGTTGTCTTGTAGGATGAATTTCAGTTTAACTGGCATTTATGGTTTGTTTTTGGGTTTTAACATTTATTAAGAATGAAAGGAGAGTTGTCCATGTGGTTTCTATGGAGATAATAGGACCTAGACGGACATGTGGATCATGAGTACATGGTCTTGAATGACTTTATATTTTAGTGGTGTGATTTCAGTATCACTTCCAACCATATATCCTTTCCACCAATTGATATTAGTTCCCCTACATTGGAAATTTTATTTTATTGATTTCTTATTTTTATCAATGAATTAAAAATTTTGTTTTGGAATATAAAAAGGTTTTTTAAATGTGTTTTGTGTGTTTTCTTTAATAAAAGCTAATTACCATACATAAAAATATTAAATGTAAATTCATTTCAAATTCATTTAAATTTTGATATAATGGTTTTTAAAAAGTGGTTTCATTCCTCATTTATATTTTTAAAATATACTGTGAGATATTTGAAACTCGTATTTTATGATTTTTAGAAAATGGGATGGATTTTAAATTGGACTGGGTTGTAAATATTTATTTATTTCATGGTAATTGTTTTATGTATTTTATAGGAAAAGTGTATTATATTATAGATTTTGAAAATTTGTTTTGAAGTGGTTTTTGAAATTTTTAATTTTTTTTAGCAAATGTGTGTGTAGGAAAAATTTTAATTTTATATGTTTAATTATGTCATCTTCATGATGTTGATTTTGATTTGATTATTAAATTTTGATTTTATTATTAGTTAAACTCCCACAACGCTCTAATAAATACTAATTAGAATTTTCATATGGATAGTCACATGTTTTCTTTCATACGATAATGCATTGTAATAGTTTTGTAGTTATTTCATACCCAAAAATTTTTTTGGTGGTCCAAAAAATAATTAAATCATTGATATGATTCAATATTTGGAACAACCATATTTTTTTAAAAGCTGGTGCTAGAAAAATCAAATGAATTGATGAATAAAATTTCAGTTATTTTTATGTGGGTTGAGATGCCTTATCCTCTTATGATCAAGATTATTATTAAGAACCTCTACATTTTGAGATGGATGTGTATGATATTAGTCATTATAACCAAGAATTTAGAATACCTATTCTAGAAACACATCAAGTCTTTACTCATCCGATTGTACAACACTGAGGCTATGAATATGGTGACGGCGATATGGTTGTGCTACTTTCTGAAAGATAATGGATCAATATTGAAATTAACTAAACATTTTATGGATTTAGTTCCCTATATAATATAATTGGACAAGGCTGATTTTTTTAAAAATACTGACATATATAAAATGGGATGTGTATGTATCTTCATTTGATGGTTTCAGAATAATGTCTATAGTCATTTACTAATCTAGGTAAAAAACAAGTTCTGGTTTGGGTCATGTTAAAAGGGTTTCATGAGGAATCACATCCACCTTCAGTCTCTAGATGCAGTGAAGGTAATTTAGGTAAATATATTTTAAATAAGTCTGATGATGATTATACTTATGTTGGAATTAAGAGCCTATCTGGTCATTTGTTAGCTTCTTATGGGTATGTTACATAGGTATTCCATTAAGAAAATAACAAGCTCCAGATAATCTATCCTATCCAGAAGGAGAAATTTTATTCCTTAACTATGGAATACTGAATATCCTACAATAGTTAGTAGAGGTTTTTTCTAAGAAGAGATAGAGATATATTTCCCCCACTTCAGAAGACCCCCATCTTGATTTCAATAGTTATGTGTCAAACCAATTACAGTTAAAAAATTATTTTTGTTTTAAATGTCTACTATTTTTGGACGAGTTTCATGATTTCATAGTTTTTTGGGATGTAGTATGATGTATTTTATGAATATTGGGTAATCGAATATTAATGTAGTTTCCTTTTAGTGAAAACAATTAATCATATTTTGAGGTATAGTGACAATAATTTCTTCATGACTCATTTCTCTTATTTTTTTTTTCAATTAATATTACATAGTTATTATGGATTGACAAACATGTATTTTTCACAAGAAAAATATGGTGAGGAGGCCACCATAGGATGAGTTCGTTATAGAAGATACTTCTTTGTGTTATTAATTGAGAACATTCTTATTATTACACACCCCAAAACCAATCATAGTAGTTCATTAGTTTCTATAGATGACATGTGTTGGATTCCATTAAATATATAACATATAATATTAAATGATTTACTGATGGTATCTATGATAGGGGTTAGTGGGTCCTTTTTCAATTGGGTTTAAAATGGATTTATTATCCTTTTCATTATCCATTTAAAGTCTTTTCGAGCTATTAGGTTTTCTGAGATGTCATTCATGAATTTAGAACTTAATTTGATGATGTAATTTTTTAATTTGTGATATATAACTTATTGGTTGTGAATGGATGTGAGTGTTGGTTTATTAGTCTTATAGTTTTATATATATTTTTTGTCTCGAATATAATACTTGATTTAGTATTGATCGACCTAGTTTCGTTGGATATTCTTATTGAAGAAATAATTATAATGGGTACCATTTTCTCACAATGATATTAAATTATTGTTTAAATTATATTTTATTGTTTTTACTTTTACTATAACCACTATCATTGAAATTTCATGATAAAATTATAATTTTTGGAATTTTATTCCTATGTATCTTGGTTAGTATTCTAATTTATTGAAATCAATGTGATAACTTGATATAGAGTAAATTTTAGTTAATTTATTTCTATAATGGTTATTGTTACATGGTTTATTCATTGTTATATAGAAATTGTGTAAAAGATAAGAGTAATTTTGTTGTTCATGGGGCGTCTCTCGATTAGGGTGCATGGATTCAGAATGATTATTCCAAACAATGCGAGAAGAATTCCCGTAGATCTGAAATTCTCACAGAACCAAAATATATATTTTCCACATTATTTCCAAATCATTTTTTCCAAAATATGATTATGTCCTATAAGAATTTTAAGGGACACATAGTTGAAAAAAATTCATTTACCATGATGCATAACCATATGTATGGCCCATATTTAGTAATTTTTTTTAGTTTTCTACCCCTATATAGACATAAATACAGAATACCTCCTCCTACACCATTTGTATCATGAATCTATATTGTTCCACCGCCCATCCTCCTCACTCCTCCATCCCCATTAATATTGATTACATGTAATATTATAAATCATTAGTGATAATTTATCAAGGTATTACTCCCCTTTCTTCTATTACTTTTTTACGTCAACATTATTATACTTATTTCAATTTATCCCATTGTTCATATGGTATAGGTTTCATGTAACATTTATTTTAATTTCGTGATTTTTTAAAATAATGGTTTTTGTTAGTGTTCATATCACTCTGATCCCATTTAAGGCTGATAGTAGTTGTATTTTTTCATGGAAATTTAGTTTGTGGTAATTTTCCGAAGGTATTTGAATTTGAATTTATGAATAATATATATCACGATATTATGACACTTTTTAATGATATTTATAAATTTATAAATTTTTGAATGATGGTTGAATATGAAATAAAATTTCATTACCATTGAATTAAATTATCTTGAATTAATTTTTATATCATTACACATCATGTGTATGAGTAGAACCCTGCCAGAAATTACATGAAATTTTTTATTTCCAAATGATGTTGTGGTTTCCCAAATTTTCTCTAAATTTCCTATTGATTCCAAAAATATTTTGTCCAAAAAATTTCAAAAATGATTCATATTGAAAAAAAGGATGTGGACAAATCGGAACATTTGAAACATGTGTTTTCTGTTGACAACACTACTTGGGATGTGTTTTTTCCCTTATCTTAATTTAGGTAATTAGAATTTCCATATTATTGAAATTCCATATTGTTTTTGTGTCCCTAACATAAGGGTTATTCTTTAGAGTGGTGTCTAGGGGTGGTTCTTATTGTTGTTTATCTTATGTATGAATTTTAATAATTCTTTATAAATTTATTATTTTTATAGTTCATTGATATACCCAAAATTACACATAAAATGGGAGCCCATCATAGATAGTGGATTATCTTTTAATGTTAGATATATTAGTTTATTATTAAGCTATAACTAGTGAATTTATTATAGACTTTTCATTAAATTGGTGTAACACCACTTGGTTAGCATAGGTAGTGTATGACATTGATTTTGGGTTGTTTTATTACAGAAGTCATGGAAATAAGATGTGGTATATTAAAATATGTTAACGATTTATCCCATGATAATCTTGGCATTACTACGTTCTAATGTATTTTCTTATCATCATTAGATAATATTGGTTCTTCATTGGGTATTTTTACATTATTACTACATTCCCATTATCCTTGAAAATGTTCTCATGGATTCATCTGACCATCAGTAGGGTGGCACATTAAAATATTGAATTTTTGGTTTTAAAATGTTTTCATGAATAATATTTTGAAAAACGTTTCTTACACACATTATCCCCTTTTAAAACCATTTTTTATTTCATTTTCTATGTCATTTTCCCACTCTCTCTAAAATTTTCAAGACTACCCATTTAAGATAAATCTATTTTTAATAAATCAGTGAATGGATATTTTTAAAAAAATGAATGTACGCAAGAATTTGTTTTATAAATTATTATTAAAAAATGTAGTCAATTTAAAAAAAATTAAAAAATTTCAAAGGGAATAATTTTACACGTGTATGCATAATAATTAAAAATACCAACACATAGAAAAATATATATTAATTTAGTTATAATTAAAGAATTTATTGGAAGCAATATCCATGGAGCATTGGTGGGTGTTTAGTTCAGTGACTAACCCATGGTGTCCGAAGGATATATGTTTCGTCATAGGGTTTGGTTTTGTTTTTTAAATTATTTTTTATTGTTCATGTTTACTTTTTTATTTTTATATCAGGAAAATTATATTTTTTTAAGTAATATATGTGAAATTTATCACTCTATCCCTCAATGATGTCCTTATTGATTGTCGCCACCTTAGGGTTATCGGGAACCTGCCTCAGGGATTTCACGTGCTGGCTGGATTGTTGTTTGTGGTTGGCCAAAGTTGTATTATGAAACAATTTTCCTTGAAATAGACACAAGAAAACCTATACAGTAAAAATAAAAATTAAAAATTACAAAATATTTAATAAGGATTTGTAAAATAAATTAAAACATAATAATCCCAACCTAAAACAAATGTAGAACTCATTTCTATTAATGGTAATAGTAGAGTGGTCCACAATCAATCCCCACATACCATATAAACATTTAATAAAAAAACAAAATTGTATTAGGGTTTTCCTTATGAACCCAAACTAAACAGTTGATGATAATACACAAAATTATAATGGGACAAGAATAAATAAGAGTAAATGAGATACTCATTAGATGATATCACCCCATGAATGTTTTCCTATAGTTGATGTAGAAATGATTAGTAGAAGGAATGACAAGGATTCCTCATGAGATTTGATGGGTGAGTAGTGAAATAGTCACATGAGGGTAAGTGAAATTGATGGGGGTATTGGATTTAAATAAAAATAATAATTATAAAATCTTCAAGGATAATAATAAAATTATTATTATATAATTTCATTATTTTTTATGAAAACATCTAGAAGACTATTTTGTTTGGAAGTATCCTCTTCCCTTCTATGTAATAACTATGAATAACCTATTTCAAATGAGGGGAGTCCAAAAAATTTACATGTCTAAGAGAATAGTAATCCACCTGACCGTGTTTCTATGCCAAATTCACTATTTTTGAAGGCATGATTTTTCTTTTTAAGGGAGAAAATTTATCCATACTATGAACCAATCGTGAAATATCATATCTGAACTAAAGGATCATAATTTTTCCTTTAAAATATCTTTAGATTCTATAAAATTACTACAATACCATCAAAATATAATAAAAATTAATTATTGTGTCGATTTGTGAATGTTTCAACAATTTATTATCATATGAAATCTATATAATTTCCACAAAAAAATAAATATATATAATCTTTAATTATGCTCAGAGATTGTTCTTAGATATTTTGTGTTTCTATATATATCTAAAAGGATTTAATTCATGAATTTTCAATGTAAGGAGATATCCTTCTAATATAAATGTCCCCTATTAATATCCAATAATGGATCGAATCTATATACTGTCAACAAGAACTCCCAACTAATCATTCTTAAGTAAATTATGTTTTGAAAGTATACCAATTTAAGATTTAAATATCTAAACAATAATATTCTAATAATCCATAGGTTGTACCACTAGAGAGTTACCTTTAAATAATTGTGTATCTGATGGATATCATAGATCATATAGGATAATTTATGCAAAACAACAAAACCCACGTTGTCAATGTGATGTGGTATAACAACTATTTCTGAGGAGAAATATGGGTAATTAATGAGTAGAAGAAACAGATGTAACCCCATCTATATGAGTGTGTGAATTTAAAATTTCAAGGAGGTATATTTTTAATGAGGTAAGAATGTTGTGACCCAAGATTTTATAAATGAAATTAACTTTCCTTGATGAAAAAACTATTTTCATGAAATATAATAACAGAAAATACAGAAACTACATTAAAAAGGTTAAATCTATAGTCCTTTTGGTTTAAAATACTATTTTGAATTATAATACATGATAAAATAACAACTATATAGTGAACATTAATATTAATATATTATGGATTATAATATAGTCTAATTAACATCGATAGAAAAACATATGGCCTCGACTAGTATGATCATACCCTATAATTTACATTTTATAGTGATTCAGAGGGAGATAGTATCACATGTTTATTCCCAAGACTAGCTCCATGTTAGGATTCATTAGATGAAGAACATATGATTTTTTTATGAGATTATTTCATACACATTTCTATCATTTCCCAAACCATGACTACCATGAAAACCCATGAAAATATCTCCTTCAATGATCTTTCCCTTAGAGAATTCAGTTTACTAAAAAACGGTATGTATACAAACATTAATAGAATGAATTTTAAAATTTTATTTATTATAAATATATTTTTCTTACCATGACTTTATTATATTACCCATAATAAAGATTGATTAATAATAATGAAGGATTTTTATTTTGATACAAATAAGTACAGTTTGTTTATTTCAGATTCATTTTTCTTTAATCAGAACACAAATTTATGGAGTATATTAATTTATCAAATATATGATATTTTATTAAAATATTATTAAGAATTTATATTTATTTATTATTAGTATTATAAAAATATTTGTAGTCATATATAATATTTATAACTTTCATAAAAATTATATTGTAAAAAACAATTATTTTTTCCATAAATATGATTTTCATTAAAAAGCATAAATTTTCGTACATGGAGAATTATTTTGATAAAATATATATTTGATTTCAAACCATCAAAAAAATTTATCATGAATATTCATTCATAATTTGTAGAGACATATAATGTTTCAGGTGAAAATTATAGACGATATAATTATAATGTGGGTATCACAATGACCCAAACGTGAAGGTTTTTATTCACTAAATGGTAATTATGAATATATATATATATATATATATTTCCCCATTTAAATAATATGGTATGAGGTAATTTAAAAAATTTGATAAAAAATTATTAAAACATCAACAACAAATATTGTATATTTGGTTTATAAAATCAATTGCATAGAAAGAAGAGTCACTTACAAATCTCTATCATAATTATTTTAATGAGTTTGGATCCTAGGCTTATAAAATAATTACAATTACTAAAATTTTGTATAGAACATTTCTAGGAAACTTGATAATTATTCTGATTTTTATTAATTGGGCATATAATTTTCAAAACCCCTGTATTAAAATTGAAAATGATTGTTCAAATATTTTTCTATATTAACCAATACAAAATCCATTTACAACACACTAAAAACCATTATATTAAATTATTAATATTATTTCATTATCTATATAGATACCCATACTTTCCCAATATATTATGAAAGACACATCAATATTTTATATGTTCCCTCTCAAGGTAATGGATCTTCAACATATCCTGTTTATTTTTTAACTTACTTTCATTATGACTTATTACCAATTTTTCCATTTAGGATATGTTTTCAGACATTCCTCATAATTACCTATTGATATGAATCTGTTGAGAGAACACTTTTTCACGCATTATTACCACACATGATTATTTATGTATTATTGTTATGCTGTATAAATAATCATTTAATTTTCAATGCTTGACACCAATGGCATAAATACTCATCATTATTTCCACTAAAGTGTATTCATCTAGATTTCATTATACTTCACTGATTGGGGACATCGATGTATGTATACCACACTGTTTAATAATAGGATTAAATTATATGAAATATTTTCATATATATATTGATATTTGTTGCAAACATATGCATATAAATTATATGAATGTGACATGTGGGTCTTGAATTTTATAGACCCCTCATTCAATGGTTAATGATTTAATATCTTGTGGTTCCATGACTGAAGAATAAGAGGTTATAATAAAACTTTATACTATATTTGATTATTTTTATTCCATGAATTATTCATTAATATGGTGTCTCTGCTGTTTATACAATCTCATGTCACCTTTATGATATCTTGTTACTTCCCACTTATTTTTTCAATATTATGATTCTGACATTATTAATTTTACATTGACGTCCCACATGGATACAATATAAACAAATTACATTTGATATGACTCTATAATAAAATTATTATAAATTAAATATTTCACGTTTCTTATTTATGTACATAGGGTACATATGCAGTTTTAGAAAAACGATTAAATATTAAGATCATGTAATAGATTTTATTAGTAATTTTATTAATCTTGTATTATACGTTGTGATGGAACGTAGCTAATTTCTCTATGTAACTCATGCAAAAAGTCATATATAATTTACCTATTTTTATTAATGCAATGAATCAATAAATTATTTTTATGAATGATATTGGATGAAATATAGTATTTTGGAAATATAAAAATAAATATCATTAAATAAATTCAGAAGGAATAAAATCAAAAGTGGATGCATTGTTCCCATTAGATCTCTCGTAATTATTTAATTTATAATAAATGTTAAACTATTCGATCATTTAATTAATATAACATTGGAAACAATAGAATTAATAAAAGCTGTTATACTATGCGAAAAATCTATTTCAGCATCCTCCAAAACCATTTGATTAATGAATATAACTTTCAGATTACATGATCACTACATCATATACGAATGACATACTTGATTTATCATCACATAAATAAATAAATAGTCATAACATTCAATTTAAAATAAAAATTTTAAACAAATAAAAAAATATTTATTAAATAATTGAAAATAATCTATTTTTATCATTGTCGATGAAAAAGTATTGTTTCTATAATGTATAGGTGTGAACTACCACCATCATGAATGTGATGAATTTCATTTTCCACAGTAGTCTGTTATTATTTATTTAAAAAACAAGAAAATATTTTTTTACAATATAATGATATATATATTATTAAAATGATTAGTTAATGATGTTTTTACACAATATTTTAATGATATTATTTTTTTCAATTACATAATATTTAATTAAATTTATGTAAACTATGGATTTTTTCATATAAATACGTCCACATTATTTTTTTGGCTACATTATGATGTGATCAATGGGGGTTTTCATAAAAATCTCCACTCTTTCTATGATATGTGATATGTTTTTCAAAGTATAAATGTTTTAATTTATCATTTAATTCAATAAAATATATTATTAATAAAGATGGTTGTGGTCCTATATATCCCTCGACATCCATTATTATGAGTTCATAACACATGAGTTGATGATATGTTTTTTGAACATTATACATGTAGTTTTTACATGATTATTATTCGAAAATGTTTTAAGTATAATTGTTCATAGGTTTTTTATGAATACATGGTGTGGTTAGATTATTTAATATTTAGGTTTTGTAAACATGTTTAATTTATCATTTTTAATGTTTAGTTATGTAATCATGGTTATGTTTACTTCCATAAATGTTTTATTATAATTGTGATATTAATAGAATGATTTAAAAGATTGCATACTTCAGGATTGGGATAACATACTACATACCCATTGATATCATATAACATTGACCATTACCTAATTGGACTAGATGGAGATACGGGTCCCTTCAAACATGTAATGAAATTTATAAATTTATGTGGTACATGATTGTAAATCCATTTTCACAAAAAAATAAAAGAAGAATAATTTAATTATCAATTCATTTTATAATATCACCACACATTAAAAAAATCTCAATTCATTAATATTTATTCATATATACTCCATTGGAATAAAAATGGTATTATAAAAAACCAGTAATAATAATCATAATCCACCCAAAAAAATAATTTTATTTTAACTCTATCACATAGTCAATAAATCATATTAAATAATAATTATTTTTATATAAATTTTAAAATGTATTATTATAAATTTATTACATGAATTATAATTTCTTTTTAAAAATCACTAATTTAAAATTTAAAAAAAATTCAAAAAATATATGATATAATTTAATTGAAAATGAGTTTGGAAACTTTTTTTTGAAAAAATAAAATTATTTATAATTCCTTATGTGGTGAATATACTTTCATTCTATACTTATTAAAACAGTGATATGTTTCACATTTTCTTTATAAAAAAAATTGACTTATCTAGAAAATATAAAGAATGTGTCCTTCAACTATTTTTATAACTAAATCATGGGAAACTATATATATATAAATATTTTTATAACTATTTATAATTTTTTAATAACAATTTTATATTACATGAATGTGGAATGAAAATTATTTTCAACTGAAGATAGAAATAATGTTGGTTTTCCTAAAAACATAATATTTTATTTCATTAATCACCTTTAAGAGTAATATTAAAAAAAATTATTCAATATAAATAAAGAGAGTATAAAATATTTCTTTGAGTTTCATTATAGGTAGATCACTTGATTTCTTCCTCATAAATTACAACTTAAATAATCGTGATAATCAATGATATTATAAAATAAAAAATTGACCACATTGTTAATGATTGAATAATAGTGGCCCTGAAAGAAAACAATATATATTAATATATATATATATATATCATTATTCAAAATATAATAATCGTATAATAAATTAATTGTATGTATATACTCCAAATAAGTGAATCAAGTGGTGAATATGGAATGTGTCCCATGGATGTAAAAGTTATATAAAAATCTCATACCTAAATTCATGAAATTCATTATAAAAATCAAAATATAATGTTTAATAAATATAGGTTTAAGATACTTATGTCACCGAATCCTTATATATGTGTTCTACTATATTTGATTTAATTATAACTATTAATCATACATTTGTTAACAATTCATTTTCAAAAATAACATTTTGTGTATTATCTACTTTATTTTTCTTGTATGTTTTACATGGATATTTTTAATCATAACAATAATTTCAGAGTTTGTTCATCTCTATAATAAAAATCATAACAAAATATCATATAAATTCATTTTATATTTTTATTATGATATATATTAAATATAGTGATTGAAAATGGAGTACACCCTTCATGGAGACATCTGGACATGTGAATGCATGAATGTTATATCAATTATATCTTAGGATTCAATAAAGTAAATATAAAGGTTAAATGAGAATTAAAAAATAATTTTTATAACATATATATCATATATATTAATTAAATTTATCCCTTTTAACATCTATATCAAAATCAAATGAAAATCTTATCAGATCACTTCATCGAGGTGGTAATCCGCATGTATGCACGAGTGATGTTAATGTTTACATCCTATTATAATATAATATGGTATATGTGAAAATATTATTAAATCAGACTAAATATTACATAAATAGAATCCAAAATTTTGAAATCATTTTTTAATATCCACATGAGGAAGTTATGAAAAAAATTGCATCTTGAGGGAGTAGTATGCCAAAGACATGATCAATAGTTTAATTTAACATATAATGGAGAATAATGTTGATATTAGTTAAGACATAAAATTATAATAAAAATTATATGGAAGATAATTATTCAATAATATTATTAAATTTTACAAGAAAATGATAGAGGCGACACAATGAAAAAAAATCATGGTTATTGAAGAATTTTTTTTATTAAAATATCTAATGTTTTTAAAAATATGAACATTAAGGATTTGTTTTGATAAAAATGTGACCTCTATTACATTGTTAATTAATAAAAGTAGGTATTTATATATTTTTATTAGATCGAAAATTAATTAAAAACGTGAAAAAGATAGTAGACATGGGTTAATTTTATATGTGGTGAAGAAGAAACACATCAAATTTTTTAAATGAAAAATCAATACACATTATTTAAACTTGAAATAATGCTCTAAAATGGATAATTGAAGAGAATTATATGGGAAAATGTACCAATGATAATATAATATAACATTCAAAAATGTTTTTCAGAATATTTATACCCATGTATTTTTAGTTCATCCCATGTCAACTCATTTTAACCCTAACCATGGTAATTAATTATTAGAGTTTGTATTATTCATTATGAAAGAAATCTTAGTTTCCCAAATTATATATTCATAATTATTTTGAATCGGAATAAGGAACCATTTTTTTTAAATTATTATACATGAGTTTTCATAAATTAATTTATAGATAAAAAGGAATACATGATGAAATTATAGCTTTATAATGAAAAAAATTAGATAAGTGTAAAAAGGATATAAAATATAAAAAATTAAATTGATTCCAATTACATAACTTTTTTATAATTTAAAACAAAAACATAGTTTAATAAAATATTATTTTGAATATTCATAAAATATATTTTACATCGAAAATATTATCAAAAAATTTCTCAAGGATAATTTGGAAATGTTTATATTAACAATTTAGTAAATTTAATCAAATTACTTTATAAAATTATTAAAAACTAATTTTATTATTTTCTCACAAGAAACAACATAATTAATGTTTTTATAAGACACTATTCTGGAATCATTTCATGAAATTAATAGAAAATTAAATTCTTCTTAAAAAAATAACTATTTATATCAAAATTTTATTCATTGTTTTCCAAATGAGTTTAGCAAAAATAATACCAAAAAATATAACTTCAATGTTTTTGTGTTAATTTTTAAATAATAATAGTGAAATAATATTAAGGTTTATTAAAATGTAGTGTTGTCTATAACTCATGTTAACAATGAAATTACAATACATGAAAAAAACAATATTTCATAAAATCATGATGTGTATCATTATTCCTCATATAAAATAAATTTCTTCATTTAAATTACATCACATTATTAAATAAATAAGGAAACACCTACTCATAATAAAATTTGGTTCCTATATATAATTATCATGTAGATGGTATTTCCAAATAACAAAACATTTAGCTGATGAGTGGTCATGTTTAATTTCCCATTATATGTATGCTCTAAAATTTTCACCAATTTTTCATTATATGAAATATAATAATCAATTGGAATGAACATTGAGTTCTGTATATGTGAAATACCGATTATTCAATAATATAATATAGATATAAGGAATACACCGTGGACTTGTGGCAGCTTCTATAGAATTTATAAGAGATAAGAAACATCCCATACATAATAAAGAATCTCCAAAGAGCCAATATAACTAGGTCTAAAAAATATTTTCCTCATAATTAAAAAAAATAGTGGTGAAATTTATAGGGAACCCATCTCAATATCATCAAATTCAAATTCCAACCTATGTCTCTAAACATATCTTATTTTACCAAACATAGTTATATTGACATGTTGTTGAATTCATATTACTATATCTAAAATTTCATTATCTCTATCAACTACTAATATATTTCTTTCTATAAATTCAACCTCAAATTCTATTATTTTACATTAATTTCAAAATATTGATTTATAAAAATGTATTTGAATACCTGACTGAATTCTATTGTTGTGTGAAAAAATGTCTAGATATTTTTTTGTATTAGAATCATTTTATATGCATATACTGTTATATAAACATATCCACTATGTTTGAAAAGTTTAATCATAATTACATCCTATCTAAGAATGATAAGAAGTTATAAAACACCAAAACATTTATAGATACTTGTAATGGTTTCCCTGAACATCGAGGAACACATTATATCTTGATCAAAAGCAATATTATGTAGTGAGACATGAATCCTTAAATTTTCTTGTGGTATTTCCCAGAAACATCATCTAAAGAGAAATATTCTATTATTTTAATGATGTGTGTTACCTTTGTAATGAAATAGACTATATCACTTATAACATTAGTCCCATTAAATATTCTTGAGAGTGAAATGGTAATGTTTCGGATTTTTTATACTTTATTCTTAAAAATAGAGAAAATTATTTCGAGACCAGGCTTTGAGACGGCATGCAGTTTCGTGGCCTAGTGAGCCCAGAACAAATGATTGAATTTAATTTAATAATTAAATTATGCATGTGTGCAGTTTTCCTAAAAAAAGTGGAAGAACTCCCAAACAGGTTCTCAGATCAAAAATCTGATGGCACCGTTACGTTCAGAGTAGCAGGTTTACCGTAGGGGGGACCTAACATCAAATGGCGCAAGCCGGTGGAGAAAACAGGGTTTAGGACGTAACAGTAATAAAATATTTTATTTAAAATATTTTATTAAATCTATTGCAGCAGATATATTTATCCTTTATAAATAAAGGCTAGCATACGGGGTCCATGGTTACAAACCTCATACCCATGAAATCTTTGGCAGCTCTGGAGGCTCTGGAAAATACCTCCCAATGCGGAGGGGACGACATGATGACCGAATATTCACCAATGAATGTCGCAAAATCTAGGTAGGATGTTTAATTTGTGATTTCTTCCCCGTAACTGACTTCTACGACGAATGTGGGCTTATCTACGAACAGATTAGTCTGCGAATAGATTGTTCTTGCGGGATGGGATTTTGCAAGGATTCTGAGAGATTAAATCCATGTTGTTCTTTTGTTGTTAATCTTTTTCTTCTCCGTTTAATCCTATTAATGGGAACAGATCAACGCTATGATGAACGACAAGGGAGGTTCATTCCTAAAATTTGATTCATTGGATTTATTCCCTTTCTCTCATTCACGTCCATTGCCTTCTTTGCGGGGCGATGAACAACGGATCATTGCACATCTGTTCTGCGACGCAACGATTCGAGATTGTAGCTCAAACCCCGGAGCGATGTCATGGATGTGTGACAACGGTTTCTGAAGACGACTCAGAGTGGATCAAGAGTTATGATTTTTTGGGCGTTTTTCTTTTGATGGATCATTCGAGGTTTATGATCTGATTTAAGGACCAAAAATACCCACTACGGTGTTCGTATGACGAAACAAACCAACTCCTGGAGTGTCGGGATGAAGGGATGAGAGGTCGCGGATCTCGAAGATTGGCCGAAGTGCAAGGAAGAAGACGACATTTCTGGAGAAATCTGGACTACACGGCGTATAGTATGGGCTACACGGCATGTGTTCGCTGTGGATTTACCTAGCGTGTACTCCGAGAGTACACGGACACGGGATGGGTAAACGTCCAAGGACCACGGTGTGTATACTGCTCCCTGGCCAGACCCGGCCACATACACGGGATACCTCGTGTACTGGTACATGGGCAGATGACACGGACACAGACATAGACCGTGTACAGGCACATGGCCAGCGTACATGGAGCGAGCCCCAGGTTCTCAGACATGGAGTGTGATTATTCAACACTCTGTGTAGTTACTATCTATCCGACAGGCCGAATGATACGGGCCGTTTACACGGGTAGTACCCAGAGTCATGAACACTGCGTGTACTTTTCTACATGTCGCGTAGTTGAGTTTTACACAGCTTGAATGGATTACACGGGCCATTTACACGGGCAGTACTCGATGTCAAGGGACACGGCGTGTAACCATACTACATGTCGTGTAACCAATTCATCATTTCTTGAGCCAGTTTCCTTCTATGACATAGGTTAGTTTCCTTAGGGTTCGTGCCCAAGGTATTTCTTTTGACGATTTCCAGTATCATTTCCTATATACAAAAGAATGATCCTTTCATCAGGTTTTCTTGAATAGAGTTTTTGGAATCCCCTCTGTGAGACTTAGATCAATATACTCAATTCATTCTTAGAACCCTAGGAAGAGTTCTTGGTATCGACATGACCAACATTACTCGGGTTTCGATCCTCTGCTTATTGGATTAGCTATGACTGAGTTGTTGGAATCACCCCATTGTTATTGGTTGTGATCATCATCTTAGCATCATGCTCTCAAGAACGTGTGGTGTGTGTTCTCCCAAAACAAGTACTTCATATCTCTCTCTTCAGACCTAGGATTGTGTTCTCCATGATATGCGCTTAGTAGAATCTTCAAGCTCGATCTTAGTGGTTGTTTCGCGATAGTCGATTGTGTATGAGTATATCTGGGTATTATTATCATATGTTATGTATACATATAATATGTGGATCTGATTGTGTCTTTCCATTGTGGTATTTCCCTTGTTCTATTTCCTTTGTGGTTTCGGGGTGTCCTACTGAGTGTTGTTATACTCACCCCTGCACAGGCTTTTCCCTCACGTGTCGTGTATTGTGAAGATGAGCGAGCCTTTGATAGGATTCTAGGTGGACCAGGACTAGACAGTACTTAGTGAGATTAGACATGCCGAGGTGTGTTCCTACGGCTACAGACCGTAGTCCTAGCACCTTTCATTAGAGGTTGGGCTTTTTTACAGTCTCTATTTTGGTGGGATTGTACTTTTGGCCCACGGTATTACTTTCTTGTACATTACATTCATATCATACTCTGTTGTTTGGGATTTAGTGTATGCATGCATCTTTTCCCTTTTTAATAGTTTTTCAATTTTAGCTTTGGGGGCTTGGAAATGTGTGTGAGTGTGTACATGTTTATAGGTAATTCCTCCCATGTTAGTAGCATGCCTACTCGGTGCTAGTCACCATCCCCTGGCCAATTGGAGGTGGGCTTAGGGAGTTGCGGCACAGGCCCCACTGGGACGAGTCATGATAGAGTGGTATCAAAGGTGGTCGGTTCAACATTAGGACCGAGAGTCTGTGACTTTTTTTGGGGAAACAATGTTAAGTGTTTCTAATACGACTTTAATTCTAGAAACCATAGTGCTGGTTCAGGCGGCCGACATATCAATACACCAGGACTCTGATAACTTTCTTTTTGACTCAGAAGATGAGAACACTAGTTGCAGGAGGAAAATAATGGTCCATGCATCATGTAATAATGGGTTTTGGTTTCCATTACTTTGTGAGTCAACTCTTTTGAAATACTCATAGACTGAGATACGTCTTGTTTCTTTGAAGTATGAATCCGTGAAATGCATCCACTAGGATCTAGTTTCTCGATCATGAGGATGACCCCCTCAGTGATGATTCTTCAATTCAGGGACCGGATCCCCCAGATTTACCATCGAGTGGAGTGCCAGTTATCCCGCCACCTGTAGAGCAGTGTTTAGTGCATTCTATACTAGTGGAGGATGAGCGCAGGCTGAGCGCACTCCACGTGTTTCAGAGACAGAGACCCCTCGGGTTCTGAGGCGAGCCTGACCCTGAGGCAGTAGAGGACTGTCTTGAGGTAGTGACCAGAGTCTTCCATTTAGTCAGGACACCAGCAAACCAGATGGTGATCCTGGTAGTTAGCCTTCTGAAGAGCTCGGCAGGGCGATGGTGGAGTTTGGTTATCCATACTCATGACGAGGCGACTCTTGTATGGTCAGAGTTTGATCTACTCTTCATAGAGGAGTTTTCATCGGTTACCCTGAGATCAGTACGTATTCAAAAGCTTTTTCAGCACCATCAAGGAACCATGAAGGTGGATTACTATTCATCGAGGTTTACCGACCTCTCGTGGTACTTGATGGATATGGTTAGAGATCAGTATTTCAGAGTGCAGACTTTTGAGAGGGGCTTGCATAGAGATAACTGAGCATGCATCATCCCTATGATAATTCCTACTTATGCTGAGGTGCATGAGTGGGATTTGGTGGTTGAGAGCTTCGTGGCAGAGCAGAGACCTCTACAGCAGGGGGCCGATGTCAAGGACCCAGGCGTGGGAGACATTTTTAGAGGAGATCCCAGGACAAGGGATCTTCCATACAGGGTTCACAGGGCGCATCCAGTCAGCCTTGAGAGAGGTGATGCTACCCATGCGATGGAAGGGGACATCTCACTTTATATTGTCATACCCGGAATACTAATAACACGGGAGCAGTGGACGGACCACCGAGGCAGAGGAAACGTGCAGAGCAGACATATCTGCGGGGCGGAAAATGCGGTAGAGGAACTGGGAGAGCTGCTGGAGGTAGTCGGTGTTTTGACCCTTTACCACCACCACCCCCAGGAGGTGCACCCCAGTCTAGGGGAGCGGGTGGACAGAGGCAGCGACAAATACAGGTGGCAGAGGCTTTTGACCCATGTACTCTTGGAATGATTAGAGGTACAATATGTGTTTTTCTACATTAGCTGCCATACAGATAGACCCAGGTTCTAGTCATTCCTTTCTGGTTTTTTAACTTTTTTGAGACCATGAGATTCCAGTTGAGCCGTTGAATTGACCCTTACACTTAGAAACACGGATTAGAGAAGATTCATAGCTCACACACCTATGTAGACAGTGTGACCTAACCCTTGGAGGTGAGAGTTTCGGTTGGAACCTCCTAGTGGTAGCGTCGAGGACTTATGATGTCATTATTGGTATGGATTGGATATCCACAATTCGTGCCCTGATTGACTATTTTAGGCGATGGTTCTGGTGTGTCCACAGTGATGGAATGAGGTTCACTTTTTTCGGTGAAAGAGAGACCCAGGCTGTGCAGGATGGACTCGTATATAAGAGGGTGAAACCGACATCCTATTAGTTGGATAACCTAACCCTTGTCATAGCAGATGTTACAAGTTTCCCGTTTCTGGCAGTAGTGACTGAGTATGAGGACGTCTTTCCGTAGGATGTCCCCGGACTACATCCCCATCGGGAGATAGACTTTTGCATTGAGTTGCAACCCAGGACAACACCGATATCAGCATCAACATATCGGATGGCTCCTGCAGAGCATCGTGAGCTGAGGGTGATATTTGAAGACTTGAAAAATAAGGGCATTGTGAGACCTAGTGTTTCACCCTGGGCAGCCCCAGTGATGTTTTCCAAAAAGGCAAATGTGAGATTAAGACTATCTGTGGATGACCGGTGCTTGAATCAAGTGATCGTGAAGAACCAGTATCAACTCCCAAGGATCGAGGAACTCTTCGACCAGTTGAGAGGGGCACGATGGTTCTAAAAATTTGATCTATGATCAGGCTATCACTAGTTGGGAGTACGAGATGAGGATGTACCGAAGACGACTTTCAGATGTCTCTACGGTCACTATGAGTAATTTTTTATACCCTTCAGCATGACGAATTCCCAGGCAGTGTTCGTGGGACTCATGAACCGGATCATTCAGCACTATCTTGATCGGTTTGTAGTAGTCTTCTTCGATGATATCCTTGTGTACTATGCGTCTGAGGAGGAGGACATGAGACACCTAAGGATGGTTCTGGACACACTCCAAGAGTACCAGTTGTATGGGAAACTCACTAAGTGTTAGTTCTAGATACAGGAGGACCACTTTCTGGGACATGTCATCTCAGCAGATGGTGTAGTAGTGGACCCATCCATAGTGGAGGTCGTTCTAGCATGGGCGCCACCCCTGAACGTGACAGAGGTGTAGAGTTTCCTTGGGTTGGTAGGCTACTATAGAAGATTTATTCATGATTTCACTTAGATTTCAGCACCCATGACATATTTGACCCGAAAGGGCATCCTTTCGTGTGGATCGAGTGATGCCAGCAGGCAATCTAGCTGTTGAGACAGATTCTGACGAGCGCCCTAATCTTGAGATAACTGTAGGAGGGTGTTGGGAATGTAGTGTTCTACAACACATCAGGAACCGGGCTTTGTTGTGTACTGATGCAGAGGCAAGCAGTGATTGCCTATGGATCACGTCAGTTGAGGCCATACGAGAAGAACTTCACGACGCATGATCTTTAGTTGGCAGCGGTAGTCTTTGTGTTAAAGATGTGGCAGCACTACTTGATGGATGAGCAGTTTATCATCTAATCTGATCACAAGTGTCTCAGATATATCTTTTCTCAGAAATATCTGAATTTGAGACTTAGGCGGTGGCTTGAGTTCTTCTAGTATTATGACATTGACATCGTTTATACTCCTGGGAAAGGGAATGTAGTGGCAGATTCTCTCAGTAGGAAATATCGTTTGTAGTTGCTGGATGATGCGGAAATGCCGTTGGACTTCTTACAGTTATCCTTCGTTGGCTTGGAAGTGTGTGTGTGTGTGTGTGTGTGTGTACAGGTTTATAGAAAATGACTCCCATGTTATTACCATTCCTACTCAGTGCTAGTCACTAGCCCCTTGCCTATTGGGGGCAGGATTGGGGAGTCAGGGATGCACAGCGTGAGGATGCTAGCTGTGAGAATCTGTGTGATCTGATAATTGTGGGTGATTCTATCAATGGATATTCAATAGGTGGGGAGAAAATTTTTCTTTTCAAAGGGAACCCAGTAGTACCAGTGATGTTGCGGGAGGAGGTTCTGAGGGAGTTCCATACATCTCCTTTGGCGGTGCATCCAGGCACAGAAAAGATGTACCTGGTCTTCCAACGTCATTTATAGTGGCCCGGAATGAAGAAGAATGTGGAAAAGTTTGTTTCTCGGTGTCTTACTTTCCAGTAAGTAAAGGATGAGCACCAGGTTCCAGTAGGTTTGACTCAACCCCTTGAGGTTCCATAGTGTAAGTGGGACGGGATATCCATGGACCTCGTGATGGGTTTACCACGTACATCTAGGGGACATGATTCCATCTGGGTGATCGTTGATCGACTCACTGTGTCGGCCCACCTCCGAGCCATATGGGAGTAGAGTTCAGTAGAGAGTTAGGGATGCCTCTACATGCAGGAGATAATTCAACTTCATAGAGTGCCATCCAATATCTTCTTAGATTGTGATGCTCGTTTCATATCTCGTTTTTGGAAGGGATTTCAAGAAGATTTTGGGTCTCAGTTACGCTTGGGAATAGCGTTTCATCCTCTGATTAATGGTCAGACAAAGAAGACCATCCAGGTTATGGAGGATATGCTACAAGATTTCATACTTGACCTCGGTCATAACTGGGAGGATCACCTACCACTGGTAGAATTTTCATATAACAACAGTTATCATTCCACTATTGGTATGGAACCTTTCAAGGCTCTGTACGGGCGACCTAGAAGGTCACCACTTTACTGGACTGACCTAGGAGATTCAACACTCATCAGCCTAGAGATGGTGAGAGCTACTACAGAGAAGGTGCAGGTCATCCAGGAGCTAATTAAGATGTCCCAGAGTCGTCAAAATTCTTATGCCGATAAAAGGTGGAGTCCCTTGGAGTTAGAGGAGGGAGACCATGTGTTCATTCAGGTCTCACCTCGATGGGGATTATAGATATTTGGTGGATGCTGCAAGATATCTCTAAGGATCATTGGCCCTTTTCAGATTCTAAGTTGAGTTTGTGAGGTGGCGTATCCCTTGGCTCTACCTCCTTAGATAGACCGGGTACACAACGACTTCCATGAGTCACAAATACGGAGGTACGTGCATGATCCATCGCACATCATCGACTGGGGTGTGCCGGACATCGACGATATAGCTACCTTTGTAGAATACCTAGTGGAAATCGAGGATTAGAAGGAGAAGATCCTTTGTGGGTGAGCTATTCCCTTGGTGTGTTTCCAGTGGCTGCACGTGAATCTCCAAGAGAGCATGTGGGAGCGGGAGGCTTAGATTCGTGTGCAATACCCTCGTATTTTTTAGTTGCCCTTGTATTGGCTTTTTTGGGACATAAAATCCTTACCGTTGGTGTGATGTAATATCTCAAAATTTCCATACATTATTCTTAAAAATAAAGAGAATTATTTCGAGACCAGTCTCTGAGACAGAGTGCAGTTACGGGGCCCGGTGAGCCTGGAACAAATGATTGAATTTAATTTTATAATTATATTACAAGAGTGTTCATTTTTCCAAAAAAAATTTGAATAACTCCCAAATGGTTGCTCTGATCAAAAATTTGATGGCACTGTTGCCTTCAGAGTAGCGGGTTTACCCGAGAAGGGACCTAACATCGATTGGCGCGGGCCAGTGGCGAAAACCGGGTTAAGGATGTAACCGTAAAAATATATTTAATTTAAAATATTTTATTAAATCTGTAGCAACGGATATATTTATCCTATTTAAACAAAGGCTAGCGCAGGGGTCCAGGGTTACAAACCACATAACCCTAAAAACCTTAGTGGCTCTGGTGGCACTGGAGAAAACCTCCCAACGCGGCGGCAATGATGCGGTGACATGATCTTCGCCAACTAAGGTTGCGAAATCCAGGTAGGATGTTTAATTTGTGATTTCATCACCATTTTTAATTTCTACAATTAACACGGGCTAATCCATGAACAAATTAGCCCGCAGATCGATCGTTCTTATGGGATGGGATTTTGTGGGGATTCTGGGAAATTAAATCCAATTTGATCTATTGTTGTTAATTTTATTCTGCTCCGTTTAATCCTATTAATGGTAGAGGATCAACGTCGTGATGAACGACGATGGTGGTTCATTCCTCAAATTATTTTTCATTGGACTTCTCACCTTTCTCTCCTTCCCGATCTTCGCTGGGTAATGAACAACAGATCATTGCTCATCTGTACTATGATGTAACGATCCGAGATTATAGATCTAACCCCGGAGCAATGTCATGGAGGTTTGACGGCGGTTTCAGCCAACGATTCGGAGCAGATCGAGAGTTATGAGTTTTCTGGGTTTTTTATTCAGATTGATCATTCGAGAATTATGTTCTGATTTAAGTATAAAAAACACTGGTTACGGTGTACGTTTGATGAAACGATCCAACCCCAGGAGTATCAAAACGAACGAACGAGAGATTGCGGGTACGGAAGATCTGCCGAAGCGCAAGGAAGAAGATGTCGTTTCTGGAAAAATCTCGACTACAGGACGTGTAGTATGGGGTACATGGCGTGTGGTTGTCACCGGATTTACCTGGCATGTACTCTGGGTGTACATGGACACAGGATGGGTATACGGCCAAGGAACATGGCCTGTATACCCCTCCCCAGCCAGACCCGACCAGATACACGAGATACCCCATGTACTGGTACACGAGCAGGCAACACGAACATGGACAGAGACCGTGTACGGGGACATGACCAGTGTATACGGAGCAAGCCCTAGGAGCTCGGACACGGTGTGTGATTATTTAACACACCGTGTAGTTAATTTCTATCCAACAATCCGAATGACATGGGTCATTAATGCGGGAAGTACCCAGAGTTAGGAACATGGCGTGTACATTTCATCATGCCGTGTAGTTGAGTTTTACACAGCTTGAACGGATGACATGGGATATTTACATGGGAACTACCCAGGGAAAAGGAACACAGCATGTAACCATACTACACACTATGTAACCCATTCTTTATGGCTTCTTCCAGTTCACTTCTATGACTTGGGCTCGTTTCCTTAGGGTTCGTCCCCTTGGCCTTTCTCCTGATGGTTTCCTATATCATTTCCAACATACAGGAGTATGATTCCTTCAGTATGACTTCCTGAATATAGATGTTGGAATCCCCTCTATGAGACTTAGAGCCGGATCCTCTATTCATTCCTGGAACCCTGGGTAGAGTTCTTGGTATCGACGTGACCAACTTTACCTGGGTGCCAATCCTCTGCTTAGCAGATTAGCTCAAACTGAGTTGTTGGAATCACCCCATGGAGATTGTTTGTGATCCTCATTTGAGCATCATGTTCTCAAGTACTTGTGCAGTCTGTTCTCCCAGAATGATTACTTCGTATCTCTCTCTTCAGACCTAGGAGTGTGTTCTCCTTGTTACCTGCATAGTGGAATCTTCAAGCTAGATCTTTGTGGCGGTTTCGCGATAGTTGATCGTGTATGAGTATGTCTGGATATTCTTGTTATATGTTCTTTAGACATACACTGTGTGGAGCTATCTATGTATTTCATTTGTGGTATTTACCATGTTGTATTTTCTTTGTGGTTTTAGGGTGTCCTACTTGGTATTATTATACTCACCCCTACCTGGGCTTTGCATGAACGTGTCATGTATTGTGAAGACGAGTGAGCCGTTGACATGATTCTAGGCTGACCAGGACTAGATGGTACTTAGTGAGATCAGATAGGTCGAGGTGTGTTCTTACGGCTATAGACTGTAGTCCCAACACCTTTTTTTACATGTTGGACTTTGTTACAGACTCTTTTTTGGTGGGCTGGTACATTTTTTCCAGGGTTTTACTTTTCTGTAATTTACTTTCCTGTCGTACTCTGTTGGTTGAGATTTAGTGTATGCATGAATATTTCCCAATTTTAGTAGTTTTTACTTTTTAGATTCGTAGGCTTGGAAATGTGTGTGCGTGTGTACAGGTTTAAAGGCAATGCCTCCCATGTTAGTAGCATGCCTACTCGGTGCGAGTCACTAGCCCCTGACATATTAGAGGTGGGGTTGGGGTGTTTCAGCTCAGGCCCCACTAGGACGGGTCATGAAAACAATGATTATATTAAAGGTCATGGTCACCAATTTTCATTATTGTATGGGTAATGTATGTAACATATCAATATAATGTTTAATCGCAACCAAAAATTTATAACATATAATTCCCTAGTTGTAATTCTATGAAATATCTATTATCATTCCCTTAAAAATCATAAAAATGTAAATACATATATATACTTCCAATATAAAATTAGAATGAATAACTATAAGCTTACTCTAATGGATCCCCCTCCAAATGTCATCTTGATGGAACACATGCATGGTTCATGAAGAATTTAATTCCCATCAAATTATTCTTAATCATAAGATATCTTCCCTCCATTTTCTATTACGCAAAATTACCCCTTTGAATCACTATTATTGTCATTAGTTAATACGGTTGAACAATAATTTGACAATGATATTATTCCCCCCTTCCATCTGGATTTCTAGATCCATAATTCCCAATATATATATATATATATTAGTTATATTTTTATATATATCCTATAAATGCTATAATTATCCATTAGAATCAATCAATTATGAACCATTTTCACTTTTACATGGTGGAAATGTATGGAGAATCTATAATAATTAATCAGTTCAAAGAATATAAATTGTTTAATATTTATTAACTTTATTGTGACTTTGTGAATAAAAAATTTATTTTCATTATATATATATATATATATATATTTCAATTTTTCCATTGTATAAATAATATATCTATATCAATAATTAATAAAATACATCAAATAACTCTAAATAATATGTCCGGTAATTTTTTTAGGAACTATGATAAAAAAATTATTCCAAAAATAAACAGAGTAAATATATTTCAAGTCATTTGAAAAACGTTTCATAGTATATTATACATCATTTTTTTGGTGATTGGTTGTTCACCCTTATCACCCTAAGTAGGTTTCACTGTTGGGACCCCCTACAAGAGACATTGGCATCGCCAACCCATCCACGTCGGGATCAATGCGACTTCTCCCCAATTGCATCCTGGTATAACTCATGAAGTCTGCCTCCTCTATTTACTTGAGGCCACACCAATGTGTGTTCTATAATACTACTAGCCAAAGAGGAACCACAACACTGACACGTGCCCTGATTGTGGAGATCCCACACCCTTCACAACTTCTTCACTCCACCTTGATGCTAGAAAACCCCTTTATACAAAAAATTAGAACCTTCGCACGACACCTCTATAAACATCACTACACTATTGAGACATCAGACTAGGATCTTGCCACCATAGCCAGATCTCCTCCAAAAAAATCTGCACCACACAACCAAAACTAGATCTTGTCCTCACACACCAACATCAGACAGCACCGAAACTATAGGAGCACGATCCATGATTCTAAAAAATTGATCACAAATTTTTCACTAAGGTTAATAACTCCTCTTCTCATAAAAAACATCACGATGTCAGGGTTCGATAACCAAAATCTCTGTAGACATCTCCACCAAGGTGTAGTGCCTTTACATTAATTGTGGTATCTTATAATACTAAGAGACTAATTAATCTGATAAAAAGGGAATGTTCGAAATTTAATTTTCTTATCCATTAAACAAAAACCAATGTCATCATCTGAAATGCCATTACAAAATCATTTATAGTATAATAGAATATTTTTAAATCCATATTTTTCTTTAGATATGGAAAAAATATCACCACGTCATTTAAATGGTATCCTTTTGAATTTCCTTCTTACCATGTAGAAATGCATACCGAAAATATTATTTCTAGATGACTAGATATTATGTATTGAAATTTATTATCATTCCTCTAAACGTTGTTTGAAAACATGTCAATATTAATATCTAATGATTACTCTATTTTCCAAACCTTTGTTTCTGAAAAACAATTTTACTCCAATGAGTAAATTTTTTTAGGCCTTTCATCCAACGACTAGATTTTGTTCCATTCAAATTAATTTTGTTCATCTTGCATATATATAACCTGATCTTAATTATCTAATTCACCATCAGGACTTTTGGGTTTTAATAGAGAAATTAATGCTAGATGTATTACATCTTATATCAAATAAATTCTAGTCTAAAAATTTTGATTGACATCACTTATTATGCAATAACTATGATTTTTCTAAAGAAAAAACAGTCTGGGGTTTTTTAAAACATTTTTATAAACATATTGTAGAATGTATTTTGATGATAATAATTCACAAAAAATTTCTTGAGTTTTCCCTTTATCAAAAGAGTATTATATCATAGGATAACAAATAGTTTTCGAAAACTGACCACATAATGTAGGTTTGGGTTGTTTAATAGCCAATGGAATAGTTACGTCAATTTTAGAATTTAATTTATCCTCAATAATAAATGAATTTTTATTAAAAACAATATATTCTATAGAGGTAGTGGAGTAGCCTAAAAATATAAATTCATCATATTTACGTGAAATTTTTTTAAAAATATAATTTTTATTCATAATTTTTCTTCATATCCATATAATTGAATGTATGAATATTTTGGTTTTCATCTTACCCATAACCCATAAGGAGATGTATTATAAAGTCTCATATTAAAACATTATTTTTGTAATAGAATAAATAAAAAAATTATTAATCCCAAAAAAAATTATCTTCTGAGTATTCACTCAACACGGGTTTTGTGATTTACTAATGAATATTATTTCTTATTTCAAGAACCACATTTTTTTAAAAAGTTCTATTTTATAAAAAGTTATGATTGACTGATTTCATACAACAAAAAGTTTCAAAATTATAATTTTCAAATTTTCTCCCATTATGATTATTAATAGTTGTCAATGGAATGTTATTCCCAATTTCTTCATTCGATGTAATTGATTTAAAATAACAACAGGCGTCATATTTCCTTGTTAGAAAATAGACCCATGTATATGTAGTGAAATCATCATCCAATAAAATATATAATACTTGTCTCCATTACATCCAGTTTATAAGGGGACAAAAATATTCATTTTTACTAACTGTAAATAATTTTTAGTTCATACATCACAAAAAACTTAAATCTTGACTTATGTTGTTTTCCAAAATAAAAACTGTCACAAAATATTGATGAATCAAATATATGTTCTTATAGATGATTAGTAATAATTTTCATAGTTATTTTACTAATTTGTACAAGGTTATAGTAAGGTAAACAACTATGGAATACCCAATATTGATATCCCATTACTGTAAGGCAATGTAAGACATGACGTTTAAGGACATTAATGTTATGTGTTTTAACCATATCATGCTAGTGGGCCGAAAGAATGAATTCATCCTTGGAATTCTCTACAATAATTTTATCATTCCTAGAATTGAGAATGTATTTTTCATAACATATTTGAATAATGCTTATGGGATTGTTCTTAGGGACTTTTAAAAATATTTTTTAAAATTAATTTATGTCCACGAATAACAATATTAACATTACCAAAAATCATTCCTTAAGAATTATCTCTGATGGTAACTCGTACACCATTCATTTATAAATTCTTTCCAAACATTTCATTGTTACCAATCATATTCCAGGAAGAACCACTATCTATGTTCGATATAATCATGTTGGTGGAACATCCTTTGTTTTCCTAGATGTTAAAAAATTTAATTTTGGAACCTAAACCTTATTTGGTCTTGAAATGTTAGAATATTAACTTTTTGGAATCCACTTTTTTTTTGAAAAATACTATTCATGAAATCCAAAATATTATTTTTTTATGAAAAATGAATACTCCCATATCCTCTAATTTGACATTTTTTAAAAATAATAATAATTATTTAGTGACTAAAAACTAATTTTGAATTACTATATCATATTCCTAAACTATTATCTTTTGGATAGGACTGTTTATACATTTTATAAAATACAAATTTACCAATGTTAATGTTTGTCAGAAGTATCTTTTAAGAATAAAATATGACTTTTTTTGTAACAAAACTACTATTCACATTTTTTTTCAGAAGTGAGATTGGCTTCTGAAAATTTTTTCCCAGAATTTACATTTTCATATGACTTTAAAATCACAACCATATCAAAATTATATTTCACTTAATTATTTGAAATAGTATCAAAATAAAATTATTATTATCAATTTTTTTTTGGAAATATGATATCTCTTTATTCAAAAAAAATATTCTAGAATTTCATTTTTCATATTTTTACATATTTAAAAAATCTAATCTTAATAAAATTTATAAAATATAAATACATTTTCATAGAAGGTAACAAATTATCTATTGTTGAGGTCATCTCTTCATAAGATGAAATAAAATCATTCTGATCATGATAGTTTAAATATAAAGAAAGATTTGATAATGAATCATATGTGGGTACCTTATCAATAGTATATTGATTTTGAAAAGTGAACATGATATATAAACAATATTGCACAATTCATAATTTTCATTATCTATAGAAGAATCAGAAGAATCTCCTCCATTGTCACTCCATGAGTCATTAGCTTTCAAGACATTCTTTCCTTTTTCATGTAATAGATTTTCTTATTTCAATCATAATGTATTTTTTATTATATTATCTTGTGTGTTATTTAAAATTTAGTCATATGTGTCCATCTCATTTAAATTCATAATAGATAAATTCATAATCATTATATTAATTTCATTCCTTGTAATTTTTCATACTTCTATCAAAAAAAATATTTTTCACCAACAATCTTAATCATCCATAGAGCGATATTGGTTGTCTCATTTACTGAATTTTATGATTCACATTATTCTAATTTAAAAACCACCTAATTTTTTATTGTTGAATTGAAAATGTTTTCAAGTATTTGGGAATTTATTTTATTTAATGTGGATATAATTTCATCTTCATCATCCACATTTTTTTCCGTGCATGTATTTTCAATATATTATCATATTTCACAATATTTCTAATAAATATCATTAAGGTTGACATGTGTAATCATTAATGATTCATCGACTTATGTTCTTTTGGATTTTGTATCATTTCATGTTATTTATATACTATTTTATTTCATAATTTAATCATCTAGACATATTTTCACACATAAATTTTCTATTTTTCACATTTCACAGGAACTATTGTTATAAAATAACTATCAGTTCTTAGTAAAACAATTAAATAGACTGATAATGTACTTTTAGCATGGATCTTATTGATTCAAAAATAATAGATGTACCAAAATGAGTAATCTGTATCTTCTTTCCAAAAACTATGGGATTCTTCATGATATGAAATATGAATATATATATATATATATATCTACTCATAGAACAATGTAAGGTATTTTTTACCATATAATTCAAATTATTTTCATGTTTCTCTTGATTGGAAATGATTTTAAATACGTTTTCAGGAATTTAATAGTTTCCCATCAACATAACAATTTTATCGGATCCACAGATGATTACAATGGTATTCAATTTATCTATACAGTTTTAATAATAATTGCCATAAAAAAGTGGTGGTCTTGTGGGATTGTTATTTTAAATAGAAAAAAAATGTAGTCCTTTAAAATTTTCAAATGGATACAAAAAAGAGTTTTATAAAACACATGACTGTGTAAAAAATATTTATTAACAAAATCATTATAAAAGTAAATGAAACTAATTGGATAAAAAATCAGCATGTATGATCAGTCGAAACCACCTAGGATTCAAAATGTTATTATCAATATTACAAAACATTATTCTGATAAAAATTATTGGATCGAAATATATAGGTAGATTAAGAGATAAAATATGGTTTTACTTGTACATTAAAAACATTCATTTTTCCCTTAACAAATTTATTTTCAAATCATTTAAACTAAAGGATGTCAAATAACTGATTTTAAATTGAAAATGACTCACCATTATGTCTGATTAAAAATATATCATAATCAAATTGATTCTGATATGTATTTCACAATTAATATTAAGAAATATATCATATTCAGAGTAAACGTTGTATATATCATATTAACATTGGTTATAATAATCAGTTTAAATCAAAATAATGATTCTATCATAAATAATATATAATTCTATGGGGTAATTAATGTAATCTTAATCACAAAATTATCATAATGAATTATAAAAATGGTGTCTAAATTTGTTCTGTTATGATAAAAATAGTATAGAATAAAAAATCAATATATAAAATAATCCACTTTATATTATAATAGTAACATCATTAAAATTACAGTAAATGATGAAAATAATTTTGACCTAAATAGAAAGGTATAAAATAACATTGGATAAATTTCATTTCCATTATAAATTCATGAATGCATATTTTACCCAACATAGGGTAAGACCTTGATACAATTATCAGCATTGTTCTTTACAGAAATTCCTAATTGACCTCGATCTAGAAGGTGATTAGAGCCTCTATCTTTCAATCCTCAGAATACCACGATCAACAAAAGCAAAGAACCAATGTATTCGTATCAATAGAGTCCCTCAATAACAACCACGACAATAAGGGAATCATAATGAAAAACTATCTCTTGAAAGATACAATTATGTGGAACAAGGTGTTCACATTATTTCAACAATCTGATTTTTCACTTGTTGATGATTTAGAAAAAATATCAAATATTTTCATGGATTCGTGGTTTCAACTCATTAAAATTACCTAGTATTTATAGGAATTCCACCCAATGATCATCTTTGTATCCAACTGTCTGATTTTCTCCAAAAATATCATAGGGAATGTAAACTGTTACCTCTAAAGTACATATTGAAACTAAAAATAGGAAATTGTTTTATTATACAATAATACATGACATTGTTTTCATTTATATAAAAACCATTCATTACAATTCATTTTATTGGATACAATAAATATGAGTCTGATAGTTTCTATTCTGAGAGTTTGTATGATTTATATCATTATGAAAATATTGTTATTATGAAAGAGTAGAATGTGTATAATATATATATTGTATTTGGTGTGTGTGATATATTATGCATTGTGGACCATTAATATAATCATGAAATGATATTTTACTTCCATTATAATGTGTATTTTTTTATCATAACCAAATATGAAAATCGTAATGACAAACTATTATTTTATTTTCATAAAAATAATTCTTGAAAAAAGAATTTTAAAATGATATATTATTTCCTATAAAAACATTCTTCAAATACATTTGACATAAAAGAGTTATTTAATTTATTTATTCATTAGATATTTTGTTATTTTCAAAACAAAAGGATTAGAAAAAATAAAAAAGTGAATTTTGATATATAATTATGTGGAGATTTAAAAAAAACAAGATATAGATCCTGTTTTTTTAGAATACATTGTAAACATCTCTCTAAAAATGAATACCACAAAATCACAAGTGAAATAATCATAGCAGAAATTTCAATTTCTTTGTTCATAAATTTCATCTAATGTGTCTAAAGCTACTGAGATCCATAGAAAAATATGTGACAATTTTTAATGAGAAAAAAGCATAATCCTAATCCTGATACATCATAAATTACCACATAGGACTATGCAGCATCTAGAAGAGTCCACACTTACAGAGTATTCAAATGTCATTTCAACTAAAAAAATTAATTCTTCCATTTTTCATCCAAATAAAACACTACTCATTTCTCAGTTACAATCATTCATAAATGATAACATATTACGAAAAATATTTTCCAACTGATGGTAATACTCGGCAAAACCCAAGAATCTAAAACTCTCACAATCATTTCATGGTTTCACCCATCTCATAATAATAATCCCCATTTAGGGACAACATATATACCATGTTCAAACACAACATGTCCCAATATATTCAATTCAGGAATCATGAAATCACATTTTGATATATTTTCATATAGTTATTGTTTTCTACGAAATTTTCTAACATAAAAAATATAGAACAAATGATCCTTATCAAACATATAGTGGAGTCAGATTTCATCCACAAATACTAGAACAAATGTATTCATATACTCGTGGAAGATATAATACAATTTTTTCTAATACACTAATAGATAATATGTTAGACCAAATTTCTTGAAAATTTACCCAAAATCAAAATTTATACTCAAGAAGGTATTTTTCTGGATGATTTATTCTTTTCTTCTCCAATGGTGATAACCATATAGAAGGAATATAATCGAAAACCAAACCTATCTTTTCAACTAGTCAAAAAGACAATCAATATGTTGTAACATGTACTTTTTATTTATTGTTAATTTTTTTAGTTTTCTATACTCCAAAAAATGAAATGTGACCCATAATCATTCATAGAAAAGAGAACAGAAACCACCCATGGAGAAAAACATGTATATATAAATAATTTCATTAAAACATAATTTATACGAGTCCTAAAATCATTTATTTCATCTGCTACTGTGTAGTAATAAGTAATGGATATTGGATGAGTACCTTGAACTAATTCAACAGTAATATCTACCACTCATTGTAACGCCCTGACACAAGTTACCCAGAGTCAGTGCATTATTACATAACATTGGTATGATCATAAAAGATCAAGTCTGAAAAGGCCTATTATTTTAGTATCCTTTGAATCAATATATACATTCATAAAGTTTACATTACATCATAAAGTGAAAACTACAACAATATCTTGTCCCCACACTCATATCCCCTTATACTATCCCTGAAGGATATTCATAATATACATTTTCATATCTTGGGAAAAATAAAACATAGAAAGAGTTGATCTCAAATGGTCAGTAAGGATAACAATATAGCTGAAAATTTCATAAATAATCATAAACATTTAAGGAAATTTATAACTAAAAAATCCTTTTAAACTTGAACTTCAACATAATATGGAAAAAATAAAATGAAATAATTCCACTTAATTATTTACATGGATATTCTACTACTCGAATAATCACATCCAATATCCATAACCACATTCATAATGATGGAATTCATAATTCCAGACTATCATAAGCACATAGCCAAAGAGTTGTGCCAATACTATAAATACGATTTTTTCAAAGCCTTGTGCCAAGACACTATTTTGTCTTATTAGACCTACTGATGCATCGAGGAAGTATAGTGGCCTCCACCCGTCACTTATTAAGTCCAATGCATTCCTCATATGAATAGGATTAAACATAACATAAACATTAGTATTAAAACTAGCATACGAAATGTCAATACTTTCACCATAATCCATGAATGGTATAAAAATAACACATCCACATTCAACCATATCAAAAAACCTTAAATAAAATTATGATGTTTGTGTCATAATAAATCAACTTCAAATAAGCTAAATATCCATCAAATGATGTTGACATAGATGAAATCAAAAATATTTGATAGAAATATCTCTTTTTTTTAAATCATTTAAAAGTCACATAATTATAAAATAAAAAATTTACATTGAAAATATTTTTATAATCTTTTATGGGAAGTTTAGAAGATTTTATAATAGCGAAAATAGCTGCACCTTCTGTATATGTTAAAAAAGAAATTCCTACCATAATTTTGTCGAAAATGATAAAAAGTCCCTTGTTTGGAAAACGACGGAAATATTCCTTTAAAATAATAATATAAAAAAACTAACAAGGGTGTAAATGACTGTATCCCATAGTATAGTAAATATAAAAAATGTTTTCAAATACATTTTTAACAGACATGGATGTGGATGATAAATAAGTCTCAATAGATAATTATGTATAAACAACCTCGGATAATGAGGAGATTGGGAAATAAACCCATACCTTGTAGTATTCCTTAGTCGATGGTATGTTAACCTTCTGTATAATAGTTAAAATTTTTTATTTAATTATACAAGAAAAATATACATATTTATGATATCATATATGTTCTTTTAACATTTATTTTTTAATAATATCATAGTATTGTCATCGTTTCGGGTGTTAACATACTTGTTTTCTTTAATATTTTTTGTTACATAAGACGTGTTTGATATCCATAAGTTGTATCTTATTCATATCCAGAATGATATCAAGTCCTTAAAAATTATTTTTAATCCTTGAATGACAATTATAATAGAATGGATTTGATGGGGAATGAATCTCATCGCGTTCGTGGAGACGGTAGTCCGTACGTACGCATGAGCGGCGATATCATTCATTTGATATTAAAATAATATATAATTTGATGGTATATCATATATACATAATAAATATAGTGTTATGTTTATTATTTACTTCAATTACACATAAATATTATACCCATCCATATAATAATGTTTTGAATAACAATTACAACACGACGTGGAGACTGTAAGCCGTACGTACGCTCGTACGGTGACATGGCATTAAAAGGACGGGTAGAATATTGAATATGGTTGTACCATATTTATAATAACAACATAGTATGTAGAAGATAATGGAGTTATAGTTTTATAATGGAAATAACAATGACAGAAGAAGTTGAAGAAGAAATGGACTTGATAGAGTGTAGTGAGAACATTACCTCTTCTTCGGGGTCTTTCTTTTGATTTTATCAAAAGGGCTCCATAGTTTGGCTTTATAATCAAACTATGGCATCTAGATTTAAGTGAGTAAATTTTAGAGGTTATTTCAGCTGGTTTTTTCCGAACCAATAGGCTTTGATGGTATGAAGAATTGGGTAGAAGTGGTGTCCTTTTCTAAGGTGGAGGAGGGGCTCTTTTGAAAAAACATATTGAATTAATTTATAATAAATTCATATTTGGTTTCTAATGGCTCCAAAGTTGATTATTCAAAGTATAAGGTGGGGATGGTTCAAAATCCTTTCATCCAATAGATTTTAGACAGGTTTGTGTCACAATATTAACCTTATCATTTTTATTTAACTCTCAGTTAAATTGTTTGACATTTATCATGTCCCTTTTTATTTTTATATTATATAGTCAAAAAACATAATATAAACTTCCAAGCCACCCCAAAGTGGTCCATTAATAATAAAAATATAATTATATATATTCTCTAGCCAAACCATAGATTTTTTTGAATATAATATGAATTAATAGTATTATATTTTTTTTAAAACTCATTTATGTCAATTTTGACAATATATTATAATTTTTTTTTTAAATCATACCATTTTTATTAATTCGAAACAAATTCATTTAAAAAGTAATAAAATGTAATATTAACAAATAAATTTTTTTCATGGCATCAAAATTTAAAATTATATTTATTTTAACATTTATAATACAAATTATTTTATTATTTATTTAATAAGTAAAATACTGCATCATTTTTGTGTCAAAAATAAATTTAATTATTCAATGTCCAAAAATTGTAAATAAAATACCATTAGGTATGAAATATTTTTATATTTCTAATGAATATTTATAGTCGAAAATATACCATATATAACCCTATGTAAAAATGGTTTTCCTAAAAGATATATGCTTATATCATTTTTGTATTTATTTTTACTTAATTAATATAAAGTGTCATTATCACTTACAAGTAGATCCATGGGGTCCCAAAATCGTCCACAAGATGCCCATGGTCAGACATGTATCAACCAATAGGGTTAGGACACGTTTTTGGGTAATTTATTCTTATTATAATATTATTTTTTACCCTTATTTACCAGATTTACCCTTTAACCATAGTTAAAAAAATATTTACCGAAGTAATTATTCAAAATTTTTAAAAATAAAAGATACCTATTTAAAAAATTTAGAAATCCTGAGTCTAATTATGGAATTAATTTTTCTATATTCCAAACACAGAAGTGGAAGAAAACAATTTAATATTATTTCCCACTGTCAAAATAAAAAGAGTGTTTTTAAGAAATAATAACTATCAAAAGATTGATAGTTGTTTATTTCCAGATTAAACGTGAAATTACATTCAATGGCAAAAAATTTATTAAATGGTAAAAATATATTCTAAATATACATTACAAACACTCAAATTCATAATTTATTACTATTTAATATTTCGATTAAAAAAGTTGTGTTTAATTAAAATTGAGTAATTTTCACTATTCATTAAAATATAAATGTTATCAGAAATTTACCAAAAATTCACCCTAAGATAATTTGAATATTGAGAATTCAAAAATTAACTCCATTTTGAAAGTTAAATTTTTTAAATTTTCATAAAGCGGGTATTACTATTCATAACAGCTAGTTTGATTGGATGTGGTGTGTGTTAGAACTCGAAGTTGCGTACAACACATGCTACAGTATTATTCAAAGAGAAGCATATCATAGAAGCCTGGGCTATAACATTATCCTCTCCTTAAAATAATTTCATCCCAGAAATTTCTTGAATATTACTTCATAAAATGACTCGGGTGGTTCTTCATCATTTGTTCCTCAGGTTCCCATGTTACTTCTTTAATCTAATGGTTTCTCCATATAACATTTACCAGACGAGTTGTCCAGTTTCTCAGCATTTGTTCTCTGGTATCAAGAATCCTGACGGGATCTTCGCAATAAGATAAATTGGGTTCCAGTTCAAATTCCTCATCGGTGAGTACATTTGTTGGGTCAGATATATATTTTCTAAACAGTGAAACATGGAGACATCATGAACATTGGAGAGACTTGGAGGAATTTCCAAACGATAAGCTATAGCCACTATTAGTTCTAGAATAATGAAAGGTATGATTTACCTGGGACTCTATTTACCTATCTTACAAAAACATATAACTCCCTTCCATCGAGATACCTTCAAGAAAAAATGATATCCTTCATGAAATTTCAAATCCTTCCTTTGGTTATTTTCATAGCTCTTCTGCGTGCTTTGAGTTGCTTTGATGTGGTTTTAGATTTCCTTCACCTTTTCCATCGTTTCCTCCACCAATTTTGGGCCAACGAGATTTCTTTCAACAACATCATCCCAACAAGTTGGAGTGCGACATTTCATTCTGTATAATGCTTCATACGGTGCCATTCGAATTCTTGAATGGACGTTATTGTTATAGAAAATTCTACCAGAGGTAAATATTGATCCCTCATACCCTGAAAGTCATGTGAGCATGATCTCAGCATGTCTTCTAAGGATTTAATTGTCCGTTATTATTGTCCATCTGTTTGATAGTGTTAGGTAGTGCTCAAACGATGTTCAGTATCCAATGCCTTCTGAAGAATATTCCATAATCTTGAAGTAAAACGGGGATGATGATCAGAAACAATCGATAGGGGTACTATATGAAGTCTCAAAACTTCATTAATATATGGTCTTGATAGACGTTCAAGTGGTAGATATTCTCTCATAGCAATAAAATGTGTTGACTTGGTAAGACGGTCAACAATGAACCATATTGCATTGTTCCTTCTAGGAGTCTTTGGTATTCCCCTGAAAAAGTCCATCGTGATATTATCCCATTTCCACTTAGGTATGGGAAGGGGTTTCATGATTCTTCAAGGCTGTTGCCTTACAAATTTCACTTTTTGGAAAACCATACATCATGACACAAAATCATCAATCTCCTTCTTCATTTTATCCCACCAAAATGGTTCCTTAAAATCTCAATACATTTTGGTACTCCTATGGTGTATAGAATATATGGAACAATGATAATCAACAAACAATTCCCTTTTTAGATCATGTATATCGGGAACAAAAGGTCTCTTCCAAAATTACAAAATACCATTTTCATATACAAAGTCACTCAATCGCCCATCATTCACAACATTAATCTTCTTTTGAAACTCTTCATCGTTGGTATGATAACACTTAATCCTTTCTAGAAATGATTCTTTGGAAACTATTTGAAAAAGTATTGATGTTTCACCTTCCATGGTGATTCCCATATACATCTTCACTACATCCATGTATATAGAATCCTTTTCAACTCTCATCTTGTTGAAAAATAAATGATCATTTCTACTCAAAGCATCTACCTCCTAATTTTCCTTCCACGGGTGGTACTTTATCATGAAATCGTAATCCTTGAGTAATTAAAGCCATCTCCTTTGCCTCATGGTGAGTTCCTTTTGTGAGAAAATATACTTCAAACACTTGTGATCTGTATAAATCTCAGATTTCTCACCATAGAGATAGAATCTCCAAATCTTCATAGAAAATATTATAGCAGCTAACTCAAGATCATGAGTACGATAGTTTTGCTCATGAATTCTTAGCTATCGTGATGCATTTTCAATAACTCAATCATTTTCTATAAGGACACACCCAATTCCATTCATCGATACATCACTTTAAATAATGAACCCATCATTCGACGATGGTAGATTCAATATCAAAATATTGACTAATCTTCTCTTTAGTTATTCAAAACATTCTTCACACACTTTTGTCTAAAATAATTTAACTCCTTTTCTTATGAGATTTATTAATGGGTTAGCCAATCGGGAAAAATTCTAGACAAAACGTCGATAATAACTTGCTAAACCAATAAAACTGCATACCTCGGTAATATTTGTTGGTGCTGGAAATTCTTGGATTGCCTTGGTCTTAGATGGATCAACAGAGATTCCATCCTTCGAGATAATATGGACAAGAAATGAAATCTCCTGAAGCTAGAATTCATACTTTCTAAACATCCCATATAATTCATGTCTTATTAGAGCCTTTAATATAATGCGCAAGTGATTTTCAAGTTCTTCATAGCTTTTGGAGTATTCCAAGATATCATCAATAAATAATACTACATATTATTCAAGATATTCCTAGAAAACTCTGTTCATTAGATGCATGGACACAGAGGGTGAATTAGTCATCCCAAAAGGCATTACTGTAAACTCGTAATGCCCATACCTGGTTCGAAATGTTGTCTTTGGATTGTCTTCCTTCTTCACACACAATTGATGGTATCTAGATCGAAGGTCAATCATTGAAAATTATTGAGCTCCCTACAGTTGGTTAAATAAATCATCAATGTGAGTTAGAGGGGTGCATGTTCGTTATTGTTATAGCTTTGATTTTCATATAGTCAATACATATCATCATAGATCCATATTTCTTCTTAACAAAAAGGACAGGGGATCCTCATGGAGAAATAGTAGTGTGAATAAATCCCTTATTAATCAATTCCTCTAGTTGTTTATTTAGTTCAACAAATTCCACAGTGGGCATTCTATAAGGGGTCTTCGATATAGGCCTTGAACTAGGAATTAATTCAATGGAAAACTGAATTTCTCATTCTGGAGGATGTCAAGGTAAATCTTCCCAAAACACATATACATATTCTTTCATAATAGGAACATCCTCTATTTAAACATTCCTTTCCACACCCATAGATATTTTACTCACTTTCTCCTCGATAATTGAATTTAGTTGAGCTATTGTGGGTGGATCTAGATAAGAAATAGGTGGTGATGATTCTTCTCTAAAGATAAGGAGTTGATTATCATCATCTTAAAAAATAGTAACCTCCTTCTTAAAATAAATATTCACATCATGGTCCAAAAGCCAATCCGTAATGAGGATTATATCAAATTCAATCAAGGGTATGATGATTAGATCAGCAGATAAAGAACATTTATATGCTCTAATGGGGTCAGATTCACAGAACTTTATAGAAATGATAGTTCCCTTTTGAATTTTTACTTACAACTCCCTTGTTTAATAAAATTAGAAATATCTATATTTCTTTGCAAACTAGGAAGATATGAAACGATGTGATGATCTGGAATCAAATAAATAATTGGATAAACTTAATGAAACAATTAAATTACCTGCGACCACATCTTTTGGATCTTCTACCTCAGCAGTAGTGATATCATATACATAGCCTTGATCCCTTTGTCTTTTATGAGGTAATTTTCCCTAACGTTTAGGACATTCATTTGCATAGTGTCCCATATCCCTGCAATTATAGCATTTAACATCAGAAGATTCTTTCTTCCCCTTGCCATCACGATCTTGGTGGCCTTTTCCACCACAATTGTAAGAGACTCCCATTACTTTCACGAAATTACCAGGGTGTTTCTTGCCATATTTACTGCATGATGGATATTCCACATTTCCCTTCTTCCCATTATTTCCATTCCGAGAGTGATCGTTGGATCTCTTCTTCTCTTGATTTTCTTTAATGTCATAAGACTTAGAGAATTCTTTTTATGTCTTGATTTCTCATTAGACTATATTTTCGTACGACGAGAAGGATTGTGAGACTACGGCTCGATGGAGAAATGGTTTTAACCCATCAAAGAAATGATCAGTATTACTCCTTGGGTTACGTATATAATCTGCTGCAAGCCTCACTAACCATGTTAAGTTAGCCTCATTATTTGCGACATTCTCATCCTCCTTTTGTCTCAAACTCAGAAATTGGATTTCCATATCCTCTTGATGGTCATGATGAAATTATTTTTTGAAGAAATTTTTTCTAAACTCCATCTATTAAATATTTGATACATCATATTCTTCCATCAGGTTTTGAATCAATGACCACCATTGATCATCATCCCCAGTGAGGCGGTAAATAACCATGAAAAACATTTCTCTTTCACTACTCCCCAAAGCCTAGAATATTTTCTCAAGGAAACTTATCCATTGTTCATCTACTAATGGATTTGTACTCCCATTGAATGTTGTAGGTTATTGGCTCATGAAATAATCTAACATTGATCCTCCAAGCTGTGTATTAGGGTGCTCCATATGGTTATAGTTATTATTCATAACCCGAGTGAGTTGTCCCAGTATGGTGATTAGCAGATCAGCACCAGTTATATCACCGTCTCCACTATAATTATCTTGAGTATGAGGGAAATCTCTACATGGAGTGCGGGCATTGATACAGTTTCCATTCCTTCCACTAGGCACCATTTCTAAACAATGGCATAAACTAGATCAGTTTATGAATCAAAATACATAATTTCATACTTGTAAAACACTTAACATAAATTGAACTATTTATGGATATAATCCATAATCATAAAAAAAGTTTTATTTGAGGATGTATATACTCATAAACCCTTCATAATGGTTTGTAATGAAATTGAGAATTATCTTAAGCATATCCCTCGGGAGTGTCATAACGAAGAGTGCAGCAAAGCCCATTGTCGTGCACCAGTTCTCATTCGAGTCTAGCTCAATGCGGTGTTTTCGGATTTTACCCCTAGTTACATATGTTCCATATCCACCTCTACATGCTCGTATCCAGAAATGGATGTATTTCTCAGAAAACTCACAATATCCAAACAATACCAAAATTCTAGGAAGTTCTTTTATACCAATCCTCAATGTCCATCTTAGGTCTATGTGCTCTAATCGGAGTTTATCTAAATTTATATTCCAAGGTTTTTACTAAAATTACTCTAATACCCATTGTAACTCCCTGACCCAAGTTACCCAGAGTCAGTGCATTATTACATAACATTGGAATGATAAAAAAGATCAAGATTCGATAGATCGATTAGTTTAGTAGAATTGGAATCACTATATACATTCGTAAAGTTTACATTACATCATAAAATGAAAACTACAACAACATATTGTCTCCACACTCATATCCCCTTATACTATCCCTGCAAGTCATTTATAAAATACATCTTCATATCCTGGGAAAAAGAAAACATAGAAAGGGGTGAGCTTAGATGCTCAGTAAGGATAATAATATAGCCGAAACTTTCATAAATAAGTATAAACATTTAAGGCAATGTATAACTAAATAAAATCCTTTTAAACATGAACATCAAGATAATATGGAAAAAATAAAATTAAATAATTCAACTTACTTATTCTCATGGATAGTCTACTAGTTGATTAATCACTTGCAATATCAATAACCACTTTCATAATGATGGAATGCATAATTCCAGACTATCATAACCACATAGCCAAGGCCTCATGCCAAGACTACAAATAAGATTTTGTCAAGGCCTTGTTCCAAGACAGTAGTTTGTCTCAAGAGACCTACCGATGCATCGAGGAGTTATAGTGGGCTCCACCAATCAGTTATTAAGTCCAATGCATTCCTCATATTAATAGGTTTAAACATAACATAAACATTCGTATAAAAACTAGCATACAAAATGTCAATACATTCTCCAAAAACCATGAATGGTATTAAAATAAAACATCCACACTAAAACATAGCACAAATGCTTAAATACAATATAGATGTTTTGTATCATAATAAATCATCTTCAAATAATCTTAAAATCCATCCAAGTATGTTGACATAGAGGAAATCAAAACTATTTGAGAGAATTATCTGTTTTTATTAAATCATTAAAAAGTCATATAATTATAAAATAGAAAATTTACTTTGAAAATATCCTTATAATTCTGTTATGGAAGCTTCTAAAATTTTATAATGGCGGAAAATACCCACACACGTCGTATAAGTTAAAAACAGACATTCTTACCATAATTTTGTCGAAAATTTTTAAAAGGACCTTGTTTCGAAATCAACCGAAAGATTCCTTTCGAACCATTTTATAAAAATCCTAACAAGGGTATAAATGACATTAACCCATAGTATAGTAAATAGTAAATTTTTTTGAAATACATTATTAAGAAACATGTATGTGGATGATAAAGATGTCCCAGATGATAATTACTTATAAACAACCTCAAATAATGAAAAGATTGTGAAATAAACCCTTACCTTGTTCGTTTCCTTAGTCAATGGTATTTTAACCTCTTGTATAATAGTTAAAAAACTGTTATTAAATTATACAAGAACCATATACATATTTATTATATAATATATGATCTTTTAACATTTCTTTTTTAATAATATCTTAGTATTATCATCGTTTCGGTTGTTAACTTACTTGTTTTCTTAAATATGTTTTGTTTAAAAAGCCATGGTTGTTATCCATAAGATCTATCTTATTCATATCCAGAATGATATAAAGTACTTATACACTTTTTTTAATCATCAAAAGAAAATTATAATTGAATGGATATGATGGGAAATGAATGTCATCGTGTTCGTGGAGACGGTAGTCCATACGTATGCACGAGAGACAATATCATTCTTTTGATATTAAAATAATATATAATTGGATGGTATATCATATATATAGAATCATTATAGTGTAATATTTATTATTTACTTCAATTAAACATCAATATAATATCCATCCAAATAATAATGTTTTGAATAACAATTTCACCACGACGTGGTGACAGTAAGCCGTACGTATGAATGTATGGTGACATTTCATTCGAAGGATGGACAGAATACTGAATATGGTTGTACCAAATTTATAATAACATCATAGTATATAGAATATACTGAATTTATTGTTTTAGAAAGGAAATAAAAAAGAATGAAGAAGTTGGAGAAGAAAGGAACTTGAAAGAGGGCGGTGAAAACAATACCTCTTCTTCGGGTTCTTCCTTTTGATTTAATCAAAAGGGCTCCTTATGTTGTCTTTTTGATCAATCTAAGGCCTCTAGTTTGAAGTGAGGGAATTTTAGAGGATATTTTGGCAGGTTTTGGCCGAACCAAAAAGGAATTGAAGGTATGAAGAATTGGATATAAGTGGTGTCCATCTATAACGGGGAGGAGGGTCTCATTAGGAAAAACATATAGTATTAATATATAATAAATTAATAATCGTTTTATAATGGCTCAAAAGTGGATTATTCAAAGTATAAGGTGGGTTGGGTCGAAATAATTTCATCTAATATATTTTAAACAGGTTTGGGTCACTATATTAACCTTTTCTTTTTGATTTAACTCATTGTGAAATTGTTTGACATTTATCATGTCCCTTTGTATTTTTATATTATATATTCAATAAACATACTATATAATTTCAAGATACCCCAAGTGGTACAATAATAATACAAAAATCATTATAAAAGTTCTAAGGATAAAACATGGGTTTTTAGTAATAGAATATGTATTAATAATATAATATTTGTTTTAAAAACTCATTTATGTCAATTTTGACAATATTTAATAATGGATTTTTTAAGTCTTACCAACATTATTAATTCAAAATAATTTATTTAAGAAATCCTAACATGTCATATTAACCAATAACACTTGTTTATGACATTAAATATCCAAATTATATTTATTTTAACATTTATAATAATAATTATTTGATTCCTTTATTAATAAGGAAAATAATGCATCATAGTTGTGTCATAAAAAAAATAAATTATTCAATGTCCAAAAATAAAAAATAAATAAAATTATATATAAAATCTATTTATATTTCTAATTATTATTTATAGTTGAAAATATAACATATATTACACTATGTAAAAATTGTTTTTCTAAAAGATATATGCTTATGTCATTTTTGAATTTACTTTAACTTATTTAATATAAAGTGTCATTATCAGTCACAAGTGGATCCATGGGGTCCCAAAATCGACCCAAATATGCCCATGGTCATAAATTTATTAACCAATAGGTATATGATACATTTTTGGGTCATTTATTATTATAATTTTATTATTTTTACCCTTATTTATCAGATTTACCCTTTAACCATTGTAAATTAAATATTTACCGAAATAATTATTCAAAATGTCTAAAAATAAAAGTTTCCTATTTAAAAATTTTGGACCTCATGATTCTAAATTTTAAATCCACTATTCTAAATTAAAACCACTGAAGTGGCAGAAATTAATTTAAAATGTATTCCTCCTGTCAAAACAAAAAGCGTGTTTTAAAGAAATAATAACTATCAAAAGATTGACACTAGTTTATATCCTGTTTAAATGTGAAATTATGTCCAATGACCAAAATTGGATTAAATGGTAAAAATATATTCTAAATATACTTTAAAACCACTCAACTTCATAATTTATCACTATTTATTATTTCGATTAAAAAAGTTGTTTTTAATTAACATTTAGTAATTTTCACTATTCATCGAAATATATAAGTTATCAGAAATGTACCAAAAAATTCACCCAAAGAAAATTTCGATATTCAAAATCAAAAAATGAAGTCCATTTTGGAAGATAAAATTTATAAAATTTTAAAAAGTGGGTATTACTATTCATAACGGCTAGTTTGATTGGTTGTGGTGTGTGTTAGAACTCGAAGTTGTGTACAACAGATGCTACTATATTATTCAAATAAAAGTGTACTATGGAAGATTCGGGTGTTACATTCTTTATGGTGGATAACCATATATGTTTTATGAAAATACATAGTGAATCTCAACAAAAAATAGAGGGATATCGCCACTCAATGATTCCCTCTCTATATATAAATATCACATTAATATCACATTCTAGTACATTGGATTGAATGGTTTGGATCTAATAATCCTCATGTACCCTTCCCACTGAACTATAACACCCACACCATCAGTTGTAGTATAAGATAACCAAATAAGAAAAAAATGAATTAAAGATTTACTAATAATGATAGAATCTATACAAAACAATACATTAATAGGATCCATGTCATGAACCTGAAAATCCCCTGAAATATCGATATATGATATTGATAAAAGACATGTTGGTCATCGATAGCCATGCCGTCTATTTTTTCTGAGTTGTGTATTAAAATTCATGACATAAGATAAAATATCTCTATGAATATTTATCTAATTCAAAATATTAGTTGATATAAAAAATTAGATGCACCATAATTAAATAATGAAATCATTAAATATGAATAAAGAGTGATAGTAACTCTCAAAATCATGGGACTAGTGACTCCCTCCATTAGACACTCATCCACTGCGTGAAGATTCTTCATCATTAATGCTTCTGGATGTAACCCATATTATCATAAATCTCTTTTTTCACTATAGAACATTTTATTTTTGAGGATCCCATTAAACTCTATGGAGAATAATAGTCATGAAAAAACTTATTCAATTGATATGAGCATCTACATAAACCACATATCATGGGTTCCTTAGTGTAAAACACTTTTGAGTTCCCTGGTTATCCAAACTAATAGAATATTTAATGGCCACTTTCAAGAACTGAAGGGGGACTAGAAGTAATATACTATCATGATCCACTAACATACTCATCATACATCCACTTCTATTTGTGATATATCAATAAAATACCACTAGGAGAATACATAACTCATGATAAAACTAACGTATTAGAAAAATCAAGATCAAACATGAATGATTGTTCAAGAACATAAACATAAGAATATATATTCATCAAGAACTCTTAATTATAAATATCATATTGATGTTTCATATATTATCATGGTGTCACAATTTTATAAATTTATACAATCTCATGTGAAAAAATCATATGATCAAAAATGTGATTTTCATATTCAGTAACTATCTTTTCAATCAACTCTGGTTAGATGAAATACAAATCATAATACACAACATATTCTCTTGATAGAACTCATTAGTGTAAATAAATATAATATCCTTACGCTCTAATCCATCATTCTTTTATGCCTTTACCATCATGTACCACCATCCCCTGCTGGGTCCATCATGATTCAAGGTATCACACTTTTCATTAATGTTAGTGGGTTCCCCTATGTATTGAAAATAATTTCAAACATTTTCATTCTTTCTCTTACATATTGAGGGTAATTAAATCTTTTGATATATGGTTTTAATGAACAATACATCACTAGTCAATTAACTTTCAAATGGTTGTGTTTTTAATGTTCTATGAGGAAATGTTAGCTTGTTTAAAGAGTTTTCCATATTCCAGTTTTTTCCATCGGTAGGTTAGGGAAATAGTTATTTTTGGTGTCAGTAGTTTAGGGTGTTAGTAAATCAAGGAATTGGTAGGTTAAGGAATTGTTATGTTAGGGCGTCTATATGTTAGGATGACATTGACTCATTTAATTGGTAGGTCGAGAATCATTTGGTTCTATGTTTGTAGGATAGGGAATTTGTAGGTTTGGGGGTCAATAGATTGTGAATTAGTGAGTGGAATCAGTGAGTCATGTCATTGAATCGATATCAGTGGGTCACCTAAGTGAATCATGGTATAGAGTCACATCAGGGAAGTGCATCCTGGAGTTGTGTGTTAGTGACTCAATATTAGTGACTCGTGTCTGTGACTCACCCATCAGTGAGTCATTTCTACTATTTTCTATTTATTATAAATTCATCGCTCCTACATTGTTTTGACATAAATTGAGTATAAAATCATTATTTGGAACTTTTAAATCTATTTATAGATATTTTAAATATTTATTTAATATCCTAACACTCCTAGAACATTGAAACAACCAAACCATGTATTCTTGATCTTGGCCCGATATTAATGTCCCCTTAAACTGCTCCTTTTCATTGATTTAGGATTTCACTCTTTTGTGTCATGATATTGACTTACCAGTGTGTTTTCATTTTTTGTATTTTTTATCCAATATCTGTTCTTCCACGTGGTGTCGTTTGATTTCATGTGGCATTTAGATTCAGTCATCATTGGACTCTCCTTCTATTTTCAGGACCCCTAGTTTCGGTATAATTAGTATTTTGTGATCATATGTTCTTATATATATATATATGTATTATATCCTCTCAAATTTAATTTTGTATTATTTTGGGTGGGAAATAAAATTTATCTTTGAGAATATGATTGAATCCAAATAATAATTTAGGGAGGTTTGAGATAAATGGACTTGTTATGATAACAGATTTTTCTACCCTAGTAAAAAATGAGTGGATGTGAAGATGAGATGATGCTTGTGTTGTTTTAACTTTTAGCTTTGGTATATGTTGTTTGTTTTATGCATTACAATGATCAATTTCAATGGTGTTTGTTGGGAACAGGCGATGCTTTACACTTGTTAGGAATCCCTTATCGAACCCTAGAATTATGAAATTTATTAACCACATCTACTATGTTCAATAAATTGATTCCCTTGGATCAAACATGTTCTATGATAAACCATATTTTATCAATGTGTAATTAATGAATGAATATATAAAATCTTAATATCCTTTTATTTGTTTGTTGTGAATCTGTGTTATGTGTGTATATTTTCTGTCTTGTTCTTCATACAGGTTGTGTGGTTATTTTTTTGATACTACCTCATTGTGTGAGGATTTTTTGAGGGTGAAATTATATCTTAGGTTGAGATAATGTTTAATATTGGAATGGATGAACATTATGAACAATGGGGTGGAATTTGGGTTGTATCATGGTTTTTGGTTATGGTCTTTTTGTGTAGTCGGACTATATCCTTATCATGTTTTGGTGTTGTAGTGGGAGGTGGTGCTTTTAATTCTATGGGGCTACTGATTATGATTTGGGAGGAATAATTTTTTAGAAGGATGGTGTAACCTTGGGTTGGTGTTTCTCCTAGACATTCTGTATAAAATTATATTAGGAATATGTGTTAAGGTGGTCTCTTTTACCCTAGTCCTTCTTTCTATATATTGATTTTCTAGTTGATGGTATGGTTACATCACCCTTATAACATGTGGATTTTTGGTTGTTTCCCAGCTAGGGATAAAATACCAAATTTAGGATTGATTTATTAAAGAATGAATTCAATGTGGATATTAATTAATTCTATGGATAGCAGGGTTTATTCATTAGAGGTGGCATACAAGGATGTTATGTGTGGAATGGTTGAGTTTTAAAAACCTATATGTTGTGTTTAGTGATTGAAACCTATATTTATATAATCTTAGTTCCTTTTATTTTTTATGCACACCCCACCCAAGTTGATCACTATGTGCCGATCATCTTCTTTTTTGGGGGAAGTTATTTTTTATAACATCTCGGTGGGATGATGGATAGATAGTTAATAGCTCTTATCTACTCCCTCTTCTAGGCATTGGTTTCCTAAGATTCATTGAGCATGTTCTAGTGCGGTTGTGAGGCCCATGTGTCTGTCGGTGAGTTGTGTTTCCTAGGCATCATCAGGATGACAAAAGTTATGAATTCCCAGGTGTATTCTAGATGAGGTTGTGGTTTTTTTCCTTGTTGTGTGTGGGTGGGATGTGTTGAGGTTTTTGGCCTACGTTTTTGTGGGCAGGATGTAGAATGTTTCCCAGGTTTGTGCGGGAAGATTAGGACATTAGGGATTGTGGAATATAATGGTAGCATTAGGATGTTCATTGTTAGGGATGATTAGTTAACAAATTTGAAGTGTTGTGGGGTTTCATATCTTTGATTTTCTTAATACATTGCATTAAATGAATTGCATTATTTTTTTTTCCTTGTTGAGGTTTGGGTAGATATTATACCTTTTCAGGTTTTTCAATTTCAACCATTTCGCTCATATGATCATTAGTGTGTTTCTCCTACTTGTGCATGAGTGAATTTAGAGATTATTATTTAGTATAAATATATTCTCACCCTATGTATATGGAACTATTTTTAGGTTTCCATGGATATTATGCAAACCATGTTCGACCCTACTAGCTCAGGCATCGTGATAGTTGTCGTTTCACTGCATATCTTTCATATTTTGTTATTTACATAGGATTTTGTCATCTATTTCTAATAGTTTTTAAACATTCTTGTGGGATAGATTTTGGATTGTAATATATGTATATATATACATATCTCGGAGGTGTATGTGGTCGATACATATTATCTCCCAATCATTGTAGCTATAAAAATTGTAATACCTACCTTTTTTATATTTGTATACACTTTGTGCTGGTAAACACCCTATGGCCTACTGAAGGTGGGAATTCTGTTTCATTGTCTATTTTTCATCTTAATGAATGAACGTCCTGACACTTTACCATCACATTCCTCATATTTAAGAAGGAGGGTAATGGAAAAATGGCTTTAGAGGGAGGTGGTCGAGAGATATGATAGATATTGGAGTTATTCATAAAGAGGATTACCCATGATTTTAGTGAAATTATTTTAGGTGTTCAAGGTGTGTGACACGAGCCATTGAAGTCTAGATAGGACATGGTATTTTTGGGCCCCCCATAATCCAATAGAAGGACTGTGATCTTAATGAATTACCAAATGAGGCTACACCGTTTTCTGGGTAAATACCCTATTAATTGTGCATGCATCATGATAGCATTGGTTCTATTTCTAGATGTTTTTTTAAAATTAAATTTATCCATGAGTCAAAATGGTTCATTAAAAAAATTCCATATAGCATTGGATTAACAATAACATGTTTACTTTTTTAGATAGGGAAGCTAGTCATCGTCCGCATGTGGTATGATTAGTGGATGGTCAGTAGGATGACCCAATTGATTGAAAGAAGATTTACCTAGTGGGGGATGATGATTAATGGAAGAAGATGTTTTGTGACTTCTAGTGATAGACTATGGGAATGTAAAAAAGGAACCATTACTCATACAGAGACATAGAGATGGATTGAGGTTTTGGTGATCGACATTAGTTATACATGGGCTCCGAGACAGTATTGAATTCCTCTGGTGGTGAGTTAGTATAGGGGTGCTTCATTTTAGTGTTGGATGATCTACCTGGGGGGTAGTAAGGAGACCAATTTTCTTTGGTTCGATTTTGGGATGGAATTATTGTAAAAATCGTATTCCTCTTCTATGAAGGTTGATATGTGACAAGATCTAATATCCCTCAAGTATGTGAGTATGTTGGTATAGGAACTACTGATAGAGTTGAGGGATCTACTTCACTTCACACCAAATATCATTATGAACGAGGTGTCTCGGGATAGTCGATTAGAAGAGGATCTTTGTACATTCCTCTAATACTAATTTACTCCCACCACATTGCTGACATACCTTGGGTTCTAGAAGAATGAGGTAGTGGTTGAGCAGTTGTACTCAAATGAAGGTATACAGAAAGAGGGGAGTAAAGAAGGTTTCTTCAAAGGGAAAGGATTCTAGAGGTAGGTAAAAGGCTCTTCAACCATTGGGGTTTTAACCAGCTAGAGTCAACCACAATAGATTCAGTTTCATCATTTTGATACTCATGATTTCCAAAAATGAATGGGACCAATTGGTTTTTCTTGTGGATTATGTGGGCGCCTTTAGTGTCAGTACCCAGTTCGATCATAGCATGGTGGAGTTTGGATTGTTAAGAACCAACATCAGGAGAAGTTGGACACCATTTAATCTCACCATAAGGGACAATATGGTCTTACTCCACTAAGGGTGGATGGAATAGGTGGTGGCTGGCATCGTGGTGTTATTCAGAGACCTCGACCTAGACATGGTTGAGGAGGCAGTCAGCAGCAGATGGCCAGAGGTGTTCTGAGTGGTCTGTTTCATGCTACAAATGTAGAAGCTCTTGTGGGGCCAGACAGAATTCGAGGTATGATCATAATGTATTTTATTATTACATTCTCTTTTATTGATTCATGATATTAAAAATAATTCATTTAACCCTATCTACCCAGTGTTTTGGGACTAAGAGTATATTGAATGTTTTCTCCCCTAGTGATGAGTACACTAGTGGGAGGTCATACCGGCTTGTTTGAAGTTTTTTGGGGATATAGACTAATGTTGGGGACACATCAGTTTAGTGAAAATCTATTTAAACTACAAATATAGATATATGATGTCATCCTGGGAATCTATTTGTCTTTTTTCATGCATTCTATCATCAAATGATTTTAGAGGAGGGTGTTTTTTTCAAATGTTTATGGTGAGCATATAGCTTTCATTGGAAATAATAGTTTTCAGTTGGAAAGTTGATGTGTGGTTTATCATCAATCAATATTAGCTGTTCTGTCTATGGAATCAATGTATGGTGATATGGTAGGGCTTCCTATAATTTTTTTGGGATTTCATGGATGTTTTTATTTAGTATTTTGTGACTCTACCCCCGTTACATAATTTTAGGTTCATGATATACTTTCATCATGGTGTTTCATCAACATCGATGTCTCCTTACCAGGAGAAACACTCTCAGTTGGGGGATCTAATTATTATGAATAATTATCTTATTTGGATTGGATTAATCTACCCCAGTGTGTCACTATAGGGTCTCTGGTCTTGTCTGTGATTAAGGAAAATGGTGTTCTGTGTCTGGGTATAGTCTAATAGGGGCAGAATTAGGTACCTATAATTAACCAATAACATCTCTTGAGGATATATGATCATTTTTACCAGCTATGGGAAGCATATTGGTTCTATATGTTTGATTTGATTTTTCTAAATCATCAATCATGTGTGAAGGAGGATGATATCCTAAAGACTTGTTTCATGTGAAGGTATGGGTACATTAAGTTCATGGTTATTCTATTTTGTGTTATAATGTCATAATGTCACAAGTAAAATTCATGGGTCTTAAAAACGTTATATTTCATGGGATACTATACTATTTCAACATTGTATTCAACAAAAACATTATTATCTAATAAAGCCTAGAGGTGGAGCATGACCAACACTAGAATACCATCTTTGAGGTTCTTAGAGTCAAATATCTCTATGGTAATTTGTACAATTGAATGTTCTAATACACATCATTATTCATGTGGTGTCTCAATAGGGAGTAGGAGTGGACCCGTCAAAGATCAATGTATTTGCTTCTAGAGTAGAACACATGAATGTGGTGGATGATCACAATTTTCTCAGTTTGGATAGTTACTTCATGAGGTTTTTATCTTATTTATCTTGAGTAGAATGTTAGTTGAACACTCTTACAATAATTTTATAGGACCCTATGCTTAGAGATATGTGTTAGGTAGCTTTCAACTACCTAATGGTGATTTTGTTTAGTGATCCACTACTCTAGTTTCCAGAATAAGGGCTGATGATCGATGGGTTTTGTGATTATTACATTTTAAGATTGGGGTGTGTACAGATAAAATATCAAGGAGTGGTTCTTTATGGGTTTATTCAGTTACATACTAATAAACGTAAATACATCACCCATGATCTAGAGCTATAAGTAGTAAAATTTGTGGTAACGTTATGGAAGAATTAACTCATTGGGGAATGCTTCATGGTCCACACGATTTAAAATTTATTGGGATATATCTTTCCTAATGAATCCAAAACAAGTTTTAGTGTAGGATGATAGATTATATTATGTATTAAGACATTAATATATATTACACTATAGGGTAGTGGAATACTTTTGTTTATTCATTGATAAGGATCTCAAATAATGGGGTATTTCAAGAATATATTTACAATTGGAAGAAGATAGAGGAGTTTGAAACCTTTTACGTAGATGCAGAAATTGTTGGAAACATGTGCTATTTTTAATATATAATGGTTCAGTCTTCTCAAAGATAGATTTTGGAAGAGTCATTGTGTGGATACTCAAAGGAAGAAGTGATGAATGATCAAATTATAGAGGGTGATACTCCAGAGGGATTCTCATATGATGGTCAGAATTAGCTGTCGTTCTATGAGAAACTATTTTTTCTAGTGGAGATGCATGAAGGGGTTCTATACGAGTTTCATATCTCATCTCTAGTGGAAAACCTATGATATTCCATGATGTACTATGGATTTAAGGAATATTTTGGGTTGTCTATATGATGTGAGAAGTGGAATAGTTTTTGGTAATGTGCATAATGTTCCAGCATGTGAAGGATGATCACCATGTTCTCAATGGATTTAATCCACCCCTAGATGTCCCTAATAGGAAGTGGAATGACATCTCTATGGATTTCGACTCAAAATTACCTAGTGATTGGGGAGGCTATGATTATGTCAGGGTAGTGGATGATTGACTAACAAAATCAACTGACATTATAGTCACTAATAAGCTAAGAATAATGGTTTCCTATGTGAGACGATATTCTTATTTGACGGTTACGTTTGATGGGGTTCTGATATCTATTGAATCATAGCGCGATGAATGTATTACATCATTTATCTCGAGAGGATTTTAACAATATTTTTACAGTTAGTTACACCTCTGAAATCATTTCCACACTGAAAAATATGGATAGATAGAACAGAAAATCCAGATCTTGTAGGGAATGTTGTGACAAAGTATCATAGACATTGGTGGGACTATTATGTTACACATTCCCTCAGTAGAGTTTGTTTATAATAATATCCATCATTCTTCCATTAGTATGGATCCGTTCAAAACCTTGTATAAGAGACTCTTTCATTCACCATCGTGCTACATAGATGATAGGGAGGAAACTATTCATGTTCTGAATGGGGTGAAAATTACGAATTAGATGGTGCTATATTTCCTTGAAAGGATGTAGGAAAAACATATTTGGAGTAAATCATATTATGATCATAGTAGTATGACCCATCAGTTCGATGTTGGAGATCAAATATTCATGATTGTTTCCCCTCGATGTGGGTTGTGGTCATTCGGAATGAGGATAAAAATTACTCCCAGCTTCATGAGACCATTTTAGGTGTTGGTGAGAGTTGTCGATGTTTCATACTAGTTGACATTGAAATCGTAGTTAGAGAGGATCCACAACAACATTCATGTCATCAATCATCAATGGTATCTTCATGATGACTCTCATGTCATTGAATGGGGAGAGCTGTATATCGAGGATGATCCAATGTTTGTGGAGGAACAATTGGAGAAATTGAATCATTGGTAGAAGGTTGTTCATGGACACACAATTACTTTGGTTCCTATATTGTGGATGATTGGTGTTCTGAAAAAGTGTACTTGGGAAAGGGAGAAAACAATGTGTTCCTAGTATCCAGAGTTGTTTTCTGTTTTTCTTATGTATTTGTATTTGTGATCTATTTCTCAAATATTTTCGTCTATGGTATGGAATTATTCATTGTTTCATAATGTGTCCTACCATTAAAAAATTATAGGACTAGATTTCTGATCATGATTCAATAATTGAGATTTTATTAATCCAATGCAATTGACTCAGTGAATAGATATATACTACTAAAAAATATCATTATTGTATCCTCCTCTATGAATAAAATTTATTTCGTGAATTACTAATTTTCAATATTATTGAACTACTTTGATCCCCATATCTTATCAATAAAATCATCATTTCTCTGCAATGGATTATGTTTTTACATTGTGACGTGAATAAATTTGTAGTAATAAACTCATTTCGTAATGCTACAATCACTCCTCTATGAAAATTAAACTAGGGAATCCCAAGGGAATGTTATTCTTTTATAGATTTATTAACCTCATGATCATAATGTTAAACATATAAAATAAATAATCTCATCAGGTTCCATTAAATATATAAGTCTGAATATAGGTTTCACACATGGAATGAAAAAAATATTAAAAATGATTCCTCTATGGAGAGTTCTTATTGATAAATCATCTTGAAACACATCCCATATAATTCCTAAAAATAGGTGTTATCCTGTTAGAAGAATTTCCCAATCTAACACATGATCCTTACATTCTATTAGAGCCATGGTTGTTGAATATTGATAGAAAATTTTTCAAAATCTACCCAATTTTAGATATCAATCTTCAATCTGGAAAGACATTAATTAAAATAGAGTGTTATTGGTCACATATATGTACTTACAATCTGTATGATCACTACAAAGAGTCAACCAATCTATACCATTGATAAAATATAAATGGTTAATAACCATAACTGAGACATCCAATATATATCTATATCAAACAACCACTATAGGACATGTTGTACATCTAAAAGAACAAAATAACCTCTTTTAAATAAATATACCAATAAATTTTTTTATGAAAAATAGTACATAGAAAGCTATCCCAACAAATACTTGAGATGAAATAAAAATATAAGAATATATTTTATAATATGTATTTATAGATCGTCATGTTTAAATCAAAACCATACATCATTTCCTAATGAACCTTCGTTATGTAGATTCATTAAACCTTTTATGTTCTATGACTTCTATTGAGACCCCTACTAGATCCATTGAATAACTAATAATTCTTTTCCAAGATCCTGAGATGTGGTTCTTCTAGGCACATCCTTCATTCAAATTTTTACCAAAATACCATATGAATAACTTATCATATCATGTTGAAAATAGTTAAATAAGAGATGAAAAAATATAAATCACCAAGGAAACAGTAATTCAGTATGTGGTATGAATTATTTATACTGTCTAAACATTACATAGCCAATGCACTAGGAAACAACTCCTCTAATGGGGGATCATAAAAACCATTATATATTCCATATACCTATCACTAAATTTGTGTTACTCCTCAACCATCCATATTTGGTTTTCAGACGTGGGACTCAAAAATTGACAATAAAATCCATCTACATTTCCGTAATGGTTTAGATGCATACCGTTCAATTTATTCCTCTCTAAACACATCGTAATTATAATTTTTTGATATGATCATCTATGTATGTGAATATAATAATGTTACCCAAGTGGTATCTCAACACAATTCATACTCTAATCTTGAACATTCATGATTACTTCATCTCATTTCAACACAAAATATTTTCATAAAGAAATAAAACAAAAACATGGAAACTATTGTGTAACCATTATCGTAAAATATTAGAGTAATCTAAAATATTTGGTTCTATCCATTGTTAATATATTTCCAATGAAATTTGAAAAAAAAATTATTCCATTATTTTCCAAAATGTTTTACCAAATAGAATATAGTCTATGTTCATAACCTTATATTATTTCCTTGTATGTACTTGAAGCATATATATTGAATGTCAGTTCCATATACCCAGCTAGAATATGTAATTTGATTACCATTACATTTATATATTTTTATATAATCATCTGTTATCTGGAAATAATAGTTTTGTTACTTCAATATCAAAAGTATATTTTTTTAATTTCCTTTGAATACATGTCATATCAAATGGTTATAGTATTTTCTAGGCTATAACGATAACCTAGAAATACCGTGAAATTAATAAAAAAATTATTTCCTAGGTTCTAAATACATAATATCGATATAATGAATATGTTGTGTGACTTTAAGGTTAAGGAGGATATTTTGAATTGATAATTCTTATCATGATGTTCCCTTGGGTTGAACATTAGTAGATGGGATCATGTGGATAAATATAAATATATGTTCACCTATTGATTTAGGTTGTATTGGTTGTTCATATCTATGAACAAGGGTATTGGTCTCTTGAAATTAGATCATTATATATATTTTTAACTACTCAGATTTTCCTATGATTTATTTTAATAAATTAATTGGGAAATATACTAAGATCTCTCATTGATATGACATGATATTTTGGGTCCTTGTGTGCCCAAAATATATATTTCAATAATTTTCCACATTTAAATAAAATATAGTCAAAAGCTGGAGATAAATTTTTGTAACCATATACAGGTGCTCGATTTGAAAATCTGAGGGAACCTTAGCCTTCAAAATAGAGTCTTTACCATAGTCATGGAAAACATCATTTATTGTGTGGGAGATGAAAATGATTGATTTTGGACATAATCATCCATAAAAATATTATTAATAAAAATATTTTGTTGGTGCATCGTATATTCTGTGTCACTTATTTTATAAATTCTAGAGGGAGGGGTCTGGGGTTTGAATTCATAACCCATAAATTTTCTCAATCTCCCTGGATAGAGGGAACCATGGGAGGAGGTGTTGGGAAATGATGAATGTTAAATCAAGGATCGTGATCGCTCATGGTCAAATCAATTATAGGTTGACAAACTACTATCATCATAGTTCTTCATTGATTGATCCTCTTTTTTAGGTTGGACATGTGATTATATTTGTTTCAATACTCAATTGTCATTATTCCGCCTACGAATTACATGAACTACTCGAGAATCGGTTGATTTACAGATTGGATGTTGAGTTGGGTTCGGGATTTATGTTTTAGGCTTTTAATCGGAAATCAATTCACATTTAGATTGACTTATGACTAGATTGATTCATGTTTAAACTGATCCATGGTTTAAAATTCCACACATTTACCATGTTTCCAAATTCTATGATGGTCATATCAAGGCTATCCTAAAAATGGCTCAATCTGTCATCCTCGAGTGTTTATGCGAAATTATTCATCTTAGGTTCTCATGATTTTCCGAACATTCATCATCTGAACAACCTGATAAATAAATCAAAATCACAATGGCGATGATCCGTTGTACTAGAGGGGATTTCATAGGTGGTTGACGGATTCCATGGAAGGAGGAGGTGGTGAATGGGGACTGTGACTCTATTGGTATGATGAAGAGGGAGGGGCGGGTCGCGACATCATTGGAGGCCCACAGTAAGAGGCCACATACGGAGAATGGGGGAGGGTCGTCTTGATTGACATGATGGTATTGGAGGTATCACATGGTGGTAGATGAATCCCAAAACGATTCTACATGTGGCAGACAGGGGTGTTGGCAATGTCCAGTGGCAGTCCATGTGGGAACGACATTAAGCCGTAGTCCAAATGGACCATGGTGGTGACCTATGTCAATGGCCACAGATGGGACGTGGTGTATAATGCATCCCAAGAGGATCAAACTAGCCTGCTCCAATGGTCTAGGATGACTAGCTGGTCGGGCATTAGGCTAGGCCCAACTTCTTGGGTGGGGCTGGTTTAGCAGGCCAGGGCAACACAGTGGACCGGGGGGAGTCAATCCAACCATGTCGGACAGAAACTCATCCCTACTATTCCCTTTTTACCAAAATGACCAGAACATTCATACCGTAAGTCTGAATGATGACCTGTTTGCATCATTAGGACCCTCGCAACAAAGATGGTCTTTTGACTTGTGTTGTTGGGTTTTCAGAAATACTAGTATTGGTGCAGTGTTCCCCATTGTTTATTCTCTCGAGTGTTTGGAATGACATTTCAGGGGAATCCCCTCAAGAGTTTTGTCCCAGATAGAGTAGTAAATCCTCATTTGGATGGTATTGATACTCTATCACCTTCGATGGAGTTAGTTAGGTATTTATGTTTCCCTGATGTGCATGTAATTAATCCACCATCTTGTTGGTTGTATTGTAGTGATCACAATATTCATTAGAATCCACTATTATAAAAGCCACACCATACAGTTCATGGTATTCTATAATAATCCCCTATAATGTAGGGTATCATAGAGTAGGTCTATAGTATTCATTATAATCCCCTATATGTATATCATGAACCATGACCATAATTTCCTCTTTTTCTAGGTTCTAGTAATATGATTTATATGAATGAATTTCTGTTTTGTCTTAGCCTTCCATTACTCTTCACTGCATATGAGTGGATCTAGATATCCTTGGTATATGTCTCTATGTATACCTATGAAGAGATGACTATGTTTTTCTTTGTTTCATTAATTTTTGGTTTTTGGGCATCCTACTGATTATTGTTTTACTCACCCATGCATGGGAATTTTCTGAACGTGTTGTGTCTTGTGCCAATGACTAATTATTTTATGATGTTCTTGGTGGTGTAGGATAAGGCACAATACCTGATAGTTCCTAGTGAGATTTGATGGGCCAAGTAATTCCCAACATCCTTATACTAAAGAATCAGTACCTTTATTATCATGTCAATAATAGTACATTTCTTAGTTTTGGCCTAGTACTTTACACAACAGTATTAATTACTATAATTTACATTTTTGGAGCACTCTGGTTGTATTACTTTTACATTTAGTGGTTCTTATACATGGTGGCTAGTGTCTCTCCTTCCTTTTGGATTATGGTTATTGGTGATGTGTGCATATAAACAGGTACCTAGGTCAAGGCCTCCCATTTTTTAGATAATCCTAACGGGTATTAGTCTCCAGCCCCTAGCCTATCAGAGGCAAGATTGGGGTGGTCAAGGAATTGGGCCCACTACAACGTGTAAATTTAGAAATGTATCGATCTAGGTTTAACTTCCACTATGGGGCAAAATTTTAGTGAGATTTTTTGGTGAAATAGTGTTATGTGTTTAAGGATGGATTTCAGAATAGGGAATACATTGTTGGTGTGGCGGCTGATGTTTTTATTCCCAAGGACTCTGGGAACCATCTTTCTGACTTGGTGCATGAAAACACAGGTTGTAGGGAAATGAATGGAACAAGCATCATGTATGAATGGGTTGTGTTTTTCCATGCACTTATAGATTAATCTCCCTAGATATACACATTTGATCATGGTTCATCATGACCAGTTTCTGGATTCCCCCACGTAGAGAGCAAGCCAGGATCTCAATGTGCGATAATGAGGATGATATTCTCAGTGATGAGGCATTAGTGTAGGGTCATGTTCTAGACATTACACCAATATGTGGTCTTCATGTTTCAATATCACCTATTGAGCATTTGTTTCTTCCAGTACTATTGTTATTGGATAAACGAAAGATCAGAGCATTTTATATGTTCTAGAGGAAAAAGCTGCACAGTTTCAGGGGTTATCCTGATCCACATATATCCATGGATTGTCTGGAGGTGATTACATGTCTGTTCTTCTTTATTAGAACATCTCCTGACCATTTTGATGTCATAGCCATGAGTCTTATACAAGGTTTAATGAGAATGTGGTAGAGGATAGTCATCCGGACGGATGGTGAGATTCGCCTCTATTGGGATGAATATGAGTGCCTTTTCAGGGATGAGTTCACTCTGGTGAACCTATACTCAGAACGCATTAAGGATCTCTTTCACATATAGAAGGGTTGAATTATAGTAGCAGAGTACTCAACTAGATTCACTGACAATTATTTCTACACTAGAGATATGGTACTAGACCCGTTCTTACAAGATCAAGATTTTGTGTAGGGAATATGTTTTGAAATTTGGGAACCCATAGTATATTTCAGCATCTCCACTCAGGATAAAGTTTTGTTTTGATCTCATATAAGGGAGTCTTCCATGGTGGATCAGGCACCAACAGAGAGATATAGTTGCAGGAATTTGGTGGAGGACTCCTTACTTGTGGGTATCAAACAATATAAAAAGGGTTCCAATCAGGTCGGGTACTTCTGGAGATAGTCCCATGATGTGAGATTACCAGTGAGAGGCTCCCAGGGTAGTGTGAGACATCCAAAGGACATATTATGTTTTGTGTGTAGTGATCAGGGACAAATGGATTTGGATTGACCAACACACCATATATATGATCAGAAGGTGGTCAACTGACATCTGAGTTAGAGGCAGAGGTTTGAGTAGGGTAGTCTGTGGGGAGGTGACTGTGGTAGGGGAGGAGGTAGAGCAACATGCTGTAGATGGAGGTTCTTGGTATAACCACCATCACCCAAATTATGTGTTTAGGTCGGTGGATGTTGTAGGGGAGTATGTAGAGTTGTTGGTTATGGAAGGAGGTTTAGGTATTACCACCACCACCCCTAGGTGGTCCTCCACCAGCTCTATGATCTGGTGGACATGGGAGAGTCTAGAATTAGGCGATTGAGGTTTATGAACCTAGTTCTTTAGAGATGATTTTAGGTACACGATTTTTCTTCTCCACCCTTAATGTAGTTCTTATAAACACGGGTTCGAGTAACTCAATTATTTTATATAGAAATTATTCGGAGCATTATAATTTCGGTGGTGCTACTGGATTGCTCCGTAAAATTTATATACTCCTAAAGGAGGGGATTATAAAACTACATAATGGTGTATGTAGTTTGATATTAATCATGGAGACCAGAACATCAGTTGAGATCTCTTAGTAGGGGAATCGATGCATTATGATGGCATTCTGGGTATGGACTGGTTATCTACAGTCCATGCTCAGATTGCCTTTTTTCGGCGTAGGGTGTGGGTTTTCAGAAAGGATTCTATCAGGTTTTCATTTACTGGTTTATAGGAAAGTAACATAGAACATGAATGGAATTTTATAGAGGGGTGCTTCAGTTATCTCACTAATTGAAATAAATAACCCACGGTGTGATGGGGAAGGGAAGTCCCCTATTTAATACAGTGGATGATGTGTTTTAGGATGTATTCCTTGACGATGTTACAAGATTACCTCTGTATAGGTAGGTTGAAATCTACATTTATCTATACCCGGGCATGGAAATGATATCCACACTAGCATATCTGATGTATCCCACATTGCTTCATGAGTTAAGGGGAAAATAAAGGGATTTTAAAAAAATGGGCCTCCTTAGGTGTGCTGTTTCACCATGGGCAGGCTCGGTTTTGTTTTCCAAGATGAATGATGGGTGTTTTATGATGTGTATAGACTCAAGCGCCAAAACTGGTGACTATAGGGAAAAAGTATCCACATTAGAGAATTTATTTCTGTAATAACCATCTAAAGGGAGAGAGGTGGATCTCAATGATAGAACTCAAATCATGCTATTTTCATTTTAATTTATGGGGTGACCATGTACTAAATATTTCCCTCAGACGTCTTTATGAACACTTGGAGTACATTATTAAACCGTTCACCAAAACTAATTCCTTAGAAATGCTTACGGAACTAATAAATATGATCATATTGACATGCGTTTAACTGTTCATTGTGGTCTTCATTGATGACATTATGTTGTAATTAAAAACTGAGGAGAAACATGAAATACAATTCAATATAGATAGGATAAACTCCAATAACACCAGTTTTATGGGATTCCATCGAACTGTCTGATTTGGATTCAGGTGGTCCACATTCTCAAACATGTCATTTTGGATGATAGAGTTATGATGGATCAGTTGAATATTGAGGTAATGCTTTCTTGGGAGACACCCAGTATTGTGACCGTGGTTAGTTGTTTCTTAGTTAAGGATGACTTCTATCAGAGGTTCTTGACTAAATTTTATGTGGTAGAAACACCCTTGGTGACCCTAACCATGAAGTGATAACCATTATTGTTGAATGAAAAATACCAGAAGTGTTTCCAACAACTCATATTGATGTTTAAAAGAGATCCAACCTTAAGGATACTAGAGGAGAGTGGTGGGTATTTATTATTATAGAATTCATCATGGACTGGACTCAGATGAGTCCTGATGTAGGGGTAAGATGTGATTTTTTATGGTTCACACCAACTAATGAAACATGAAATAACTACATGGACCATGATATTAATTATCTTGTAAGGGTCTTCTATTTAATTTTTTGGTGGAATTACATTATGGGAGAGCTGTTTACCATCTAATCAGACCACAATAGTCTCAAGTATATCATTTCTCATAGGGAGATGAATTTGAGACAGAGGCGGTTGCTAGAGTTCCTCCAAGATTATGAATGTAACATCCCACATAATTAACGAATAATATATTTCCATATCTATATCTATTTATGAATTTGATAGTGTTTTAGAGGCTTAAAATGATAATAAAATCAATCGTGGACATAGAATACTCTAATATTTTTAAAGGGTTGTTTTACTTCCTTTTGATGACAAACCATTTTTAAATATAACTTTTGATAATTTTATAAACTCTACATGTCAAAATAAAATTATTCATTAGAATTGGGACATTGAAATTTATTTCAAAACAACTTTATCATATAATTTCATTATAAGGATAGATTATCTTTTTAATTGTTTTTAAAGTATAATTAGAATATATTTTTACCATTTAATCCAATGGAAGTCATTAGAATTAATTTCACATAGAAATTAGATGCAAAAAATTATCAATCATTTGATAGATATTGTTTCTAAAAAACACGCTATTTGTTTTGACAATGGGAAATATTTTTTAAATTAATTACTACAATTCTGTGTTTGGAAGTTGGTAAATGGATTCCATATTTGGAATCAGATGGTCAAAATTATGTAATTAAGACCTTTTTGTTTTTAGATATTATGAATAGTAACGATGGTAATTATCATTAAGTATCTTGATTAATTAGTAACCAGGTAGTTAAGGGTAATAAAATAATATCATAATAATATTAAAAGAATAGAACAAGTGTCCAAATTTTATTTGTTGAGTCATGGCCGGCCATGGGATTCCTTGTTCAAACCATGGGACCCCATGGAATCACATTAGTGTGATAGTGACCTTTTATAATATTATTTTTAATGAAAGGAAAATATAACCTATGTATGTATCACCTAAGTAATAGAATTTTAATTTTGATTACATAACTTATTTCTTAGACTATAAATATTCATTGGAATGATAAAAATATTTCCTACATTATTGAATTTTTTTAAAAACTTTAGACATTATATGAATAAATTTATTTATGAAACAATGATGATTCAGTGATTACCTCATTAATGAATGATTTAATTAAAATTAAAAGAAAAGGTAAACTGTATGACATACACATGTCAAAAATCTATTGGATGGGTGTATTTTGAACCCTTATCACCTTATCACGTAAATATATTATTATGGGACCTTTAAAATCTGAGAAGCATTTCATATTAATCTAACTTTTCATGACCTTCCAAGAGTGCCCCTCCTCCCTCTTATAAAAGGCTCCCAACTCTACCGCCTTACCCACACCTCTCAAGCCCTTGGATCATCAAAACGCTTCTCATATTATCTCTACACATTCCTTTATTACTCCCAGAAGCCTCACATTGGGATGAAGTCTATCCAAGGAAGCCTTTGTCTCAAATCAAAAAGAGTTACTTGATTTAGAGGTAATGTCTTCTCTCAAGTTTCATTCTTTTTTTTATTCTTTACTCCCTAAAACACTGTTATTATTACATTCCATTACCAAAAAAGTAACTTCAATATACTATAATTTTTTTATGAGAAATATTTTATTTTCGCTTACACACACCTCTGTCTAATGGTTAAAGAACATATTGTTTCTGTGGGTGGCGAATTACTGCCTCATGAAATGATGATTGTTCAGTATTATTTTAACACATTTCATAGTGGCCATTAAGATGATAATATTTTTATATATGATATATATTATGTTTATGTTGACTTTGTGATTCTGTATTTTTCATTTATGTCTTCCCATTATGGTTTCCATTATGGTTAAACACAATAATCTCATTAGAGGTAGTGCGAACTTCCTCCCCCTCAAAGTGATATGACCCGTTAATACAATATGTGGTACATATAAAGGATAGGTTTAATGATATTATAAATGAAACAATAATGGAATTATAATTCTAAAATGTATCATTTTTTTAATTCCATTAAATATAAAATAGAAATAGAAGTAGAGTTCATGCATACGTGCGACTTACCTTCTCCATGAACGGTGCATTTCATTTCATACCTCTAAATTTTATGTACTATTATAAATAAATTTATATGCTGGATATATATAATATATATGGTATCAATGTCATGAATATCATTCTGTATATAATAATCCTTTGACCAGATGTAAAATAAGTAATTAATAGTACTCTATTTCTTACTTTTGTACCAAATATCAACAAAACGAACATTATTAACATAAATGCTTGCATAATGTTTATAACATGGAAATAAGTGATGTAAAAGTAATAATAAATATGAAAAAGGTTCTTAAGAAAATAGAAATTAACTTTATTTTATTATTCAGGATATTAAAGAATGATCTGGTCAAGTCAAACATGAGGTAAGGGGCTTCGTCTCAATCACCATTCATTGAGGCATATTTTTTTTTAATACAAGACATTGTTTTATATGCTGTATAAAAACCTTTGACATTACATTTCATTCAAGGGGAATATTTTTCTATGAATCAGTTTTACAAAATGAAAAAATGGAATGTTTCTTTTAACGTACGTGGTGACAATGACATCTCCGCCCCCGCGAGTATTATTTGATATTTGGTTTGCTCAACAAGTCGTAATGCTCTTAAAAGAAAATAAATACCATATACTCTAATATGTATAATGGTATTGAAAATGGTTTTGATAATGGATTTGTTATGCCAATATATTTATGTGATATATGGTGATTGAAATTTGCAATTGTTTTCATTCCTTTATATTTGTTTTATGTATTATGATTATATAATGGTACTTGGACATTTGATTGGTGGTTATGTGATAAACCAAATGGAGGGTGGTGCCGCTAATACTAGGACGGGTGGTTATGTATAACCTCCAATTCATTGGGTTTGGATGTCGACCATATGGCTATTCCCTTTAGTGACATGTGTTGAAGTCGATCGTATTGTTATTCCATTTAAGTATGTTTATGTTCCAAGTTAACTTTATATGTTATGTGTTCTTGATATGGGTTATATTTTGGTTGCAAATGGGTATGTAGTGATCTTTTATTTAGTGAAGATTATTTACTACTTCGTAAAGGAGAAAAGTATTACTCAAAGTATTCATTGTTTATTTTTTGTTTTTAAAAACAAATATCTTATTTCATTATGTATTTCTTACTGATATTTTTATACACATCCCATGTTTTTTAATTGTTTTTCACAGGTCAAGGGAAAATTATATGATGTGATGATAGTGTCGAGGAATTGTCAAGAAAGAAACCTTGTTTTATTTTAAATGTGGTTCTTTTGGTGCAATAAATGAATATTGTCTTTTATGTAACCACATTGTTTAAATGTGGAATGTAATGCATGATTTATGATCTAATTCTATAAAACACTAAACCTGAAAAGATCATCAATGTGAATTCTTGAAATAACCCAATATTAAGAAATGTTTAAGGCTGAGGCATTATAGTTGGTATCATAGGTCAGTTTAGACAACTTCAGGAGTTAGAATATTTTTAAATTCATGTCCATAAATTAAATTTTGGTATGATTGAAATTATATAGATTTTGAAGATTTCCATGTTGTTTCATCAAAGACATGTTTCTTCAGAATGGTTTTCATCAGAGTAAATAAGGAAGTAGTGCTAGGAAGGAATACCTAAGGAAATGACCATCTGAATCAGCATCCAGAGATGGTCGCAATTGGAATTAAACATTTTGTTGCAGTAATGTAGCAGTTGAATCAAGAGATAAATAGAGGTTGTATCCATGCAATAGATCAGCCAGATCAACCACAGAGGGATAGGTCATTGGTGTAATATTTCATGAGGCAACATCTCCCATCATTCAGAGGATCATCTGACCATGTGCTAGCTGAAGGGTGGATTAATTCATTGGATAATATTTTCGATGTCATGGGGTGTTCATAAAATCAATATATTTGTTTTGTTATTTACTGTTTGGAGAGTGAAGTAGATCAATGGTGGTCAATAGTCAAAAATATCATGGACACTAATGAAATTTATGCTATTGACTGGGATGAATTCAAAGGTATGTTCCTTGAGAAATATTTTCCTAAGGTGGTTCGTATTAGGATGGAAAAACAATTCCTAGAATTGAGGTAGGAGGATTACTCAATGGCTTCTTATGAAGAAAAGTTCACTCGACTGACAAGGTATGCTCTAAATTTCATAAGAGATCTTGATAGTAAAATCAACTGTTTTTACTCCGGGTTAATGCCAATGTATCGAAGGTCTTTAGATTCTCACGAGTTCAAAAGTTATGATTTTTTTTATTTGTAGAGACGTTTGATATGGAGTATGCCGACGATTAGGTGTTCTTTGAAAAACCACAGAATAAGAGGTACATTTGGTAGACAAAAGGAAAGAAGTCATAAATGAAGCCCGGAGGTAAGAAAACAAAATATACATCCTATGAGAAGTGTGGTAAAATTTATCCTGGAGAATGTTTATCCAAGTTTGTAAAGTGCTTTCGGTGTGGTAAGTCTGGTCATATTGCTCGTAACTATTTGAAAGATGGTCAAGCGGGAAATAAAAAGCCAGTTGTATGATGTTTTAATTTTAATGAAATGGGTCAGTATGAAAATGAGTGTTTAAATAAGAAATAAAATAATGGAAAGAAACCGGAATACAATAAGAAAGGGGTGGTAAATTCATTTGCTACTACTTTAGAAAATGCTAAGCCATCAAATGAAGTAGTATCAGGTACACTATTTTTTGGTCAAGTTATTCCAAAGTGTTGTTTGATTCAGTGTCTACACATTCTTTCATTTCTGAGAAGTTTTCTAGTAAATTGAGATTTCCATATCAAGATATAAATCCCGAACATATGCTAAAAACACCATGGGGAAACATTGAAACAAAAACAATGTATAAGAACCTTCCAATTATTGTGTGTGTAAAGAATCTACCAGAAAACCTTATTTTTTTTGCCTCTAGTAGAGTTTGATGTTATTTTGGGCATTGATTGGCTTTTTGTTTATCAATCAAAGATTGACTGCAGAGCTAAAGAGGTTTCTTTTCATAATGATTTTCATTTTCTGTACAAGAATGAACCCTTACATTTGATAATATATCAGGAAGATGAGAAACTAATAAATGATGGAAATGTATGTTACATTGCACAGATTGTGGAAAACAAAGGAACTTTTCAGATTAATTATGTGCCAGTGGTAAATGAGTGTCTTGATGTTTTTTAGAGGAGTTTCCTGGTATTATACATGATCAAAAAGTTTAATTTAATGTTGACGTAGTTCCTGATGATATGCCAATTTCAAAACCCCCTTATTGAATGGCTCTAGTTGAACATTTAGAGTTAAAGAATCAATTCCATTCGTTTTTAGATAAAGGATTCATTCGACCTATCACATCACCATGGGGTGCTCTTATATTGTTTGTTAGAAAGAATGATGGTTCAATGAAACCATTCATTGATTATAGATCCTTGAATAACATCACTGTTAAGAACACGTATCCTTTTCCTCATATCGATGACATGTTTGACCAGCATTAGGGAGCTCAGTATTTTTCAAAGATTGAAAAAAGATCGGGGTACCTTCTATTGAAAGTAAAATAAACAGAAGTTCCTAAAACAACGTTGTGTACTAGATATGTCCATTATGAATTTGTAGTTATGATATTTGGGATAACCAATGAACCTATTATATTAATGGATCTAATGAATAGAATTTTCCATGAGTTCTTGGATAAGTGTGTGGTTGTGTTCATTGATAATATTTTGGTTTATTCTAAAAGTAACGATGAACATTAAAGTCATTTAAGGTTTATCTTGCAAACCATAAATGAACAAAAATTGTATGGAAAATTCATCAAGTGTGAGTTTTGGTTACGACAAATTTCATTCCTTGGTCATGTTGTTTCATGAAATGGCATAACTATGGATCATGCTAAAACAAAAGTTGTTGAAGATAGGCCAAGACCCAAAAACATAACTAACATCCTTAGTTTTCTTGTTTTGTCTGGTTATTACTTGAGGTTTGTTGAAACTTTTTTACATTTCTCTAGTCCAATGATTGAGTTAACTCAAAAAGGTTTTATGGTCTTTTGGAAAAAATAATGTGATTATTGTTTTTCAGAAATTGAAAAGATTATTGTTGAATGCTCCAGTTTTTGCACTGCATTCCAGAAATGGTTAGTTTGTTATCGACAGTGATGCTTTATTGAATGTACATGGTTGTGTCCATATGTAGAATGATCATATAATTTCTTATGCTTCATGTCATTTAAAAACTCATTAGTTTAATTACCCTACACATGATTTGGAATTATCTTCTGTTGTTTTTTCTCTAAAAATTTGGAGGCATCATTTTTATGGTGTAATGTGTGAAATATATACTGATCACAAGACTTTAAAGTATATATTCACAATGAAATAATTGAACATGAGACAGAGGAGATGGCTCAAATTAATTATTGATTAAAATTGTATAATTCATTACCACCGAGGAAAAGAAAATAAAGTGGCAGATGCTTTGAGTTGAAAAAGTAATACTTCATTAACCGTGATACTTTTGGAACATGATCAATTGGTTAAGGATTTGAGGAAGTTTGGCTTGGAACTTGTTGGTGAAGGATATTCTTCTACTTTATTTCAGGTATCAGTTAAATCTTCTCTATCAGAAAGAATGAATCTATCGTAGAAGAAATAAAATAAGTTAAAAAAAAGGTAGAGCTGGTTTAGAATAGTATGTTACCTGAATTTAAAATTGATAATGATTGTGTTCAGAGGTTTGGGAAGAGATTATGTGTGATTTATAATATATAGTTAAATTTTGAGTTGTTATGTGAGGCTCATATTTCCCCATTTTAATTTCATCCAGGCAGTACTAAGATGTAGAGAGATATTTGGGAGTATTACTGGTCAGATGGAATGAAAAGTGATATTGTAGATTTTACTGTAATATGGTTGACTTCTCAACAGGTTAAAGCAGAGAAGAAGTAACTAAAAGGGATGATTCAGCCTTTACCAGTTCCCTAGTGTAAATGGGAGAATATATCCATGGACTTCGTTGTGGGATTACAAATGACATCACTAGGTAATAATTCAATCTGTGTTATTTAAGATCGATTGACTGAATCTGATCATTTTATTCCTATTAGAAATACTTTCATCCTAGAACAACTATCTCGGTTGCATGATAAAGTGATATTCAAGTTACATGGAGTTCCCCTCTCCATTTATTTTGATCATGATCCTAGGTTTACTTATAACTTTTGGAAAGGCCTTCAGAAGTTGTTGGGTACTTAGTTAAATTTTAGTATAACTTTTCATCCGCAATCAGATGGGCAGTCAGAATGAACAATTTAGACGTTGGAGGATATGTTATGTTCTTGAATGATGGATTACTATGGATTTTTGGACCAACATATTTATTTGGTTGAATTTTCATATAATAACAGTTTCCAATCCAGTATACAAATGGCTCCATTTGAGGCATTATATGGTAAACAGTGTTGAACTCCAGCTTTTTTGGGAAGAAGTAGGGGAAAGGAAGCAGATGGGACCATAATTGGTAGAAGAGTTGGAAAAAAGATAAGTTGATTCAGAAGCACATGAGAAAAGAACATAGTCAGCAGAAATGTTATCAGGATAACTGTAGGAAGGATCATTCTTTGGGGGTAGGTGATCAAGTTTTTCTCAAAGTTTCTCCATTGAAAAGTGTGATGAATTTTGGAAAGTAAGGAAAGTTGTGTCTGATGTTCTTTGAATCTTATGAAATCTTAGAGAAGTTTGGATAATTTTCACATAGATTGGAATTACCTCTATGTTTTTCTCAGGTACACAATTTGATTCATGTTTCCATGTGGAGAAAGTATATGCCAGATCCATCTCATGTTTTGATTCCAGAGGTAGTTTAGTTGGAAGGGAATCTATATAATGAGGAACAACTGGTCTAGATTATTGACTATAGGGAGAAAGTGTTGCAGAATATGGTGATTCATCTTGTAAAGGTTCTGCGTAAAAACCATATAGTAAAAGAGGCAACATGGGAATCATAAAATGCAATGAGAGATAAATACCTCCACTAATTCGAAAAGTAAATAAATTGTGGGGACTCTATTTCCTAAAGGGGGGAAGGATGTTACATCCAATGTTTGTAAAGAATAATATATTTTCATATCTAGGTCTATGTATGAATTTTATTGTGTTTTAGAGGCTTAAAATGAGAATAAATCCATTCTTAGGTAGAGAATACTCTAATATTTTTAAAAGATTGTTTTACCGCATATTGATGGAAAACCATTTTTAAATTAAAAATTTGACAATTTAATAATCTATACATATCAAAATAAACTTATTATTTAGAATTGTGACATTGAAATTTAATTTGGATACATTGTTTGTATTTTTCTGACAATGTTCAATTTTTTATGAATAGTGAAAAATGCTGCATTTTACTTCAAAATAGTTTTTTTATCTTATTTAATTATATGGTTATATTATCATTTTAATTAGTTTTAAATTTCAATTAGAATATATTTTTACCATTTAATCCAATGGAGGTCATTAGAATTAATTTCACTTAGAAATTGGACCTAAACAATTATCAATCTTTTGATAGATATTGTTTCTTAAAAACACGCTATTTGTTTTGACGATGGGAAATATTTTTTGATTTAATTACTAAAATTTTTGTGGATGGAATTTGGTAAAAAGGAATCCATATTTGGAATCAAAAGGCCCAAATTATGTAATTAAGACCCTTTTTTGGACATCATGAATAGTAACTATGGTAATTATCATTAATTATCGTGATTAATTAGTAACCGGGTAGTTAAGGGTAATAATATAAAATCATAATAAAATAAAATGTCCCCAACATGTGTCAAAATCTTCTGTGATGAGTCACGGTCAATTATGGGATGCCTTTTTCCAACATTGGGACCCCATGGAATCACTTTTGTTTGATAGTGACCTTTTATCATATTACTTTAAAAAAAGGGAAATATAACCAAATTATGTATCAACTAAGTAAAACTATTTTAATTTTGTATATATAAATAAAATCTCAGACTACAAATAGTCATTTTAATTCTAATATGATTATCTACATCATGGTATTTTATTATTATTTTTAGACATTAAATAAATATATTTATTTATGACACCATGACGATGCAGTGATTACCTCATTAATAAACTATTTAAAAAAAATGAAAAGATAAGGTAAAATCTAATACATAAACTTGTAAAAACCTATTTGATTGGTGTATTTCGAACCATTATCAATTTAGCCTCAAAATATAACATTATGGGACCTTTAAAATCCTAAAATCATTTCATAATAAAGTAACATCTCATGACCTTCCAAGAGTGCCCCTCCTCCCTCTTATAAAATACCCCCACCTCTACCCCCATACAAACACCTCTCAAGACATTGGCTTATCCGAACTCTACTCATATTATCTCTCCACGTTCTTCTATTACTCCTTGAAGCCTCACTTTGGGCAGAAGTCTTCCCAAGAATGAATTTGGCTCAAATTAAAAAGAGTTCCCTATTTAGAGGTAATGTTTTCTCTCGAGTTTCGTTCTTTTTTTTTCCTTATTCAGTCCCCCTGACACTATTATTATTTAATTAAATTACATCACCAGTATCATCAATATACTAGTATTTTTTCATGATAAGGATTTGATTTTCACTTACAAACACCTCTCTCTAATTGTTAGAGAACACACTGTTTATGTGGGATGCGAATTACTGCCTCATGGAATGATGATTTTTCAATCTTCTTTTAACACCTTTCATGGTGGCCATTAAGATAAATATACATTTATATATGATATATATTATTTTTATGTTTTCTTTTTGATTCTGTATTTTTCATTTATATCATACCTTTATGGTTTCCGTTATGGGTAAACACGACAATCTCATTATAGGAAGTGTGAACTTCCGCCCGCTCAAAGTGATATGACTTATTAATACCATATGTGGTACGTATAAAGGATAGTTTTAATTATATTATCAATGATAAAATAATATAATTATAATACTACTATGTATCATTATGTTTTAATTACATTAAATATGAAATAGAAATGGTAGTAGCGTTCATGCGTACGTATGACTTACCGTCTCAATGAACGGTGCATTTCATTTCTTATCTCAAAATGTTATGTAAAATTATAAATACATGTATATTATGGATATATATAATATATATGATATCCAGATCATGAATATAAATCTGGATATAATGAACATTTGACCACATGAACAACATGTAATTATTAGAAGTCTATTTTTGACTTAAGTACCAAATATCAACCAAACGAACATTATTAACTTAAATGATTTCATAATGTTTATAACAAGGAAAAAAGTGATATAAAAGGAATAATAAACTCAAAAAGGTACTTAATATAGTATAAATTAACTTTAGTTAATTATTCATGTAATTAATGAACGATCATGTCAACTCATACACGAGGTAAGGGACATGATCTCAATATCCTTTCATTTAGGCATATTTTGTTTTAATACAAGTATTTATTCTATACAATGTATAAACTCATATTAATTTTCATTCCATTAAAAGGGAATCTTTTTCTATGAATCCTTCTACTAAATATCAAATAAGAATATTTCATTTAATATACACAGCACACCGACCTTTTCACCGCCGTGAGTATTATTTGATCTTTGGCTTCCTCAATAGCCAAAATGTTTTTAAACGAAAGTAAATACCATGGAATCTATCATGTATTTTGATATTGAAAATGGTTTTGATAATGGATTTTTTATATAACTATATTTATGTTATAAATTGTGATTGAAATGTGGGAAAGTATTCCTTCCATTATCTTTGATTTATGACTTATGATTTTATAATGGTACTTGGACATTTGGTGGGTGGTTATGTGATAAACCAAATGGTGGGTGGTTCCGTGAGTAACAGGATGGGTTATTATGTTATAACCTACACTGTATTGGGTAGGGAAGTCGGCCGTATTGCTATACCATTTTGTGACATGTGTGTAAGTAGACCATATGGTTATTCCATTTAAGTATGTTTATGTTCCATGTTGTCCTTATATTTTATGTGTTCTTTATATGGATAATAGTTTGGTTACAAAAGGGTATCTAGTGATATTTTATTCAATTAACAGTATTTATTACTTCATAAAGGGGAAAAGTATTACTTATAGTACTAATGGTTTACTTGTGGTTTTGAATAACTAATAGGTTCTTTCTATATGTATTATTTACTATGATTTTTATGCTCATCCCATGTTTTTTAAATGATATTCATAGGTCAAGGGAATAGTTCATGATGTGATGATAGTGTCAAGGAAGTGTCAAGAAAGAAACCAAGTTTCATTTTAAATATGATTCCTTTGGAGGAAAAATTGAATATTGTCTTTGATGTAACCACCTTGTTTAAATGTGGAATGTAATGCATGATTTATGATCTAATTCTCTAAAATACTAAACATTAAAAGATCCTCAATGTGAATTCTTGAAATAACCCGATATTAAGTATTGTTTAAGGATGTGGCCTTATAGTTGGTATCAAAGGTCGGTATAGAAAACTTTAGGAGTTATAATATTGCTAAATTCAGGTCCAAAATTAATTTGTGGTATGATTGAAATTATATATCATTTGAAGATTACCATGTTTCTTCATCTAAGAAATGTTTCTCAGAATGTGTTTCCGTAGAGGAAATAGAAAAGCAGTTCTAGGATGGAATACATAAGGAAATAACATTACGAATTATCATAATGAGATGGTTAGAATTGGAACTGAACAATTTGTTTTAGTAATAGTGAAGTTGACTCAAGCAATAAATGGTGGTGTTATCCATGCAAGAGATCATCCAGATCAACCGCTGAGGGACATGTCAGTGGTGGAACATTTCATGAGGCAACATCCCCCATCATTTAGAGGATCATATGACCCTGTGCGAGCTGAAGGGTGGATTAAATAACTGGAGAATATTTTAGATGTATGGGGTGTTTAGAGAATAAAAAGGTTAGTCTTGTTGTTTACCATTTGGAGGGTGAAGTAGATCAGTTGTGGTCGATAGACAAAAATATTCTGGACACTGAGGAGAATGATCCTTTTAGTAGGATGAATTCCATTATATGTTCCTCGAAAAATATTTTCCTATGGTGGTTCATCTTACGATGGTAAACAATTCATAGAATTGAGGGAGGAGGTTGACTCAGTGGCTGCATGTGAAGCAATGTTCACTCGATGGTCAAGGTATGCTCCAAATTTCATATGAGATCTTGATAGTAAAATCAACAATTTTTACTCAAGGTTAAATCCAATGTATCGAATTTATTTAGCTTATCACCAGTTCAAAAGATATGACAAACTTGTTCTATGTGCGGAGAAGGTGGAAATTGAGTCACCTGATGACCATGTGTTATTTGAAAATCAATAGAATAAGAGGTCTAGATGGCAGAAAAAATGAAATAATTCAACAAAGAAGCCCGGTGGTAAGAAAACCATATATCCATCATATGAGAAGTTTAGTAAAATGCATCTTGGAGAATGTTTATCCAAGTCTAGAATGTAATTTCAGTGTGGTAAGTCTGGTCATATTTCTCGTAATTGTTTGGAATATTGTCATGTAGGAAATGAAAATCCAGTGGTAAGATGTTTTATGTGTAATATAATGGGTCATTAAGAAAATTAGTGTCTAATGAAGAACTCAATTAAGGAAAAGCTTCCAGACTACATGAAAAATAGGGTGGTGAAATCCTTTTCAACTACATCAGCAGATGTTGGGCCATCAAATGAAGTAGTATCAGGTACACTGTTTGTTTTTTCATATTATGCCAAAGTGTTGTTTGATTCTGGGTCTACACATTCAATCATTTCTGAGAAGTTTTCTAGTGAATTGGGAATTCCATATCAAGATATGAATCCTGAACTTATGGTAAAAACAGGAGGGGGAAACGTTGAGAAAAAACGAAATTATAAGAAACTTCTTAACATTGAGTGTGGAAAAAATCTACCAGAAAAACTTTTTATTTTTCTTATAATACAGTTTGATGTTATTTTGGGCAAGGATTGGCATTCTATTTATCATTTTAAGATTGACGGCATAGCTAAAGAGGTTTATTTTCGAAAAGATTTTAACTTTGTGTACATGAATGAACCCTTACTTTTGATAACATATTAGGAAGCTGTGAAACTAGTAAACGATAGAAATGAATGTTACCTTTCACATATTTTTGAAAACAAAGGAAGTGTTCAGATTAATGATGTGCCAGTAGGAAATTAGTATCTTGATGTTTTTTATGTGGAGTTTCCTATTATTATACATGATCATAACGTTGAATTTACAATTGACTTAGTTCCTGATGCTAATCCAATATCAAAACCCCCTTATCCAATGGCTCATGTTCAACTTTTAGAGTTAAATAATCAATTGCAGGAGTTACTAGATAAAGGTTTCATTTGACCTAGAACATAACCATGGGGTGATCCTATATTGTTTGCTAAAAATAAAGATGGTTCAATGAAACTATGCATTGATTATAGAGCGTTGAATAACATCACTATTGAGAACAAGTATCCTTTTCCTTATATCGATGATTTGTTTGACCAGCTCTAAGGAGCTCAGTATTTTTCAATGATTGAATTGAGATCAGGGTACCATCAGTTGAAAGTAAAAAAAGTGAACGTTCCATAGATTTCATTTTGTACTATATATGGACATTATGAATTTTTAGTAATGCCATATGGGACAACCAATACACTTTCTATATTCATGGATCTAATGAATAGAAATTCCCATGAGTTCTTGGATAAGTTTGTGGTTGTGTTCATTGATGATATTTTGGTTTATTCTAAAAGTAATGAAGAACATGAATGTCAATTAAGGGTTATCTTGAAAAACATAAATGAAAAGAAACTGTATGGAAAATTCAGAAAGTGTGAGTTTTGGTTACAACAAATTTCTTTCCATGGTCAAGTTGTTTCAAAAAATGGCATAACTTTTGATCCTGCAAAAACAAATATTATTGATGAATTGCCAAGACCCACAAACATATCTGATATCCGTACATTTCATGGTTTTGTAGTTTATTTTCATATGTTTGATGAAAATTATTCACAGTTATCTAATCCAATGACTATGTTAACTCGAAAAGGTGTTAGGTTAATTGGGAAAAAATAATGTTATGATTGTTTTCAGGAATTGAAGAGAATATTAGTGAATGTCCTAGTTTTGGTAGTGCGATCCAGAAAGGGTGAGTTTTTATCTATAGGGATGCTTCGTTGAAATAAATTGGTTGTCTCATTATGCATAATGATTAGGTAATTGTTTATGATTCATTTCATTTGAAAACTCAGGAGTTAAATTACTCTACACATGATTTGGATTTAGCTGTTGTTGTATTTGCTTTAAAAATTTAAAGGCATCATTTGTATGGTGTAAATTGTGAAATATATACAGATCAAAAGATTTTAACGTCTATATTCACTCAGAAATAATTGAACATTAGACTGAGGAGATGCCTGGAATTAATCAAGGATTATGATTTTACAATTCATTACCACACATGAAAAGAACATAAAGTGGCAAATTCATTGAGTCGAGAATGTAATTCATCATTAACCATGTTATATTTGGAACATGATCCTTTGGTTAAGTATTTGATGAATTTTGTCTTAGATGTTGTTGGTGTAATAAATTTTTCAGTTTTGTTTCAGGTATTAGTGAAGTGTTCTCTATCAGGCAGAATTGAGCAAGGGCAGAAGAAGTACAGTAAGATGCAGAAAAAGTTAGAGCCTCTTTAGAAGGGTATGTTACCTTAATTTAACATCGATAATTATTGTGTTCTGAGGTTTGTGAAGATATTCTGTGTTCCTTGTGATTTAGAGATGAAGAATGAGTTGTTATGTGAGGCTCGTAGTTCCCCGTTTTCAGTTCATCCATGAAGTACTAATATTTATAGAGATCTTCGAGAATATTACTAGTGGGATGGACTGAAAATAGATATTATTGATTTTACGGGGAAGTGTTTGACTTGTCAATAGGATAGTGTAGAGTGGCAATTACCGAAATGGATGCTTCAGCCTTTACTAGTGCCAGAGTGTAAATGGGAGAATTTATCCACGGAATTTGTTTAGGGATTACCAAATAAATCTCGAGGTAATAATGCATTCTGTGTTATTGTTGATCGATTGAATAAATCTGGTAATTTCCTTAATATTCGAGATATTTTCTCTCTAGATAAACTATCTCGGTTGTATGTTAAAGAGATATTAAAGTTAAATGGAGTTCCCCTCTCCATTGTATCAGATCGTGATCTTAGGTTTACTTATAACTTTTGGAAAGGCCTTCAGAAGTCGTTGGGTAATGAATTAAATTTTAGTACAGCTTTTCATCATCAATTAGATGGGTAGTCAGAATTAAAAATTCATACCTTGGAGGATATGTTACATGTATACACAATGGATTACCAGAGAATATGGGACTAATATCTTTCATTGGTTGAATTTTCTTATAATAACAGTTTTTATTCCAGTGTACATATGGCTCTATTTGAGGCATTATATTGTAAATGGTGTCTAACTCCATCTTTTAAGGATGAAGTAGGTAAAAGGAAGCTGAATGGAGTAGAATTGGAAGAAGAGATTGCGAAAAAAGTTTAGTCTATTTAGAAGAACATGAGAACAGCTCAGAATTGGAAGATAATTTATGTGGATAACCAGAAGAAGGATCTTTATTTTGAGATAGGTGATCATGTTTTTGTAAAATTTTCTCCATAAAAAAGTGTGATGTATTTTGGAAAAAAAGGAAAGCTGACCCCAAGGTTAATTGGACCTTATGAAATCGTGGAGAATATTGGATCAGTTACATATAGATTGTAATTACCTAAATTTTTGTCTAAGGTACACAATATTTTTCATTTTTCAATGTTGAGAAAGTGTATGGTAGAACCATCTTATGTTTTGAGTCCAGAGGTAGTTCAGATGGAAGAGAATGTATATTATGAGGAACAACTGACCTAAATTCTTGACCACAAGGAGCATGTGTTGTGGAATAAGGTGACTCATCATGTAAAGGTTCTATGAAAAAACCATATGGTTGAAGAGGAATCATGGAAATGAAAAAATTTAATGAGGGATAAATACCTCCACTTATTTGATAAGTAAATAAATTTTTGGGATGCAGTATCCCAAAGGGGGGAATGATGTTACATCCCAAATAAGTAAAGAATAATATATTTTAATATCCATGTCTATTTATGGATTTTATTGTGTTTTAGAGGCTTAAAATGTGAATACATCCAATCTTTGGAATATAATACTCTAATATTTATAAAGGATTGTTTTACCACCTTTTGATGGAAAACCCTTTTTATATCTAACTTTTAACAATTTAATATGCTATACGTGTCATAATAAACATATTATTTACAATTGTGACATTGAAATTTACTTTGGATAAATTTTTGGTATTTTTCTGACATTGTTCATTTTTTAATGAATAGTGAAAAATACTGCATCTTACTTCAAAAATGACTTTCCATCTAATTTAATTATATAGTTATATTGTCTTTTAAATTGGTTTTAATGTGTAATTATAATATATTTTTACCATTTAATCAAATTGAGGTCATTATAATTAATTTCACTTAGAAATTGGACATAAACAATTATCAATCTTTTGATAGATATTGTTTCTTGAAAACAAGATATTTGTTTTGACAACAGGAAGTTTTTTTTGAATTAATTAATGCAATTTCTGTGTTTGGAATTTGGTAAAATCGATTCCATATTTGGAATTTGAAGTTCCAAATTATTTTAATAAGACCTTTTTGTTTTTGGACTTTATGAATAGTAATGATATTAATTATCATTAATTATCGTGATTAATCAGTAATTGGGTAGGTAAGGGTCATAAAAAAAATATCATAATAATATAAAATGACCCCAACATGTGTCCAAATCATCTTTTTTGATTCATGGTCTACTATGGGATTCCATGTTCCAGCCTTAGGACCCCACAAAATCACTTTAGTGTGATTGTAACTTTTTATCATATTATTTTTATTGAAATGGAAATATAACCAAGGTATGTATCACCTAAGTAAACCAATTTTAATTCTGTTTACATAAATTATATCTTATACTATAAAAAGTTATTGGAATGATAAAAATATTTCCTATAACATGGAATTTTTTTAATAAATTTTATACATTAAATAAATAAAATTTTTTATGACACCATGCTGATGTAGTGAATACCTCATTAATGAATGATTTAAATAAAATGAAACGATGAGGTAAAATCTAAGACATACACTTGTCAAAAATTTATTGGATGAGTCGATTGTGATCCCTTATCACTTTATACTCTAAATATATCATTCTGGGCCCTTTAATATCTGAATAACATTTCATAATGAAGTAACATTTCATGACCTTCCAAGAGTGCCCCTCTTCCATCTTATAAAAGGCCCCCAACTCTCCCCCTTACCCACACCTATAAAGCCCTTGGATAGTCCAACTTCTTATCATATTATATCTCCACATTACTCTCTTACTCTTAGAAGCCTCACTTGGGGCATAAGTCATCCCGAGGAAGCCTTTGGCTCAAATCAAAAAGAGTTACCCGATTTAGAGGTAATGTCTTCTCTTGAGTTTCTTTCTTTTATTTTTTCTTATTCACCCCCCTAACACTCTTATTATTGGATTACATAACAACACCAGAATCATAAATACACTATGATTTTTTTATGAGAATTATTTTATTTACACTTACACACACCACTGCCTAATGGTTAAAGAACATACTATTTTTTAGGGTGGTGAATTACTGCCTCACGAAATGATGATTGTTCAATCTTCTTTTAACACGTTTAATGGCGGCCATTATGAAGAAAATATTTTCATATATTATATATATTATGTATATGTTTACTTTATGCATATTTGTTTTTCTTTTATATCAAATCTTTATGGCTTCCAATATGGGTAAACACGATAATCTTATTAGAGGAAGTGCGGACTACTGCCCCCTCAAAGTGATATGACTCATTAATACCATATATAGTACATATAAAGGATATGTTTAATGATATTATAAATGATACAATACTGGAATTATAATACTACTAGGTATCATTATGTTTTAATTCTATTAAATATGAAATAGAATTGATTGTAGTGTTCATGTGTACGCACGGCTTACCATGTCTATGAACAGTGCATTTCATTTCTTACCTCATAATGTTATGTACTATTATAAATACATGTATATGATATATATATATATTATGTATATGATATCCAAATATTGAATTCCATTCTGGATATAATGAACCTTTGACCACATGAACAACATGTAAATATAAGAAGTCTATTTTTGACTTAAGTACCAAATATCGACAAAATGAACATCATTAACTGAAATGAATGAAAAATGATTATAACATGGAAATAAGTGATATAAGAGGAATAATAAACTTGAAAAATGTTGTTCAGAAAGTATAAATTACTTTTTCTTATTATTCAAGAGATTAAATAATGACCGAGTCAAGTCGGACATGAGATAAGGGAATTCGTCTGAATCTCCTTTCATTGAATCATATTTTTTTAATACAATACTTATTTTTACACACTGTATAATAGCTTTTAATTTTAATTTTATTCAAAGGGAATTTTTTTTTATAAAGTGTTTTACTAAACGACAAAAATGAATATTTCTTTTGTGGTATGTGGTGAAAATGACCTTTTCGTCACCGCGAGTATTATTTGATATTTGTCTTTCTCAACAATCAATAATGTTTTTAAAAGAAAATAAATAACATATACTCTACTATGTATTTTGTTTTTGAAAATGGTTTTGATAATAAATTTTTTATGTCAATATATTTATGTGATATATTGTGATTGAAATGTGGAAATATTTTCTTTCATTTATATTTTTTTCATGTCTTATGATTTTATAATTGTACTTGGACATTTGATAAGTGGTTAAGTGATAAAGCGAATTAGGGGTGGTGTCGTGAATACTAGGACATGTGGTTACGTTATAACATCCAATGCATTGGGTGTGGAAGTCGTCCGTATGGAAATTCCATTTAGTAACATGTGTGGACGTAGAATGTATGGTTATTCCATTTAACTATGTTTATGTTCCAAGTTTCCTTTATATGTTATGTGTTCTTTATATGGATAATATTTTGGATAAAAATGGGTATGTGGTGATATTTTATTCAGTGAAGAGTATTTTCTACTTCATAAAGGTGAAAAGTATTACTTATAATATTCATGGTTTACCTGTTGTTTTGAAAAACTAATAGTTTCCTTCTTTTTGTATTTCTTAGTGAGCTTTTTATGCTCATACCATGTTTTAGAAATGTTATTCACAGTTCAAGGGAAATGTAAATGATATGATGATATTGTCAAGGATGTTTCAAGAAAGAAACCATGTTTTATTCTAAAAATGTTTCCTTTTGTGGAAAGAATTAATATTGTCTTTGATGCAACCACCTTGTTTAAATGTGGAATGTAATGCATGATTTGTGATCTAATTCTATAAAACTATAAACCTGAAAAGATCCTCAATGTGAATTTGTGAAATAACCTACGATTAAGTAATGTTTAATTCCATGGCCTTATAGTGACATTGATATTTTCTATACACCTTGGAAGGGGAACGTGGTGGCAGACATTCTCAGTTTGAGGTCCAACTAGTAGTTGATGAGTGAGGTGTTAGATCTATTGGATGCATAGAAGAGATCCTTTGTGGATAATTATTGAGTAGTCTTCCTTTAGTAGATGGTTGTCTCCCCTCCACACTTATATCAAATCAGGGAGGCACATATTGGGGAGATCGACTCTGAGAGCCTATAAGAACATCTATCCTTGGGTATGACCCATGAAAATTACTCAACAGATGCAGAGAACGACATTCTCTTTATTGGTCCCATAGTAGTAATGGTGGCATTTCCATGTGGGAGGACCTAAGGGAGTTCCAAAAATCCCCCTGGTGGAATATCTGAAATTGGAAATGATATTCCATGACATTTGATGCCAGTTCTGGTTTGAATGGAAGAAAAATGTAGTGGTTCAGTTTGTTTCTCAGTGCCTTACTTGTCAATAAGTGAATATAGAGAACCAAGTTCCAACATGCATGACTCATCCAATACAGGTTCTTTAGTGAATGTGGGATGATATATTGATTGACTTCATCACAGTTTTACCATGTACATCTATAGTACGAGATTCCATCTTGGTTATCATTGACCGACTCACCAAGTCATCCCATCTCCTACCAATCTAGGAGCTGAGTTACCTAGAGATCATGGGATACCTCTATTTTTAAAAGATAGTTCAAACTCATGTTGTGTCTTCGAAAAAATTTCAATTTGTTTTGTTTGTTTTACTTCCCAAATCTAGAATGAATTAGAAGATGATTTTAGGATGCAGTTGCGGCTAAGAACAAAGTTTCAACCCTAAACATATGGTCAGACAGAGAGAACCATATAAGTGGTATATGATATGTTACATGCCTTCAACATGGACTTCATTTATGGTTGGGAGGACCACCTACCTCTGTTAGAGTATTATTACAATTATATCTACCACTCCACTAATGGAATGTCACCATTTGAGGCCTTGCATGTGGAAAATTGTAAATCACTGTTATACTGTACTGACCCATTTTTGTCTGTGATTGTGGGCCTATAGTTGGTGAGGGCTACTATCATTAAGGTGAATATCATCCAACAGTAAATGAGGACTGCACAGAGCCGACATAAGTCTTATGCCGATTAAATATAAAGGCCCTTGGAGTTCAAGGAGGGTGACAATGACTTCTTCAAGGTCATAACTCAAGGTGCCTTGCAGATATTTGGATGGGGTAGTATGTTATATCTAAGTTTCATCAACCAATTTTATATTTTGTGATGAGTTTGTGAGGTGGTGTTCCACCTAGAATTACCCCCACAGTTTCACCGAGTTCATGAGGTTATTCATGTGTCATAACTTAGGAGGTGTGTGAATGACACATTTCACATTATCGACTAGGTATAGATGGATATTTACAATGGGGTGAAATTTTCATAGTTCTTGATGGAGACCGAGGATCGACAATAGTGGACCGTTCATGTGTGTTTTATTCCTATTGTATATTTTCATTGGATTCACACGAACCTCTATGAGAGAAACTATTATTGGGAGGATCATATGCATGATCAGATCCCTCATCATTTTGTTTTAGTATCCTTGGTTTGTGTTTTGGGGACGTTAATCCCTAAAGAAGGTAGAATGTAATGATGTGGATTTGTTCAAAATTTTTTATTAAATTAATTGGTAATATAATAAGACATCATATAGAGATTGTACTTGAATCTGAGGAATGGTGTATTAACAATAAATATTTGAATAAAATTCTAATTTTAATTTCGATACACTCGATGTATAACATTGAATATTTATAACTCCCAAACAAGTTTCCAGATCAAAAATTTGAGGGCACTATTGCATAAGGAACATTGGCATTACCTTAGGCATGACTTAAAATCATAAGTCATTGCCTAGATGAAAAAGTGTCATTTTGGAAAAAAACCTTTGTTAAAAATATTTCTAATAAAGATATTTATTTGGAACAATGAATATTTGGTTTCCATTTTGTAACCCAATGTTAGGGGTCCATTTTTAGAATTCATAACAATGAGATTTTTTGAGAGTTATAGAGAGAGGGAACTGTGGGAAAATTATTTTTCTAACGACAAATGAGAAATTAAAGACCATGATCACTCTAAAGAGAACAGAGGATTTATCGACGAATATAACATGAACATTATTCATTTAATGGTCCAATTTTCCAAATAGGGTGTGCTATTTTATTTGTTCCTATACTCATTCTTTGGTCTTTCTCCTACAACGAATGTGAATCAACCGACAATTGATTAATTCATGTATTGTACATATATTATATTTGGGGATTTATTTTGTGGTTTTTTAATCAAAAATCGATACTTATTTATAATTATTTATGACTAGATATATACATGATTAAATTAATCAATTGTTTGAAATTTCACACATTTCCTCAGATTCCCTATTCTAATGTTGGTGGATCAAGGCCGGCCCAAACGAGGCTCAATCCATTTACTGTGTGTGTTCATGTAAAATTATTCCTCCATTTTTCTTCTAATAGTCCATGTATTCTTCATTGAAAAAACCCGAGAAACAATCCATGTTCACAATGGAAGGGATCTTCCGTCTAGGAGGGGACCGTGGTGGCGACAGAAAAGTGTCACAATGGTAGAGGGTCATGAAAGTATGGTCATGATGGAAAGGGAGACAACGCACATTCATGGAATGCCATGGAAGAAGACGATTCATGTTGTAGGAGGCTGTGGATGGATCATGGGGGGGTGTGGCTTGACAGTCTGACTCGGTCAGACTGTATACAGACCCATCAATCGCATTTTTACAAAAAGGGCCTTAATATATCACCCTGGTTGGAGTTCGTTGGAAAATAACCTCGAGGGACGAGTCTCAAATAGCGTTTTAAAAACTCATTAAGATTGGATTGATAATATATCACCACGTTTGGAGTTCTTTGGATATTAATATGTCCTCAAAGACCAGGGAATTAATCCTCTATCTAGTTGGTTGTATTGTATGGTTTATGGATTTTATTGGAATCCCCTACATTAAGATTTTCACTATAGTGGTTATGTAATTTTCTAAGAATCTCATATACTATTGGTAAACACATACGGGGTACACAATATTATTTAGAATCCCCTATATTTATATCATTACCTTTGACCATCATTTCCAATTCATTTGGGGCCCAAGATTCTGGAGAATTATGACTAAATTTTGGCTTTGAGTTACCCTTTCTTTTCCAAGTTATTCTTAGGAGTATATCTAGATATCCTTGGTATATGAACGAGTTTATACCTATATATACATAACTATTTTTTTCTTTTGTTTCTTTCCATTTTGGTTCCGGGGTGTCCTACTAAGAGTTCTTTTACTCACCCTTGAACGAGTTTTTCCTACAAGTGTCATGTCTTGGGCAGATGACCAATTCTTTGTGGAGTTCATTGTGGGGGGGGGGGACCTGGGCCAGGACCGGATGGGGCCTTGGGAGATTAGACAGTATGAGGTATTCCAGAAAACATTCTACTATAACTTAATTAACTTCATTAACTGGTCAGTAATTTTTGTTATCATTCTTTTGTCTTGTGCTATAGCCCTGGGTTGCAGTACTACACTTTACTTTTCAGTTTCACTCTGGTTTTATTAATTTTACATTTATTGGTTTGCATGAATGGTGGTTTGGTTGTTCCAATACCTTTTTGATTTGTGGTCTTCAGGATTCTTTTGTTTGTATAGGTACATAGACTAAAGCCTCCCATTTGTGGGATATGCCCACTCATCATGAGTCACTGTCCAATAACCTACTGGGGGCGGGCATTGGGTGGTCAGATAACGGGCCCCATCAGGATGATTAATGAAATTATTTTTACCTTTTTGTAAGAAAAACCAATGAAATTGAATTATTAGTGAGGTAGAATATGTTTTGTGCATTATTGGTGATCACTTATTTGCTGAATGGTCAAAATATATTTTATCTCATTCAAGTTGAGGATGTGATATGTTTTTCCAAATTCATGATTATGACAATAACTTCATAAATCCAATATATGTTAGATTATGATATGTCCTTGAAATCATATAAAAAAATAATAATGAATGAGTAGAAGATGAATCATGTTTTGAATCACACATTATGAGATACTATGAAGCAAAAAGATTATATTACATAACGAATATCCAAGGGATGGTGATTGTCTCTTTTCAAATTCAATAACATGTAATAAGACATGATATGTCACTATACATCACCCATATAACTGTATATTTATTCAATACTATTTTAATATGGACCTAGAGTGGAATAGAAATTGTAACATCCCACGTAAATAAAGAATAATAAATTTTCATATATATTAATATTTATGAATTAAATATTAATTTTACTTTAAAGGGGTTGCTATGTTCAATAGCATACCTGATATGCAATAAAGAGTTTCTTTGAAATCTTACGTTGCACACTAGTAATAAAATAATATTATTTTAAATGGTAGTTAACACATAGCCGTTGTATTGGAGGTAATGAATAGAAATAACTAATATATGATTATATATGTTTTTAATTTTATCTAATAAAAGATAAAGTTTTAAAATACGGAAAGAATTCAATTTTAGGCATATATACCGTAATTCTCACTAAAGGTTCACTTATCACCTTTTGATGGATAACTATCATTAAATATAGTTTTTTTCACTCTTATACATTCTATTGGACCAAATAAAACTATTCTTTAGAATTGGGACATCAAAATTTACTTTCTGTAAATTTTTGGTATTTTTCCGATAAAGATCATTTTTTAATGAATAGTGTAAAATGTTGTATTTTAATTCAAAACCTATTTTTAATCTAATTTATTTATATGATTAGATTATAATTTGAATTGGTTTTAAAATTAAATTAGAATATATTTTTACCATTAAATCTTATTGTGGTCATTGAAATTAATTTCACTTTGAAATCGGACTTAAACTAGTGTCAATCTTTTGATATTTATTGTGTCATGAAAACACGCTATTTACTCTGACAGCGGAAATTAATTATTAAATTAATTAATTCAACTTATATGTTTTTAATTTTTTAAAATAGACTTCATTTTTGAATTTCATAATATCAAATATATCTTAGGGTGAAGTTTTGGTATTTTTCTGAAAAACTTCAATTTTTGATGAATAGTGAAACCACTAAGTGGTACTTAAACAAACAGATTTTTCGTTTAAATGAAATTTTACCACCTCTTTGTTTTTAATTTCAAAAATTTAACATAAATGGTTGTCATTAAGAATTATAATGTTGTTCAATGGGATAAAAATATTTTTTTTGATGAATAGTAACTTTTAAGTTTTTAATCGCAATTAGAGGTAATTAGTGTACATTAAGGTAAAAATATTGTTTTAATAATATGAAATGAACTTGACACATGTCCTACTCTTATTGGATATGTAATGTCTGACCACGAAAATCCATGGGTCAACTTGGGGACCCCATGGCGCCACATTGATGGAAAATGACATTAATAGCTTTTTATTTAATGTTAAAGTAAAAATGTCACAAACATGAATTGTTTTACTAAAACAATTTTTAAATGGGGTTATAGATGTCATATTTTTGACTATAAATATTCATTGTAAAGATAAAAAGATTTCATACATCATAGTAGTTTTTTATAATTTTTAGACATTAACAAAATTAAATTATTTATGACACCATGATGATGCAACGATTACCTCATTATTTAATGATTTAAATAAAATGGAAAGATAATGTAAAATTTAAGACCTAAACATCTACAAAACCTATTGGATGGGTGTATTTAGAACCCTTATCACCGTATCCTCGAAACACATCAATGTGGGACCATTAAAATCTGAAACTCATTCTATAATAATGTAACATTTCCTTACTTTCCAAGAGTGCCCCTCCTCTCCTCTTATAAAAGGTCCTCACCTCTACCACCATACCCACACCTCTCAAGCCTTTGGTTCGGCCAATATCTGCTCTTTTTGTCTCTCCAAATCCCTCTATTGCTCTTAGAATCCTCCTTTTGGGCAGATGTCTTCCCAAGGAAGCCATTGAGCTCAAATATAAGAGAGTTACACGATTTTAAGGTAATGTCTTCACTTGTGTCCTTTTGTTTTATTTTGCTTCTCCAACAACCTAAACTATTTCTATTCATTTCTTTTGTAACAATTCCAGTATCTTCAATATACTAGGATGTTTTTATAAGAATCTTTCGAGCTACACTTACACACACTTACATCTAATGGTTAAAGAACATAATGTTTCTTTGGATGGCGAATTTCTGCCTCACGAAACGATGATTGTTCAATATTATTCTAACACCTTCAAAGGTGGCCATTAAGATGTAATTATATTTATATATGATGTATAATATGTTTAAGTTTTCCTTATGCTTTTTTATTTTTCATTTATGTCATACCTTTGAGGATTCCATTATTGGTATACGTGATATCTTCATTTTAGGACGTGCGGACTACCGCTCCCTCAAAGTGATTAGATTCGTTATTGCCATACGTGGGATGTATAAATGATGTATTTAATAATATTATATATGATATTATACTGGAATTATAATATACCTTTTTATCATTATGATTTCACTCAATTAATGTACGAGATAGAAATAATAGTAGCGTTCATGCGTACGTACGGCTTACTGTCTCCATGAACGGTGCATTTCATTTCATATCCTCAAATGTAATGTACTATTATAAGTACATATATATAATGGATATATATTATTTATGTTACATATAAATGATGAATATAATTCTGGAATTAAAGTATACATACCTCTCATTTAGTTTCCATTAATATGACATAGAAATTAAAGTAGCATTCATGTGTACGTACGACTTACTGCCTCCACGAACGGTGCATATAATTTCTTACCTCTAAATGATTATGTGATATAATAAATACATATATATGCTATATATATATGATATATATTATATCCAAATCAGGAATGTAATTCTGGATATAAAGAACCTTTGACCACACGAACATCATGTAATTGTAAGAAGTCCACTTTCGACTTAAGAACCAAATATCGACAAAACAAAAATTAGTAACTTAAATGATTACATAATGTTTATAACATGGAAATAAGTGATATAAAAGTAATAATAAGCTATAAAAAGGTTCTTAAGCAAGTAGAAATTAACTCAAGTTTATTATTCAGGATGTTAAAGAATGATCAAGTCAAGTCATACCCGAGGTAAGGGACTTCGTCTCAATCTGCTTTCATTGAGGCATATTTCATTTTATAGACAACTATCTTTTATACGGTGTATAAACCCCTTTGACATTTAATTTTATACAAAAGTAATTTTTTTCTAGGAAGAATTTTACTAAACGACAAAAGGGAATGTTTCTTTTATCGTACACAGTGGCAACGACCTTTTCCGCCGCCGCGAGTATTATTTGGTCTTCGACTTCCTTAAAAAGTTGTAATGTTTTTATAATGAAATAAATACCATATAATCTTTTATGTAATTTGGTATTGAAAATGGTTTTTATAATGGATTTGTGATGTCAATATATTTATGTGATATATTGTGATCAAAGTGTGGAATTGTTTTCTTTCCATTATATTTGTTTTATGTCTTATGATTTTATAATGGTACATGGACATTTGACGGGTGGTTACGTGATAAACCATATGACGGGTGGTGTCGTGAATACCAGGATGGGTGGTTACATTATAACCTCCAATACATTGGGTATGGAAGTCGGCCATATGGCTATTCCAATAAGTATTTATGGAAGTTGGTCGTATGGCTATTCCATTATGTGATATGTGTGGAAGTCGACCGTATGGTTATTCCAATTAAGTATGTTTAAGTCCCAAGTTACCTTTATATGTTATGTGATCTTTATATGGGTTTTATGGTAATCCTTTGGTTACAAATGGGTAAGTAATGATCTTTTATTCAGTGAAGAGTTTTTACTACTTCGTAATGGTGAAAAGAATTACTTTGATAATGTATACATGGTTTGTAACAACTCGATATTTTATAAGATGCATTCTTTTTATTTTCATTCACATATTCTGTTGTACGATACACCATGATAATCTTGTGCTATACGCAACACCGTATTATCTTGCAGTATATGCAACACTATTCTTGGCTTGTGTTACACACAATTTCAAAATCGTTTGATAGAAGTTATTCTACGCAACATTGAGTGTATATATATATATATATATATATATATATATATATATATATATTCAATGTATAAATAAAATATGGTTGGATTCTATTATACGCAACATCAAAGGAGTCCTGCACTACACGCAACCCTGACTTGGCTTGCATTACACGCAATCACGACCTTCCCTGATAGCGTGTGTTGTACGCAATACCGGGTTTAACTAAACAACAAAATATTATTATAATATTGTTATTAACTAGACGTTAGTAATATTATTAACTAAATTTTGAATTTTATAACATTATTATTAATCTTAAAAATTTTCTAGAACATGGGTTAAGAAAAAAATAAATTTTTCGGGTAAATTAAGTATTTTTCAAAAAATACAGTTTTACCGCCATTTGATAGCGCACCCACTTTAAATCTAGTTTTTGAAATTTTTATATGTTCCATTTGAAAAAATAAAATTATTATTTGGAATCATGAAATAAAAATTTACTTTGGGTAAAATTTTCATTTTATTCTGATAACTTTCATATTTTAATGAATAGTAAAAACATGATATATTCAAATTAAAAACAACTTTTTTCATCGTAATATCTTATGTGGTTAAATTATAATATTGAATGGTTTAAAAGTATAAATAGAATATATTTTTACCATTTAATATAATTTATGTCATTTTCATTGATTTTACATTGAATTCTTAGGTTACATCAATTCAATCTTTTGCAATGTTTTAAAGAAAAACATGTTTTATTTCGACAACGTGATTAATTTTAATTTAATTTATGCAACTTTTTTGTATTGAATTTGGAAAAATGGATTCCATATTTTGAATAAGTGGGTCTAAATTATGTTAATAAGCTACATTTTATTTTTGGGCATTGTGAATAGTAACTACTGTACATTTTATTTACCATAGTTAAATGTAAATCGGGTAATTAAGGGTAAATATAAGATTACAAAATTACCCTAACACTTAGAAAAATCCTATTGGATGACTAAAAGTCGACCCATATCACCTAAGGGTGGGATTAGATTCATTTAATAGGCTTTTTTCCATGAAAATAATTTAATTATTATTAAAACCAAAGTAAGTGACAACATGTCACTCTCTTAAATACTATAAGTATAATAATTTTACATTAGTGTTAAACATAATAAAACTTCGAACATTAATAGTCTACAGAAATATAACAAAATTATCTACATCATGAGAATTTATTTATAATTTTTTGGGATTAAATAATTATCATTAATTGTGACACAATAGTGATACAGAAATTATTTATCTAGTGAAAAATCAAGAATATAGTTTTTATTAAACTAATAGTGACCATAAAAAGCACAAAACCCTGAACAAAACTTATTTTTAATGTAAATTTAAACTATAATCATTCAATGGTAGAATATTTGACCCTTTGGAGTCTTATACAAGAAACTATGACAGTTATATTATTTTATTTTAAATGATGCCAAAGTTGTCACCTTCATAATTAAATAAATATAAAAATTTAACCATTGTGATTTTAAGATGATAAATTATAGTAAAAGTATTATTGTGAAATTTATTAGATTTATTTTCATCATAGGATTTTATTTTTAATTTTTATGCAACATATATGTATATTAAATAATTATACAAAAATGTTGTAGTAATTATTTTATTAAGAGATAAACCAAATAAATAGTTTTTAAAATAATAAAATAAATATTATATGAACTATTTAATGTTCTCCACTAATTTTCTAGATACATATGGTCTTTTATGAATCTAATAAAGCTTTTATTTTGAACATATCCTCTGTAAATATTTTATTTAAATTCATATAAATGAATAGTGTCAAAATTGACACTATTGTTATTTTATAAAAATATCATATTATAAAATTGTTTAAAAATAACAAAAAAATTTAAAAATTATAAATTTATATTTATATGGTATAAAAGGTTATAAAGTATCCAATTATGGACAATTCCCAAAAATTAAGTAATTTTTTGTTATAAGTTAAAATTTAGAATGTTATTACCACAAATAAAATTAAATTGATTAAGGATAAATCAAGTTGATAATGTTTAAAATAATTTCCTAACATGTCTAAATTTTATTGGTTGATGAGATTACAACCCTATCTCATCTTATATTCGATTATGAGTTTTTTTGGAGGTTTTTTAAGTGCGGTTAGATTTATTATAAATTAATATTTTTAAGATTTCCAAAGGTGCCCCTCTCCTCCCTTATAAAAGGGAACCTCCTCCCTCTCTTCCTCACACCAATTTGAGCCCTAATTCTCGGAAACTCCCTGCCAAATTCTCTTCTTTACTTCCCTAGAAACATCCTAGAGGTCCTAGTTTTCTTCAAAGACAAATTTTTGTGCCTTAAGAGGAGATCTCAAAGAGGCGATTCAAAGAAGAGGTAATGTTCGTTACTGATTCTTTCAAAATTATTTCTACCTCCACTTATTTTTCCTTAGTTGTTTCATTATGAAATAATAATATCAGTATCACTCATATACTGATATGTTATTATAATTATGAAACAACCTTATTTCACAATTTATCCATCCTACAGAAAATGAAATCACCGCACGTGCGTACGTACAAAATACCGTCTCCACGCTGTGGTGTAATCTATTTTCCACCACCACCATACTTGGATAGGTATAATGGTGTAAATAATGACTATATATGATTATTTTAAATTTATATTGATTCTTAAATATTATAAATACACTTTAATACAATTCCATGATCATGGGAATGATATCATCGCTCGTGCGTGCGTACGGACTACCGTCTCCGCGACGCGATGACATTCATTCTCAATGATTAACCATTCCTGAATGATTATAAAGTATATATAATAATTAATAATTAAATATATGACATAATAATGATACTGGATTTATGTATATATATATATATATGTCATCTACTTAATTCCATTCAATTCAACAAGGAAACGAAAACAGCGTTCATGCGTACATACGACCTACTGTCTCCATGAACGGTGTATTTCTTTCCATTTATCGATATATTATATATATTTATATTATGAATATATATTATATATAAATCATGTTTTACATTCTGGATATAAGTAATCCTGATCCATGTAATCATATTAATAATTAAAAGTTAAAACAAGAACGACAAATGAGACGATTTTACCCAAAACGCTACATTAACAAGAATTTACAAAAGAACGGGTAATATAAAGTCATAAGTGGACCATATATGATATAATAATAATGAATATGATTCTGTAATAAGTCAATAACTTTATTAAAATCATTATATAGGGGGTTCAGATACGTACGAAGCATATCGGTCCTAAGGTAAGGGATAATTTTGCAAATCTCATTTTTATCCAAGATTGCTTATTCGTAATTATTTACTCGGGTTATTGTTATCATCCCTGTCCATGTTTCCTAAAAATGGATTCATGTATGTTTAATGTCCTTTTACCCACTTTTTACTTTTAATACATGGTATGTATGGAATCATTCTTTTGTTTACGTTAAGAGTAACTTTTTTGACTTTTCCGACAAAAGTACGATAAGAATGTTTTTTTAATGTAGACGGCATGAAAGATTTTTATGTTTTTATAAAGACTTATTTTCATGAAGATTCCTTAAAAATATTTCATGACCATTTTCAACAAAAACATTTTCTTCTAAAATTGCATGACATTTTGTGAAAATAAAATGATTTTGAAGAAAAAAGGATATTTTCCTCAAGAATTCATTTAAAGTGTTTTATCAAAACCATTTTAATCTAAGATGAAATTATTTCACATGTGTATGTTTCAAGTGTAATTTCCCTATGATTTACATGTTTTCACTATTTTTTATTATGAAATGATATTCATTTATTTTATATAGATTATGTGATGATGGGATGATGTTTATGAAACCCATTTTATTTATTGGGTTATTATCAATGATGTATGTTTATTTTGTGGAATAAGTAAGAATGATTTCATTATGAGATGGGTGGGACCTATATATCCCTCCAATGCATTGGGTAATGTTTTATATATCATGAGATAGACATGGCTGGAATGGTAAGTTAATCTGGTTCAGTGTTACAGGACTGAAACGAGGAGTGAACTCGATTCAGAAAGGGTCTTTTTCCACCAAGATGGTCTTGGAAGCAATGCCTTGGCTACTATGGAAATAATGACATGTGTTCAATGGTTTACACAATTACATGTTTTATTCCCATGCTATTTTATAATTCTTAATTTTTCTTTATGATCTACACCATATGTACTTACATGTTTTATGTCATTGCTCAAGCCATTGATGTTTAAAAATTATGTTCATGTTTTTAATTTCAAATGTATATGGTATGTTTTATTTTATCCATTCATACCCTTACAGGGCATTTGAGCTCACCCTTTTTATGTTTTCTTTTCCCCAGGATATAAAGAAAGGTTTTAGGTAAAAAAAGGGGGATGATCTTTAAGGGAGATGTTGAAGATCTATCACCACGATTAGAAGATTGCGTTCCATGTTTCTAAAGACACTAAACTATTACGGTCCTTGTGTGTCTGTTTTTGTTATGTATTAAGTATTCCGCAAAAGTAATGTAATGTTCATGTACGTCAGGCTTTGGGTCTCTACAGTTGGTATCAAAGGATTGGTTTAGTCAAACTTTGGAAACTAGGATGAGAAAACGTTAGTGAGATCCCTAGAGATACTTCTAAGGTATGTCGCGGGATGTCTTTAAGGTTAAGTATACGTATAGGTTATAGTCATAGAATTGCGCTAAGGATCTTATAATTTAACCTAAGATGTTAGATATTGAGGTTACTCCCCCTTTACTATGTTGTTTTCTCTAGCATGATTTTTCTTCTAACTGAATTCTTTTTGTGTTTTAATTAATGGATGGAACTAGAAGGAATTCGGTTAATATTGAATCCAATGGAAAAATTGGTGACTATGAGCAACAAAATTGTGTAATTCCTAGAGGGAAATTTATTGTAAATATGACAAATCAGTCATCGCGATATATGATTAACAAGGTGAAATTTAGTGGTATGCTTACTTCATCAAATAAGAGGAAGATTGACAATTATGCATGTTCGCATGTTGAGGAGCATAAAGAAAGGAAGATTGAGATTTCTAAATAAGGGATGAAGAACCTTGAGGAATACCTCAAATGGAGGGACCGATGTTATCTAATTGGAGAAAAGGGTCATAGAGTGATATACTGTTATGGAGTTCAATGTATTATTTGTGGAGAACATGGGCATTACCCAACTCAATGCCCTGGCATAAAAAGTTACTTCTAAATCAAGGAAGGACTTATTCCAGGACAATCATTGAATAGTATGGATTGAAGTTTTTATGTATTGGTATTCAAGAATAATGTTGTTGAGGTACTTTTATTGTGTATTGGAATATTTTTGTATTAGTCTATTGTGGTTTTCAATAATTTTAAGGTACCGGTAACCATGAAAATGGATTCAAATATTTTGTAAAGCAGATGATATGCATATAATGAAGGGATAAGAAGAAAATGAAATGTTTGACAGTATTCATGAGCTCATGATTGATATAAGGACTAAGTGATATCATGGTTTGAGTATATTGAATTTTGAGGATTTTGGTATGTGGAAAGTGTTAACTTTTTACTGCATTAATGTTTTCACTATGGTTCAATGTGTATTCATTTTTCAAGAGAATACATGATTATGGTATTCACATGATTGGAATGTGACCAATAAGATATATTGGGGATAAATGATGATATTCACAAGCTTGGTTGATGACATTTCAAGTAATCGTTTTCTTTATACTATGAGCTTGGACCGAAGTATTTTAGATAAGAAAAAAGATTTGAATGAATTATGTTGTAAATAAGTTAGTATTGTTTAGGGATAGAACTTTTTTTTGATATTATTGATTGGATGTTATAGTAATGTAGTTTTAGAAAAAGGACAACCTGCAGGATGGGCGACAACCCATCGCCTCGGACAAGGCTGTGGGAATCGAACCCACAACTGAAGTGCGACTGGCATTTATCGCCTACCACTGGCTTACAGGAAGTCCCTATTTAGTAGAAACTAGTTTTATTATATTAAGCGTTATGATATATGAAGTATAAGTCTATTTTAGGAACCATATATGATTAATCACACAATAGACGAACTTATGTATTTTTTTGATAACTTTTATAACCTTTTGTTTGAGACAGATAGAATGACCCATCATTCTATCACATGATCTTCTAACACATCACGAATGAAAAATTCAACTTCATTTATTTAAGAGATGAAGTGGAAATTGCCCAAAGAATGACCAATGGTGAGACTTTACCAAAATCACGAAAGTATTTCTTCTAATTCCAATTACATCATCTTTAGGGAAATGATCTGGAGAACCAAAAATGTGGTCCTAGTGCCTTTATATCTAATGAATCACATGGTACCATATATCATCACAAATTTATGGCTTTTTGATTGTTGGATTTTTCTGAGCCATGTTCTCTACCACTCTCTACCATAACATGATGGTTATATTTATCTTCCATATCCATATTTTCACCAATGTTATCCTATATAGAAACCCAGTGATGAGTTAATTTGGGTAACCGTTATATTTCATAATTTAGTTTTTAAAGTTCAGTTTTGGTATTTCTTTTTACGATGTGGGTTTCTATGAATTGTAAACGATTTATAACTCCGACGAATTTTGAGGGAGAAATTCATTTTAAGGGGGGTAAAATGTAACAACCTGTGATTTTATAAGATACATTTTTTTAATTTCATTAATATCTTCTGTTGTACGACACACCAAGATTTTCTTGCGCTATACGCAACACCGTATTAGCTTGCAGTATACGCAACACTATTCTTGGCTTGTGTTACACACAATTTCAAGTTCATTTGATAGAAGTTATTCTACGCAACATTGAGTGTATATATATATATATTCAATGTATAAATAAAATATGGTTGGATTATGTTATACACAACAACAAAGGAGTCATGCACTACACGCAACCCTGACTTGGCTTGCATTACACACAATCATGACCTTTCCTGATAGCGTGTGTTGTACGCAATACCGGGTTTTAATAAACAACAATATATTATTATAATATTGTTATGAACTAGCCTTTATGAATATTATTAACTAAATTTTGAATTTTATAACATTATTATTCATCTTACACATTTTTTAGAACATGGTATAAGAACAAAATAAATGTTTCGGGTAAAATAAGTATTTTTCAAAAAATACAGTTTTGCCGCCTTTTGCTGGCGCACCAACTTTAAATCTAGTTTTTGAAATGTTTATAATTTCCATTTGAAAAAATAAAATTATTCTTTGGAATCAAAAAATAAAATCTTACTGTGGATAAATTTTTCATTTTATTCTGATAACTTTCATATTTTAATGAATAGTAAAAACACGCTATATTTTAAATAAAAACAACTTTTTTCATCGTAATATCTTATGTGGATAAATGATAATATTTAATGGTTTTAAAGTATAAATAGAATATATTTTTACCATTTATTATAATGTATGTCATTAGCATTGAGTTTACCTTGAATTCGTAGGTTAAATCAATTAAATCTTTTGCAATGTTTTAAAGAAAAACCTGTTTTCTTTCGACAACGAGATTAATTTTAATTTAATTTCCGAAACTTTTGGGTATTGAATTTGGAAAAATGGATTCCATATTTGGAATCAGTTGGTACAAATTATGTTAATAAGATACTTTCTATTTTTTGGCATTGTGAATAGTAACTATGGTAAATTGTATTTACCATAGTTAAAGGTAAATCTGGTAATTAAGGGTAAATATAAGATTATAAAATTACCCAAACACTTGAAAAAATCCTATTGGATGACTATAAGTCGACCCATATCACCTAAGGGTTGTATTAGAATCATTTCATGGACTTTTTTCCATGAAAATAATTTAATTATTATTAAAACCAAAGAAAGTGATAAGATGTCACTCTCTTAAATACTATAAGTATAATAATTTTAAGTTAGTGATAAACATCATAAAACATCGAACATTAATAGAAAGAAATGTAAAACAATTATCTACATCATGAGAATTTATTTAGAATTTTTTTTTGATTAAATAATTATCATTAATTGTGACACAATAGTGATGCAGAAATTATTTATCTAGTGAAAAATCAAGAATATAGATTTTATTAAACTAATAGTGACCATAAAAGGCACAAAACCCTGACCAAAACATATTGTTAATGTAAATATAAACTATAATCATCCAATGGTCGAATATTTGACCATTTAGAGTCTTATACAAGCAATTATGACAGTTATATTATTTTATTTTAAATGATGCCAAAGTTGTCACCTTCATAATTTAACAAATATAACAATTTAACTATTGTGATTTTAAGATGATAAATTCTAGTAAAAGTATTATTGTGAAATTTAATATATTTATATTCATCATATGATTTTATTTTTATTTTTTATGAAACATATATGTATATTAAATAATTATACAAAAATGTTGTAGTAATAATTTTATTAAGAGATAAACCAAATAAATTGTTTTAAAAATAATAAAATAATTATTATATGAACTATTTAATTTTCTCCACTAATTTTCTAGATACATATAGACTTTTATGGATATATTAATGCTTTTATTTTTAACATACCCTCTATATATATTTTATTTAAATTCATATAAATGAATAGTGTCAAAATTGACACTATTGTTATTTTATAAAAATAACATATTATACAATTGTTTAAAATTAACAAAAATATTTAAAAATTATAAATTTAAATTTATATGCTCTAAAATGTTATAAAGTATAAAATTATTGAAAATTCACAAAAAATAAGTAATTTTTTGTTATAAGTTAAAATTTAGAATGTTATTACCAAAAATAAAATTAAATTGATTAAGTAAGGATAAATCATGTTGATAATTTTTAAAATAATTTCCTAACATGTATAAATTTTGTTGGTTGATGATATTACAACCCTATCACATATTATATTCGAATATGAGTAATTTTTGGAGGTTTTTTAAGTGGGTTTAGATTTATTAGAAATTAATATTTTAAGATTTCCAAAGGTGCCCCTCTACTCCCTTATAAAAGGAACCTCCTCCCTCTCTTCCTCACACCAATTTGAGCCTTCAAGATCGGCCATACCCTGAAAAGTTCTCTTCTCCACTTCCCTAGAAACATCCTAGAGGTCCTGGTCTTCTTCAAAGACCAATTTTGGTGCCCTAAGAGGAGGTCTCAAAGAGGCGATTCAAAGAAGAGGTAATGTTCATTACCGATTCATTCAACATTATTTCTTCTTCCACTTCTAAATATTTAGTTGTTTCATTATGAAATAATAACATCAGTATCAATCATATACTGATACGTTATTATAAGTATGAAACATCACTATTTCACAATTTATCCATCCTACAGAAAATGAAATCACCGCGCGTGCGTACGTACAGAATACCGTCTCCACACCGTGGTGTAATTTATTTTCCACCACCACCTTACTTGGATGGGTATAATGGTGTAAATAATGACTATATATGATTATTTTAATGTTATATTGATTATTAAATATTATAAATACACTTTAATACAATTCCACGATCATGGGAATGATATCATCGCTTGTGTGTACGTACGGACTACCGTCTCCACGATGCGATGAGATTCATTCTCAATGATTAACCATTCATGAATGATTATAAAGTATATATAATATGTAATCATGAAATATATGAAATAATAATGATACTGGATTTATGTATATATATATGTATGTCATCTAATTAATTCCATTCAATTCAATAAGGAAACGAAAACATCATGCATGCGTACGTAAGGCCTACCGTCTCCATGAACGGTGTATTTCTTTCCATTTATCGACATATTATATATATGTATATTATGAATATATAATATATATAAATTATGTTTTACATTCTAGATATAAGTAATCATGATCCAAGTAATCATTTTAATAATTAAAAGTTAAAACACGAACGACAAATGAGACGATTTTACCCAAAACGCTACTTTAACATGAATTTACAAAAGAACGGGTAATATAAAGTCATAAGTGGACCATATATGATATAATAACAACGAATATGATTCTATAATAAGTAAATAACATTATTTAAATCATTATATAGTGGGTTCAAATATGTACGAAGCATATCAGACCTAAGGTAAGGGATAATTTTTCAAATCTCATTTTTATCTGAGATTGCTTATTAATAATTATTTACTGGGGTTATTGTCATCATCCATGTCCATGTTTCCTAAAAATGGTTTCATGTATGTTTAATGTCCTTTTTACCCACTTTTTAATTTTAATACATTGTATGTAAGGAATCATTCTTTTGTTTACGTTACGAGGTACTTTTTTTAATTTTCTGACAAAAGTACGATAAGAATGTTTTTTTAACGTATACGGCATGAACGGATTTTTATGGTTTTATGAAGCCTTATTTTCATGATTCTTCCTTCAAAATATTTCATGACTATTTTCAAAAAATACATTTTCTTCTAAAATTTCATGACATTTTTTTGGGAAGAAAATGATTTTGAATAAAAAAAGGATATTTTCCTCAAGAATTCATTTAAAGTGTTTTATCAAAACCATTTTCATCTATGATGACATTATTTCACATGTGTATGTTTCAAGTGTAATGTCCCTATGATTTACATGGTTTCACTTTTTTTTATTATGAAATGATATTCATTTCTTTTATATGGATTATGTGATGATGGGATGATGTTTATGAAACCCATTTTATTTATTGGGTCATTATGAATGATGTATGTTTATTTTGTGGCATAAGTAAGAATGATTTCATTGTGAGATGGGTGGGACCTATATCTCCCTACAATTAATTGGGTAATGATTTATATCTCATGAGATAGACATGGCTAGAATGGTAAGTTAACCTGGTTCAGTGTTACAGGACTGAAACGAGGAGTGAACTCGATTCAGAAAGGGACTTTTTCCACCAAGATGGTCTTGGAAGCAATACCTTGGCTACTATGGAAATCATGAAATGTGCTGAATGGTTTCCACAATTACATGTTTTATTCCCATTCTATTTAATCATTCTTAATGCTTCTTTATGATCTACGCCATACGTACTTACATGTTTAATGTCATTTGTCAAGCCTTTGATGTTTAAACATTATGTTCATGTTTTTAATTTCAAATGTATATGGTATGTTTTATTTTATCCATGCTTACCCTTACTGAGCATTTGAGCTCACCCTTTTTATGTTTTCTTTTCCCAAGGATATAAAGAAAGGCTTTAGGTAAAAAAAGGGGGAAGATCTTTAAGGGAGATTGTGAAGATCTTTCACCACGATTAAAAGATTGCATTCCAAGTTTCCAAAGCCACTAAACTATTATGGTCCTTGTGTGTCTATTTTTGTTATGTATTAAGTATTCCGCAAAAGTAATGTAATGTTCATGTACGTTAGGCTTCGGGTCTCAACATGGTTTACTTGTTGTTTTGATAAACTAACAGTTTTCATTCTTTGTGTATCCCTTACTGAGCATTTTATGCTCACCCAAAGTTTTTTTGAAATGTTTTCCATAGGACATAATGTGGAATATGGTCAAGGATGTGATCAAGGGAAAGTCATGCTATCTAAAACATGGAACTAGACATTTTTCTTTTTAAGTGTTTTTATTTTATGGAAACCTAGTAGAAGTGTCTACTTTGTTATCTTTTGATATGTAATAGTTATGTCCTAATTCTCTAAAACTATAAACCTCAATAGATCCTCAATGTGAATTATTCATTTAATTCAATATTAAGTAAGGTTTAAGGTCGGGGCCTTATAGTTGGTATCAAAGGTCTGTTTAGATAAATTTAGGAGTTAGAATTCTATTAAATGATTATCCAAAAATATTTTTTATGGTCAAATTTAAATGATATAGCATTTGAAGATTACCACGTTGCTTCATCTAAGACATGTATGTTAAGAATGTATTTTCATAGAGGAAACCGAACAGATTTTATAGGAAGGAATACAGAGGAAATGACCAATCAAAAGATTACCCTGATATGTTCAGAATCAGAACTAAATAGTTTGTTGCAGTGTTGGCTCAGTTGACTCAGGTGATAAATCGCGGTTCTGTTTACTGACGATATTTTGGTGTTTTCTAAAATTAAATAGGATAATTAACGACATTTAAGGGTTATTTTGAAAACCATAAAAGAAAATAAAATATATGGAAAATTCCGCAAGTGTGAGTTTTGGTTACAACAAATTTCATTCATTGGTCATATTTTTTCTAAAGATGGGACAACTGTTGATCCTGCTAAAACAAAAGTTGTGGAAGAATGGCCAATACCCATAAATCTAACCAAGATTTGTAGTTTCTTGGTTTGTTAGGCTATTACCGATCGTTTGTTAGAAAGTTTTCACGGTTATCTAGTACAATGACTAAGCTAACTCAGAAAGGTGTTAAGTTTATCTAGATAAACAAATGTGATGATTGTTTTCAGGAGTCGAAAAAAAGATTGGTGAATGCTCCAGTTTTGGCACTTACTTCCAGGAATGGTGAGTTTGTTATCTACGGTGATGCTTCATTTATTGGACTTGGTTGTGTCCTTATGCAGAATGATTAGGTAATTGCATATGCTTCATGTCAGTTGAATACTAATGAGGTAAATTACCCTACACATGACTTGGAATTATCTTTTATTGTTTTTTCTCTAAAAATTTGGAGGCATCATTTGTATAGAGTGAAGTGTGAAATATATACTGATCACAAAAGTTTAAAGTATATATTCACTTAGAAAGAATTGAACATGAGACAGAGGAGATGGCTAGAATTAATAAAGGATTATGATTTTATAATTCATTATCATCCGGGAAAAGAAAATAAAGTGGTTGATGCTTTGAGTCAAAAAAGTAATGCTTTATTAACCATGATATGTTTGGAATGAGATCCTTTGGTTTTTGATTTGATGAAATTTGCCATAGAAGTTGTTGGTGCATGATGTTCTTCTGTTTTGTTTCAGGTATTAGTGAAATCTTCTCTATCAGACAGAATTAAGCAAGCACAGAAGCAAGATAGTGAGTTGCAGAAAAATGAAGGGTTGGTTCAGAAGGGTAAGTTGCCTAAATTCAACATTGATAATAATTGTGTTTTGAGATTTTAGAAGAGATTGCGTGTTCCTTGTGATTTACAATTGAAGATAGAGTTGTTATGTGAAGTTCATAGTTCTTCATTTTCAGTTCATCCTGGAAGTACTAAGATGTACATAGATCTGCGAGAGTATTAATGGTGGCATGGAATGAAAAGAGATATTGCTAATTTTATTGTGAAGTGTTTGACTTGTCAGCAGGTTAAAGCAGCGGAGATGTTACTGAAAGGGATGCTTCACCCTTTACCAGTTCCAGAGTGGAAATGGGAAAATATAACCATGGATATTGTTGTGGGATTACCGAAGACATCTCGAGGTAATAATGCAATCTGGGTTATTGTTGATCGCTTGACTAAATATGCTCATTTCCTTCCTATTCGAGACGCATTCTCTCTATATCAACTTTCTCGATTGTATCTTATAGATATAGTCAGGTAGCATGGAGTTACCCTCTCCATTGTATCTGATCGTGATCCCATGTTTACTTCTAACTTTTGGAAAGGCCTTCAGAAGTCGTTGGGTACTGAATTAAATTTTATTATAGCTTTTCATCCGCAATCATATGGGCAGTCACAATGAACAATTCAGACATTGGAGGATATGCTACGTGCTTGTTCGATGGATTATCAGGGATGTTCGGACCAACGTCTTTTTTTGGTTGAGTTTTCTTATAATAACAGTATTCATTCCAGTCTACAAATGGCACTATTTGAGGCATTATATGGGAAGCGGTGTCGAACTCCAGCTTTTTGGGATGAAGTGGGTGAAAGGAAGCTGATGGGACCAGAATTGGTAGAAGAAATGGCAGAAAAAGTTCAGTTCATTCAGAAACACATGAGAACATTTCAGAGTAGACAAAAAAGTTATGCGGATAACCGGAGGAAGGATCTATCTTTCGAGGTAGGTGATCATGTTTTTCTTAAGGTTTCTCCATGGAAAAGTGTGATGTGATTTGGTAAGAAAGGAAAGCTGAGTCCACGGTTCATTTGATCATATGAAATTCTGGAGAGAGTTGGGTCAGTTGCATACAGAGTGGCATTACCTCTGAGTTTATCTCAGCTACACAATGTATTTCATGTTTCGATGCTGAGAAAGTATATTCCAGATCCATCTCATGTTTTGAGCCCAGAGGTAGTTCAGTTGGAAGAGACTGTCTCTTATGAAGAACAACCAGTCCAGATTCTTGACCACAGAGAGCAAGTGTTACGGAATAAGGTGATTCACCAGGTAAAGTTTTGTGAAAAAACCATATGGTTGAAGAGGCAACGTGGAAATCTAAAATTGCTATGAGGGATAAATACCCCCACTTATTTTGATAAGTGAATAAAATTGTGAGGACGCAATTACCAAAAGGGGGAAGAATGTAACATCCCAGGTAAATAAAGAATAATAAATTTTCATATTTATTAATATTTACAAATTAAATATTAATTTTACTTTAAAGGGGTTTCTATGTTTGATAGCGTACCTGATACGCAACAAAGAGTTTCTTTGAAATCTTACATTGCACAATAGTAATAAAATAATATTATTTTAAATGGTAGTTAATAAGTAGCCGTTGTATTTGCAGGAATGAATAGAAATAACTAAAATATGATTATATATGTTTTTAAAATGTTTTTACTTTTATCTAATAAAATATAAAGGCTTAAAATACGGAAAGAATTCAATTTTAGTCATATATACCCTAATTTTAACTAAAGGTTCACTTATCGCCTTTTGATGGCGAACCATCATTAAATATAGTTTTGTTCACTCTTATACATTCTATAAGACCAAATAAAACTCTTCTTTAGAATCGGGACATCAAAATTTACTTTGTGTAAATTTTTGGTATTTTTCCGATAAAGTTCATTTTTTAATGAATAGTGTAAAATGGTGTATTTTAATTCAAAACCTTTTTTAATATAATTTATTTATATGATTAGACTATCATTTGAATTGGTTTTAAAATTAAATTAGAATATATTTTTACCATTAAATCCAATATTGGTCGTTGGAATTAATTTCACTTTGAAATCAGACTTAAACTAGTGTCAATCTTTGGATACTTATTGTTTCATGAAAACACACTATTTTCTCTGACAGCGGGAATTAATTATTAAATTAATTAATTAAACTTATATGTTTTTAATTTTTTAAAATAGACTTCATTTTTGAATTCGTAATATCAAATATAGCTTAGGGTGAATTTTTGGAATTTTTCTGAAAAACTTCAATTTTTGATGAATAGTGAAACCACTAAGTGGTACTTAAACAAACTGATTTTTCATTTAAATGAAATTTTACCACCTCTGTGTTTTGAATTTCAAAAATCCGACATACATGGTTGTAATTAAGAAGTAAAATGTGGTTCAATGGAAATAAAATAATTTTTTGGTGAATAATAACTTTTAAGTTTTTAATCGCGATTAGAGGTAATTAGTGTAGTTTAAGGTAAAAATAATGTTTTAATAATATGAAATGAACTTGAAACATGTACAACCCTTATTGGATGTGTCATGGACGACCAAGACAATTCATGAGTAATCTTGGTGACCCCATGGAGCCACTTTGGTTGGAAAATGACATTAATATCTTTTTATTTAATGTTAAAGTAAAAATGTCACAAACATGAGTTGTTTTATTAAAACAATTATTAAATAGGGTTATACAAATCATATTTTTGACTATAAGTATTAATTTGAAAGATAAAAGGATTTCCTAAATTATAGTATTTTTTAATAATTTTTAGACATTAACTAAATTAAATTATTTATGACACCATGATGATGCAGCGATTACCTCATTATTTAACGATTTAAATAAAATCGAAGGATAATGTAAAATAGAAGACCTACAAATGTCCTAAACCTATTATATTGGACAATTTAGAACCCTTATCACCTTATCCTCGAAACACATCAATGTGGGACCATTAAAATAAGAAACTCATTCTACAATAAAGTAACATTTCCTTACTTTCCAAGAGTGCCCCTCCTCTCCTCTTATAAAAGGCCCCCACCTCTACCACCTTACCAACATCTCAAGCGTTTTTTTCGGCCAATATATGCTCTTTTTTTCTCACCACATCCCTCTATTACTCTTAGAATCCTCACTTTGGGAAGAAGTCTTCCCAAGGAAGCCTTTGAGCTCAAATATAAGAAAGTTACCCGATTTTAAGGTAATGTTTTCACGTGTGTCCTTATGTTTTATTTTTCTTCTCCAACAACCTATAATCTTTTTATTCATTTCATTTGTAACAACTATAGTATCTTCAATATATTATGATGTTGTTATAAGAAGAATTGAAGCTACACTTACAGACACCAACATCTAATGGTAAAAGAATATACTGTTTCTGTGGCTGGCGAATTTCTGGCTCACGAAACGATGATTGTTCAATATTCTTCTAACATCTTCAAAGGTGGCCATTAAGATCTCAATATATTTATATATGATATATAATATGTTTATGTTTTCCTTAAGCTTATGTATATTTCATTTATTTCATACCTTTGTGGCTTCCATTATGGGTATATGCGATATCTTCATTTTAGGAATTGTGGACTACCGTCCCCTCAAAGTGTTTTGATTCGTTAATGCCATACGTGGGATGTATAAAGGATGGATTTAATAATATTATATATGATATTATACTAGAATTATAATATAACTTTTTATCATTATGATTTCACTCAATTAAAGTATGAGATAGAAATTAAAGTAATGTTCATGCGTACGTACGGCTTACCATCTCCATGAACGGTGCATTTCATTTCTTATCCCCAAATGTAATGTACTATTATAAGTACATATATATAACAGATATATATGATTTATGTTACATCTAAATGATGAATATAATTCTGGAATTAAAATATACATTTCTCTCATTTAGTTTCCATTAATATGACATAGAAATGAAAGTTGCAGTCATGCGTACGTACGACTTACAGTCTCCATGAACGGTGCTTTCATTTCTTACCTATAAATGATTATGTGATATTATAAATAAATATATATGATAGATATATATGATATATTTGATATCCAAACAAGGAATGTAATTCTGGATATAAAGAACTTTTTACCACACGAACAACATGTAATTGTAAGAAGTCCTCTTTCGACTTAAGAACCGAATATCGACAAAACAATCAGTAGTAACATAAATGATTACATAATGTTTATAACATGGAAATATGTGATATAAATGAAATAATAATCTTGAAAAATTTTCTTAAGCAAGTATAAATTAATTCAAGTTTATTATTCAGGACGTTAAAGAACAATCGAGTCAAGTCGGACCCGAGGTAAGGGACTTCGTCTCAATCTCCATTCATTGAGGCATATTTCGTTTTATACACAACTATCTTTTATACGGTGTATAAACCCCTTTGAAATTTACTTTTATAAAAAAGGAATATTTTTCTACAAAGCGTTTTACTAAACGTCAAAAAAGAATGTTTATTTTATCCTAAGCGGTGACAACGAACTTTTCTGCCGCCGTGATTATTATTTGGTCTTTGGCTTCCTCAACAAGCAATAATTTTTTTAAAATGTAATAAATACCATATACTCTTTTCTGTATTTTGGTATTGAAAATGGTTTTTAAAATGGATTTGGAATGTCAATATATTTATGTTATATATTGTCATCAAAGTGTGGAAATGTTTTCTTCCCATTATATTTGTTTTATGTATTATGATTTTATAATGGTACTTGGACATTTGACGGGTGGTTATGTGATAAACCATATGACAGGTGGTGCCGTGAATACTAGGATGGGTGGTTACTTTATAACCTCCAATGCATTGGGTATGGAAGTCGGCCGCATGGGAATTCAATTAAGTATGTATGGAAGTTGGCCATATGGATATTCCATTAAGTGATATGTGTGGAATTCGACCGTATGGTTATTCCACTTAAGTATGTTTATGTCCCAAGTTATGTTTATATGTTATGTGATATTTATATGGGTTTTATGGTAATATATTGGTTACAAAACGGTAAGTAATGATATTTTATTCAGTGACGTGTTTTTACTACTTCATAAAGGTGAAAAGTGTTACTTTGATAATGTATACATGCTTTACTTGTTGTTTTGATAAACTAACAGTTTTCATTATTTGTGTATCCCTTACTGAGCTTTTTATTCTCACCCCCTGTTTTATTGAAATGTTTTTCATAGGACATAATGTGGAATATGGTCAAGGATGGGATCAAGGTAATGTCATGCTATCTAAAACATGGAACAAGACATGTTTCTTTTTAAAGGTTTTTATTTTATGGAAACTTAGTAGTAGTGTCTACTTTGTAATCTTTTGAGATGTAATAGTTATGTCTTAATTCTCTAAAACTCTAAACCTGAAAATATCCTCAACGTTAATTTTTAATTTAATTCAATATTAAGTAAGGTTTAAGGTCGGGGCCTTATAGAAATTAACAGATTCATGATTCTTTATTATTGTAACAAATATATGTGTAGGACCTAGATGGGCCCACCATGGGTTACCAGAGTGGTATAAGTATTATCAATCAATAAAAAATAAATTAATTCATTATTATTCATGAATAGTACAATTTTGTTGAATTTATTTATTTTAAGTATTCAAAAGGTATCATGTAATAAAGTGAAATAATATTATATGAAAGAATAAAACATCAATATTCAAGGATCACATAATATTATAACAATATCTGAGTTTAGCAAAAATATCATGTTTATCTTATATTATATTTATTTTTTATTTCTAGAAACTGATATAATATAAATTTTATTTATGATTAAGATAAATAATAAATTTTTCATTTTGGCGTAATTTGTGTGCTTTAAATATATCAAGGCTGGATATCCCTATCAATGTATTTTGATCATCCAGAAATTAAGTCTAGATTTGATCATTTACACTAGAATATTAATTCATATTAATTGAGATCTTATATCTGCTATTTTCACATCTATGTGTGAGAAATATCACATCCCATCATTACAACTTTAATTTCCTTCATGGATGAAGGATAAATTATCTTTATGATCAACCCAATGTCATGTAAGTTAGAGATTCTATACAATAGAGTCCATAATTTTATGATCAGAAAGAACAAGAAAATTTTTGTGATTGTGTTGATGATTTGGATGTTTTAGGAATCATATTATTTTATAAATGATCACTAGAAGTGGCATACTATAGATAGAACTTTAATTCTCACAATTGGTCCATTTGGTTTAAATTTTTTCATTTAATAATTTAAATAAAATCTTAAAACCTTACCTGGAATTACATTGTCATAGGAAATGATGATTCATCACTCTGGTGATTAATTTGTTTAATAACCATCTCAGTAGCATCATCTTCAATAAATTATTACATCAATTGGTATCAAAGTAATGGTTTAAATTTATGATCAAATAAAAATAAAATTTTGCATAAATATTATTGAGGTATTTTAGTTGGTAACATTGGATTTGATTTCCCTTTGATATATTATTAGAGGAAAAGTTATTTATATCAAATAAAAATATTTAAAATCCGAATTAGTTTTTTTGTAGATATTTATTTCATTGAATATATTTATATATATTCTCATAACATGTATTAGATGTGCAATGGTTATCATAGTTAACATGATGATGTAGATGAATATGAATATGATAATGTCCTCACTATCTATACATAATAATTTATATTCTAATGACTACATTCACTCTTGACAGTGGTCAGTTTTCCAAATATTTGTGAAATAAAATTATTATTTGAAATAATATTCTCTTAATTTTTTTAATTAATATTATTATCCTTTGACTATAAAATTTGAATGAAATACAATTTATTGGGGTGACCGTGACTCTTTGAATAAAACTATCAGTGATTAAAAATATCGGATTGTGGGAATATGTTTGCTAGAATCCAATTTTTTAAAAAAGAATGATTATAATGTTTTGGCTTTTGTGGAAGCTACCTGAATGACATCTAACCCACCTCAAGATGTCATTATCTCCATATTTATACATTTTACACTCTGACATCAAACATGATAGTTCTTTAGAGCAGGTCCCCACCACCATCTCTTCTAGCATAAGCTGATGCTAGAGCCTCATCCCAATCCAATTGTAGGTTTCCCCATCAAACACGGACTGACTGGTCAATATCATCAGAGTCTGTCCAAAGGGTAATTTGGTCTTTATAAATTCATATCCATTATAACAAGTTGTATCCCCATCCTAGATGATCAATAATATTCACTACCCTAGTTGCCACCACAAAATCATGGTTGCTACCCTCACACATTGACCCACATAGGAACTCGTAACCCCATCATTAATTAGTAGTTCTCTAAGAACATTGGAGTCATTATTTGACCAACCAAACCTAGAATAGGAAGTTTTTGCACAAGAATACCTAGAATTTTTTATTTAGGGTAGAAAAGGACAAGAACATATTGGAAAAGGGCCCCCCATTCCTGATACGGATTTTTATGGGGTATACCTTATTAGCAATGTCCCAAGTTATGGTTCTAGGTCATAGGAAAATTATTATAAACTAAATTATTAATTTCTTTATTTTTTTTAAAAAAATATTATATTATTAAAAATAAATCGAATTAATTTTATTTAGTTTTTTATTATAATAAAGCATTAACATATTTAAATTTTATGAATTATTAAATAATTGAATATCAACATGTAATGAGACTACATTAAGTGAATTTTAATATTTTATTCAATTTATAAAACTCCATCTTATTAAAATTTATTTCCTTTTAATTTTTATATTCTTTTATTTTATCTATTTAATGTTCTTTCATAGTAACTGATCGTGTGTTGGTCTAGATTATAATTTTTAATCAATAATTAAATATTTTAAATGCATGTAATATTCTATTAATTTTGCAACAGTATATGAATTATCATGTTTTTATCAATTTGTAAATGGTCATTGGTCTCCAATCTTATCTATATTTATTTTGTGGCTCTCTATACCCCATTTCACTCTGATAGTATTCATGTACTTTTGATTATGATGTTGTAATGCATAAACCACATCAAGATGAGTTGATACTATGGAATATAAGCGATTACTCTTTCTGAGGAATGATAAAAATTTGGAATCAATAGAAGAATGATTCACCTATGTCATAATTGATTGATTATAAAAAAATAAATCGAACAATTTTATATTCTCAAGATGATTTGATTAATTTTTTTCCATTATGAATTTATTATTATTTTAAACATGATCATGTTTACTATGATAACACATAATAAACATGTTTATCTATAATTAAATGAGGAATATATTCTATTAATACATGTACTATTGTGAAATGAAAAACATAGTATGAAAATATTTAACATAAAATTATAAAATTCATCTAAAATAATAAAAACACCTCAATGTAATCATATTTCGTAAATAATTATTGATGATTGCATTTAAAAATGAGTCTAAATGAGGCTCATTAGCCATAGTTGAGGGTGAATCCTACTAATATGGAGTTATTTTGTAAAATAGTGGTAAATGTTTCAAAATATTGTTAAAAAAAGTATCAATACTATATTTCTATAATATTTGATGCAATGAATTGAGGAAATTGTGGTCATGATTTTCATATGATTGGAATTTACTCAAAAGATCATGGACCAATTATTTAATGTGGTTGGAAAGACTGGTTCTTACCATGGTACTCTCTATATAGTGGAATAATCAACTCTTGTAGACCACGAAGTGTGTAATAAACAATCCATTCAACTAGGATACTCAGAAGATAGGGTATTTAGATTATAGTGGTGTAGGATACATGTGTTTTATATTATATCGGGATATAATAATTTATTTACTTAATTAATAAATAATGTATACATCCAAAATCAAGACAATTTTAAAAGTATAAATTATTATTTTTGTAAATAAATATTGATGTCACCAAATCTAATAGAATGGAATAACATATATTAAAATTATAGAAAAGAAATATATTGTATGACCATAACATCCAACGGTGGTACAAGTGCTTGTGGATAGTATAATTGTAATAGAAGAATCATTATATAATGAATTTCTCAACACATAATTATCTTAATAATGTAGGAATTATGTAGGATATATATATTAATTACAAAAATAAATAATATCATGAAATAGATGCACAATATATCATGTTTTAATCAATTACTAGCCAACTATAGATAATTAATTGGGCCATAAATTATTACATAAACATTGCACATTTCTAAAATTTATACAACTACAAAAAAAGGAAATAAATGAGATATAAAATTCATTGAATAGGTGGATAATATTATAAATGGCCCATTTAGTCCCTCATGTACTCAAGATGATCGAGTGAATTGAAATACACAATACCCTTGGGTTTACACTAAATATATAACTACTGACTAGTCTCAATCATTCCTCTCAACGACCAGGAATTTATAGTTTTATTGTTAAATATATCTTGAATTCAATAAAAAATTATATCTTACATAATATTTTAAAGATTATATGGATATAAATAATAACAACTCTTCAGTTTTTATAGTGAAAAAAGATGAAGGGAAAGGTTAAGGGGAGTATGGATATCTCATATCTTAAATACAATGATGGATTATCCTTCAAAGAATACAAATTAATAGAGGGTGTTGTAGGAGAGGGTGAAAGACTTCCATTCACAAGGAATGAAATTCATATATAATATTAGCCTCAATGTAATGAAAAAAAATTAATTAAACACCATTAATTCGGGTATTTATGTCATTGACTGAAATATGTCATTTTTAACATGTTGGATAATTGATAAAACACATGGATCACAAATTTGTATTAATATACCAAAACCATGTATATTATAGAAGATTGATAATGGTGCATTTTTCTTTACAATACTACTATTGTGAGTCTATCACACTAGGTTGGGTGGGACTATTGCTATACATGGAAGAGTGTTTTAGATCTGGAATTAATTTAGTACTATTATGTTCCATCAGTTATTTAAATAATAATCTCATTTTTATATCAGAACATGATTAGATTTTATTTGAGATTTGAAAATAATTTTTTCACTTATATAATAATAACATGTCTTCTGGTATGGAACATGATTACCATGTATTATATATTCTTGATCTTGATGAAACAATTATGTAAATTAATGAAAAAAATCAAGAACACGAATAATAAACCAATTACTAATGGAACTTCAAGATTGGTGTGGTAAATCATATTTACTGATATAAATTAAATCCATTAGGTATTTTTCTTAATTGAGAAAAAATATTTGGATGTATGTCACATGTTTTAGAAAGGGAAGGAGTTTAAATAACCCTTCTCTATGAAAGGAAGAAAAACTAAATTTCATGGATCAGTTCATAGTGATATTTTGTGTGTGTTTATTTTAGAGAAAAATAAATTTTTAACATACATAATTACATTTATGATTACTATATTATATACATATATATATATATACATATATATATATATATAATATTTTAGAAATCATATTATTATTGGATGCCTAATGAATACCTGCGTGATGTATAATAATTCCATGTTTGTAATATTGAAGATCATTATTGGAACCTAGCCATGGAGTATCATAACCAATGCAAAATTGTTCAATTAGAGGAGTGTTCAAAAGTATTCCAAACCACCATTCCTCATTACCCTTAGTCAAATGGTTTTAGTGATATAAATAATTAGTCCTTGATAAACATTATGATATCAACAATGAATATTTAAAATCGTTCATTATCAATTTAGAGATACAATTTTATATCATTTGTAACACCCCAGGTAAATAAAGAATATGAAATTTTTATATTTATCCTTATTTGTGATTAAATATTAATATAAATTTAAAGGGGACGCTATGCTCGGTGGTGTACCCAACACGCAACATCAAATTTCTTGGGAATCTTACGTTGCACTCTAATAATAAAATAATATTATTTTAAATGGTAGTTAACATTTAGCCATTGTATTGGCGGGAATGAATATAAATAACTAAAATATGATTATATATGTTTTTAAATGTTTTTAAATTTATTCAATAAATGATAAAGGAAAAAAATACAGATATAATTCAATTTTAGGCGTATATGCCCTAGTTTTCATTAAAGGTTCACTTATCGCCTTTTGATTGAGAACTGTCATTAAATATAGTTTTGTTCACTCTAATACATCCTTTGGGACCAAATAAAACTCTTCTTAAGAATTGGAACATCAAAATTTATTTTGTGTAAATTTTTGGTATCTTTCTGATAAAGTTCATTTTTTAATGAATAGTGTAAAATGTTGTATTTTAATTCAAAACCTCTTTTTAATATAATTTATTTATATGATTAACTTATCTTTTTAATTGGTTTTAAAGTGAAATTAGAATATATTTTAACATTTAATCCAATAGTGGTCGTTGTAATTTATTTTACTTTGAAATCAGACTTAAACTAGTGTCAATCTTTTGATACATATTGTTTCACAAAAACACGATATTTGCTCTGACAGTGGGAATTAATTATTAAATTAATTAATTTGACTTATATGATTTGAATTTTTTAAAATAGGCTTCTTTTTTGAATTTGGAATATCAAATATATCTTAGGGTGAATTTTTGTGATTTTTCTGAAAAACTTCAATTTTTGATAAATAGTAAAACCACTATGTGGTACTTATAAAAACTGATTTTTCCGTTTAAATGAAAATTTTCCATATTTGTGTTTTGAATTTCAAAAATACGACATACATGATTTTCATTAAGAGGTAAAATGTGGTTCAATGGGATAAAAATAATTTTTTTGGTGAATAGTAACTTATTAAGTTTTTAATCGCGATTAGAGGTAATTAGTGTAGTTTAAGGTAAAAAAATAATGTTTTAATAATATGAAATGAACTTGACACATGTCCTATCCTCATTGAATGTGTCATGGCCGACCAAGACAACCAATGGGTCAACATGGGGACCCCATGAAGCCACTTTGGTTGGAAAATGACATTAATATATTTTTATTTAAAGTTAAAGTAAAAATGAGACAAATATGAAATGTTTTACTAAAACAATTTTTACATGGGGTTATACAAATAATATTTTTTACTATAAATATTCATTAGAAATCTAAAAATATTTCCTACATAATAGTATTTTTTTTATAATATTTAGACATTAAATAAATTAAATTTTTATGACATCATTATGATGCAACGATGACCTCATTATTTAATGATTTAAATAAAATGGAAAGATAATGTAATATCTAAGACCTACACATGTCCAAAACCTATTGGATGAGTGGATTTGGAACCCCTATCACCTTATACTCAAAACAAATCAATTTGGGACCTCTTAAATCCGAATACCATTTTAAAATAAAGTGACTTTTCTTTACCTTCCAAGAGTGCCCCTCCACTCCTCTTATAAAAGGCCCCCACCTCTACCTCCTTACCCACACTCACAAAGCCGTTGGCTCAGCCAACATCTACCCATTTTGTCTCTCCACTTCCCTCTTTTACTCCTTTAAGAATCACTTTGAGAAGTACTCTTCCCAATGAAGCCTTTGAGCTCAAACCCAAGGGAGTTACCCGATTTTAATGAATATAAAGAAACGAACAAGCAAGTTGGACTTGAGGTAAGAGATCCTACTCCTCTCTTTGTTTTTAAGTACACCCTTTTATGTCATTACTTTCAAGCTCATATTTCTTGGGATTGGGATGTTCTTTTATATTACTATTAATGTAATTTTAATGTTCATATGATGAGAGGCCCTATTTCCTCTCATCAATCCATTTTGGAAGTTTTATGTGACACTGTTAGGCTGCCGAGTTTTCGTAAGGGATTTTTCATCTCACTTTTATTCCCGTGATATTTATGCTACTTTTTCCACAATTTCCTTTGAGTGGTGTATGTAATTCCCATTATTATACACTTTTTGTATAATAATTTCATTTATGGGCATTCACATCTTCATTGTATGACCCTTCTTCCATGGGGTGTACGTTTCGAAAGTTACCCAACTCGGTAAGGGGACCTTTCACCCTCCTCTTTTTAAAAGACTTCTTTTGTTATGTCTTTTAATTCACATACTATTATGTTGGGATATGTTCTTATATATCCTTATTGATTTAAATTTTATGTCCATGTGATGAGATTCCCTTTTTATCTCTCATCAACTCATTTTATGAATTTTTATGTTATGCCGTTAGGCTGTCAAATTTTACCAAGGGAACTTTTTAACACAATTTCGATTTCTTTGGGCTCAACATGTAGTTATTGAATATGTCATCTTTTTAATATGTGTGAATGAACTTTTATTGTTTTAAACTTAATATCCACTTATATTGGGTGTATTTATATTTGTCACAAATAATTTTGAGATTGAATTATCCTTAATTTAAGGATACCTTTTTTATAAGGGAATTCATCACATTTGACATTTCTATTGAGACTTCATTGTTGTTATGCACCAATTCACTCTTATATGGTGTATATAATGTCCTTTGGAATATTATATCATGAATCCATTTATTCAAGTGATATTATAATGTTCTGACTAAATGTTATTCATCAACTATTGTATTCAAGTGTCTCTAATTTTGGTAGAACCCCTTTAACCAAAATATCGCTTTAAATGTTTTAATTATTTGTTCTTATTAATATCCATGTTTACAAAATGGTTTTAAGGATTTATTTATATGGATATTAGTGGAATAAAATTTTAAAAGCTTCAAGGCGGTATGGGACACTTTGATTCAAAAATCTCTTTATTAAATGTTTTAAATGGTTTTGGAAATGGTTCCTTTTTTTAATGGATTCATTATTTCAATATAATAAAATTTTATATTGTGATTGAAGTGTGGAAATTTTATGATTCCTTTATGCCTGTTTTATGTGATACGTTTATGTTATGGTTCTTGGGAATTGTTATGAAAACGGGTGGTTTGGTGATAAACTAAGGGCGGGTGAGCCCGATATAGCTCTCCAATGCATTGGGTAACGCGAAGGAGTGCAACGTTAAGGATTCAGAGAAGAGATTTAGGGAATATACTGTGATGAGTATTCCAAACGTAACCAAGAGGGTTACTGCCTACGTACGAATGTTATGAATGCCTCAAGTTGCCTTTATGTCTTATGATTTCTATGATTAATTCATGGTTTGTTGAGGTATATTAAAGTGCCTATGTTTTATGGGTAAAGTATGATTTCATTCTTATGTATATATGAACTCATGTTTCCTTTCCATATTTTTATAACCCTTATTGTGCTTTTTATGCTCATCCCATGTTTTCGAAATGTTTTTTCACAGGTCAAGGGAATGGTACAAGTTGTGATGATATTTTCAAGGATGTGTCAAGAAAGAATCCATGTTTTATTTTCAATATGGTTCTGTTGATGGGAAGAATGAATACTGTCTTTTATGTAACCACTTTGTTAAAATGTGGACTGTAATGCAAGTTTCATGATCTAATTCTCTAAAACTCTAAACCTGAAAAGATCCTCAATATGTAATCTTGTAATAACTCAAGATTAAGTAAGGTTTAAGGCTGGGGCCTTATAGTTGGTATCAGAGGGAGGTTTAGATAACTTTAGAGGTTAGGGTATTCTTTAATCATAAGTGGCATTACCATAATGGTTAGGATTTCAGAAAGAGTTCTAGTTTTAGATAAAGAGAATGAGTAATTATATCTTAGTGTTTACCTTCCTCATTAGTACATGATGGTTTTGTTGATATACTCACACTGAATTTTCTGTTTTTAGTGAATGGATGGATCTAGCAGGCACCAAATATAAAACAGGTTTGAAGGAAACTGTGGTGGTTCTCTGATTAAGATACAAGATAAAATGGAGGATTCAATGAGGAAACTCATGGTTGTTCTAAACCAAATATCAAGGAGTTATGATCAACCACTTGAACCTTGGTATGTTCTGTAATGCATCATGTACGAGATGACCAATCTATGTGGAAGTTCAGGTAAAAATTATAAAGGTAACAATTAGAGTTTATATGATCCTAACTTTTGATGTAAATATGGGTTATTATATGATATGCTGGAAAATGAATGGCATGAGATAAACTTGAGGTTAAAATATGTTGTGATCATTTTTTATGATTTTATCTCTTTTTGGGGAATGATTTAAGAATTATATAGTTTTCGAAAAAGGACATCACGGAGACCGTGTGACAACCCGTCGCGTCGGACAAAGCTGCGGGAATCGAACCCACAACCAAAGTGCAACTGGTATTAACTCCTACCACTGGACTACGTGAAGTCCCTGGTTAGTTTGACTGATTCTTTTTAGTTAGATGATTTTATGAATTAAGAGTAAGTTGATTTTGGGTTATCTATGGAAATTTATTAACCTATCATGGAGGATATGTGATTAGGTTAATTACAATTCAATATGAGACATTAAGAGCAATTGATGTTCTTTGGAGATAAATGTTATGATTTAACTTGGAATACTATGTGACTAAATCCTTCAAATATTTGGGTTTCAATCATAGATTGGTTTACATTGAAGAATATTATGGACGAATTGTTTATCGGATGGTCCTCATTGAACTTTGGGTTTTGTTGGACAAATTTTGAAGATTAAGCATAGTTTTTCTTTTTAATGGGTTATCCTTTTCTGGATTATCTGATCTTGTAATAACCTTTTTTGGTTTTGGTTTTGGTTAATGTCTAAAGACATGGAAAGTATATAGTTCTCTTTTGTGGATTAGGTTATTCTCTAGAAGTTTATTATAGTACTCTTAATGTGAACAAGTCTTCCTAAATACTCGTCTTTTGGAGAAAATATGAGTTTGTGTAAGGAATATAATAAAAGTTGAAAGTCAACATGATAAGTGATTATGTTTCCTTATGAATAAATTCCTCAATAAAATGTAACTTAAAACTAAAATGTTGTCTATTAACTTTTCCTACTGGTGAATCGAATACCGTTTAACCCATCACAAGTTTGTGATTTTCTTGTGGTTAACATTCTCCTAAACATGTTTTATATCACTCTCCATCAGAACATGACCCTGTGTTTTATCCTCCATGTCCCTGTTTTCCTACATGGAATCCTAGTATGGGTTAACTCGGGTGACCTCTGTACTTATCTTTCTTTATTTTAAAGTGATTTTTTAACCGACTCTTGTTCCGATGTGGGACTTTCAAGGATGTTTCCTAGCTCAATTTTAAAATTGCGAGGACGCAATTCCCAAAAGGGGGGAAGGATGTAACACCCCAGGTAAATAAAGAATATGAAATTTTTATATTTATCCTTATTTTTTATTAAATATTAATATAACTTTAAAGGGGACACTATGCTCGATGGCATACCCAACACGCAACAACGAGTTTCTTGAGAATCTTACGTTGTACTCTGATAATAAAATAATATTATTTTAAATGGTAGATAACATGTAGCCGTTGTATTGGCGGGAATGGATAGAAATAAATAAAATATGATTATATATGTTTTTAACTGTTTTTACATTTATCCAATAAAATATAAAGGCATAAAATACGGAAATAATTCAATTTTAGGCGTATATGCCCTAGTTTTCACTAAAGGTTCACTTATCGCCTTTTGATGGAGAACCGTCATTAAATATAGTTTTGTTCTCTCTAATACATCCTTTTGGATCGAATAAAAATCTTCTTAAGAATTGGGACATCAAAATTTACTTTGTGTATATTTTTGGTATCTTTCTGAAAAAGTTCATTTTTAATGAATAATGTAAAATGATGTATTTTAATTCAAAACCTCTTTTTAATCTAATTTATTTATATGATTAGATTATCTTGTTAATAGGTTTTAAAGTTAATTAGAATATATTTTAACATTTAATCCAATAGTGCTCGTTGGATTTAATTTTACTTTGAAATCGGACTTAAACTAGTGTCAATCTTTTGATACATATTGTTTCATAAAAACACGCTATTTGCTCTGACAGCGGGAATTAATTATTAAATTAATTAATTTGACTTATATGATTTTAATTTTGTAAAATATAATTATTTTTTGAATTTGTAATATCAAATATAGGTTAGGGTGAATTTTTGGGATTTTTCTGAAAAACTTCAATTTTTGATGAATAGTGAAACCACTAAGTGGTACTTATAAAAACCGATTTTTCCGTTTAAATGAAATTTTTCCATCTTTGTGTTTTGAATTTCAAAAATCCAACATACATGGTTGTCATTAAGATGTAAAATGTGGTTCAATGGGATAAAAATAATTTTTTGGTGAATAGTAACTTATTAAGTTTTTAATCTCAATTAAAGTTAATTAGTGTAGTTTAAGGTTAAAAAAAATAAAGTTTTAATAATATGAAATGAACTTGAAACATGTCCTAACCTCATTGGATGTGTAATGACCGACCAAGACATCCCATGGGTCAACTTGGGGACCCCATGAAGCCACTTTGGTTGGAAAATGACATTAATATCTTTTTATTTAAAGTTAAAGTAAAAATGAGACAAACATGAAATGTTTTACTAAAACAATTTTTACATGGGGTTATACAAATCCGATTTTTGACTATAAATATTAATTGGAAAGATAAAAAGATTTCCTACATCATAGTCTTTATTTATAATTTTTAGACATTAAATAAATTAAATTTTTATGACATCATGATGATGCAGCGATGAACTCATTATTTAACGATTTAAATAAAATGGAAAGATAATGTAATATCTAAGACCTACACATGTCCAAAACCTATTGGATGAGTGGATTTCGAACCCCTATCACCTTATACTCAAAACAGATCAATGTGGGACCTCTTAAATCCGAATACCATTTTAAAATAAAGTGACTTTTCTTTACCTTCCAAGAGTGCCCCTCCTCTCCTCTTATAAACGGCACCCACCTCTACCTCCTTACCCACACTCACAAAGCCTTTGGCTCGGCCAAACTCTGCCCACTGTGTCTCTCCACTTCCCTCTTTTACTCCTTGAAGCCTCACTTTGGGCAGAAGTCTTCCCAAGGAAGCCTTTGAGCTCAAACCCAAGGGAGTTACCCGATTTTAAGGAATATAAAGAAATGAACAAGATAAGTTGGACTTGAGGTAAGGGAACCTACTCCTCTCTTTCTTTTTAAGTAAACCCTTTTATGTTATTCCATTCAAGCTCATATTTCTTGGGATTGGGATGTTCTTTTATATTACTATTAATGTAATTTTAATGTTAATATGATGAGAGACCCTATTCCCTCTCATCAATACATTTTTGAAGTTTTATGTGGCACTGTTAGGTTGCCGAGTTTTCGTAAGGGATTTTTCATCTCACTTTTATTCCCGTGAGATTTATGCTACATTTGCCACAATTTCCTTTGAGTGGTGTATGTACTTCCCATTATTATACACTTTTTTTAGTATAATTTCATTTATGGGCATTCACATCTCCATTTTATTACCCTACTTCCATGGAGTGTACGTTTTGAAAGTTACCCAACTCGGTAACGGGACCTTTCACCCTCCTCTTTTTAAAAGACTTCTTTTGTTATGTCTTTTAATTCACATACTATTATGTTGGGATATGTTCTTTTATATCCTTATTGATGTAAATTTTATGTCCAAGTGATGAGATTCCATTTTTATCTCTCATCAACTCATTTTCTGAATTTTTATGTGATGCCGTTAGGCTGTCAAATTTTACCAAGGGAACTTTTTAACCCAATTTCGATTTCTTTGGGTTCAACATGTAGTTATTTAATATGTAATATTTTGAATATGTGTGAGTGAACTTTTATTGTTTTACACATAATATCCACTTATATTGGGTGTATTTATATTTTTCACAGATAATTTTCAGATTGAATTATCCTTAATTTAAGGATACCTTCTTTATAAGGGAATTCATCACATTTGACATTTCTATTGAGACTTCATTGTTGTTATGCACCAATTCACTCTTATATGGTGTATATACTTTCCTTTGTAATATTATATCATGAATCCATTTATTCTAGTGATATTATAAAGTTCTGACTAAATGTTATTCATCAACTATTGTATTCAAGTGTCTATAATTTTGGTAGAACCCCTTTAACCAAAATAACACTTTAAATGTTTTAATTATTTGTTCTCATTAATATCCATGTTTTCAAAATGGTTTTAAGGATATATTTATATGGATATTAATGGTTTAAAATTTTAAAAGAATCAAGGTGGTATGGGACACTTTGATTCAAAAACCTCTTTATTAAATGTTTTAAATGGTTTTGGAAATGGTTCCTTTTTTTAATGGATTCATTATTTCAATATAATAAAAAGTTATATTGTGATTGAAGTGTAGAAATGTTATGTTTACTTTATGCATGTTTTATGTGATACGTTTATGTAATGGTTCTTGGGAATTATTATAAAAACGGGTGGTTCCGTGATAAACTAAGGGCGGGTGAGCCCTATATAGCTCTCTAATGCATTGGGTCATGCGAAGGAGTGAAACGTTAAGGTTTCTCCGAAGAGATTTAGGGAATATACTGTGATGGGTATTCCAAACGTAACAAAGAGGGTTACTCCCTACATAAGAATGTTATGAATGCCTCAAGTTACCTTTATGTCTTATGATTTCTATGATTTATTCATGGTTTGTTGAGGTATGTTAAAGTGCCTATGTTTTATGGGTAAAGTATGATTTCATTCTTATGTATATATGAACTCATGTTTCCTTTCCATATTTTTATAACCCTTACTGAGCTTTTTATGCTCATCCCAAGTTTTGGAAATATTTTTCACAGGTCAAGGCAAATGTACAAGATGTGATGATATTGTCAAGGATGTGTCAAGAAAGAATCCATGTTTTATTTTCAATATGTTTCCATTGATGGGAAGAATGAATACTATCTTTTATGTAACTACTTTGTTTAAATGTGGAATGTAATGCATGTTTCATGATCTAATTCTCTAAAACTCTAAACCTGAAAAGATCCTCAATGTGTAATCTTGTAATAACTCAAGATTAACTAAGGTTTAAGGCTGGGGCCTTATATCATTAGTATATACCCACATATGAGTACAGTCATACTATAAATATGAGAATCTATTTGATTTTTTGGTTTGAAGGAAACCAAGTAAATCATTCTTTATTATATGGGGATGAATGTGTTTCATCAAGACTATACCGAGTGAATAATCGAAATTATGAAATGTGAAGAACATATGTATGAATTATCGAACATAATATAAAGAATATTAATTATATTAATCTACATATAATAATTTTATTATATATATACATTCAAAATTTCAATATAGGTAACACATTTCCAACTAAAATAGATGGATTAATATTAACTTCGAAAAATTTTATTATTCATATTCATGGGAGTTAGAGATCCAAGAATCACCATAAGAGATAATGGGAGATAAATATTTACCCACAAAAGAATTACTATATTTCACTACATGGGTTATTTGAGAACTATATCATTGTGGTTTTATTGTTATTTCGTCTAGTAAAACCTTACTATTAGATAATTAATATCCTCACACAGAAATGGTAGATTTAGAAGTGTATGATACTGAAAAATGAAAACATGTCATGCATTCAATGATGTATCCTTATTAACAAATAAATATTTGGACATTGGTAGGACCTAAATATATTGTAAAACCCATTGGATGAAATTAATATTCATGAAAAATATTGAAATTTATTATAAATTAATTTCCTATATGGGATTGCTAGTTATTATATTTATTTAGAAAAAACCATGAATATACTTTGATGAAATCATATCACTAGTAATAATGATAAATTATATCAAAATATTAAAATAGATATCTGCCTTACATGATTACTATTTTTGAAAGATATATTTTAAAATTACATTACTACACGGGTTTTGGTTTATGATAGGTAAATGACTCAACACAAAGGGGTTATAATTTCAGGAAATTCCAACCATGTGTTCAACTGATAGTAATATATTTATTGGTTGATGTTGAAACCATGATGATGGATTGTACATTTTTCGTTTGTACAAATTTTAAATCTTTTGAATCATGAATGAATATATTCCATGTCTCTATATAAATGATAATGGGAATTCTACTGTTTTCCACGTATTAGATGTTGATGTAAAATGAATTATGGGAAATTAATCGCAAGCCTCATATTATATTAAAACATGGTTAAATAAATGAATCCTAATGAACAGATTATGAGAGACATCATATAAAATTTTGATTAATATTTATCAATATAGGCCTTATATGATGCATGGGCTATGTCAATGTATATATATTGAAAATATAATAAAAAATGTTAAAGTATTTAACAATACATTTCTGGGTTATTTCCAATGTCACATGGTATCATTCACTCCACACAACTTTTTCCAAAAAAAAACTAGATGGGATTAAATGAATGAGTACAATACCATATTCTGTGGATGTGGGATAAATCATGTATGACATTTTCCGTACCATGTGTTATTTTTCTATCACTATAAGCGTGTTTGTAAGATATCAAATAGCCTTGGAGATCAACCTTAGGCTCCTTTAAAAACTATCCTGCAAGTACCTGATAATTAATAATGATATTTTCCTTGTGTTTGGAGGATATGAGGATATATTAGTGATATATTCTCTGATGATGTTAGTTTTCATTCAAATCATGGGGATATAAAATCATTTTCATGCAATGTATTTTTCCGAAATAGTGGTTATGTTAATTGGAAGTGCTCAATGAAACCTATGGTAACCAACTATGTAGCCGAATCTAAGTATATAAAATCCATTAATGTAGCAAAAGATTTGGTATATATTTAGGGATATATTTCATCATTATTGGTATTGTTCTTACCAATGAGGAGCATGATCTATTATATTGTGAAAATTCATCAGCTGTTGTTCTTTACAAGGATCCTAGGTCACACAAGTGAAATGTATTATAACTCAGATGTTTCAAATCAAGATGTATATAAATAATAAGGGTAGGTATATATTTTCAAATGTTTACACAAATGATAATGTAGATACACCCCTGAAAAATACCATACATCATTAGATGAGTTATTTTCATGTGGGGGCTTATAGATTAATACTTGTTAGTATTTCTCTAGAAGTATAGTGTGAGTATGGGATGTGGGTTCCTAGGAAAAAACACATGTGTATGTATTTATTTCTATTACATGTATATATTTGAATATATAATGATTTTTATCTTATTATAAGATTTTTTGATACTACTAAATCAACTATATTACTTATAATATTCATATAATTTTTCTCATATCAAATGGTTATCTATGATCCTAGTATTATATTAGAACATAAAGAAACTATGATATTAATATAAATGTTACTACCAATGTTCTGCATGCATCATATTAGTAGGAACTATATGTTTAGTAACTATCGGTTGTTGGGGACTCATAAATAATGAAGAAACTTTACACTAATATTACACAAGATGATCTCGAGCTGATGAGATCATGATGACTAAATCACCAACTAGAAACTCACATTATTCATGTGTCATTGGATGTCACTATCTATGAATGTGTATTTTTATACCTACCTGATATCATTATCAATGAGTTCAATTTTATGGGGGTATATTAATGCATGGGAAAAAATGATGTCACATAGACATATATTGTTCTGGGTGAAATATTGGTTGTATGAAATTGGTTTAATATTCAAGATATAAATTATCACTTTTGTATTATTGAAATGATATATCATGAATATTTTGTCATCATGGTAGTACCTTCATAAATAAATTTCCATGTTTCTATAATATAATCCAATATTGTTAGAAAAATAGATAATAAAGAAAGAGTGGATGATTTAACACAATTTAAATCCCACTTTATTTTAAACCCATCCTAATGGGGCTTGAGCCGTAAATATCTAGATTCCACCTCTAATTTTCAATGGGTTGGAAACCAACAATGAGTAGGAATATCTAATATATTTGATGCATTATCCAAATTTACATGTTCCCACTCACACATATCTACGCCCATACAACACAAAAATGTAAAACACTATTAAATATGAATGTATACATCTACAAACCATAAATAATTTTACAAAATAATTTACAATAAATGATTAAAGGGGACAAATACCATCCCACAAAATACTATAAAATACACCTTTGGCCTACTCTAAAGGAGATGAATACTATCAAAGAAAACATTGATTTACACCTCAATGACTTTTTTCAAAAATAATATCTACCTAATCTTGTATATCCATGGAATCCATAAAATTTTTTTCATTTTCATAAGACACATCAATTTCAGGAAGATCCCATGCATGGGAAAGTATAAGAATAACATGTGTGAGACCCAAAAATTTCTTGGAATAAAGTATCAAGAGTATTAATATATTATAAATTTGATATGTCAAATACGAAAAGATACAGAACGATGAACACATATATCCCAGATATAATCATAAATGACATTGAGTTGCAAAATGTCTCAACCACTACCATTCATAGATCCATTATGGGGATTCAATGTAACACTTTTCTAGGACATCTCACACTACAATCTCAACCATCCATGATTTAACTCAACATATGGATATCACACATCAGGTATCACAATTATTATAGCACATAAACTATATCATATTAATTTTAATACACAAGGTGGAAATGGGGGACTATATACTCTATACTGATTCAAATTTAATACAAATTGTGAAGAATATGAAAATTATGTATAATAAAAAATATCATTATTTATTAATTTCAATATATATTAAACTATATAAATGTTTGGAGATAGTATAATACAAATGTGGTTTGAAAACTCTATATAATTAAGTCCCATGATACCTACACAGAAAGTGATCATCCTTCCCTCAAATGAAGATTTTTTTCTGACTATGAACACTCAAGGATATTATCAAAACGTCATAAAAATTTATAAAAGTGAATCCTTAGGATCATAATTATTCAATATTAATGTAATTTAATGTTTTTATAATGAATATAAATTGAATTAACATAATAATTTAGATCTCCATGTCATGTGAACATTCAAAACCTTGAATTATATCACCATATAGGGTCATGTTTGTACATTAATAGAAATCCCCACATAATTATAGATGATATTGTAAGATATTGGTGGTTATTGAAATTGGATGATGTGGGAAATGAAATGGGTAAAATGAGTTAGATTTTTCATTGAGATAAAATGAGAAACAAGATGATGACCTCTGATGATGTATATCATGGGGCCCTCATGTTTTAAATAATAGAGATGTTCATTACTGATGTTTGGGATTTATGGGAATTAGTAAACATAGATGTTCTCATTTTCAAAATCACGACATGATGTCTCCAAAATATTCTTACATTACAAAAAAAACTTATAGATTTGGGAATGTAAAACGGGATATTTGAAACATTGACCTAGTACACATACACTTGGGTTCCCAATAGCTAGTGGGTAAATGATATTGAATATTGGGGACCACATACTAGAGAACATAAAAACCCAACAAATGACGAATTAGATCCATTATTCAATCTTCAACATGTATGATAAATCCAACAAATATTAAATTATTATGTCCTAAAATAAAATATTATATATAGTATTATATTCTAACTATTGGGAACAGAGTATATTATCACAACTAATGAAAACACAAAATATATTTGAAAATAATCATTAATAAATTAACATGAAATGTATTACTGTAATAAATATGATAGAAATCATTCTCTCGGAAAAAAATTATTTATAGAATAAATAAATTTCATTTTTCTCCCATAATCACCCAATATACTATTTCAACTTGTTATAATTCATAACACTTCCCTCATGATATTTTAATAGATAATAAAAACACAAAGAACCAAAAAAAAAGGATCAATTCATCACACGAATAAATAGTCTTAATTTATATTCTTATATTATGTATTATACATACATTTATTTTGAAACATCAACCACATTTCTAACAGAATTTAGGATTTATATCATTTGAATCTTTATGGGAGTATTTTAAGGATGTGAGTAACGGGATGACACAAAAGTATTTAAATACATTTTTTATGATATTAAATTTTTTAGAAGATGATATATCCAATGTTGGATAGATCATATTGATGGTATGGATCACCAAAAATGGTTATTCCATCATCATTGTCTAGTAGAAGTGGATTTGGTTTTGCAATGCTGACCAAATGTTGATAAGATATTAGGAAACAACCACTAATATACACCCTTATACTATTTAAATGTAATCTTCAAGAGAATAATGTTATATTGGGGAGATCATTAATCACATAGAGGTATCTACATCCGCACATGAGCTATAATAACATAATAGTATATGAATATCACGCTTCACATTCAAATTTTATTAATTTCATAAAATTAACACATGATGAATAAAATCAAATCCTTAACTCATACACCTTGTTTTTAGATAAAACATTAATGTTACAACATCATTAGAATAACTAAATGTTTTACATAGATAATATGTAAGTATCTCTTGTCTGTGAAACCATAATGGCTGATACATCCTTACCTTCGATAGATAACAGTAAAGGCTCCCCTGAGGACTCCCTCAAGAACAATGTTTCTATTGAAAATAATACACGGATTCCAATGGGGTGTATTATAAAAACAGACAAGATAATCCATTAGATATTATAAAGGAAACTGTTTTATAAAAATTGTATGATGAATCATTGACGAAAATAAGGGATCATTAAATTCCCTTTATAGAATCAAATCTCCACATAATGGGTTGATTTTCACATCAATATTATATTTAATTAACCAAATGTGTTCTATATCATGGTGTTTCCACATGGTTCTGGATTCGATAGTTCATCCGGTAGATTAATTCTAATACCATATAATAATTTTTTTATTCATAGAATAATTATTTCAAGAAGACAAACACATAATAAAATCATATACTCTCTTGAATGAATTTCATTATCATACATAGAAGAAGACCAGTTTTAAGATTGTGAATTTTGTGCAGATGGGAATTAAGGCTTTGTTGAGTGTTTTGATACAATAATATATTTATATGACTAAATGTTTCTCTAAATTAGATAATGATTCATTAAAAAATATATGTGTGTCCTACCAATATGTATGGAGGGAAGTGTGATATTTTATTATATAAACCCCCATTATATACATTCCCCAATTCTTATAAACAATCTCATCATCTTAAAAATGTTAGGAGTTTTTGGATTTGATTATCATAAAAACCACGATATTGGGAATGATATAATTTTATTTGTGGAGAATGAGAAATTTAAAAAAAATCCTTTCGATTATAACCAGGAAGAATGATTTCCAATACTACATGTTCTGTTATACCATGAAGAATCATATTACAAATAGGTAGTGGTGGAATATAAATATTTTCATAAAGAAATGGATATTTAAAAGGAAATATTTTAGATGAGGATATATGTTGATATAGATATATTTTACGAGTAATAGGGGATAATTAATGAAACCTTCATAAATAAATAATCCATTTTTGTTGGGGTGGAAACACAACATCTCACATGATAGATTGTGAGAAAATTTTTATATTGTCATCAAGAAGATATAGATGGTGTTTTGAAATCAATTACAAACATTGAATACTGTGTTGATAGATATTTTAAATTTTTTTACAAAAAAATAGGAAATCCAATTTTTCTTTAATACACATAAAAATAATGAATATATTTTTCCCTATAAATTTTCCCCATACTGAATCCCATTTCTGTTTTTTTTATAAATTTTATATATGGTGCGAGATCTTGAAATGAAATCTCAATATAACATGAATCCAAGTAATCCAAAAATTGAAAGGGACAATTAAAATTGTGGCTCCAAAAAACAAGAGTAAAAATTATTATATCTGAGAACTAGAACTCAAATGTGTATAGGTATAAAAAAATAATTTTAAAATAGAGATAGTTAGTTTGGATAAATGATTTCCTCTAGGACATAGTTTATGAATATGTACACGAAAATAATTAATACACAATAAACTAGTGTTTTTTCATGTGCACAGATAAATATATGAATCCATGTGATATAGATCTTAATGGATTAATTCGCAATAAAGATAAATAATTTCCTTAGTGCTCAAGAACCGAAGTTCTATATCATCAAATTATTTTTGTGGATAACACAATTGGAATGATGGAATATGTATTTTTAATAGGCCTAGATGAATATCTAGGATAACATGACATCAAATAGGTATATATAAAAGAGTCCCATATGTATTATGTAATTTCCCTTACTGGGTTTAATGTTTTTTCCAAAGAATCATATCGGATAGACATAAAGTAGGAAAATGGAAGCTAACATATTATTCCCATTATAGGTTATTAGAGGAACTATATTTTTTCATATTATTCTTTTGAATGGATATTTTCTTCTAGATCATATGAGATACATGTATTTTAAGTGGTTTTTTTCTTCCTCCAATGATTCTAGGTGTGGGTTATCTTCATAGACAGTTCGATACCTTTTTGTAGATCGATCCAGGGTTATTCTTAAAAATACAATATCTATTATTCTAATAGGTTATTACCAATGATTAAAATGAGTGGATTAACCATTATAAAAACACTTCAGAAAACAATATGTTATGATTTGGAAAGCATAATGGTATTAATGTAGAAAATATTTGGAATATATTGTATGTATTTCATGTTAATGGTGTATGGACCCTATATTATTTTAATTTAAGGTATTATAAAATTGACTAAATAATTTTAGTCTATAAATAAACACATGTAAGGAAAAAGTGACTCAAATATGGATTCTCTTATTTCACATGAAAACATCCTTAGGGGATGGTGCACAGAAATTATGTTCTTCTTTATTAGATTATATATTATAAATATTTAAGGTTACATATATTCAACCATATGAATGGGAATGTAAATAAAGTAATCTTAAGATAAATATTCAATAAATAAACATCCCATTATTAAAATATATTATAAAAAAGGGTAATTTAGTTTCATTATCACATATATTGGATCATTATGACATGTGGATTAGGGAAATGTGATGAGGACCATGTAAGGTTTTAAATATGAAATATTTCACCCGTTCATTTGAAATGATTATGTCGAATACTTGTTTAAAATAGAGGTTATTGAATTTATTTTAATCCTTGGACTATATATTGTGTACACCATCTCCCAATGAGGTTCTAATTTTAGATGTTGAGTTGGGGACCATATGTTGGGCTTTACCATTAACAAGATTATAATGATTTTCTCTTCTATAATAATTCAATAAATGATTTCTAATTGAGTACCTTTTTCATTTAGATGAAAACATACCTTAGGATAATAGTATGTATTTGTTTCCAATATGTAGATTTCATATATTTGTTTTTATGCATAGAGAAACTGTGGTTTCATTTTAATATAGTTTCACTCATCAAAAATAATCATATGGATCTTATATTGATTCAATCTATTTGAAAATTAAGTATGTTCATGAAGGGAAATTCATATAAAATGACTTATGGTGCCCCATAATCTTTCATCACAATGTATTAAACTCTTTATTAGAGCGATGCGATATGATATATCATTATTTTAACATTTTTATGATCCCTGAGGTTCAGTAGGCATGGAATAGAAATTTTTATTAATATATGTTATACCACAATAAAATACCATGAATATTTAATTTAAAATAATAATATGCTTGATATCTTTATTAATAAGAAACAATGATATTTTTTTACATATATTATAAATATATCATCATTTGAATGTAACTTTTATATCATGGTCTTTAAATTGGAAATTTGAATTGGAATAAAACATTAAATAATTAAATAATATAATATTTATATAACTAAAATATAGGATTAATTTATATAAACCATATATTAATTTTTTAGTAAATCAATTTTATACATCAAAAATATGTTATCATAAAAAATGTTTATTTATTCCATTTCATGTGGGGATATGCTAATTAATTTAATTATTTTTTATGAAATGTATTTAAGTAATTGGATATCATTTATTGATTTATTCTTATAAACATTATATTATATTATATTTTCATGATTATTCTAAAATGATATATTTACAATGAGTCCTGAATAAATAGTAATTTTTTATAAAAAATTGCATTTATTTTAAATAATGTACAACGTTTTAATTTTTTAACAAGTTTTAAAATTCCTTTATGTCATTTTTTGACATAATATGTTAATAATATTTATAAATTAAATTATTATAATATCTTAATTAAATATATTTTTGTTAATTTAAATTTTTTATTTCTAGAAAAATGTTTTTTAGATCATTTTCTATGTTAATTAAAAATTTATTTTTTTCATATTCTGTTATTTAAATTTGGTGAAATGGTTCAGATGTTTTTAATTAAGATGTTAATGTTAATAAAAAATATATATTATATTTTTTTTCATTGTTAATATGAATAATGGTAAATATTATTCACCCTAGTATTGATAAATCAGATAATTGTGATTAAATTATTGTTACAAGGATTTTAAATTCATCCTAAAAATAGTATTTTTATTATTATTATATTATAATTACTAATAACATAATATATTAAATGATATTAAATCATGGTTCCATTTTTCATTTCTAATGACCTTAATGTTGTTTTACATAATTAATAAATTCAAAATGTCATCTTATTTTTCTACATAACAATAATTAATCATAATTAGGTTTATAATGGGATCTAGTTAGTTAATATTTGATCCGTAAATTTTTTTTATAATGCTAATTTTTATTTACTTTTGTGTGACCAAATAATTACTTTATAAAATTACATGATGATGATATTGTGATTCTTCAAGATATAGAATATTAAAAAAATGACATTTATATTATAAGATAAAATATTTTTTGGAAGAGTTAAGATGTTACAATAAATATAATATTACTACAATTTATTAGTTTTGTCTTAAAATTTGATATTCTATCTAAATACAAGTTATGATATTTTTAAAATTAAATTAAATTAATAGTACCAAATATATTTTTAATTCTATTTTATGTCAGATAATATATTTTTTAAATGTAGTATTCATTTAAAAAAAAATTAGTTTTACAATATAATTATATATGGAGAATAATTTCAACTATTTTACCAATATGGTTCATTATATTTTTTTAAAAATAATTGGTCAGTACTAATGACCACATAAAAATAATATCATTGTACTAAAAACGTGGTTAATGAGTGGTTAAAGCTAATAGATAAGGGAAAAATCATCACCAAAACATTTCAATCTATGTCTGATGATATAATGACAATATATGTCAATAATAGTTCCAATATATATCAATTTGTAGCCAGGGTATACTAATTTTAATGGTCACCCTCCCACTTCTATATAAGTACACAACATCTCATGAATTCCTAAAACTTCTTGATACCCTTATCTAAACCAATTGTTACCATGAAAAATATTATTAACCTATTTATATTTATTATAGTGTTTTTTAATCTTTTTATTAAATTATTAGTGTCATTGAGGACCAATCGAATGATGTTTCATCAATGGGCATGCAATCATATTATCAATGGATTTTTGGTCTATTAATTTAAATATTTATATTATATACTATTAGTTAATATATAATGAAATTATAATATCCCTTATATTAAATGTTATTATTTTAATATCATAACCATATTCATATTATTTTTCATTCTATGGGGATGAAAATATCATTCATGTGTACTAGTGAACTAACAACTACAAGAATTTATCTCATTCATATTCCATCGCCACATCCCATGTATTTATATAATTATTTAATTAAAAGATATATGTAATATGGTTGTAATTATTATTATTCTATGTAAACATTATATCATTAAAATCGTAACATTTTGATCCATTTGACAATCATAACTTCAATTGTGAATATTTGTCGATTAGAACATCCTTGAATAGTTGTTATTGTTTTTTCTTGTAAACCATTGAGAGATATTAATAAAATATTATTTAAAACCTAAATAATATAACTATTTCCTGAAAATAATTATATATATCATTAAACTATATTCTATTTGACCATGTGTATCATTCTTAAGTTCTTCAAAAATTTTAATTATAATTTATCCCAACATCTGAGATGGATATTTCAAATTATGTGATTATATATATCATTTATGTAAATAAATTTAATGATTCAATTTTATTATATTAACATTATAAAAAGTTATTGAATGTATAATTATTTAATATAATTATAATATCTTTCATATATATGATATTAATAACATTTTTACTTGAGGTAATTTTTTTCCTAACTCAATTTTTGTTTATTTAGTATTAATTATACATTATTATCAATGTTATACCATGATTATATGTAGTGAAACATATTTTTCATGTATTATTTATTAATATTATATGGTTTATTTTTGAGATCAAGCAATTTTATATCATGAGATTCTATTTCTCATTATTCTTAAAATAAATATTAAAAATATATTAATATATAAAATTGAATAACTGAAAACAATATCCTGAAAAATTAAATATCCAATGAATATGGGTGAATATCAAAAATATGAGGGAATTAATGTTTTCATAATGTCAGTTTTACCCATTTAATTACATTAAATTTTTTAGTGCAATCTATTTGTGAATATTATATCAGTGGAATGAAATTATTAAAATTAATTATTAAATGTAATTATTTAGTTTTTTCTACACAAGGACCTACTTACTCTTGAACTATGTGGATGTGGTTTTTTTATAAGTGATGGATTCTATGGTATGAAGACATAGATGAAATTAATGTAAATCATTCGTGGTGAAGAAAATATAATGGGATCAGATTGTGTGTCATTGTGCAAACAGAGTTTGTGGATCTCATCAATGATGGAAACACAATCATTCTTTATCAACTATTAATCGAAACTCTATGTATATATCTCTTTGAGTGATTTCCACCATTTTTTTTAATTATGGATTATTTTTTATCATTTCCATGAATATAATTCATATATATATTATTAGTAGAATTAAATTGACAGAATTTTATACTTGTTATTTTTTATTTATCCCTATTCAATTATCTCTATTTATGACAGAAAATTAATTCCATATGAAAATAACGATGAGGATCATTCGGAATGTTTTATGTCTTATGTATTTCTACCATATTTTATAATTCTATAATAATTGTTATTTCTTTTAGCCGACAGATCGACCAATAACCCTTTTTCGATCGCATCATGATTATTTTTGGAAAAATAGTTCGAAGCTATGGGTAATAAATATGATGGTGGTTTTATTTAATGATTCAATGAAGACAATGAATGGATCATGGGAAAATTTGACAGTATTAGGTGTTATTATTATTTACATCAATGAAACATAACAGGACTACAGATGGTTCATGTGGATGAGTCCATCCTGCACGGCATGGGTCTCTCTTTCACCGACAAAAGTGAACCTCATTCCATCACTGCGGACACACCAGAACCTTCACCTAAAATAGTCAATCAGGGCACCAATTGTGGATATCCAATCCATACCAATAATGACATCATAAGGCCTCGACGCTACCACCAGGAGGTTCCAACCGAAACTCTCACCTCCAAGGGTTAGGTCACACTGTCTACACAGGTGTGTGAGCTCTCAATCTTCTCCAGTCTATGTTTCTAAGTGTAAGGGTCGATTCAACGGCTCAACTGGAATCTCATGGTCTCAAAAAATTTAAAAAACCAGAAAGGAATGACTGGAACTCGGGTCTATCTGTAACCGGATGGGTTATTATGTTATAACCTACACTGTATTGGGTAGGGAAGTCGGCCGTATGGCTATACCATTTAGTGACATGTGTGTAAGTAGACCATATGGTTATTCCATTTAAGTATGCTTATGTTCCATGTTGCCCTTATATTTTATGTTTTCTTTATATGGGTAATAGTTTGGTTACAAAAGGGTATCTAGTGATATTTAATTCAATTAACAATATTTATTACTTTATAAAGGGGAAAAGTATTACTTATAGTATTAATGGTTCACTTGTGGTTTTGAAAAACTAATAGTTTCTTTCTATATGTATTCTTTACTATGATTTTTATGCTCATCCCATGTTTTTTAAATGATATTCATAGGTCAAGGGAAAAGTTCATGATGTGATGATAGTGACAAGGAAGTGTCAAGAATGAAACCAAGTTTTATTTTTAATATGATTCCTTTGGAGGAAAAATTAAATATTCTCTTTGATGAAACCACCTTGTTTAAATGTGGAATGTAATGCATGATTTATGATCTAATTCTCTAAAATACTAAACCTTAAACGGTCCTCAATGTGAATTCATGAAATAACTCGAAATTAAGTAATGTTTAAGGTCATGGCCTTGTAGTTGGTATCAAAGGTCGGTATAGACAACTTTAGGAGTTATAATATTGCTAAATTCAGGTCCAAAATTAATTTATGGTATGATTGAAATTATATATCATTTGAAGATTACCATGTTTCTTCATCTAAGAAATGTTTCTCAGAATGTGTTTCCGTAGAGGAAATAGAAAAGCAGTTCTAGGATGGAACACATAAGGAAATGACTTTCTGAATTAGCATAATGAGATAGTTAGAATTGGAACTGAACAGTTTGTTTTAGTAATAGTGAAGTTGACTCAAGCGATAAATGGTGGTGGTATCCATGCAAGAGATCATCCAGATCAACCGCTGAGGGACATGTCAGTGGTGGAACATTTCATGAGGAAACATCCCCCATCATTTAGAGGATCATATGACCCTGTGCGAGATTAAGGGTGGACTAATGAACTGGAGAAGATTTTAGATGTAAGGGGTGTCTAGAGAATAAAAAGGTTAGTCTTGTTGTTTACCATTTGGAGGGTGAAGTAGATCAGTTGTGGTCGATAGTCAAAAATATTTGGGACACTGAGGAGATTGATCCTTTTACTAGGATGAATTCCATTATATGTTCCTCGAAAAATATTTTCCTATGGTGGTTCATCTTACAATGGTAAACAATTCATAGAATTGAGGAAGGAGGTTGACTCAGTGGATGCATGTGAAGCAATGTTCACTCGATTGTCAAGGTATGCTCCAAATTTCATACGAGATCTTGATAGTAAAATCAACAATTTTTACTCAAAGTTAAATCCAATGTATCGAATTTCTTTAACTTCTCACCTGTTCAAAAGATATGACAAACTTGTTCTATGTGCGGAGAAGGTGGAAATTGAGTTAGCTGATGACCATGTGTTATTTGAAAAACAACATAATAAGAGGTCTAGATGGTAGGAAAAATGAAATAATTTATCAAAGAATCCCAGAGGTAAGAAACCATATATTCATCCTATGAGAAGTTTAGTAAAATGCATCTTGGAGAATGTTTATCCATGTCTAGAATGTAATTTCAGTGTGGTAAGTCTGGTCATATTTCTCGTAATTGTTAAGAATATTGTCATGTAGGCAATGAAAATCCAGTGGTAAGATGTTTTATGTGTAATGTAATGGGTCATTTAGAAAATTAGTGTCTAATGAAGAACTCAATTAAGGAAAAGCTTCCAGACTACATGCAATATAGGGTGGTGAAATCCTTTTCAACTACATCAGCAGATGTTGGGCCATCAAATGAAGTAGTATCAGGTACACTGTTTGTTTTTTCATATTAGGCCAAAGTGTTGTTTGATTCTGGGTCTACACATTCAATCATTTCTGAGAAGTTTTCTAGTGAATTTGGAATTCCATATCAAGATATGAATCCTGAACTTATGGTAAAAAGATAAGGGGGAAACGTTGAGAAAAAACGAAATTATAAGAAACTTCTTATCATTGAGTGTGGAAAAAATCTACCAGAAAACCTTTTTATTTTTCTTATAATAGAGTTTCATGTTATTTTGGGCATCGATTGGCATTCTAATTATCATTATAAGATTGACGACATAGCTAAAGTGGTTTATTTTCAAAAAGATTTTAACTTTGTGTACATGAATGAACCCTTACTTTTGATAACATATTAGGAAGCTGAGAAACTAGTAAACGATGGAAATGAATGTTACCTTTCACATATTTTTGAAAACAAAGGAACTATTCAGATTAATGATGTGCTAGTAGGAAATTAGTATCTTGATGTTTTTTATGTGGAGTTTCCTAGTATTATACATGATAATAAAGTTGAATTTTCAATTGACTTAGTTCCTGATGCTAATCCAATATCAAAACCCCCTTATCCAATGGCTCATGTTCAACTTTTAGAGTTAAATAATCAATTGCAGGAGTTACTAGATAAAGGTTTCATTCAACCTAGAACATAACCATGGGGTGATCATATCTTGTTTGTTAAAAATAAAGATGGTTCAATGACACTATGCATTGATTATAGATCATTGAATAACATCACTATTGAGAATAAGTATCCTTTTCCTCATATCGATGATTTGTTTGACCAGCTCTAGGGAGCTCAGTATTTTTCAATGATTGAATTGAGATCGGGGTACCATCAGTTGAAAGTAAAAAAAGTGAACGTTCCATAGATTGCATTTTGTACTATATATGGAAATTATGAATTTTTAGTAATTCCATTTGGGTTAACCAATACACTTTCTATATTCATGGATATAATGAATAGAAATTCCCATGAGTTCTTGGATAAGTCTATGGTTCTGTTCATTGATGATATTTTGGTTTATTCCAAAAGTAAAGAGGAACATGAAAGTCATTTAAGGGTTATCTTGAAAAACATAAATGAAAAGAAACTGTATGGAAAATTCAGAAAGTGTGAGTTTTGGTTACAACAAATTTCTTTCCATGGTCAAGCTGTTTCAAAAAATGGCATAACTTTTGATCCTACAAAAACAAATGCTATTGATGAATTTCCAAGACCCACAAACATATTCGATATCCATACATTTCATGGTTTTGTAGTTTATTTTCAGATGTTTGATGAAAATTATTCACAGTTATCTAATCCAATGACTATGTTAACTCGAAAAGGTGTTAGGTTAATTGGGAAAAAAGAATGTGATGATTGTTTTCAGGAATTGAAAAGAATATTAGTGAATTCCCTATATTTGGTAGTGCGATCCAGAAAGGGTGAGTTTTTTATCTATAGGGATGATTTGTTGAAATAAATTGGTTGTTTCATTATGCAGAATGATTAGGTAATTGCATATGATTCATTTCATTTGAAAACTCAGGAGTTAAATTACTCTACACATGATTTGGATTTAGCTGTTGTTGTTTTTGCATTAAAAATTTGGAGGCATCATTTGTATGGTGTAAATTGTGAAATATATACAGATCAAAAGATTTTAACGTCTATATTCACTCAGAAATAATTGAACATGAGACTGAGGAGATGCCTAGAATTAATCAAGGATTATGATTGTTCAATTCATTACCACACGTGAAAAGAACATAAAGTGGAAAATTCATTGAGTCGAGAATGTAATTCATCATTAACCATGTTATATTTGGAACATGATACTTTGGTTAAGTATTTTATGAATTTTGTCTTGGATATTGTTGGTGTAATAAATTTTTCAGTTTTTTTTAGGTATTAGTGAAGTCTTTTCTATCAGGCAGAATTGAGCAAGCGCAGAAGAAGTACAGTAAGATGCAGAAAAAGTTAGAGCCTCTTTAGAAGGGTATGTTACCTAAATTTAACATTGATAATTATTGTGTTCTGAGGTTTGTGAAGATATTAAGTGTGCCTTGTGATTTAGAGATGAAGAATGAGTTGTTATGTGAGGCTCGTAGTTCCCCGTTTTCAGTTATTCCATGACGTACTAAGATATATAGAGATCTTCAAGAATATTACTAGTGTGATGGAATGAAAAGAGATATTATTGATTTTACAGGGAAGTGTTTGACTTGTCAATAGGATAATGTAGAGTGGCAATTGCTGAAATGGATGCTTCAGCCTTTACCAGTGCCAGAGTGTAAATGGGAGAATTTATCCACAGAATTTGTTTAGGGATTACCAAATACATCTCGATGTAATAATGCATTCTGTGTTATTGTTGATCGATTGAATAAATCTGGGAATTTCCTTAATATTCGAGATATTTTCTCTATAGATAAACTATCTCGGTTGTATGTTAAAGAGATATTAAAGTTACATTGAGTTCCCCTCTCCATTGTATCAGATCATGATCTCAGGTTTATTTATAACTTTTGGAAAGGCCTTCAGAAGTCGTTGGGTACTGAATTAAATTTTAGTACAACTTTTCATCATCAATTAGATGGGTAGTCAGAATTAAATATTCATACCTTGGAGGATATGTTACATGTATACACAATGGATTACCAGAGAATATGGGACCAACATCTTTCATTGGTTGAATTTTCTTATAATAATAGTTTTCATTCCAGTGTACATATGGCTCTATTTGAGGCATTATATTGTAAATGGTGTCTAACTCCATATTTTAAGGATGAAGTAGGTAAAAGGAAGCTGAATGGAGTAGAATTGGAAGAAGAGATTGCAAAAAAAATTTAGTCAATTCAGAAGAACATGAGAACCGCTCAGAATTGGAAGAGAATTTATGTGGATAACAGAAAGAAAGCACTTTATTTTGAGATAGGTGATCATGTTTTTCTCAAATTTTCTCCATAGAAAAGTGTTATGTATTTTGGCAAAAAAGGAAAGATGACCCCAAGGTTCATTGGACCTTATGAAATCGTGGAGAATATTGGATCAGTTGCATATAGATTGTAATAACCTAAATGTTTGTCTAAGGTACACAATATTTTTCATTTTTCAATGTGGAGAAAGTGTATGGTAGATCCATCTCATGTTTTAAGTCCAAAGGTAGTTCAGATGGAAGAGAATGTATATTATGAGGAACAACCGACCTAAATTTTTGAACACAAGGATCATGTGTTGTGGAATAAGGTGACTCATCAAGTAAAGGTTATATGAAAAAACCATATGGTTGAAGAGGCATCATGGAAATGAGAAAATGTAATGAGGGATAAATACCTCCACTTATTCGATAAGTAAATAAATTTTCGGAATGAAGTATCCTAAAGGGGGGAATGATGTAACATCCCAAATAAGTAAAGAATAATATATTTTAATATCCATGTCTATTTATGGATTTTATTGTGTTTTAGAGGCTTAAAATGAGAATACATCCAATCTTTGGAATATAATACTCTAATATTTGTAAAGAATTGTTTTACCACCTTTTGATGGAAAACCACTTTTTTATCTAACTTTTAACAATTTAATAAGCTCTACGTGTCATAATAAACATATTATTTAAAATTGTGACATTGAAATTTACTTTTGATAAATTTTTGGTATTTTTCTGACATTGTTCATTTTTTAATGAATAGTGAAAATACTGCATTTTACTTCAAAACTGAATTTCCATCTAATTTAATTATATGGTTATATTGTCTTTTAAATTGGCTTTAATGTGTAATTATAATATATTTTTACTATTTAATAAAATTTAGGTCATTATAATAAATTTCACTTAGAAATTGGACATAAACAATTATCAATCTTTTGATAGATACTGTTTCTTAAAAACAAGATATCTGTTTTGACAACAGGATCTTTTTTTGAATTAATTAATGCAATTTCTGTGTTTATAATTTGGTAAAATGGATTCCATATTTGGAATCATAAGTTCCAAATTATTTAAATACGACCTTTTTGTTGTTGGACTTTATGAATAGTAATGATGTTAATTATCTTTAATTATCGTGATTAATCAGTAATCGGCTAGGTAAGGGTCATAAAATAATATCATAATAATATAAAATGACCCCAACATGTGTCCAAATCATCTTTTTTGAGTCATGGTAGACTATGGGATTCCTTGTTCCAACCATAGGACCCCACAAAATCACATTAGTGTGATTGTGACTTTTTATCATATTATTTTTAATGAAAGGGAAATATAACCAAAGTATGTATCACCTATGTAAACCAATTTTATTTCTGTTTACATAAATTATATTTTATACTATAAAAAGTTATTTGAACAATAAAAATATTTCGTATAACATGGAATTTTTTTAATAAATTTTATACATTAAATAAAAAAAAATTATGACACCATGATGATGTAGTGAATACCTCATTAATGAATGATTTAAATAAAATGAAAAGATGATGTAAAATCTAAGACATACAGTTGTAAAAAATTTATTGGATGAGTGTATTGTGATCCCTTATCACTTTATACTCTAAATATATCATTCTTGGCCCTTTAATATCTGAATAACATTTCATAATGAAGTAACATTTCATGACCTTCCAAGAGTGCCCCTCTTCCATCTTATAAAAGGCCCCCACCTCTCCCCCTTACCCACACCTATAAAGCCCTTGGATAGTCCAACTTCTTATCATATTATATCAACAAATTACTCTCTTACTCTTAGAGGCCTCACTTTGGGCATAAGTCATCCCAAGGAAGCCTTTGGCTCAAATCAAAAAGAGTTACCCGATTTAGAGGTAGTGTCTTCTCTCGAGTTTCTTTCTTTTATTGGTTCTTCTTCACCCCCCTAACACTCTTATTGATGGATTACATAACAACAACAGAATAATAAATACACTATAATGTTGTTATGAGAAGTATTTTATTTACACTTACACACACCACTGCCTAATGGTTAAAGAACATACTGTTTTTTAGGGTGGTGAATTACTGCCTCGCGAAATGATGATTGTTCAATATTCTTTTAACACGTTTAATGCTGTCCATTATGAAGAAAATATTTTCATATATTATATATATTATGTATATGTTTACTTTATGAATATTTATTTTTCTTTTATATCAAATCATTATGGCTTCCAATATGGGTAAACACGATAATCTCATTTGAGGAAGTGCGGACTACCGCAACCTCAAAGTGATATGACTCATTAATACCATATATAGTACATATAAAGAATATGTTTAATGATATTATAAATGATACAATACTGGAATTATAATACTACTAGGTATCATTATGTTTTAATTCCATTAAATATGAAATAGAATTGATTGTAGTGTTCATGCGTACGCACGGCTTACCATGTCAATGAACGGTGCATTTCATTTCTTACCTCATAATGTTATGTACTATTATAAATACATGTATATGATATATATATATAATATATATGATATCCAAATATTGAATTTCATTCTGGATATAAAGAACCTTTGACCACATGAACAACATGTAAATATAAGAAGTCTATTTTTGACTTAAGTACCAAATATCGACAAAATGAACATCATTAACTTAAATGAATGAATAATAATTATAACATGGAAATAAGTGATATAATAGGAATAAAAAACATGAAAAAGTTTTATCATCAAGTATAAATTACTTTTTCTTATTATTCAAGAGATTAAATAATGATCGAGTCAAGTCGGATATGAGATAAGGGAATTCGTCTGAATCTCCTTTCATTGAATCATATTTTTTTAATAAAAGACTTTTTTTTACACACTGCATAACACCATTTAATTTTTATTTTATTCAAAGGGAATTTTTTTCTATGAAGTGTTTTACTAAACGACAAAAATGAATGTTTCTTTTACGGTATGTGGTGAAAATGACATTTCTGTCACCATGAGTATTATTTGATATTTGTCTTTCTCAACAATCAATAATGTTTTTAAAAGAAAATAAATAACATATACTCTATAATGTATTTTGGTTTTGAAAATGGTTTTGATAATAGATTTTTTTTGTCAATATATTTAGGTGATATATTGTGATTGAAATGTGGAAATGTTTTCTTTCATTTTTTTTATGTCTTATGATTTTATAATTGTACTTGGACATTTAATAAGTGGTTAAGTGATAAAGCGAATAAGGGTGGTGTTGTATATACTAGAACATGTGGTTATGTTATAACATCCAATGCATTGGGTGTGGAAGTCGGCCATATGGAAATTCCATTTAGTAACATGTGTGGACGTAGACTGTATGGTTATTCCGTTTTACTATGTTTATGTTCCAAGTGTTCTTTTATATGTTATGTGTTCTTTAAATGGCTAATATATTGGATAGAAAAGGGTATGCTGTGATATTTTATTCGGTGAAGAGTATTTTCTACTTCATAAAGGTGAAAAGTATTACTTATAATATTCATGGTTTACCTGTTGTTTTGAAAAACTAATAGTTTACTTCTTTGTGTATTTCTTAGTGAGCTTTTTAAGCTCATCCCATGTTTTGGAAATGTTATTCACAGTTCAAGGGAAATTTAAATGATATGATGATATTGTCAAGGATGTTTCAAGAAAGAAACCAAGTTTTATTTTAAAAATGTTTCCATTTGTGGAAAAAATTAATATTGTCGTTGATGTAACCACGTTGTTTAAATGTGGAATGTAATGCATGATTTGTGATATAATTCAATAATACTATAAACCTGAAATGATCATCAATGTGAATTTATGAAATAAACAATGATTAAGTAATGATTAATTACATGGACTTATAGTGACATTGATATTTTCTATACACCTTGGAAGGGGAACGTGGTGGTAGAAATTCTCAGTTTGAGGTCCAACTATTAGTTGATGAGTGAGGTGTTAGATCTATTGGATCCATAGAAGAGATCCTTTGTGGATGATGATTGATTAGTCTTCCTTTAGTAGATGGTTGTCTACCCTCCACACATATATCGAATCAGGGAGGCACATATTGGGGACGTCGACTCTGAGAGACTATAAGAACATCTTTCCTTGGGTATGGCCCATGAAAATTACTCAACGGATGCAGAGAACGTCATTATCTTTATTGGTCCCATAGTAGTAATGGTGGCATTTCTATGTGGGAGGACCTAAGGGAGTTCCAAAAATCCCCCTGGTTGAATATCTAATATTGGAAAAGATATTCCATTATATTTTATGCCAGTTCTGGTTTGAATGGAAGAAAAATGTAGTGGTTCAGTTTGTTTCTCAGTGCCTTACTTGTCAACAGGTGAATATAGAGAACCAAGTTCCAACAGGCATGACTCATCCAATACAGGTTCTTGAGTGAATGTGGGATGAGATATTGATTGACTTCATCATAGTTTTACCATGTACGTCTATGGTACATGATTCTATCTAGGTTATCATTGACCGACTCACCAAGTCATCCCATCTCTTACCAATCTAGTAGCTGAGTTACCTAGAGATCATGGGACACCTTTTTTTTAAAAAGATAGTTCAAACTCATGTTGTGTCATTGAAAAAAAATTCAAATTGTTTTGGTTGTTTTACTTCCCAAATTTAGAATGAATTAGAAGATGATTTTAGGATGCAGTTGCAACTAAAAATAAAGTTTCATCCCTAGACATATGGTCAGACAGAGAGAACCATATAAGTGGTATATGATATGTTACATGCCTTCAACATGGACTTCATTTATGGTTGGGAGGACCACCTACCTCTTTTGGAGTATTAATACAATTATAGCTACCACTCCTCCAATGGAATGTCACCATTTGATGCCTTGTATGTGGAAACTTGTAAATCACTATTATGCTGTACTGACCGATTTTTGTCTGTGATTGTGGGCCTATAGTTGGTGAGGTCTACTATCATTAAGGTGAATATCATCCAACAGTAAATGAGGACTGCATAGAGCCGGCATAAGTCTTATGCAGATTAAATATAAAGGCCCTTGGAGTTCAAGGAGGGTGATAATGACTTCTTCTAGGTCATAACTCAAGGTGCCTTGCAGATATTTGGATGGGGTAGTATGTTATATCTGAGGTTCATCAACCAATATTATATTTTGTGATGAGTTTGTGAGGTGGTGTTCCACCTAGCATTACCCCCACAGTTTCACCGAGTACATGAGGTTATTCATGTGTCATAACATAGGAGGTATGTGAATGACACATTGCACATTATCGACTACGTATAGATGGATATTTACAATGGGGTGAAATTTTCATAGTTCTTGATGGAGACCGAGGATCGACAATAGTGGACCGTTCATGTGTGTTTTATTCCTATTGTATATTTTCATTGGATTCACATGAACCTCTATGAGAGAAACTATTATTGGGAGGATCATATGCATGATCAGATCCCTCATCATTTTGTTTGAGTATCCTTGGTTTGTGTTTTGGGGACGTTAATCCCTAAATAAGGTAGAATGTAATGATGTGGATTTGTTCAAAAATTTTTTAATAAATTAATTGGTAATATAATAAGACATCATATAGAGATTGTACTTGATTCTGAGGAATGGTGTATTAACAATAAATATTTGAATAAAATTCTAATTTTAATTTCGATACACTCGATGTATAACATTGAATATTTATAACTCCTAAACAAGTTTCTAGATCAAAAATTTGAGGGCACTATTGCGTATGGAACATTGGCATTACCTTAGCCATGACTTAACATCATAAGTCTTTGCCTAGATGAAAAAGTGTCATTTTGGAAAAAAACCTTCGTTAAAAATATTTCTAATAAAGTTATTTATTTGGAACAATGTATATTTGGTTTCCTTTTTGTAACCCAATGTTAGGGGTCCATTTTTAGAATTCATAACAATGAGATTTTTTTGAGAGTTATAGAGAGAGGGAACTGTGGGAAAATTATTTTTCTAACGACAAATGAGAAATTAAGGAGCATGATCACTCTAAAGATAACAAAGGATTTATCGACGAATCTAACATGAACATTATTCATTGAATGGTCCAATTTTCCAAATAGGGTGTGCTATTTTATTTGTTTCTATACTCATTCCTCGGTCTTTCTCCAACAACGAATGTGAATCAACTGAAAATGGATTAATTCATGTATTCTAAATATATTATATTTGGGGATTTATTTTGTGGATTTTTAATCAAAAATTTATACATATTTAGAATTATTTATGACTAGATCTATACATGATTAAATTAATCAATTTTTTTAAATTTCACACATTTCCTCAGTTTCCCTATTCTAATGTGGGTGGATCAAGGCCGTCCCAAACGAGGATCAATCCATTTTATGTGTGTGTTCATATAAAATTATTCCTCCATCGTTCTTCTGATATTCCCTGTATTCCTCTTTGAAAAAACCCGAGAAAGAATCCATGTTCACAATGGAAGGGATCTTCCGTCTAGGAGGGGACCGTGGTGGCGACAGAAAAGTGACACAATGGTAGAGGGTCATGAAAGGATGGTCATGATGGAAAGGGATACAATGCACATTCATGGAATGCCATAGAAGAAGACGGTTCATGTTGTAGGAAGCTGTGGATGGATCATAGGGGGGTGTGGCTTGACAGTCTTACTCGGTCAGACTGTATACAGACCCATCAATCCCATTTTTACAAAAAGGGCCTTAATCTATCACCCTGGTTGGAGTTTGTTGGAAAATCACCTCGAGGGACGAGTCTCAAATAGAGTTTTAAAACCTCATTAAGATTGGATTGATAATATATCACCATGTTTGTAGTTCTTTGGATATTGATATGTCCTCAAAGACCAGGGAATTAATCCTCTATCTAGTTGGTTGTATCGTATGGTTTTTGGATTTTATTGGAATCCTCTACATTTATATTTTCACTATAGTGGTCATGTAATTTTCTAAGAATGTTATATACTATTGGTAAACACATACGGGGTACAAAGTATTATTTAGAATCCCCTATATTTATATCATTACCGTTGACCAGCATTTCCTATTCATTTGGGGCCCAAGATTCTGGATAATTATGACTGAATTTTGGCTTTGAGGTACCCTTTCTTTTCCCAGTTCTTCTTAGGAGTATATATAGATATCCTTTGTATATGAACGAGTTTATACCTATATATACATAACTATTTTTTTCTTTTTTTCTTTCCATTTTGGTTCCGGGGTGTCCTACTAAAAATTCTTTTACTCACCCTTGAACGATATTTTCCTACACCTGTCATGTCTTGGGCAGATGACCAATTCTTTGTGGAGTTCATTTTGGGGGGGGGGGGACCTGGGCCAGGATCGGACGGGGCCTTGGGATATTAGACGGGATGAGGTATTCTAGAAAACATTCTACTATAACTTAATTAACTTCATTAATTGGTCAGTAATTGTTGTTATCATTCTTTTGTCTTGTTCTATGGCCCTGGGTTGTAGTACTACACTTTACTTTTCAGTTTCACTCTGGTTTTATTACTTTTACATTTATTGGTTTGCATGAATGTTGGTTTGGTTGTTCCACTACCTTTTTGATTTGTGGTCTTCAAGATTCTTGTGTGTGTATAGGTACATCGACTAAAGCCTCCCATTTGTGGGATATTCCCACTCATCACGAGTCACTATCCACTAGCCTACTGCGGGCAGGCATTGGGTGGTCAGAGAACGGGCCCCATCAGGACGGTTCATGAAATTAGTTTTACCTTTTTTTAAGAAAAACCAATGAAATTAAATTATTAGTTAGGTAGAATATGTTTTGTGAATTATTGGTGATCACTTTTTTGCTGAATGGTCAAAATATATTTTATCTCATTCAAGTTGAGGATGTGATCTGTTTGTCCGAATTCATGATTATGACAATAACTTCATAAATCCAATGTATGTTAGATTATGATATTTCCTTGAAATTATATCAAAAAATAATAATGAATGAGTAGACGATGAATCATGTTTTGAATCACACATTATGAGATACTATGAGGAAAAAATATTATATTACACAACGAATATCCAATGGATGGTGATTGTCTCTTTTAAAATTCCATAACATGTAATAAGACATGATATGTCACTATACATCACCCATATAACTGTATATTTATTCACTGCTATTTTAATATGGACCTAGAGTGGAACATAAATTGTAACATCCCAGGTAAATAAAGAATAATAAATTTTCATATATATTAAAATTTATGAATTAAATATTAATTTTACATTAAAGGGGTTTCTATGTTCAATAGCATACCCGATATGCAACAATGAGTTTCTTTGAAATCTTACGTTGCACACTAGTAATAAAATAATATTATTTTAAATGGTAGTTAACACATAGCAGTTGTATTGGCGGTAATGAATAGAAATAACTAATATACCATTATATATGTTTTTTTAAATGTTTTTAATTTTATCTAATAAAATATAAAGGCTTAAAATACGGAATGAATTCAATTTTAGGCTTATATACTGTAATTTTCACTAAAGGTTCACTTATCACCTTTTGATGGAGAACCATCATTCAATATAGTTTTTTTCACTCTTATACATTCTATTAGACCAAATAAAACTATTCTTTAGAATTGGGACATCAAAATTTACTTTCTGTAAATTTTTTTGTATTTTTCCGATAAAGTTCATTTTTTTAATGAATAGTGTAAAACGTTGTATTTTAATTCAAAACCTATTTTTAATCTAATTTATTTAAATGATTAGATTATAATTTGAATTGTTTTTAAAATGAAATTAGAATATATTTTTACCATTAAATATAAATGTGGTCGTTGGAATTAATTTCACCTTGAAATCGAACTTAAACTAGTGTCAATCTTTTGATATTTATTGTGTCATGAAAACACGCTATTTGCTCTGACAGCAAGAATTAATTATTAAATTAATTAATTCAACTTATATGTTTTTAATTTTTTAAAATAGACTTCATTTTTGAATTTCGTAATATCAAATATAGATTAGGGTGAATTTTTCGTATTTTTCTAAAAAACTTCAATTTTTGATGAATAGTGAAACCACTAAGTGGTACTTAAACAAACAGATTTTTCGTTTAAATGAAATTTTACCCCCTCTGTGTTTTGAATTTCAAAAATTTTACATACATGGTTGTCATTAATAAGTAAAAAGTTGTTCAATGGGATTAAAATAATTTTGTTTGGTGAATAGTAACTTTTATGTTTTTTATCGCGATTAGAGGTAATTAGTGTACTTTAAGGTAAAAATAATGTTTTAATAATATGAAATGAACTTTACACATGTCCTACCCTTATTGGATATGTAATTTCCAACCACGAAAATCCATGGGTCAACTTGGGGACCCCATGGAGCCACATTGATGGAAAATGACATTAATAGATTTTTATTTAATGTTAAAGTAAAAATGTCACAAACATGAGTTGTTTTACTAAAACAATTTTTAAATGGGGTTATAGATGTCATATTTTTGAATATTAATATTCATTGTAAAGATAAAAAGATTTACTACATCATAGTAGTTTTTTATAATTTTTAGACATTAAAAAAATTAAATTATTTATGACACCATGATGATGCAGCGATTAGCTCATTATTTAACGATTTAAATAAAATGGAAAGATAATGTAAAATTTAAGACCTACACATGTCCAAAACCAATTGGATGTGTGGATTTAGAACCCTTATCACCTTATACTCGAAACACATCAATGTGGGACCATTAAAATCTGAAAATCATTCTATAATAAAGTAACATTTCCTTACTTTCCAAGAGTTCCCCTCCTCTCCTCTTATAAAAGGTCCTCACCTCTACCACCATTCCCACACCTCTAAAGCCTTTGGATCAGCCAAGATCTGCTATTTTTGTCTCTCCAAATCCCTCTATTGCTCTTATAATCCTCCTTTTGGGAATAAGTCTTTCCAAGGAAGCCTTTGAGCTCAAATCTAAGAGAGTTACCCGATTTTAAGGTAATGTCTTCACTTGTGTCTTTTTGTTTTATTTTTCTTCTCCAACAACCTAAAATCTTTTTATTTATTTATTTTGTAACAAATCCAGTATCTTCAATATACAAGGATGTTTTTATAAGAATCTTTCGAGCTACACTTACACACACTTACATCTAATGGTTAAAGAACATAATGTTTCTTTGGATGGCGAATTTCTGCCTCACGAAACGATGATTGTTCAGTATTCTTCTAACACCTTCAAAGGTGGCCATTAAGATGTAACTATATTTATATATGATGTATAATATGTTTATGTTTTCATTATGCTTCTGTATTTTATATTTATGTCATGCCTTTGTGGATTCCATTATGGGTATACGTGATATCTTCATTTTAGGACGTGCGGACTACCGCCCCCTCAAAGTGATTTGATTTGCTAATGCCATACGTGGGATATATAAATGATGGACTTAATAATATTATATATGATATTATACTGGAATTATAATATACCCTTTTATAATTATTATTTCACTCCATTAAAGTACGAGATAGAAATAAAAGTAGCGTTAATGCGTACGTACGGCTTACCGTCTCGATGAACGGTGCATTTCATTTATTATCCTCAAATGTAATATACTATTATAAGTACATATATATAATGGATATATATGATTTATGTTACATCTAAATGATGAATATAAATCTGGAATTAAAATGTACATACCTCTCATTTAGTTTCCATTAATATGACATAGAAATGAAAGTAGCGTTCATGTGTACGTACGGCTTACCGCCTCCACGAACGGTGCATATAATTTCTTACCTATAAATGATTATGTGATATAATAAATATATCTATATGCTATATATATATTATATATATGATATCCAAATCAGGAATGTAATTCTGGTTATAAAGAACCTTTGACCACACGGACAACATGTAATTGTAAGAAGTCCACATTCGACTTAAGAACCAAACATCGACAAAAAAAAACATTAGTAACATAAATGATTATATAATGTTTATAACATGGAAATATGTGATATAAAAGTAATAATAATCTTGAAAAATGTTCTTAAGAAAGTAGAAATTAACTCAAGTTTATTATTCAGGACGTTAAAGAACGATCGAGTCAAGTCAGACCCGAGGTAAGGGACTTCGTCTCAATCTCCTTTCATTGAGGCATATTTCATTTTATACACTACTCTATTTTATAAGGTGTATAAACCCCTTTGACATTTAATTTTATACAAAAGTAATATTTTTCTACGAAGAATTTTACTAAACGACAAAAAGGAATGATTCTTTTATCGTATGTTGTGGCAACGACCTTTTCCGCCGCTGCGAGTATTATTTGGTCTTCGGCTTCCTTAAAAAGCTGTAATGTTTTTATAATGAAATAAATACCATATAATAGTTTATGTATTTTGGTATTGAAAATGGTTTTTATAATGGATTTGTGATGTCAATATATTTATGTGATATATTGTGATCAAAGTGTGGAAATGTTTTCTTTCCATTATATTTGTTTTATGTCTTATGATTTTATAATGGTACTTGGACATTTGACGGGTGGCTACGTGATAAACCATATGACGGGTGGTGCCGTGAATACCAGGATGGGTGGTTACATTATAACATCCAATACATTGGGTATGGAAGTCGGCCATATGGATATTTCATTATGTATTTATGGAAGTTGGATGTATGGCTATTCCATTATGTGATATGTGTGGAAGTAGACTGTATAGTTATTCCAATTAAGTATGTTTATGTCCGAAGTTACCTTTATATGTTATGTGATCTTTATATGGGTTTTATGGTAATCCTTTGGTTACAAATGGGTAAGTAATGATCTTTTATTCAGTGAAGAGTTTTTACTACTTCGTAATGGTGAAAAGAATTACTTTGATAATGTATACGTGGTTTGTAACAACCCGATATTTTATAAGATACATTATTTTTAATTTCCTTCATATCTTCTGTTTTATGATACACCATGATTATCTTGGGCTATATGCAACACCGTATTAGATTGCAGTATACGCAACACTATTCTTGGCTTGTGTTACACACAATTTCAAATTCGTTTGATAGATGTTATTCTACGCAACTTTGAGTGTATATATATATATATATTCAATGTATAAATAAAATATGGTTGGATTCTATTATACGCAACAACAAAGGAGTCCTGCACTACACGCAACCCTGACTTGGCTTGCATTACACGCAATCCCGACCTTCCCTGATAGCGTGTGTTGTACGCAATACCGGGTTTAACTAAACAACAAAATATTATGATAATATTGTTATGAACTAGACGTTAGGAATATTATTAACTAAATTTTGAATTTTATAACATTATTATTCATCTTGAAAATTTTCTAGAACATGGTTCAAGAAAAAAATAAATTTTTTCGGGTAAATTAAGTATTTTTTAAAAAAATACAGTTTTACCACCAAATTATAGCACACCCACTTTAAATCTAGTTTTTTAAATTTTTGTAAGATCCATTTGAAAAAATAAAATTATTATTTGGAATCATGAAATAAAAATTTACTTTGGATAAAATTTTCATTTTATTCTGATAACTTTCATATTTTAATGAATAGTAAAAACACGATATATTTAAATTAAAAACAACTTTTTTCATCGTAATATCTTATGAGGTTAAATTATAATATTGAATGGTTTAATAGTATAAATAGAATATATTTTTACCATTTAATATAATGTATGTCATTAGCATTGATTTTACTTTGAATTCTTAGGTTACATCAATTCAATCTTTTGCAATGTTTTAAAGAAAAACCCGTTTTCTTTCGACAACGGGATTAATTTTAATTTAATATCTGCAACTTTTTTGTATTGAATTTGAAAAAATAGATTCCATATTTTGAATCAGTGGGTCTAAATTATGTTAATAAGCTACTTTTTATTTTTGGGCATTGTGAATAGTAACTACTGTAAATTTTATTTACCATAGTTAAATGTAAATCGGGTAATTAAGGGTAAATATAAGATTATAAAATTATCCTAACACTCGGAAAAATCCTATTGGATGACTTAAAGTCGACCCATATCACCTAAGGGTCGGATTAGATTCATTTAATAGACTTTTTCAAATGAAAATAATTTAATTATTATTAAAACCAAAGAAAGTGACATAATGTCACTCTCTTAAATACTATAAGTATAATAATTTTATGTTGGTGGTAAACTTAATGAAACATATAACATTAATAGTCTACAGAAATATAACAAAATTATCTACATCATGAGAATTAATTTAGAATTTTTTGGGATTAAATAATTGTCATTAATTGTGACACAATAGTGATGCAGAAATTATTTATCTAGTGAAAAATCAAGAATATAGTTTTTATTAAACTAATAGTGACCATAAAAGGCACAAAACCCTGAACAAAACTTATTTTTCATGTAAACTTAAACTATAATCATCAAATGGTAGAATATTTGACCCTTTGGAGTCTAATAAAAGAAATTATGAAAGGTATATTATTTTATTTTAAATGATGCCAAAATTGAAACCTTCATAATTAAATAAATATAAAAATTTAACTATTGTGATTTTAAGATGATAAATTCTAGTAAAAGTATTATTGTGAAATTTAATAGATTTATCTTCATTATAGGATTTTATTTTTAATTTTTATGCAACATATATGTATATTAAATAATTATACAAAAATGTTGTAGTAATTATTTTATTAATAGATAAACCAAATAAATGGTTTTAAAAATAATAAAATAAATATTATATGAACTATTTAATGTTCTCCACTAATTTTCTAGATACATATGGTCGTTTAGGAATCTATTAAAGCTTTTAGTTCGAACATATCCTCTGTAAATATTTTATTTAAATTCATATAAATGAATAGTGTCAAAATTGACACTATTGTTATTTTATAAAAATATAATATTATAAATTTTTTTAAAAATAACAAAAATATTTAAAAATTATAAATTTATATTTATATGGTATAAAAATTTATAAAGTATCCAATTATGGTCAATTAAAAAAAAAATAAGTAATTTTTTGTTATAAGTTAAAATTTAGAATGTTATTACCACAAACAAAATTAAATTGATTAAGTAAGGATAAATCAAGTTGATAATGTTTATTATAATTTCCTAAAATGTCTAAATTTTATTCGTTGATTATATTACAACCCTATCTCATCTTATATTCGAATATGAGTTATTTTGGGAGGTTTTTTAAGTGGGGTTAGATTTATTATAACTTAATATTTTAAAAATTTCCAAAGGTGCCCCTCTCCTCCCTTATAAAAGGGAACCTCCTCCCTCTCTTCCTCACACCAATGTGAGCCTTAATGCTCGGAAAATCCCTGCCAAATTCTCTTCTTCACTTCCCTAGAAACATCCTAGAGGTCCTGGTCTTTTTCAAAGACCAATTAGTGAGCCTTAAGAGGAGGTCTCAAAGAGGCGCTTCAAAGAAGAGGTAATGTTCGTTAATGATTCTTTCAACTTTATTTCTTCTTCCACATCTTTTTCCTTAGTTGTTTCATTATGAAATAATAACATATGTATCAATCATATACTGATATGTTATTATAAGTATGAAACAACCTTATTTCACAATTTATCCATCCTACGGAAAATGAAATCACCGCGCGTGCGTACGTACGAAATACCGTCTCCACGCTGTGATGTAATCTATTTTCCACCACCACCATACTTGGATAGGTATGATGATGTAAATAATGACTATATATGATTATTGTAAATTGATATTGATTATTAAATATTATAAATACACTTTAATAAAATTCCATGATCATGGGAATGATATCATCGCTCGTGCGTACGTACGGACTACCATCTCCGTGACGCGATGAGATTCATTCTCAATGATTAACCATTCCTGAATGATTATAAAGTATATATAATAATTATTCATTAAATATATGACATAATAATGATACTGGATTTATGTATATATATATGTATGTCATCTACTTAATTCCATTCAATTCAATAAGGAAACGAAAACTGCGTTCATGCGTACGTACGACCTACCGTCTCCATGAATGGTGTATTTCTTTCCATTTATCGATATATTATATATATGTATATTCTGAATATATATTATATATAAATAATGTTTTACATTCTGGATATAAGTAATCCTGATCCATGTAATCATATTAATAATTACAAGTTAAAACACGAACGACAAATGAGACGATTTTACCCAAAACGCTACATTAACATGAATTTACAAAAGAACGGGTAATATAAAGTCATAAGTGGACCATATATTATATAATAATAATGAATATGACTCTGTAATAAGTCAATAACATTATTAAAATCATTATATAGGGGGTTCAGATACGTATGAAGCATATCGGTCCTAAGGTAAGGGATAATTTTGCAAATCTCATTTTTATCCGAGATTGCTTATTTGTAATTATTTACTGGGGTTATTGTTATCATACCTGTCCATGTTTCCTAAAAATGGTTTCATGTATGTTTAAATTCCTTTTTACCCACTTTTTACTTTTAAAACATGGTATGTATGGAATCATTCTTTTGTTTACGTTAAGAGTAACTTTTTTGACTTTTCCGAAAAAAGTTCGATAAGAATGTTTTTTTAATGTTGACGGCATGAAAAGATTTTTATGGTTTTATAAATCCTTGTTTTCATGAAGCTTCCTTCAAAATATTTCAAGACTATTTTCAACAAAAACATTTTTATCTAAAATTGCATGACATTTTGTGAAAAGAAAATGATTTTGAAGAAAAAAGGATATTTTCCTCAAGAATTCATTTAAAGTGTTTTATCAAAACCATTTTCATCTAAGATGACATTATTTCACATGTGTATGTTTCAAGTGTAATTTCCCTATGATTTACATGTTTTCACTATTTTTTATTATGAAATGATATTCATTTATTTTATATAGATTATGTGATGATGGGATGATGTTTATGAAACCCATTTTATTTATGGGGTTATTATCAATGATGTATGTTTATTTTGTGTCATAAGTAAGAATGATTTCATTATGAGATGGGTGAGACCTATATCTCCCTCCAATGAATTGGGTAAAGAATTATATCTCATGAGATAGACATGGCTGGAATTGTACGTTAATTCGGTTCAGTGTTACAGGACTGAAACGAGGAGTGAACTCGATTCAGAAAGGGTCTTTTTCCACCATGATGGTCTTGGAAGAAATGCCTTGGCTACTATGGAAATCATGACACGTGTTCAATGGTTGCCAGAATTACATGTTTTATTCCCATGCAATTTTATCATTCTTGATGTTTCTTTATGATCTACGCCATATGTACTTACATGTTTTATGTCATTGCTCAAGTCTTTGATATTAAACATTATGTTAATGTTTTTAATTTCAAATGAATATGGTATGTTTTATTTTATCCATGCTTACCCTTACAGATCATTTGAGCTCACCCTTTTTATGTTTTCTTTTCCCCAGGATATAAAGAAAGGTTATAGGTAAAAAAAAAGGGGGAAGATCTTTAAGGGAGATGTTGAAGATCTATCACCACGATTTTAAGATTGCGTTCCATGTTTCCAAAGACACTAAACTATTACGGTCCTTGTGTGTCTGTTTTTGTTATGTGTTAAGTATTCCGCAAAAGTAATGTAATGTTCATGTATGTTGGGCTTCGGGTCTCTACAGTTGGTATCAGAGGAATGGTTTAGTCAACCTTTGGAAACAAGGATGCGAAAACGTCAGTGAGATCCCTAGAGATACTTCTAAGGTATGTCGCGGGATGTCTCTAAGGTTAAGTATACATATAGGTTATAGTCCTAGAATTTTGCTAAGGATCTTATAATTTAACCTAAGATGTTAGATATTGAGGTTACTCCCCCTTTACTATGTTGTTTTCTCTAGCATTATTTTTCCTCTAACTAAATTCTTTTTGTGTTTTAGTTAATGGATGGAACCAGAAGGAATTCGGTTAACATTGAATCCAATGGAAAAATTGGTGACTATGAGAAACAAAATTGTGTAATTCCTAGAGGGAAATTTATTGTAATTATGCCAAGTCAGTCATCGCGATATATTATTAACAAGGTGAAATTTAGTGGTATGCCTACTTCATCAAATAAGAGGAAGATAGACAATTATGCATGTTCGCATGTTGAGGAGCATAAAGAAAGGAAGATTGAGATTTCTAAATAAGGGATGAAGAACCTTGAGGAATACCTCAAATGGAGGGACCAATGTTATCTATGTTGGGAAAAGGGTCAAGAGTGATATACTGTTATGGAGTTCAACGTATTATTTGTGGAGAACATGAGCATTACCCAACTCAATGCCCTGACCTAAAAAGTTACTTCTAAATCAAGGAAGGAATTATTCCAGGACAATCATTGAAGAGTATGGATTCAAGTGTTTATGTATTGGTATTTAACAATAATGTTGTTGAGGGACTTTTATTGTGTATTGGAATATTTTTGTATTAGTCTATTTTGGTTTTCAATAATTTTAAGGTACCGGTAACCATGAAAAGTGATTCAAATATTTTGGAATGCAGATGATATGCGCATAACGATGGAATAAGAAGAAAATGAAATGTTTGACAGTATTCATGAGCTCATGATTGATATAAGGACTAAGTGATATCATGGTTTGAGTATATAGAATTTTGAGGATTTTGGTATGTGGAAAGTGTTAACTTTTAACTGCATTCATGTTTTCACTATGGTTCAATGTGTATTCATTTTTCAAGAGAATACATGATTAAGGTATTCACATGATAGGAATGTGACCAACAAGATATATTGGGGATAAATGATGATATTCACATGCTTGGTTGATGACATTTCAAGAAATCATTTTCTTTATACTATGAGCTTGGACCGAAGTATTTTAGATAAGGCAAAAGATTGGAATGAATTATGTTGTACATAAGTTAGTATTGTTTAAGGATAGAACTTTTTTTTTGATATTATTGATGGGATGTTATAGTAATGTAGTTTTAGAAAAAGGACAACCTGCAGGATGGGCGACAACCCATCGCCTCGGACAAGGCTGTGGGAATCGAACCCACAACTGAAGTGCGACTGGAATTTATCGCCTACCACTGGCCTACATGAAGTCCCTATTTAGTAGAAACTAGTTCTATTATATTAAGCTATATGATATATGATGTATAAGTCCATTTTAGGAACCATATATGATTAATCTCACAATAGATGTTTTTTTTTGATAACTTTTCTAACCTTTTGTTTGAGACAGATGGAATGACCCATCATTCTATCAAATGATCTGCTAACACATCACGAATGAAAAATTCAACTTCATTTCTTTATGAGATGAAGTGGAAATTTCCCAAAGAACAACCAATGGTGAGACTATACCAAAATCACGAAAGTATTTCTTCTAATTCCAATTTCATCATCTTTAGGGAAATGATCTGGAGAACCAAAAATTTTTTCCTAGTGCCTTTATATCCAATGAATCACATGGTACCATAGATCGTCAAAAATTTATGGCTTTGTGATTGTTGGCTTTTTCCTAGCCATGTTCTCTACCACTCTCTATCAGAACATGATGGTAAGATTTATCTTCCATATCCATATTTTCACCAATGTTATCCTATATAGAAACCCAGTGATGAGTTAATTTGGGTAACCGTTATATTTCATACATTAGTTTTTAAAGTTCAGTTTTGGTATTTCTTTTTACGATGTGTGTTTCTATGAATTGTAAACGATTTATAACCCCGACGAATTTCGAGGGAGAAATTCATTTTAAGGGGGGTAGAATGTAACAACATATGATTTTATAAGATACATTGTTTTTAATTTCATTAATATCTTCTATTGTACGATACACCAAGATTATCTTGCACTATACGCAACACCGTATTAGCTTGCAGTATACGCAACACTATTCTTGGCTTGTGTTACACACAATTTCAAGTTTGTTTGATAGAAGTTATTCTACGCAACATTGAATTTATATATATATATATATAATCAATGTATAAATAAAATATGGTTGGATTATGTTATACACAACAACAAAGGAGTCCTGCACTACACACAACCCTAACATGGCTTGCATTACACGCAATCACGACCTTTCCTGATAGCGTGTGTTGTACGCAATACCGGGTTTTACTAAACAACAATATATTATTATTATATTGTTATGAACTAGCCTTTATGAATAGTATTAACTAAATTTTGAATTTTATAACATTATTATTCATCTTACACATTTTTTAGAACATGGTATAAGAACAAAAAAAAAATTTCGGGTAAAATTAGTATTTTTCAAAAAATACAGTTTTGCCGCCTTTTGATGACGCACCCACTTTAAATATAGTTTTTAAAATGTTTATAATTTCCATTTGAAAAAATAAAATTATTCATTGGAATCTAGAAATAAAATTTTACTGTGGATAAAATTTTCATTTTATTCTGATAACTTTCATATTTTAATGAATAGTAAAAACACGCTATATTTTAATTAAAAACAACTTTTTTCATCGTAATATCTTATGTGGTTAAATGATAATATTGAATGGTTTTAAAGTACAAATAGAATATATTTTTACCATTTAGTATAATTTATGTCATTAGCATTGAGTTTACCTTGAATTCGTAGGTTAAATCAATTCAATCTTTTGCAATGTTTTAAAGAAAAACATGTTTTCATTCGACAACGAGATTAATTTTAATTTAATTTCCGCAACTTTTGTTTATTGAATTTGGAAAAATGGATTCCATATTTGAATTAGTTGGTCCAAATTATGTTAATAAGACACTTTTTATTTTTGGGCATTGTGAATAGTAACTACGGTAAATTTTATTTACCATAGTTAAAGGTAAATCTGGTAATTAAGAGTAAATATAAGATTATAAAATTACCCAAACACATGAAAAAATCCTATTGGATGACTAAAAGTCGACCCATATCACCTAAGGGTTGGATTATATTCATTTTATGGACTTTTTTCCATGAAAATAATTTAATTAATATTAAAACCAAAGAATGTGATAAGATGTCACTCTCTTAAATACTATAAGTATAATAAATTTAAGTTAGTGATAAACATCATAAAACATCGAACATTAATAGTCTAATGAAATCTAAAAAAATTATCTACATCATGAGAATTTATTTAGAATTTTTTGGGATTAAATAATTATCATTAATTGTGACACAATAGTGATGCAGAAATTATTTATCTAGTGAAAAATCAAGAATATAGATTTTATTAAACTAATATTGACCATAAAAGGCACAAAACCATGACCAAAACTTATTTTTCATGTAAATTTAAACTATAATCATACAATGGTCGAATATTTGTCCATTTTGAGTCTTATACACGCAATTATGACACTTATATTATTTTATTTTAAATGATGCCAAAGTTGTCACCATCATAATTTAACAAATATAACAATTTAACTATTGTGATTTTAAGATGATAAATTCTTGTAAAAGTATTACTGTGAAATTTAATAGATTTATATTCATCATAGGAATTTATTTTTAATTTTTATGCAACATATATGTATATTAAATAATTATACAAAAATGTTGTAGTAATAATTTTATTAAGAGATAAACCAAATAAATTGTTTTAAAAATAATAAAATAAATATTATATGAACTATTTAATGTTCTCCACTAATTTTCTAGATACATATGTCATTTTATGGATATATTAAATCTTTTAGTTCGAACATATCCTCTGTATATATTTTATTTAAATTCATATAAATGAATAGTGTCAAAATTGACACTATTGTTATTTTATAAAAATAACATATTATACAATTGGTTAAAATTAACAAAAATATTTAAAAATTATAAATTTAAATTTATATGCTCTAAAATGTTATAAAGTATACAATTATGGAAAATTCACAAAAAATAATTAATTTTTTGTTATAAATTAAAATTTAGAATGTTATTACCACAAATAAAATTAAATTGATTAAGTAAGGATAAATCAAGTTGATAATGTTTAAAATAATTTCCTAACATGTATAAATTTTATTGGTTGATTATATTGCAAACCTATCACATATTATATTCTAATATGATTAATTTTTGGTGGTTTTTTATGTGGGGTTGGATTTATTATATATTAATATTTTAAGATTTCCAAAGGTGCCCCTCTCCTCCATTATAAAAGGCACCTCCTCCCTCTCTTCATCAGACCAATTTGAGCCTTCAAGCTCTGCCAACCCCTGAAAATTTATCTTCTCCACTTCCCTAGGAACATCCTAGAGGTTCTGATCTTCTTCAAAGACCAATTTTAGTGCCCTAACAGGAGGTCTCAAAGAGGCGATTCAAAGAAGAGGTAATGTTCGTTACTGATTCATTCAACTTTATTTCTTCTTCCACTTCTAAATATTTAGTTGTTTCATTATGAAATAATAACATCAGTATCACTAATATACTGATACATTATTATAAGTACGAAACAACCCTATTTCACAATTTATCCATCCTACGGAAAATGAAATTACCGTGCATGCGTACGTACAGAATACCGTCTCCACGCCGTGGTGTAATTTATTTTCCACCACCACCTTACTTGGATGGGTATAATGGTGTAAATAATGACTATATATGATTATTGTAATGTGATATTGATTATTAAATATTATACATACTCTTGAATACAATTACACGATAATGGGAATGATATCATCGCTCGTGCGTACGTACAGACTACCGTCTCCACGATGCGATGAGATTCATTCTCAATGATTAACCATTCAGGAATGATTATAAAGTATATATAATATGTAATCATGAAATATATGAAATAATAATGATACTGGATTTATGTATATATATATATGTACGTTATCTACTTAATTTCATTCAATTCAATAAGGAAACGAAAACATCTTTCATGCGTACGTACAGCCTACCGTCTCCATGAACGGTGTATTTCTTTCCATTTATCGACATAATATATATATATATGTATATTATGAATATATATTATATATAAATCATGTTTTACATTCTGGATATAAGTAATCATGATCCAAGTAATCATATTAAAAATTAAAAGTTAAAACACGAACGACAAATGAGACGATTTTACCCAAAACGCTACTTTAACATGAATTTACAAAAGAACGGGTAATATAAAGTCATAAGTGGACCATATATGATATAATAACAATGAATATGATTCTGTAATAAGTCAATAACATTATTTAAATCATTATACAGTGGGTTCAGATATGTACGAAGCATATCGGACCTAATGTAAGGGATAATTTTTCAAATCGCTTTTTTATCTGAGATTGGATATTCGTAATTATTTACTGGGGTTATTGTTATCATCCATTTCCATGTTTCCTAAAAATGGTTTCATGTATGTTTAATGTCCTTTTTACCCACTTTTTTACTTTTAATACATGGTATGTAAGGAATCATTCTTTTGTTTACGTTACGAGGTACTTTTTTGAATTTTCTGACAAAAGTACGATAAGAATGTTTTTTAACGTATACGGCATGAAAGGATTTTTATGGTTTTATGAAGCCTTATTTTCATGATTCTTCCTTCAAATTATTTCATTACTATTTTCAAAAAAAACCTTTTCTTCGAAAATTACATAACATTTTTTGAGAAGAAAATGATTTTGAAGAAAAAATGATATTTTCCTCAAGAATTCATTTAAAGTGTTTTATCAAAACCATTTTCATCTATGATGACATTATTTCACATTTGTATGTTTCAAGTGTAATGTGTCTATGATTTACATGGTTTCACTTTTTTTTATTATGAAATGATATTCATTTCTTTTATATGGATTATGTGATGATGGGATGATGTTTATGAAACCCATTTTATTTATTGGGTCATTATGAACGATGTATGTTTATTTTGTGGCATAAGTAAGAATGATTTCATTATGATATGGGTGGGACCTATTTCTCCCTACAATTCATTGGGTAAAGATTTATATCTCATGAGATAGACATGGCTGAAATGGTATGTTAATCTGGTTCAGTGTTACAGGACTGAAATGAGGAGTAAACCCGATTCAGAAAGGGACTTTTTCCACCAAGATGGTCTTGGCAGCAATGCCTTGGCTACTATGGAAATGATGACATGTTCTGAATGGTTTCCACAATTACATGTTTTATTCCCATTCTATTTTATCATTCTTAATGTTTCTTTATGATCTACGCCATACGTACTTACATGTTTTATGTCATTTGTCAAGCCTTTGATGTTTAAACATTATGTTCATGTTTTTAATTTCAAATGTATGTGGTATGTTTTATTTTATCCATGCTTAACATTACTGAGCATTTGAGCTGACCCTTTTTATGTTTTCTTTTCCCCAGGATATAAAGAAAGGCTTTCGGTAAAAAAAGGGGGAAGATATTTATGGGAGATTGTGAAGATCTTTCACCACGATTATAAGATTGCGTTCCAAGTTTCCAAAGACACTAAAATATTACGGTCCTTGTGTGTCTGTTTTTGTTATGTATTAAGTATTCCACAAAAGTAATTTTATGTTCATGTACGTTAGGCTTCGGGTCTCAACATAGTTTACATGTTGTTTTGATAAACTAACAGTTTTCATTCTTTGTGTATCCCTTACTGAGCATTTTATGCTCACCCCAAGTTTTTTTGAAATGTTTTCCACAGGACATAATGTGGAATATGGTCAAGGATGGGATCAAGGGAAAGTCATGCTATCTAAAACATGGAACTAGACATGTTTCTTTTTAAGAGTTTTTATTTTATGGAAACCTAGTAGAAGTGTCTACTTTGTAATCATTTGAGATGTAATAGTTATGTCCTAATTCTCTAAAACTATAAACCTGAAAAGATCCTCAATGTGAATTATTCATTTAATTCAATATTAAGTAAGGTTTATGGTCGGGGCCTTATAGTTGGTATCAAAGGTCGGTTTAGATAACTTTAGGAGTTAGATTTCTATTAAACGATTATCCAAAAATATTTTTATAGTCAAATTTAAATGATATAGCATTTGAAGATTACCATGTTTCTTCATCTAAGAAATGTTTGTTAAGAATGTATTTTCATAGAGGAAACCGAACAGATTTTATGGGAAGGCATACAGAGGAAATGACCTATCAAAACCGTACCCTGATATGTTCAGAATCAGAACTAAATAGTTTGTTGCAGTGTTGGCTCATTTGACTCAGGTGATAAATCGTGGTTGTTTTTACTGACGATATTTTGGTATTTTCTAAAATTAAATAGGAGAATGAAAGACATTTAAGGGTTATTTTGAAAACCATAAAAGAAAAGAAACTATATGGAAAATTCAGAAAGTGTGAGTTTTGGTTACAACAAATTTCATTCATTGATCATATTTTTTCTAAAGATGGGATAACTATTGATCCTGCTAAAACAAATGTTGTAGAAGAATGGCCAAGACCCACAAATCTAACCAAGATTCATAGTTTTCTTGGTTTGGTAGGCTATTACCGATGGTTTGTTAGAAATTTTTCACGGTTATCTAGTACAATGACTTAGCTAACTCAGAAAGGTGTTAAGATTATCTAGATAAAAGAATGTGATGATTGTTTTCAGGAGTCGAAAAAAAGATTGGGGAATGCTCCAGTTTTGGCACTTCCTTCCAGGAATGGTAAGTTTTTTATCTATAGTGATGCTTCATTTAAAGGACTTGGTTGTGTCCTTATGCAGAATGATCAGGTAATTGCATATGCTTCACGTCAGTTGAATACTCACGAGGTAAATTACCCTACACATGACTTGGAATTAGCTTCTGTTGTTTTTTCTCTAAAAATTTGGAGGCATCATTTGTATGGAGTAAAGTGAGAAATATATACTGATCACAAAAGTTTAAAGTATATATTCACTCAGAAAAAATTGAACATGAGACAGAGGAGATGGCTAGAATTAATAAAGGATTATGATATTATAATTCATTATCATCCGGGAAAGTAAAATAAAGTGGTTGATGCTTTGAGTCAAAAAAGTAATGCTTTATTAACCATGCTATGTTTGGAATGAGATCCTTTGGTTTTTTATTTGATGAAATTTGGCATAGAAATTGTTGTTTCAGGATGTTATTTTGTTTTGTTTCAGGTATCAGTGAAATCTTCTCTATCAGAGAGAATTAAGCAAGCACAATAGCAAGACAGTGAGTTGCAGAAAAAGGTAGAGTTGGTTCAGAAGGGTAAGTTGCCTAAATTCAACATTGATAATGACTGTGTTTTGATATTTGAGAAGAGATTGTGTGTTCCTTGTGATTCACAATTGAAGAGAGAGTTGTTCTGTGAAGCTCATAGTTCTTTGTTTTCAGTTCATCAGTACTAAGATGTACAGAGATATGCAAGAGTATTACTGGTGGGATGGAATGAAAAGAGATATTTCTAATTTTACCGTGAAGTGTTTGACTTGTCAACAGGTTAAAGTAGCGCGGCAGTTACTGAAAGGGATGCTTCACCCTTTACCAGTTCCAGAGTGGAAATGGGAAAATATAACCATGGAGATTGTTGTGGGATTACCGAAGACATCTCGAGGTAATAATGCAATCTGGGTTATTGTTGATCGCTTGACTAAATATGCTCATTTCCTTCCTATTAGAGACGCATTCTCTCTAGATCAACATTCTCGATTGTATCTTATAGATATAGTCAGGTTGCATGGAGTTCCCCTCTCCATTGTATCTGATTGTGATCCCAGGTCTACTTATAACTTTTGGAAAGGCCTTCAGATGTCGTTGGGTACTGAATTAAATTTTATTACAGCTTTTCATCCACAATCAGATGGGCAGTCAGAACGAACAATTCAGACATTGGAGGATTTGCTACGTGCTTGTTCGATGGATTATCAGGGAAGTTCGGACCAACATCTTTTTTTGGTTGAGTTTTCTTATAATAATAGTTTTCATTCCAGTCTAAAGATGACACCATTTGAGGCATTATATGGGAAGCGGTGTCGAACTCCAGCTTTTTGGGATGAAGTGGGTGAAAGGAAGCTGATGAGACCAGAATTGGTAGAATAGGAGGCAGAAAAAGTTCAGTTCATTCAGAAACACATGAGAACAGATCAGAGTAGACAAAAAAGTTATGCGGATAACCGGAGGAAGGATCTATCTTTCGAGGTAGGTGATCATGTTTTTCTTAAGGTTTCTCCATGGAAAAGTTTGATGTGATTTGGTGAGAAAGGAATGCTGATTCCACGGTTCATTGGACCATATGAAATTCTGGAGATATTTGAATCAATTGCATACAGAGTGGCATTACCTCCGAGTTTATCTCAGGTACACAATGTTTTTCATGTTTCGATGCTGAGAAAGTATATTCCAGATCCATCTAATGTTTTGAGCCCAGAGGTAGTTCAGTTGGAAGAGAATATCTCTTACGAAGAACAGCCAGTCCAGATTCTTGACCACAGGGAGAAAGTGTTATGGAATAAGGTGATTCACCAGGTAAAGTTTTTGTGGAAAAACCATATGGTTGAAGAGGCAATGTGGGAATCTGAAATTGCTATGACGAATAAATACCCCCACTTATTTTGATAAATGAATAAAATTGCGAGGACGCAATTCCAAAAAGGGGGGAAGGATGTAACATCCCAGGTAAATAAAGAAAAATAAATTTTCATATTTATTAATATTTACAAATTAAATGTTAATTTTAATTTAAAGGGGTTGCTATGTTTGATAGCATACCTGATACGCAACAAAGAGTTTCTTTTAAATCTTACGTTGCACAATAGTAATAAAATAATATTATTTTAAATGGTAGTTAACAAGTAGCCGTTGTATTGGTGGGAATGAATAGAAATAACTAAAATATGATTATATATGTTTTTTTAAATGTTTTTACGTTTATCTAATAAAATATAAAGGCTTAAAATACGGAAAGAATTCAATTTTAGTCATATATACCCTAATTTTCACTAAAGGTTCACTTATCGCCTTTTGATGGCGAACCATCAGTAAATATAGTTTTGTTCACTCTTATACATTCTATTAGACCAAATAAAACTCTTCTTTAGAATCGGGACATCGATATTTACTTTGTGTAAATTTTTGGTATTTTTCCGATAAAGTTCATTTTTTAATGAATAGTGTAAAATGGTGTATTTTAATTCAAAACCTTTTTTTAATCTAATTTATTTATATGATTATATTATCATTTGAATTGGTTTTAAAGTGAAATTAGAATATATTTTTACCATTAAATCCAATATTGGTCGTTGGAATTAATTTCACTTTGAAATCAGACTTAAACTAGTCTCAATCTTTGGATACTTAGTGTTTCATGAAAACACGCTATTTGCCCTGCCAACGGGAATTAATTATTAAATTAATTAATGAAACTTATAAGTTTTGAATTTTGTAAAATAAACTTCAATTTTGAATTCGTAATATCAAATATATCTTCGGGTGGATTTTTGGAATTTTTCTGAAAAATATCAATTTTTGATGAATAGTGAAACCACTAAGTGGTACTTAAACAAACTGATTTTTCATTTAAATGAAATTTTACCACCTCTGTGTTTTGAATTTCAAAAATCTGACATACATGGTTGTAATTAAGATGTAAAATGTGGTTCAATGGAATTAAAATAACTTTTTGGTCAATAGTAACTTTTAAGTTTTAAATCGTGATTAGAGGTAATTAGTGTAGTTTAAGGTAAAAATAATGTTTTAATTAATGAAATGAACTTGACACATATCCTACCCTTATTGGATGTTTCATGGCCGACCAAGACAATCCATGAGTCATCTTGGGGACCCCATGGAGCCACTTTGGTTGGAAAATGACATTAATATCTTTTTATTTAATGTTAAAGTAAAAATTTCACAAACATGAGTTGTTTTACTAAAAAAATTATTAAATAGGGTTATACAAATCATATTTTTGACTATAAGTATTAATTGGAATGATAAAAGGATTTCCTAAATTATAGTATTTTTTATAATTTTTAGACATTAACTAAATTAAATTATTTATGACACCATGATGATGCAGTGATTACCTCATTATTTAACGATTTAAATAAAATCGAAGGATAATGTAAAATCTAAGACTTACACATGTCCTAAACCTATTGTATTGGAGGATTTTGAACCCTTATCACCTTATTCTCGAAACACATCAATGTGGGACCATTAAAATAAGAAACTCATTCTATAATAAAGTAACATTTCCTTACATTCTAAGAGCGCCACTTCTCTCCTCTTATAAAAGGCCCCCACCTCTACCACCTTACCAACACCTCAAGCCTTTGGTTCGGCCAAGATATTCTCTTTTTGTCTCTCCAAATCCCTATATTACTCTTAGAAGGCACACTTTTGGGAGAAGTCTTCCCAAGGAAGCCTTTGAGCTCACATCTAAGAGAGTTACCCGATTTTAATGTAATGTTTTCACTTGTGTCCTTATGTTTTAATTTGCTTCTCCAACAACCTAAAATCTTTTTATTCATTTCATTTGTAACAACTATAGTATCTTAAATATACTATGATGTTGTTATAAGAATATTTCAAGCTACACTTACAGACACCAACATCTAATGGTTAAAGAACATACTGTTTCTGTGGATGTCGAATTTCTGCCTCACGAAACGATGATTGTTCAATATTCTTCTAACACCTTCAAAGGTGGCCATTAAGATGTAACTATATTTATATATGATATATAATATGTTTATGTTTTCCTTAAGCTTCTGTATATTTCATTTATTTCATACCTTTGTGGCTTCCGTTATGGGTATATGCGATATCTTCATTTTAGGAATTGCGGACTACCGCCCCCTCAAAGTGATTTGATTCGTTAATGCCATATGTGGGACGTATAAAGGATGGATTCAATAATATTATATATGATATTATACTGGAATTATAATATAACTTTTTATCATTATGATTTCACTCAATTAAAGTATGAGATAGAAATGAAAGTAGTGTTCATGCGCACGTACGGCTTACCATCTCCATGAACGGTGCATTTCATTTCTTATCCCCAAATGTAATGTACTATTATAAGTACATATATATAATGGATATATATGATTTATTTTATATCTAAATGATGAATATAATTTTGGAATTAAAATGTACATATCTCTCATTTATTTTCCATTAATATGACATAGAAATGAAAGTTGCAGTCATGCGTACGTACGGCTTACAGTCTCCATGAACGGTGCATTTCATTTCTTACCTCTAAATGATTATGTGATATTATAAATACATGTATATTCTAGATATATATGATATATATGATATCCAAACAAGGAATTTAATTGTGGATATAAAGAACTTTTGACCACATGAACAACATGTAATTGTAAGAAGTCCACTTTCGACTTAAGAACCAAATATCGACAAAACAAACATTAGTAACATAAATGATTAAATAATGTTTATAACATGGAAATATGTGATATAGAAGGAATAATAATCTTAAAAAAGGTTCTTAAGCAAGTATAAATTAATTCAAGTTTATTATTCAGGACGTTAACGAACGATCGAGTCAAGTCGGACCCGAGGTAAGGGACTTCGTCTCAATCTCCTTTCATTGAGGATTATTTCGTTTTATACACAACTATCTTTTATACGGTGTATAAACCCCTTTGACATTTACTTTTATACAAAAGGAATGTTTTTCTATAAAGAGTTTTACTAAATGTCAAAAAGGAATGTTTCTTTTATTGTAAGTGGTGACAATGGCCTTTCCTGCCGTCGTGAGTATTATTTGGTCTTTGGCTTCCTCAACAAGCCATAATTTTTTTTAAAATGAAATAAATACCATATACTCTTTTATGTATTTTTGTATTGAAAATGGTTTTTATAATGGATTTTTGATTTCAATATATTTACGTGATATATTGTGATTAAAGTGTAGAAATGTTTTCTTTCCATTATATTTGTTTTATGTCTTATGATTTTATAATGGTACTTGGACATTTGACGGGTGGTTACGTGATAAACAATATGACAGGTGGTGCCGTGAATACCAGGATGGGTGGTTACGTTATAACCTCCAATGCATTGGGTATGGAAGTCAGCCGCATGGGAATTCCATTAAGTATGTATTGATGTTGGCCGTATGGATATTCCATTAAGTGATATGTGTGGAAGTCGACCATATGGTTATTCCACTTAAGTATGTTTACGTCCCAAGTTACCTTTATATGTTATGTGATATTTTTATGGCTTTATGGTAATCTATTGGTTACAAAAGGGTAAGTAATGATATTTTGTTCAGTGAAGAGTTTTTACTACTTCATAAAGGTTAAAAGTATTACTTTGATAATGTAAACATGCTTTACTTTTTGTTTTGATAAACTAACCGTTTTCATTCTTTGTGTATCCCTTACTGAGCTTTTTATGCTCACACCAAGTTTTATTGAAATGTTTTTCATAGGACATAATGTGGAATATGTTCAAATATGGGATCAAGGTAATGTCATGCTATCTAAAACATGTAACTACACATGTTTCTTTTTAAGAGTATTTATTTTATGGAAACTTAGTAGAAGTGTCTACTTTCTAATCTTTTGAGATGTAATAGTTATGTCTTAATTCTCTAAAACTCTAAACCTGAAAAGAACCTCAAAGTTAATTTTTCATTTAATTCCATATTAAGTAAGGTTTAAGGTCGGGGCCTTATAGAAATTATCAGATTCATGGTTCTTTCTTATTGTAACAAATATATGTGTAGGACCTAGATGGGCCCACCATGGGTTACAAGAGTGGTAGAATTATTATCAATCAATAAAAAATAAATTAATTCATTATTATTCATGTATTGTATAATTTTGTTGAATTTATTTATTTTAAGTATTCAAAAGGAATCATGTAATGAAATGAAATAATATTATATTAAAGAATAAAACATCAATATTCAAGGATAACTTAATATTATAACAATATATGAGTTTAGAAAAAAAATCATGTTTATCATATATTATATTTATTTTATATTTCTAGAAACTGATATAATATAAATTTTATTTATGATTAAGATAAATAATAAATTTTTCATTTTGTTGTAATTTGTGTGCTTTAAATACAACAAGGATGGATATCCCAATCAATGTATTTTGATCATTTAGAAATTAAGTCTAGATATGATCATTTACACTAGAATATTAATTCATATTAATTGAGATCTTATATCTGCCCTTTTCACATCTATGAGTGAGAAATATCACATCCCATCATTACAACATTAATTTCCTTCATGGATGAAGGATAAATTATCGGTATGATCAACCCAATGTCATGTAAGTTAGAGATTCTATACAATAGTGTCCATAATTTGATGATTAGAAAGAACATCAAATTTTGTGATTGTGTATATGATTTGGATGTTTTAGGATTCATATAATTTGATAAATGATCACTAGAAGTGACATACTATAGATAACACTTTAATTCACAAAATTAAACCATTTGGTTTAATTTTTTCCATTTAATAATTTAAATAAAATCTTAAAACCTTACTTGGAATTACATTGTCAGAGGAAATGATGATTCCTCACTCTGGTGATTAATTTTTTTAATAACCATCATCTTCAATAAATTATTACATCAATTGGTATCAAAGTAATGATTTAAATTTTTGATCAAATAAAAATAAATTTTTTCATAAATATTATTGAGGTATTTTAGTTGGTAACATTGGATCTGATTTCCCTTTGATATATTCTTAGAGGAAAAGTTATATATATCAAATAAAAATATTTAAAATCCAAATTAGTTTTTTTGTATATATTTATTTCATGGAATATATTTATATATATTCTCATAACATGTATTAGATGTGCAATGGTTATCATAGTTAACATGATGATGTAGATGAATATGAATATGATTATGTCCTCACTATCTAAACATAATAATTTATATTCTAATGACTACATTCACTCTTGACAGTGGTTAGTTTTCCAAATATTTGTGAAATAAATTATTATTAAAAATAATATTCTCTTAATTTTATTTATTAATATTATTATCCGTTGACTATAAAATTTGAATGAAATACAATTTATTGGGGTGACCGTGACTCTGTGAATAAAACTATCCGTGAATAAAAATATCGGATTGTGGGAATAAGTTTGCTAGAATCCAATTTTTTAAAAAAGAATGATTATAATTTTTTGGCTTTTTTGGAAGCTACCTGAATGACATCTAACCCACATTAAGATGTCATTATCTCCATCTTTATACATTTCACACTCCGACATCAAACATGTTAGTTCTTCAGAGCAGGTCCCCACCACCATCTCTTCTAGCATAAGCTGATGCTAGAGCCTCATCCCAATCCAATAGTAGTTTTCCCCAACAAACACGGACTGACTGGTCAGTATCATCAGAGTCTGTCCAAATGGTAATTTGGTCTTTAAAAATTCATAGCCATGATAACAAGTTGTATCCCCATCCTATATGATCAAATATATTCACTACCCTAGTTGCCGCCACAAAATCTTGGTTGCTACCCTCACACATTGACCCACATAGGAACTCGTAACCCCATCATTAATTAGTAGTTCTCTAAAAACATTGGAGACATTATTTGACCAACCAATCCTAGAATAGGAAGTTGTTGCACAAGAATACCTAGAATTGTTTATTTTGGGTAGAAAAGGCCAAGAACATCCTGGAAAAGGTCCCCCATTCCTGATACGGATTTTTATGGGGTATACCTTATTAGCAATGTCCCATGTTATGGTTCTAGGTCATAGGAAAATTATTATAAACTAAATTATTAATTTTTTAATTTTTTTAATAAAATATTATATTATTAACAATAAATCGAATTAATTTTATTTAGTTTTTTATTATAATAAAGCATTAACATATTTAAATTTTATGAATTATTAAATAATTAAATATCAGCATATAATGAGACTACATTAAGTGAATTTTAATATTTTATTCAATTTATAAAACTCCATCTTATTAAAATTTATTTCATTTTAATTTTTATATTCTTTTATTTTATTTATATAATGTTCTTTCATAGTAACTGATCATGTGTTGGCCTAGATTATAATTTTTAATTAAAAATTAAATATTTTAAATGCACGTAATATTCTATTAATTTCACAATAGTATATAAATTATCATGTTTTTTTCAATTTGTAAATGGTCATTGGTGTCCAATCTTATCTATATTTATTTTGTGGCTCTCTATACCCCATTTCACTCTGATAGTATTCATTTACTTTTGATTATGATGTTGTAATGCATAAACCACATCAAGATGAGTTGATACAGTGGAATATAAGTGATTACTCTTTCTGAGGAATGATAAAAATTTGGAATCAATAGAGGAATGATTCACCTATGTCATAATTGATTGATTATAAAAAAATAAATCGAACAATTTTATATTCTCAAGATGATTTGATTAATTTTTTTCCATTATGAATTTATTATTATTTTTTACATGATCATGTTAACTATGATAACACATAATAAACATGTTTATCTATAATTAAATGAGGAATATATTCTATTAATACATGTACTATTGTGAAATGAAAAACATAGTATGAAAATATTTAACATAAAATTATAAAATTCATCTAAAATAATAAAAACACCTCAATGTAATCTTATTTCTTAAATAATTATTGATGATTACATTTAAAAATGAGTCTAAATGCGGCTCATTAGCCATAGTTGAGGGTGAATCCTACTACTATGGAGTTATTTTGTAATATAGTGGTAAATTTTTCAAAATATTGTTAAAAAAAGTATCCATACTATATTTCTATAACATTAGATGCAATGAATTGAGGAAATTGTGGTCATGATTTTCATATGATTGGAATTTACTCAAAAGATCATGGACCAATTATTTAATGTGGTTGGAAAGACTGGTTCTTACCATGGTACTCTCTATATAGTGGAATATCCAACTCTTGTAGACCACGAAGTGTGTAATAAACAATACATTCAACTAGGATACTCAGAAGATAGGGTATTTAGATTATAGTGGGGAAGGATACATGTGTTTTATATTATAGTGGGATAAAATAATTTATTTACTTAATTAATAAATAATGTATAAATCCAAAATCAAGATAATTTTAAAAGTGTAAATTATTATTTTTGTAAATAAATATTTTTGTCACCAACTCTAATAGAATTGCATAAGTTATATTAAATTTATAGAAAAGAAATATAGTGTATGACCTTAACATCCAACGGTGGTACAAGTGCTTGTGGATAGTATAATTGTAATAGAAGAATCATTATATAATGAATTTCTCAACACATAATTATCTTAATAATGAAGGAATTATGTAGGATATATATATTAATTACAAAAATAAATAATATCATGAATTAGATGCACAATAAATCATGTTTTAATCAATGACTATCCAACTATAGATAATTAATTGGGCGAAAAATTAATACATAAACATTGAACATTTCTAAAATTTATATAACTACAAAAAAAGGAAATAAATGAGATATAAAATCAATTGAATAGGTGGATTATATTATAAAAGGCCCATTTAGTCCCTCATGTACTCAAGATGATCGAGTGAATTGAAAGACATAAAACCCATGGGTTTACACTAAATCTAAAACTACTGACTGGTCTCAATCATTCCTCTCAACAACCAAGAATTCATAGTTTTATTGTTAAATATATCTTGAATTCAATTAAAATTTATATCCTACATAATATTTTTAATGATTATATGGATATAAAGAATAAAAACTCTTCAGTTGTTATAGTGAAAAAAGATGAAGGGAATGGTTAAGGGAAGTATGGATATCTCCTATCTTAAATACAATGATGGATTATCCTTCAAAGAATACAAATAAATAGAGGGTGTTGTAGGAGAGGGTGAAAGACTTCCATTCAAAAGGAATGAAATTCATATATAATATTAGCTTCAATGTAATGGAAAATAAATAAATTAAACACCATTAATTCTGGTATTTATGTCATTGACTGAAATCTTTCATTTTTAACATGTTGGATAATTGATAAAACACATGGATCACAAATTTGTATTAATATACCAAAACCATGTATATTCTAGAAGATTGATAATTGTGCATTTTTTTTACAATACTACTAGTGTGAGTCTAGCACACTAGGTTGGGTGGGACAATTTCCATACATGGAAGTGTGTTTTAGATCTGGAATTAATGTAATACTATTATGTTCCATCAGATATTTAAATAATAATCTCATTTTTATATCAGAACATGATTAGATTTTATTTGAGGTTTGAAAATAATTTTTTCACTAATATAATAATAACATGTCTTCTGGTATGGAACATGATTACCATGTATTATATATTCTTGATCTTGAAGAAACAATTATGTAAATTAATGAAAAAATTCAAGAACATGAATAATAAACCAATTACTAATGGAACTTCAACATTGGTGTGGTAAATCATATTTACTGATATAAATTAAATCCATTAGGTATTTTTCTTAATTGAGAAAAAATATTTGGATGTATGTCACATGTTTTTGAAAGGGAAGGAGTTTAAACCACCCTTCTCTATGAAAGGAAGAAAAACTAAATTTCATGGATCAGTTCATACTGATATTTTGTGTGTGTTTATTTTAGAGAGAAATAATTTTTTAACATACATAATTACATTTATGATTACTATATTATATATATATATATATATATATAATATTTTAGAAATCATATTATTATTGGATGCCTAATGAATACCTGTGTGATGTATAATAATTCCATATTTGTAATATTGATGATCATTATTGGAACCTATCCATGGAGTATCATAACCAATGCATCATTGGTCAATTAGAGGAGTGTTCTAAAGTATTCGATCCCACAATTCCTTATAACACTTAGTGTAATGGTTTTAGTTATATAAAGAATTAGTCATTGATAAAAATTATGATATCAACGATGAATATTTAAAATCTTTCATTATCAATTTAGAGATACAATTTTATATCATTCGTAACACCCCAGGTAAATAAAGAATATGAAATTTTTATATTTATCCTTATTTTTAATTAAATATTAGTATATCTTTAAAGGGGACTCTATCCTCGATGGCGTACCCAACACGCAACAACGAGTTTCTTGAGAATCTTACGTTGCACTCTAATAATAAAATAATATTATTTTAAATGGTAGTTAACATTTAGCCATTGTATTGGCGGGAATTCATAAAAATAACTAAAATATGATTATATATGTTTTAAAATGTTTTTACATTTATCCAATAAAATATAAAGGCATAAAATACGGAAATAATTCAATTTTAGGCGTATATGCCCTAGTTTTCACTAAAGGATCACTTATCGCCTTTTGATCGAGAACCGTCATTAAATATAGTTTTTTTCACTCTAATACATCCTTTTGGACCAAATAAAACTCTTCTTAAGAATTGGGACATCAAAATTTATTTTGTGTAAATTTTTGGTATCTTTCTGATAAAGTTCATTTTTAATGAATTGTGTAAAATGTTGTATTTTAATTCAAAACCACTTTTTAATCTAAATTATTTATATGATTATATTATCTTTTTAATTGGTTTTAAAGTTAAATTCGAATATATTTTATCATTTAATCCAATAGTGGTCGTTGTAATTAATTTTACTTTGAAATCAGACTTAAACTACTGTCAATCTTTTGATACATATTGTTTCATAAAAACACGCTATTTGCTCTGACAGTGGGAATTAATTATTAAATTAATTAATTTGACTTATATGATTTTAATTTTGTAAAATAGACTTCTTTTTTGAATTTTGAATATCAAATATATCTTAGGGTGAATTTTTGGGATTTTTCTGAAAAACTTAAATTTTTGATGAATAGTGAAACCACTAAGTGGTACTTATAAAAACTGATTTTTCCGTTTAAATGAAATTTTTCCATCTTTGTGTTTTGAATTTCAAAAATCCGACATATATGGTTGTCATTAAGAAGTAAAATGTGGTTCAATGGGATAAATATAATTTTTTGGTGAATAGTAACTTATTAAGTTTTTAATCGCGATTAGAGGTAATTAGTGTAGTTTAAGGTAAAAAAATAATGTTTTAATAATATGAAATGAACTTGAAAAATGTAATAACCTCATTGTATGTGTCATGGTTGACCAAGACAACCCATGGGTCATCTTGGGGACCCCATGAAGCCACTTTGGTTGGAAAATGACATTAATATCTTTTTATTTAAAGTTAAAGTAAAAATGAGACAACCATGAAATGTTTTACTAAATCAATTTTTACATGGGTTATACAAATCATATTTTTGACTATAAATATTAATTGGAAATCTAAAAAGATTTCCTACATCATAGTATTTTTTTTATAATTTTTAGATATTATATAAATTAAATTTTTATGACATCATGATGATGCAGCGATGACCTCATTATTTAATGATTTAAATAAAATGGAAAGATAATATAATATCTAAGACATACACATGTCCAAAACCTATTGGATGAGTGGATTTCGAACCCCTATCACCTTATACTCAAAACAAATCAATGTGTGACCTCTTAAATCCGAATACCATTTTAAAATAAAGTGACTTTTCTTTACCTTCCAAGAGTGCCCCTCCTCTCCTCTTATAAAAGGCCCCCACCTCTACCTTCTTACTCATACTCAAAAAGCCTTTGGCTCATCCAACCTCTGTCCATTTTGTCTCTCCACTTCCCTCTATTACTCCTTTAAGCCTCACTTTGGGTATAAGTCCTCCCAAGGAAGCCTTTGATCTCAAACCCAAGGGAGTTACCCGATTTTAAGGAATATAAAGAAACGAACAAGACAAGTTGGACTTGTGGATAGGGATCCTACTCCTCTCTTTATTTTTAAGTACACCCTTTTATTTCATTACTTTTAAGCTCATATTTCTTGGGATTGGGATGTTCTTTTATATTACTATTAATGTAATTTTAATTTTCATATGATGAGAGACCCTATTTCCTCTCATCAATCCATTTTGGAAGTTTTATGTGGCACTGTTAGGCTGCCGAGTTTTCGTAAGGGATTTTTCATCTAACTTTTATTCCCGTGAGATTTATGCAACATTTGCCACAATTTCCTTTGAGTGGTGTATTTACTTCCCATTATTATACACTTTTTGTAGTATAATTTCATTTATGGGCATTCAGATCTTCATTGTACGACCCTTCTTCCATGGGGTGTACGTTTCGAAAGTTACCCAACTCGGTAAGGGGACCTTTCACCCTCCTCTTTTTAAAAGACTTCTTTTGTTATGTCTTTTAATTCACATACTATTATGTTGGGATATGTTCTTATATATCCTTATTGATGTAAATTTTATGTCCAAGTGATGAGATGCCCTTTTTATCTCTCATCAACACATTTTCTGAATTTTTAAGTGATGCCTTTAGGCTGTCAAATTTTACCCAGGGAACTTTTTAACCCAATTTCGATTTCTTTGGGTTCAACATGTAGTTATTGAATATGTCATCTTTTGAATATTTGTGAATGAACTTTTATTGTTTTTCACTTAATATCAACTTATATTGGGTGTATTTATATTTTTCACACATAATTTTGAGATTGAATTAACCTTAATTTAAGGATAACTTCTTTATAAGGGAATTCATCACATTTGACATTTCTATTGAGACTTCATTGTTGTTATGCACCAATTCACTCTTATATGGTGTATATACTGTCCTTTGGAATATTATATCATGAATCCATTTATTCTAGTGATATTATAAAGTTCTGAATAAATGTTATTCCTCAACTATTGTATTCAAGTGTCTCTAATTTTGGTAGAACCCCTTTAACCAAAATATCGCTTTAAATGTTTTAATTATTTGTTCTCATTAATATCCATGTTTTCAAAATGGTTTTAAGGATTTATTTATATGGATATTAATGGTTTAAAATTTTAAAAGCTTCAAGGTGGTATGGGACACTTTTATTCAAAAATATCTTTATTAAATGTTTTAAATGGTATTGGATATGGTTCCTTTTTTTAATGGACTAATTATTTCAATATAAAAAAATGTTATATTGTGATTGAAGTGTGGAAATGTTATGTTTCCTTTATGCATGTTTTATGTGATACGTTTATGTTATGGTTCATGGGCATTGTTATGAAAACGGGTGGTTCCGTGATAAACTAAGGGCGGGTGAGCCCGATATTACTCTCCAACGCATTCGGTAATGCGAAGGAGTGAAACGTTAAGGTTTCTCCGAAGTGATTTAGGGAATATACTGTGATGGGTATTCCAAACGTAACCAAGAGGGTTACTCCCTACGTAAGAATGTTATGAATGCCTCAAGTAACCTTTATGTCTTATGATTTTTATGATTTATTCATGATTTGTTGAGGTATATTAATGTGCCTATGTTTTATGGGTAAAGTATGATTCCATTCTTATGTATATATGAACTCATGTTTCCTTTCCATATTTTTATAACCCTTACTGAGATTTTTATGCTCATCCCACGTTTTTGAAATGTTTTTCACAGGTCAAGGGAAAGGTACAAGATGTGATGATATTGTCAAGGACGTGTCAAGAAAGAATCCTTGTTTTATTTTCAATATGTTTTCATTGATGGGAAGAATGAATACTGTCTTTTATGAAACCACTTTGTTTAAATGTGGAATGTAATGCCAGTTTCATGATCTAATTCTATAAAAAACTAAACCTAAAAAGATCCTAAATGTGTAATCTTGTAATAACTCATGATTAAGTAAGGTTTAAGGCTGGGGCATTATAGTTGGTATCAGAGAAAGGTTTAGATAACTTTAGAGGTTAGGGTATTATTTATGCATAAGTGGCATTACCATAATGGTTAGGATTTCAGAAAGAGTTCTAGTTTTAGATAATGTGAATGAGTAAGTATATCTTAGTGTTTACCTTCCTCATTAGTACATGATGTTTTTGTTGATATACTCACACTGACTTTTCTTTTTTTAGTGAATGGATGGATCTAGAAGGCACCAAATTTACAACAGGTTTGAAGGAAACTGTTGTGGTTCTCTGATTAAGATACAAGATAAAATGGAGGATTCAATGAGGAAACGCGTGGTTGTTCTAAACCAAATATCAAGGAGTCCTGATCAACCACTTGAACCTTGGTATGATCTGTAATGCATCATGTACGAGATGACCAATCGATGTGGAAGTTCAGGTAATAATTATTAGGTAACCATTAGAGTTTATATGATCCTTACTTTTGAGGTAATTATGGGTTATTATATGATATGCTGGAAAATGAATGGAATGAGATAAAATTGAGGTTAAAATATGTTATGATCATTTTTTTATGATTGTACCTCTTTTTGGGGAATGATATAAGAATTATATATTTTTGTAAAAAGGACAACACGCAGACCGTGTGACAACCTGTCGCGTCGGACAAAGCTGCGGGAATCGAACCCACAACCAAAGTGAAACTGGTATTTATAGCCTACCACTGGACTACGTGAAGTCCCTGGTTAGTTTGACTGATTCTTTTTAGTTAGATGGTTTTATGAATTAAGTGTAAGTTGATTTTGGGTTATCTATGGAACTTTATTAAACTATCATGGAGGATATGTGATTATGTTAATTATATTTCAGTACGAGACATTAAGAGCAATCGATGTTGTTTGGAGATAAATGTTACGATTTAACTTGGAATACTATGTGACTAAATCCTTCAAATATTTGGGTTTCAATCTTAGATTGGTTTACATTGAATACTTTTATGGAAAAATTGTTTATCGGATGGTCCTCGTTGAACTTTGGGTTTTGTTGGAAAAATTTTGGAGATTAAGCATAGATTTTCTTTTTAATGGGTTTACCTTTTTTGGATTATCTTATCTTGTAATAACCTTTTTGGTTTTGGTTTTGGTTAAAGTCTAAAGACATGGAAAGTATATAGTTCTCTTTTGTGGATTAGTTTATTCTCTAGAAGTTTATTATAGTACTCTTAATGTGAACAAGTCTTCCTAAATACTCATCTTTTGGAGAAAATATGAGTTTGTGTAAGGAATCTAATAATAGTTGAAAGTCAACATGAAAAGTGATTATGTTTCCTTATGAATAAATTCCTCAATAAAAAGTAACTTAAAAATAAAATGTTGTCTATTAACTTTTCCTACTGGGGAATCGAATACCGTTTAACCCATCACAATTTGTGATTTTCTTTGTGGTTAACATTCTCCTAAACATGTTTTATATCACTCTCCATGAGAACATGACCCTATGTTTTCTCCTCCATGTCCATGTTTTCCTAAATGGAATCCTAGTATGGGTTAACTCAGGTGACCTCTGTACTTATCTTTCTTTATTTTAATGTGATTGTTTTACCGACTCTTGTTCCGATGTGGGACTTTCAAGGATGTTTCCAAGATCCATTTTAAAATTGCGAGGACGCAATTCCCAAAAGAGGGGAAGGATGTAACACCCCAGGTAAATAAAGAATATGACATTTTTATATTTATCCTTATTTGTGATTAAATATTAATATAACTTTAAAGGGGACGCTATGCTCGATGGCGTACCCAACACGCAACAACGAGTTTCTTGGGAATCTTACGTTGCACTCTAATAATAAAATAATATTATTTTAAATAGTAGTCAACATGTAGTCGTTGTATTGGAGGGAATGGATAGAAATAACTAAAATATGATTATATATGTTTTTAAATGTTTTTAGATTTATCCAATAAAAGATAAAGGCATAAAATACGGAAATAATTCAATTTTAGGCGTATAAGCCCTAGTTTTCACTAAAGGTTCACTTATCGCCATTTGATGGAGAACCGTCATTAAATATAGTTTTGTTCACTCTAATACATCCTTTTGGACCAAATAAAACTCTTCTTAATAATTGGGAAATCAAAATTTACTTTGTGTACATTTTTGGTATCTTTCTGATAAAGTTCATTTTTTAATGAATAGTGTAAAATGTTGTATTTTAATTCAAAACCTCTTTTTAATCTAATTTATTTATATGATTATATTATCTTTTGAATTGGTTTTAAAGTGAGGTTATAATATATTTTATCATTTAATCCAATATTGGTCGTAGGAATTAATTTTACTTTGAAATCGGACTTAAACTAGTGTCAATATTTTGATACATATTGTTTCATAAAAGCACGCTATTTACTCTGACATCGGGAATTAATTATTAAAATAATTAATTTGACTTATATGATTTAAATTTTGTAAAATAGACTTCATTTTTGAATTTTGAATATCAAATATAGCTTAGGGTGAATTTTTGGGATTTTTCTGAAAATCTTCAATTTTTGATGAATAGTGAAACCACTAAGTGGTACTTATAAAAACTGATTTTTCCATTTAAATGAAATTTTTCATCTTTGTGTTTTGAATTTCAAAACTACGACATACATGGTTGTAATTAAGAAGTAAAATGTTGTTCAATGGGATAAAAATAATTTTTCGTTGAATAGTATCTTAATAAGTTTTTAATCACGATTAGAGGTAATTAGTGTAGTTTAAGGTAAAAAAAAATAATGTTTTAATAATATGAAATGAACTTGACACATGTACTAACCTCATTGGATGTGTCATGGCCGACCAAGAAAACCCATGGGTTAACTTGGGGACCCCATGAAGCCACTTTGGTTTGAAAATGACATTAATATCTTTTTATTTAAAGTTAAAGAAAAAATGAGACAAACATGAAATGTTTTAATAAAATTTTTTTTACATGGGGTTATACAAATCAGATTTTTGACTATAAATATTAATTGTAAAGCTAAAAATATTTCCTACATCATAGATGTTTTTTTATAATTTTTAGAAATTAAATAAATTAAATTTTTATGACATCATGATGATGCAGCGATAAACTCATTATTTAACGATTTAAATAAAATTGAATGATAATGTAATATCTAAGACCTACACATGTCCAAAACCTATTGTATGAGTGGATTTCGAACCCCTATCACCTTATACTAAAAACAAATCAATGTGTGACCTCTTAAATCCGAATACCATTTTAAAATAATGTGACTTTTCTTTACCTTCCAAGAGTGCCCCTCCTCTCCTCTTATAAAAGGCCCCCACCTCTACCTCCTTACCCACACTCACAAAGCCTTTGGCTCGGCCAACCTCTGCCCATTTTGTCTATCCACTTACCTCTTTTACTCCTTGAATCCTCACATTGGGTAGAAGTCTTCCCAAGGAAGCCTTTGAGCTCAAACCCAAGGGAGTTACCTGATTTTAAAAAATATAAAGAAACGAACAAGACAAGTTGGACTTGAGGTAAGGGAACCTACTCCTCTCTTTCTTTTTAACTACACACTTTTATGTCATTCCTTTCAAGCTCATATTTTCTGGGATTGGGATGTTATTTTATATTACTATAAATGTAATTTTAATTTTCATATTATGAGAGACCCTATTTCCTCTCATCAATCTATTTTGGAAGATTTATGTGGCACTGTTAGGCTGCCGAGTTTTCGTAAGGGATTTTTCATCTCACTTTTATTCCCGTGAGATTTATGCTACATTTTCCACAATTTCCGTTGAGTGGTGTATTTACTTCCCATTATTATACACTTTTTGTAGTATAATTTCATTTATGGGCATTCACATCTTCATTTTATGACCCTTCTTCCATGGGGTGTACGTTTCGAAAGATACCCAACTCAGTAAGGGGACCTTTCACCCTCCTCTTTTTAAAAGACTTCTATTGTTATGTCTTTTAATTCACATACTATTATGTTGGGATATGTTCTTTTATATCCTTATTGATGTAAATTTTATGTCCAAGTGATGAGATGCCCTTTTTATCTCTCATCAACTCATTTTATGAATTTTTAAGTGATGTCATTATGCTGTCAAATTTTACCAAGGGAACTTTTTAACCGAATTTTGATTTCTTTGGGTTCAACATGTAGTTATTGAATATGTCATCTTTTGAATATGCGTGAGTGAAATTTTATTGTTTTACACTAAATATCCACTTATATTGGATGTATTTATATTTCTCTCACATAATTTTGAGATTGAATTATATTTAATTTAAGGATACCTTCTTTATAAGGGAATTCATCACATTTGACATTTCTATTGAGACTTCATTGTTTTTATGCACCAATTCACTCTTATATGGTGTATATATTGTCCTTTGGAATATTATATCATGAATCCATTTATTCTAGTGATATTATAAAGTTCTGACTAAATGTTATTCCTCAATTATTGTATTCAAGTGTCTCTAATTTTGGTAGAACCCCTTTAACCAAAATATTGCTTTAAATGTTTTAATTATTAGTTCTCATTAATATCCATGTTTTCAAAATGGTTTTAAGGATTTATTTATATGTATATTAATGGTTTAAAATTTTAAAATCTTCAAGGTGGTATGGGACACTTTGATTAAAAAATCACTTTATTAAATGTTTTAAATGGTTTTGGAAATGGATCCTTATTTAATGGATTCATTATTTCAATATAATAAAATTTTATATTGTGATTGAAGTGTGGAAATGTTATGTTTCCTTTATGAATGTTTTATGTGATATGTTTATGTTATGGTTCTTGGGAATTGTTATGAAAACAGGTGGTTCCGTGATAAACTAAGGGCAGGTGAGCCCAATATAGCTCTCCAATGCATTGGGTAACGCGAAGGAGTGAAACGTTAAGGTTTCTCCGAAGAGATTTAGGGAATATACTATGATGGGTATTCCAAACGTAACCAAGAGGGTTACTCCCTATGTAAAAATGTTATGAATGCCTCATGTTACCTTTATGTTTTATGATTTCTATGATTTATTCATGGTTTGTTGAGGTATGTTAAAGTGCCTATGTTTTATGGGTAAAGTATGATTTCATTCTTATGTATATATGAACTCATGTTTCCTTTCCATATTTTTATAACCCTTACTGAGATTTTTATGCGCATCCCATGTTTTTGAAATGTTTTTCAAAGGTCAAGGGAAAGGTACAAGATGTGATGATATTGTCAAGGATGTGTCAAGAAAGAATCAATGTTTTATTTTCAATATGTTTCCGTTGATGGAAGCAATGAATACTGTCTTTTATGTATCCAATTTGTTTAAATGTGGAATGTAATGCAAGTTTCATGATCTAATTATATAAAACTCTAAACCTGAAAAGATCCTCAATGTGTAATCTTGTAATAACTCAAGATTAAGTAAGGTTTAAGGCTGGGGCCTTATATCATTAGTATATACCCACATATAAGTACAGTCATACTATAAATATGAGAATCTATTTGATTTTTTTTTGAAGGAAACCATGTAAATAATTCATATTTATATGGGGATGAATGTGATTCATCAAGACTATACCGTGTGAATAATCAAAATTATGAAATGTTAAGACCATATGTATGAATTATCCAATATAATATAAAGAATATTACTGATATTAATCTTTATATAATAATTTTATTATATAGATACATTCAAATTTTCAATATAGGTAACGCATTTCCAACTAAAATAGATGGATAAATATTAACTTTGAAAATTTTTATTATTCATATTCATGGGAGTTAGAGATCGAAGAATCTCCATAAGAGATAATGGGAGATAAATATTTACCAACAAAAGAATTACTATATTTCACTACATGGGTTATTTTAGAACTATATCACTGTGGTTTTATTGTCATTTCGTCTAGTAAAACCTTACTATTAGATAATTAATATCCTCACATAGAAATGGTAGATTTAGAAGTTTATGATACTGAAAAATGATAACATGTCATGAATTCAAAGATGGATCCTTATTAACAAATAAATTTTTGGACATTGGTAGGACCTCAATATATTGTAAAACCCATTTGATGAAATTAATATTCATGAAAAATATTGAAATTTATTATAAATTAATTTCTTATATGGGATTGCTAGTAATTATATTTATTTAGAAAAAACCAGGAATATACTTTGATGAAATCATATCACTAGTAATAATGATAAATTATATCAAAATATTACAATAGATATCATCCTTACATGATAACTATATTTGCAAGATAGATTTTAAAATTACATTACTACATGGGGTTTTGGTTTGTGATAGGTAAATGACTCAACACAAAGGGGTTATAATTTCAGGAAATTCCAACCATGTGTTCAACTGATAGTAATATATTTATTGGTTGATGTTGAAACCATGATGATGGATTGTACATTTTTCGTTTGTACAAATTTTAATTCTGTTCAATCATGAATGAATATATTCCATGTCCCTATATAAATGATAATGGGAATTCTATTGTTTTCCATGTATTATATGTTGATGTAAAATGAATTATGGGAAATTAATCGCAAGCCTCATATTCTATTAAAACATGGTTAAATGAATGAATCCTAATGAACAGATTATGAGAGACATCATATAAATTTTTGATTAATATTTATCAATATAGGCCTTATATGATGCATGGGCTATGTCAATGTATATATATTGAAAATATAATAAAAAATGTTAAAGTATTTAACAATACATTTCTGGGTCATTTCCAATGTCACATGGTATCATTCACTCCACACAACTTTTTCCAAAAAAAACTAGATTAGATTGAATGAATGAGTACAATACCATATTCTGCGGATGTGGGATAAATCATGTATGACATTTTCTGTACCATGTGTTATTTTTCTATCACTATAAGCATGTTTGGAAGATATCAAATAGCATTGGAGATCAACCGTAGGATCCTGTAAAAACTATCCTACAAGTACATAATAATTAATAATGATATGTTACTTGTGTATGGAGGATATGAGGATATATTAGTGACATATTCTCTGATGTTAGTTTTCATACAAATCATGGGGATATAAAATCATTTTCATGCAATGTATTTTTCTGAAATAGTGGTTATGTTAATTGGAAGTGCTTAACGAAACCTATGGTAACCAACTATGTAGCCAAATCTAAGTATATAAAATCCACTGATGTAGAAAAATATTTGGTATATATTTAGGGATATATTTCATCATTATTGGTATTGTTCTTACCAATGAGGAGCATGATCTATTATATTGTGAAAATTCATCAGCAGTTGTTCTTTACAAGAATCCTAGGTCACACAAGTGAAATGTATTATAACTCATATGTTTCAAATCAAGATGTATATAAATAATAAGGGTAGGTATATATTTTCAAATGTTTACACAAATGATAATATAGATGACCCCCTAAAAAATACCATATATCATTAGATGAGTTATTTTCATGTGGGGGCTTATAGATTAATACTTGTTAGTATTTCTCTAGATGTATATGTGTGAGTATGGGATGTGGGTTCCTAGGAAAAAACACATGTATATGTATTTATTTCTATTACATGTATATATTTGAATATATAATGATTTTTATCTTATTATAAGATTTTTTGATACTACTAAATCAACTATATTACTTATAATATTCATATAATTTTTCTCATATCAAATGGTTATCTATGATCCTAGTCTTATATTAGAACATAATGAAACTATGATATTAATATAAATGTTATTACCAATGTTCTGCATGCATCATATTAGTAGGAACTATATGTTTAGTAACTATTGGTTGTTGGGGGCTCATAAATAATGAAGCTACTTTACACGAATATTACACAAGATGATCTCGAGCTGATGAGATCATGATGACTAAATCACCAACTAGAAACTCACATTATTCATGTGTCATTGGATGTCACTATCTATGAATGTGTATTTTTATACCTACCTGCTATCATTATCAATGAGTTCAATTTTATGGGGGTATATTAATGCATGGGAAAAAAAGATGTCACATAGACATATATTGTTCTGGGTGAAATATTATTTGTATAAAATTGGTTGAATATTCAAAATATAAATTATCACTTTTGTATTATCGAAATGATATATCATAAATATTTTGTCAGCATGATAGTACCTTCATAAATAAATTTCCATGTTTCTATAATATAATCCAATATTGTTAGAACAATAGATAATAAAGAATGAGTGGATGATTTAACACAATTTAAATACCACTTTATTCCAACCCATCCTAATGGGGCTTGAGCCGTAAATATCTAGATTCCACCTCTAACTATCCATGGGTGGGAAACCAACACTGAGTAGGCATATCAAATATATTTGAGGCATTATCCCAATTTACATGTTCCCACTCACACATGTCTACGCCCATACTACACAAAAATGTAAAACACTATTAAATATGAATGTATACATCTACAAACCATAAATAATTTTACAAAATAATTTACAATAAATGATTAAAGGGGACAAATACCATCCCACAAAATACTATAAAATACACCTTTGGCCTACTCTAAAGGAGATGAATACTATCAATGAAAACACTGATTTACACCTCAATGACTTTTTCCAAAAATAATATCTTCCTAATATTGTATATCCATGTAATCCATAAAATTTTCGTCATTTTCATAAGACGCATCAATTTCAGGAAGATCTCATGCATGGGTGAGTATAAGAATAACATTTGTGAAACCCAAAAATTTCCTGGAATAAAGAATCAAGAGTATTAATATACTATAAATTTGATATGTCAAATATGAAAAGATACAGAATGATGAACACATATATCCCAGATATAATCATAAATGATATTGAGTTGCAAAATGTCTCAACCTCTACCATTCATAGATCCATTATGGGGATTCAATGTAACACTTTTCTAGGACACCTCACTCTACAATCTCAACCATCCATGATTGAACTCAACATATTGATATCACACATCAGGTATCACAATTATTATAGAACATAAACTATATCATATTAATTTTAATACACATGGTGGAAATGGGGGACTATATACTCTATATTGATTCAAATTTAATACAAATTGTGAATAATATGAAAATTATGTATAATAAAAAAATATCACTATTTATTAATTTCAATATATATTAAACTATATAAATATTTGGAGATAGTATAATACAAATGTGGTTTGAAAACTCTATATAATTAAGTCCCATGATAACTACACAGAAAGTGATCATCCTTCCCTCAAATGATGATTTTTTTCTGACTATGAACACTCAAGGATATTATCAAACCGTCATAAAATTTTATAAAATTGAATCCGTAGGATCATAATTATTCAATATTAATGTAAATTAATGTTTTTATAATGAATCTAAATTGAATTAACATAATAATTTAGATCTCCATGTCATGTGAACATTCAAAACCTTGAATTATATCACCATATAGGGTCAAGTTTGTAAATTAATAGAAATTCCCACATAATTATAGATGATATTGTAAGATATTGGTGGTTATTGAAATTGGATGATGTGGGATATAAAATGTGTAAAATGAGTTACATTTTTCATTGAGACAAAATGAGAAACAAGATGATGACCTCTGATGATGTATATCTTGAGGCCCTCATGTATTAAATAATAGAGATGTTCATTACTGGTGTTTGGGGTTTATGGGCATTAGTAAACATAGATGTTCTCATTTTCAAAATCACGACTTGATGTCTCCAATATATTCTTAAATTACAAAAAAACATATAGAGTTGGGAATGTAAAACGGGATATTTGAAACATTGACCAGGTACACATACACTTGGGTTCCCATTAGCTAGTGGGTACATGATATTGAATATTGGGGACCACATACTAGAGAACATAAAAACCCAACAAATGACGAATTAGATCCATTATTAAAAATTCAATATGTATGATAAATCCAACAAATATAAAAATATTATGTCCTAAAATAAAATATTATATATAGTATTATATTCTAACTATTGGGAACAAAGTATATTATCACAACTAATGAAAACACAAAATACATTTGAAAATAATCATTAATATATTAACATGAAATGTATTACTATAATAAATATGATAGAAATCATTCTCTCGGAAAAAAATTATTTATAGAATAAATAAATTACATTTTTTCCCATAATCACCCAATATACTATTTCAACTTGTTATAATTCATAACACTTCCCTCATGATATTTTAATAGATAATAAAAACACAAAGAACCAAAAAAAATATCACTTCCTCACACGAATAAATAGTCTTAATTTATATTCTTATATTATGTATTATACATACATTTATTTTGAAACATCAACAACATTTCTAACAGAATTTAGGATTTATATCATTTGAATCTTTATGGGAGTATTTTAAGGATGTGAGTAACAGGATGACACAAAATTATTTAAATACATTTTTTATGATATTAAATTTTTTAGAACATAGATATCCAATGTTGGATAGATCATATTGATGGTATGGATCACCAAAAATGGTTATTCCATCATCATTGTCTAGTAGAAGTGGATTTGGTTTTGCAATGAAGACCAAATGTTGATAAGATATTAGGAAACAACCACTAATTTACTCCCTTATAGAATTTAAATGTAATCTTCAAGGGAATAATGTTATATTGGGGAGATCATTAATCACATAGATGTATCTACTTCCTCATCTGAGATATAATAACATAATAGTATATAAATATCACACTTCACATTCAAATTTTATTAATTTCATAAAATTAACACACGATGCATAAAATCAAATCCTTAACTCATACACCTTGTTTTTAGATAAAACATTAATGTTACAACATCATTAGAATGACCAAATGTTTTACATAGATAAGATGTAAGTATCTCCTGTCTGTTAAACCATAATGGCTGATACATCCTTACATTCGATAGAAAACAGTAAAGGCTACCATGAGGACTCCCTCAAGAACAATGTTTCTATTGAAAATAATACATGGATTCCAATGGGGTGTATTATAAAAACAGACAAGATAATCCATTAGATATTATAAAGGAAAGTGTTTTATAAAAATTGTATGATGAATCATTGACGAAAATAAGGGATCATTAAATTTCCATTATAGAATCAAATCTCTACATAATGGGATGATTTTCACATCAATATTATTTAGAATTAACCAAATGGGTTTTATATCATGGAGTTTCCACATGGTTCTGGATTCGAGTGTTCATCCGGTAGATTAATTCTAATACCATATAATAATTTTTTTATTCATAGAATAATTATTTCAAGAAGACAAACACATAATAAAATCATATACTCTCTTGAATTAATTTCATTATCATACATAGAAGAAGACTAGTTTTAAGATTGTGAATTTTATGCGGATGGAAATGAAGGATTTGTTGAGTGTTTTGATACAATAATATATTTATATGACGAAATTTTTCTCTAAATTAGATCATGATTCATTAAAAAATGTATGTGTGTCCTTCCAATATGTATGGAGGGAAGTGTGATATTTTATTATATAAATCCCCATTATATACATTCCCCAATTCTTATAAACAATCTCATCATCTTAAAAATGTTAGGAGTTTGTGGATTTGATTATCATAAAAACCACCTTATTTGGAATGATATAATTTTATTTTTGGAGAAAGAGAAATTTAAAAAATAATCCTTTCGATTATAACCAGGAAGAATGATTTCCAATACTACATGTTCTGTTATACCATGAAAAATCATTTTACAAATAGGTAGTGGTGGAATATAAATATTTTCATAATGAAATGGATATTTAAATGGAAATAATTTAGATGAGGATATATGTTGATATAGATATATTTTAAGAGTAAAAGGGGATAATTAATGAAACCTTCATAAATAAATAATAAATTTTTGTTGGGGTGGAAATGCAACATCTCACATGATAGGTTATGAGAAAATTTTTATATTGTCATCAAGAAGATATAGATGGTGTTTTGAAATCAATTACAAACATTGAATACTATGTTGATAGATATTTTTAAATTTTTTACAAAAAAATAGAAAATCCAATTTTTCTTTAATACACATAAAAATAATGAATAATATTTTTCCCTATAAATTTTCCCCATACTGAATCCAATTTCTATTTTTTTTATAAATTCTATATATGGTGCGAGATCTTGAAATGAAATCTCAATATAACATGAATCCAAGTAAACCAAAAAATTGACAGGGACAATTAAAATTGTGGCTCCAAAAAACAAGAGTAAAAATTATTATTTCTGTGAACTAGAACCCAGATGTGTATAGGTATAAAAAAATAATTTTAAAATAGAGATAGTTAGTTTGGATAAATGATTTCTTCTAGGACATAGTTTATGAATATGTACACGAAAATAATTAATAAACAATAAACTAGTGTTTTTTCATGTGCACAGATATGTATATCAATCCATGAGATATAGATCTTAATTGATTAATTCGAAATAAAGATAAATAATTTCCTTAGTTCTCAAGAACCGTAGTTCTATATCATCAAATTATTTTTTTTGGATAACACAATTGGAATGATGGAAGATGTATTTTTAATAGGCCTAGACGAATATCTAGGATAACATGACATCAAATAGGTATATATAAATGAGTCCCATATGTATTATGTAATTTCCCTTACTGGGTTTAATGTTTTTCCCAAAGAATCATATAGGATAGACATAATGTAGGAAAATGAAATCTAACATATTATTCCCATTATAGGTTATTAGAGGAACTATATTTTTTTCATATTATTCTTTTGAATGGATATTTTCTTCTAGATCATATGAGATACATGTATTTTAAGTGGTTTTTTTATTCCTCCAATGATTCTGGGTGTGGGTTATCATCATAGACAGTTCGATACCAATTTGTAGATCGATCCAGGGTTATTCTTACAAATCCAATATCGATTATTCTAATAGGTTGTTACCAATGATTAAAATGAGTGGATTAACCATTATAAAAACACTTCAGAAAACAATATGTTATGATTTGGAAAGCATAATGGTATTAATGTTGAAAATATTTGGAATATAGTGTATGTATTTCATGTTAATGGTGTATGGACCCTATATTATTTTAATTTAAGGTATTATAAAATTGACTAAATAATTTTAGTCTATAGGAAAACACATGTAAGGAAAAAGTGACTCAAATATGGATTCTCTTATTTTACATGAAAACATCCTTAGGGGATGGTGCACATAAATTATGTTCTTCTTTATTAGATTATATATTATAAATTTTTAAGGTTACATATATTCAACCATATGAATGGGAATGTAAATAAAGTAATGTTAGGATAAATATTCAATAAATAAACATCCCATTATTAAAATATATTATAAAAAAGGGGAATTTAGTTTCATTATCACATATATCGGATCATTATGACATGTGGATTAGTGAAATGTGATGAGGACCATGTAAGGTTTTAAATATGAAATATTTCACCCATTCATTTGAAATGATTGTGTCGAATACTTGTTTAAAATAGAGGTTATATAATTTATTTTAAGCCTTGGACTATATATTGTGTACACCGTCTCCCAATGAGGTTCTAATTTTAGATGTTGAGTTGGGGACCATATGTTGGGCTTTACCTTTAACAAGATTATAATGATTTTCTCTTCTATAATAATTCAATATATGATTACTAATTGAGTACCTTTTTCTTTTAGTTGAAAACATACCTTAGGATAATAGTATGTATTTGTTTCCAATATGTAGATTTCATATGTATGTTTGTATGCATAGAGAAACTGTGGTTTCATTTTAATATAGTTTCACTCATCAAAAATAATCATATGGATCTTATATTGATTCAATCTCATTGAAAATTAAGTATGTTCATGAAGGAAAATTCATATAAAGAGATTTATGGTGCCCCATAATCTTTCATCACAATGTATTAAACTCTTTATTAGAGCGATGAGATATGATATATCATTATTTTAACATTTTTATGATCCATGAGGTTCAGTAGGCATGGAATAGAAATTTTTATTAATATATGTTATACCATAATAAAATACCATGAATATTTAATTTAAAATAATAATATGCTTGATATCTTTATTAATAAGAAACAATGATATTTTTTTACATATACTATAAATATATCATCATTTGAATGTATCTTTTATATCATGGTCTTTAAATTGGAAATTTGAATTGGAATAAAAAATTAAAAAATAAAATAAAATAATATTTATATAACTAAAATATAGGATTAATTTATATAAACCATATATTAATTTTTTAGTAAATCAATTTTATACTTCAATAATATGTTATACTAAAAAATGTTTATTTATTCCATTTCATGCGGGGATATGATAATTAATTTATTTCTTTTTTATGAAATGTATTTAAGTAATTGGATATCATTTATTGATTTATTCTTAAAAAGTTTATATTATTTTAGATTTTCAAGATTATTCTAAAATGATAAATTTACAATGAGTCTTGAATAAATAGTAAATTTTTATAAAAAATTGCATTTATTTTAAATAATTTACAACGTTTTAATTTTTTAACTAGTTTTAAAATTATTTTATGTCATTTTTTGACATTATATGTTAATAATATTTATAAATTAAATTATTATAAATTCTTAAATAAATATATTTTTGTTAATTTATATTTTTTATTTCTAGAAAAATGTTTTTTATATCATTTTTTATGTTAATTAAAAATTTAACTTTTTCTTATTATGTTATTTAAATTTGGTGAAATGGTTCAGATTTTTTTAATTAAGATGTTAAAGATAATAAAAAATATATATTATATTTTTTGTCATTATTAATATGAATAATGGTAAATATTATTCACCCTAGTAATGATAAATCAGATAATTGTGATTAAATTATAGTTATAAGGATTTTAAATTCATCCTAAAAATAGTATTTTTATTATTATTATATTATAATTACAAATAACATAATATATTAAATGATATTAAATCATGGTTCCTTTTTTCTTTTATAATGAACTTAATATTGTGTTACATAATTAATAAATTCAAAATGTCATCTTATTTGTCTACATAACAATAACTAATCATAATTAGGTTTATAATGGGATCTAGTTAGTTAATATTTGATCCATAAATTATTATTTTTTATAATGCTAATTTTTATTTACTTTTGTGTGACCAAATAATTACTTTAATAAATTACATCATGATGATATTGTGATTCTTCAAGATATAGAATATTAAAAAAATGGCATTTATATTATAAGATAAAATATTTTTTGGAAGAGTTAAGATGTTACAATAAATATAATATTACTACAATTTATTTGTTTTGTCTTAAAATTTGGTATTCTATCTAAATACAAGTTATGATATTTGTAAAATTAAATTAAAATAATTGTACCAAAAATATTTTTAATTCTATTTCATGTCAGATAATATATTTTTTAAATGTCGTATTCATTTAAAAAAAATTAGTTTTACAATATAATTATATATGGAGAATAATTTCAACTATTTTACCAATATGGTTCATTATCTTTTTTTTAAAAAAATTGGTCAGTACTAATGACCACATAAAAATAATATCATTGTACTAAAAGACATGGTTAATGAGGGGTGAAAGCTAATAGATAAAGGAAAAATCATCACCAAAACATTTCAATCTATGTTTGATGATACAATGAAAATATATGTCAATAATAGTTTCAATATATATCAATTTGTAGCCAGGGTATTCTAATTGTAAAGGGCACCCTCCCACTTCTATATAAGTACACAACATCTCATGACTTCCTAAAACTTCTTGATACCCTTATCAAAACCAATTGTTACCAAGAAAAAGATTATTAACCTATTTATATTTATTCTAGTGTTTTTTAATCTTTTTATTAAATTATTAGTGTCATTGAGGACCGATCGAATGATGTTTCATCAATGGGCATGCAATCATATTATCAATGGATTTTTGGTCTATTAATTTAAATATTTATATTATATACTATTAGTTAATATATAATGAAATTATAATATCCCTTATATTAAATGTTATTATTTTAATATCATAACCAAATTCATATTATTTTTCATTCTATGGGGATGAAAATGTCATTCATGTGTACTAGTGAACTAACAACTAATAGAATTTATCTCATTCATATTCCATCACCACATCCCATGTATTTATATAATTATTTAATTAAAAGATATATGTAATATGAATGTAATTATTATTATTCTATGTAAAAATTATATCATTAAAATCTTAACATTATGATCCATTATACAATCATAACTTCAATTGTGAATATTTGTCGATTAGAACATCCTTGAATAGTTGTTATTGTTTTTTCTTGTGAACCATTGACAGATATTAATAAAATATTATTTAAAACCTAAATAAGATAACTATTTCCTGAAAATAATTATATATATCATTAAACTATATTCTATTTGACCATGTGTATCATACTTAAGTTCTTCATAAATTTTAATTATAATTTATCCCAACATCTGAGATGGATATTTCAAATTATGTGATTATATATATCATTTATATAAATAAATTTAATGATTCAATTTTATTATATTAACATTATAAAAATTTATTGAATGTATAATTATTTAATATAATTATAATATCATTCATATATATGATATTAATGACATTTTTACTTGAGGTAATTTTTTTCCTAACTAAATTTTTGTTTATTTTGTATTAATTATACATTATTAACAATGTTATACCAAGATTATATGTAGAGAAACATATTTTTTATGTATTATTTGTTTATATTATATGGTTTATTTTTGAGATCTTGAACTTTTAAATCATGAGATTCTATTTCTCATTATTCTTAAAATAAATATTTAAAATATATTAATATATAAAATTGAATAACTGAAAACAATATCCTGAAAAATTAAATATCCAATGAATATGGGTGAATATCACAAATATGAGAGAATTAATGTGTTCATAATTTCAGTTTTACCCATTTAATTACATTAAATTTTTTGGTGCAATCTATTTGTGAAACTTTTATCAGTGGAATGAAATTATTAAAATTAATTATTAAATGTAATTATTTAATTTTTTCTACACAAGGACCTACTTACTCTTAAACTATGTTGATGTGGTTGTTTTATAAGTGATGGATTCTAAGGTATGAAGACATAGATGAAATTAATGTAAATCATTCGTGGTGAAGAAAACATAATGGGATCAGATTGTGTGTCATTGTGCAAATAGAGTTTGTGGATCTCATCAATGATGGAAACACAATCGTTCTTTATCAACTATTAATTGATACTCTATGTATATATCTCTTTGACTGATTTCCACCATTTTTTTTAATTATGGATGATTTATTATCTTTTCCATGAATATAATTCATATGTGTATTATCAGTAGAATTAAATTGGCAGAATTTTATACTTGTTATTTTTTATTTATCCCTATTCAATTATCACTATTTATGACAACAAATTAATTCCATATGAAAATAAGGATGAGGATCATTCAGAATGTTTTAAGTCTTATGTATTTCTACCATATTTTATAATTCTATAATAATTGTTATTTCTTTTAGCCGACAGATCGACCAATAACCATTTTTCGATCGCATCATGATTATTTTTGGAAAAATAGTTCAAAGCTATGGGTAAGAAATATGATGGTGGTTTTATTTAATGATTAAATGAATACAATGAATGGATCAAGGGAAAATTTGACAGGATTAGGTGTTTTTATTATTTACATCAATGAAACATGACAGGACTACATATGGTTCATGTGGACGACTTCCAAATGGATTTAGAGACCAGAATCCCGATCTCGGGTGAGAAGGGACATTCTAGAACCAGGATGTAGAGATTCCAACATGGCTAGTGGCTCCAAATTAGTTCTTAGAATCATGGTTGTGGTACTAGAGGACCTTGAATACCTTGAATTACATAGTGTGTATTACAGCATTACATGCCATGTGTCCCCTTGTTATGTTGTTATAGTTTCGACTGATGTTTGGTGTAACACGCCATGTGACACAGTCATAGGTAGTGTGAATATTTCATGATTGATTAGTGTGTTCATATGAAATTAAACTGATATTAGAAAAAGTACATGGTTAGATGCATGTCATGTTCTCAGATGTGGACATGGCCGGCTAGACACAAACAAAGCCACATGACACGGGCATCTAGTCATTTGATCTGCACATTCTATGTACTACATCTACCAATTGTGTATTTGGAGACATACCATTCATGATATGTTTCTCAACAATAGTATTCATTGGAATAGCTGGATACCTCGTGTAAAGCACTTCAAGATTTTTTTGAACTTCTTTTTTATGGGTTAGACCAGTATTGGATAAATTTTTCTCTTTTTCCATTACCTCAAGAGTATAATATTTTGTTACATACAAATAATTGGATTGTTATTACATCAAGATATTGATTCTCACAAATAGTTTTCCCTCTATTATACTTGATCGTGATCCCCTATCATCGTGTCTACCTGTGAGGGGTTTCTGAATGAGTGTGACCTTATTGAGTAGGGAATTGATGACCCATCTAGATATCTATATTGGTAGGGTTTTTGGTAACATTTTCATATGATCTCCTCCATAGAAGGATGATCAGGATTGTGTTCATGGTGTCCCCCAGTTTTTTAGGTATTTCCACTAAATGAGGGTAGGGTTCATCATATATATGTAAGCATTATTGGGTGGGGAATAATTATCTAGAACTCTCTATCAAGAGCCTATTATGATACCATGGAACATGGAGTGAATTCTCTTGAAATTATAGTATCTTACATATGAATTATGAGGTAATAATTTGGATATTATCACATTGCGTTGTGGAACCTTTACTATGTATATATAGGGGTTTCAATTATAAAATGATTTTAATATTATGTATTAAAATGACTATACAAGGTGCATCAGGGGTAGGGTTATTGGGGTGTCCTACATGGTATTTTTATACTCACCCATTTATGGTATTTTACCATATCTATCAGGTCTTATGCAGACAACATCCATTTTAATGGTGTCTGTGGAGGATTGGAGGTGGGTAGAGAATAACTGGTTCTTGAAACACCAATGTGTTTTAATAAGATCATAAATTTTACATTATTGAACTCCCTTATAGAAGTTTTTATTATTTATCATTTTTTATTCTTAAATTACTCTCATTTTCCTCTTTATGTACCTTACTGGCATAATATGTTGTGGGATCATAGTTGTATGCATGCAATATTATGAACTGTTTTACATTTCATTATTTTGATGGTGGTATTTTTGGAGCCTAATAGTTGATTCCACCTAAGTATGAAATATATGGAGGTATCTAATAACCATTAAAATCAAAATATTTATTTGGTAATCCTTGGAATCATGGTCAACAGTGCAGGGATCATGGTGCCTCAAATTAGAAAAGGGGGAGACAATGTTTCTCCTATGATGTTCTAGGAAAATAAGATCATAAATTTTTAAAAGTTCATTTAGCTAATCATGATATGTTCAATGATCTTCTTAGGAATATATGTATATGAGAGCTTGGTGAATTTTAAGGATTAAGAGATGGTAGATTGTTCAGTAGTGTAGATTGAGATGTTAATAGGTTGTTCTTATTAACACCACCATCATTGTTGATCTGCACAAGTCTCATAGAGTTGGTGGACATGGATAAGGCTAGACTCATTCTATGAAGTCCAATTAACCTAAGGATCTAGGGATGATATGAGGTAAAATATGTTTCGTTTATACATTAATAGTAGTTTTGGTAGATATAGTTGTAATAAATTCATTCTATTCCATTTATTTGGTTCATTGGATTCAGGTTATGATTGATCTCTTTAAGTCGACCATTGATTTTAGAGACTCTAAAATGAAAATAATTACAAATTTTTCTGTACAACTAAATATGTGACCAGCCACATGGAGATGTGATTTATTTGGGATCTCCATGGTGAATTGAAAAATCCATATGACATAATCATAGGTATGGAATTTATATACACATGTAAATCATATATAATATGTTTTATGTAGATAATTTTATGTGTCCACAACTATGAATGAGGTTTTTCTTTTGCGGAATATTATGGAAACATAAACGAGGAGAATGATATCTATATTAAGGGAGTGCATCTGATTAATTAATAATTGTATAGAATGACTCATGGATCATTGGATTCTTTATGATATCTGTTACCAGATATGTTGGCATATGATGAAGACATATTATCTTAGGAAATACTCGGTTTTCATAATAATAAAGTGATAGACTTATTAATTGAAATTCATCCTATTACAACACCAATATTGGCTCCAATATATTGGATTTATCCCACAGGGCATCAATATCTATGGTGTAGTTCAGAGAATTAAATGTCAGGGGCATTGTGAATCTTATTTTATCCATTAGGGACCCTATGTATTGTTCATCAAAAAGGAAAATGAAATGATCATGTAATGTATATATAAATGGTGCATGAATCATGTGACCATAAATAATATTCATCCACTACATAAAAATGATGACCATTGTGATCTGTTGAGAGGGGTGTGTGGTTTATCAAATATTTACATTAGATTATGATATCACCAGCTAGTTTTTTTGTCATCACAAGAGGATAACATTAAACACTTGAGGATATTCCTCGAAACACTCCTACTACACCAGATTTTTACGGATATCTCGAAATCATGATTTTGGAATATAGAGGTCAACATTTTGTGAATATTCATCATTGATGCTAAAATATAATTGGACGTTAAAAATGTTAATGCAGTTATTTATTGGGAGATAACCAAGAGTGTTATTGAGGTACAAATTTTCCTTCTATTAGTAGGGTACAAACAGAGACTATTTCCTAATTTCTCTATAGTGGCTCCACCCTTGACATCTTTGACCTAGAAGTACATCCTTTCATGGGGATGTAATTGTTCTAGTAATGCTTTTAAAAGCTAATCCATGTGTTGAAAAGAGATCCAATTTTGAGATTCACTTATTAGGGTTTCATGTATGTAGTGTTTTTTGATACAGTAGGCATCATACATGGTTCTGATCCTATGAAATGGTCAGTTTTTATTTAATACGGTTCATGTCAGCCGATATGACCTGGTAATAAATAAATGATCAAAATTATTGATTTATCATTGACAGTTTTCAAACTGATGTTATAAAAAAAATACCTAATAGAAATGTTACTTATAATTTAATTAATCAAATATAGTTTCACTTATCTCGTAAATATATTAACCTGAGAAAAAGAGGAAGGATCGAGTTCATCCAGGACCATTCCATTTATATACTATTACTACTAGGATGGGAAACATGGTATGAGACTCTCTCAGCTTTATTTCTTATTCATATTTTTTTTATGAGGAATTAGAGGAAATAAACACATGGAATATTTACATCATTGATAAGAATTGGTCTTAATATATTTAATCAATGGTAGTTATCCCACAACATATTAATATTTATAGGGATTCATGGTTAAGATATATTGACGTAGAGATCTGGCGTACTCAAATATCATCTAAATATGCTCTTGATGGATATTAAAATAGATGAGAACATCAAATTATTTTTTGATGACATAAGATGGAAACTTTGATGTTGTAGAAGGAGTTGATTAATGAGTTTAATAAATCAACTTTTAATATAAATGAGTATGTAGAAATGATATATCAAGAAATATGATTCTATTTTCGGATCCTTATAATGATGATGGTAGTGTTAGAGTTATTCTATAGATGACTCTCTTTCAGAAGGTGAACACATATCACATGGTTCCCACAGGATTAGTAAAACCCCATTAGTTTCCATAGTGGTAGGTGGATAAGATTTATGTGGATATCTTTATGGGTTTACCATTTAGGTTTGTGGGATGTGATTCCATTAAGTTTATCATTGGATGACTCACCATTTCAGTCAACATTCAATCCATTCGGTAGCATCGTTCTGTAGAGGGCTAAAGACAACTCTACATGTGGGAGATAGTCTAACACCATGGAGTTACCTCTACCATCATCCTTGACCATGATGACAACATGACAACTGAATTAAGGAGTGTATTTCATTAAACCATCTAGATATAGTTATGAATAATATTTCCATTTCACCTTATACAAAGGGAAAGATTGAATGTACAATATTTATCTTCGAGGATATACATTGGGTTTTTATTTAGGACTTTTGTAATAAATGGGAGGATCTACAACCCTAGGTCAACTGCACATACAAAATAATACAGCAGTATACAATTTTGTGGAACCATTTTACTCTTTTTATTAGAAACCATTATTGACACATCTTTGATGGAAATATATAAATGATTCGGCACCCATGGTCCATGAGTTTGTGTGAAAAACTACATAGAAATTTAAGGTCATCCATTAGACGATGATGACATCCTAGATAAATCAGATGACTTATGTCGACCAATGATATAGACCTATAGAGTTCGAGGATAGAGAACATGTTTATCTATGGTTTTGACCTTGACATGGTTGAAGATATTTGTTTGGTGAAAAATAATCATCATGATTCAGTGGTCATTTCTAGATACTATGTGGATTTGGAGAGTTGTAAAACAGCATAACTATACCACTATAGTTTGTCTTATCACATGATGTTTCCCATTTGGTGTACAAAAGAATGTACATGCATGAACCATAAATAATTATTGATTTGGGATATCTAGAGATTTAGGATGGATATACCATTATAGAGTACCTAGTGGAGATCGAGGACTTCAATTAGGGGAACCTTCTTATGGGATATATCTTCACTTGTGTACTTCTGGTGGTGGGTTAGGAATCATCGTGAGAGAACCATGTAGTAGGAGACCCATATGCGAATTTAGTATCATAAAATTTTGACTAGGAGAATCAACTATAAATATGAAAATCACAATGTTTGGAAGAATGTAATGAATATTATTTCCATGTTATATTAGTTTATATAATATTGAATAATTTTTTGAACAATCAGTGAGACACCATCTGATTATGAGGGATGTATTATACATAATAAATGTTTGAAACATATTAAATGTATTAAAAAAATTATGAAATTGTTCTCCTAAAATAGTGTATTATCTCCCAAAAGGGGTATTAGATCAAAAATATGATGGAACCATTGATTTTAAAATATTATCGTTTCCCAAGGATAATTTATTTTTCTACAATCCTTTTAAAAAAAATTATCACAGCCATCAAATTGGTAAGATAAATAAATTATCTAATTTTTTATATACCTACATAATTTCTCTATGAATATGTGTATATTTTTTTCTTTTAGGGTTTCATTCTAAACCTTGGAGAAAAAAAAGCTATTGAAGGAGGGAGTATTTGATGATGATGACAGATGGAGATCAAATAATTTTTTATTTCTCCAATTGAGTTCATGGATCTCATCAATGATGAAAAAAAATAATTATTCATCAATGATCGATCCAAACAACATGTGGGAGGTTTGATTCTATGTTTTCCATCCCATTTCATAATATTATATGAACATGACTAAATTCCACATATAGAATTGATATGATTATCATCGTTATATTTAAGTTGATGAAAATGTATATTTTTAATTGTATTTTTTCTTATATGATCATCATTTTCTACAATAATGGATTGTGGTAAAATGAACAAATGTTGGAGTTCATTCACCAATGTTATTGTCATATGTTTTTCATACTATATTCTTCATACATTCATCATGGAAATATCCTTTAGACCGTGGTTCAACTAAATAGATGATATTTTATCATTGCACAAAAAAATTTCTACATTGTTGATCAATAACTTCGGAACATATCACGATTGATGGTGCGATCAGAGTGAAATTGTAGTGGTGGATGATTGGAGGTGTATTATACATATTTGTGGTTTTTTCTTCTAGATTTTTTATGCACAATTATTGTTTATCATTGATTCAATTTCATGGAATATTAGTGTACATGTTTTCATTGATAAATGTAAGAAAGGTCCATCCAAACACCAATATATATGTTTTATTTATGGTGAGTGATTCAGTGAAGCATAATAAGTTGTGGAAGAGATCAAGATAGATCAAAAAACTATAAGGAAACACAACATGTATATCAAGATTGTATGCCATGTGGGTCCCTCTATTTTGTGGTTGGGGTTTTGATATGATCTTATTTATCAAAATATATGTGGATCTTGCACATGACTTGTGAATCATTAGTGATGTCTCAACACATACATTAAAAGGAAGACAAACATTGTCATTAATTACATGACCAAATGACTGCCATGTACATTAACACAAACATGAAAACTTTTGTATGGGCTAGTACAAGGGCAAAGACACCCGTACAAGGACATGTAAATCAACACATGGGAAGGTTCATACTAATATATACATGGATTTTACATTACATAAATATCATATATTTAAGTATATAATGTTTTGTGATTATTTTCCCCATAGTAATTCATGGGGATAACTGGACACACCGTGTGCCATTTGTGCACCCAATGTAACCCCAATAAATTGTTTTTTATATATTCATTTTTGTTTCTGGTGATATAGATCTATGATATGTTCCCTTATACCTTTCACTTAATATTACTATTTCATAATTAATTCCACATCAAATGATTGTTATCCCATATAGAGGATAAGTATCTAATGGATATTGGGTGTTCATATATGAGCCTAGATTATGATCATATGCCATCATTATCCAGTAGGTGTTTTTTTTGTGGAATTTTTGATACCAAGATGAGTAGGGGGTTGACCCTATATATAGAAATTTATATTCTATGGTTTTTAGAATCATTTTCATATGTTCTCTTATGAAGATGTTTGATCTGGATTGGGATCGAGGTGTCCCCAAGCTATTCAGTGCATGGAACCATTTTTTAGTATTAGGGTATTCATATTCTAGTGAGAATTCATGGGTGGGTCCCAATGATGTAGAAATATTTATAATATATCTAAAAATATAAAATAGATCATGGATTGGGTTTTCTTAGAAAGATCACTTCTTTGGAAGGAATATTTTATATTGTAGTTTTTTATGAACGCTTGATAGAATAATGTCTTTCTTTTGTATATCTAATGGTATCAATTTCACATTGTAGGTTATTTATTATATTGAAATGAGTATAAATAGTTCATTGTGTTTATTTCATTCAGTGTTTTCTACTGTTTAATTGTTATACACACCAATCCATGGGCTTTTCCTGCACGTGTAGTGTCTTATGTTGAAGATGGACTATTTAACGGTGTCCTGGGAGGAAAGGGTGACGGTTGAACATAGATAGGGTTTGTCAGAAAGAGTAAATTTATTGGTAGATTTAATTTTTCATTATTCATCTCCCATTTTATAGGATTAATTCATTACAATTTTTGGAAGGGATGGTATTTGGCCCTTTTTCACTTTCAGTGTATTATTTTCATAATCTGTTGTGGGGAATTAAAAATATGTGTATCATCTAACGTAATTATAGAATAAGTAATATATATATACATTGCATATTATTTGTGCGGATAATTATAATTTTTTCCCACTTAAATACAATAAATTTTATGAAATTATATTTTTATCTGATAGTATTCATTTTTTAGTAAATAATAAATAATACAAAATTTTATTAAATTATATTTTTTGTCTAATTTATTAATATATACAGGTTATACATTTAAATGGGTTCATAGTATAATTAAATACTTTTATTATCACTTAATTCTATTAGAGTCATTGTAATCAATTAGAAATTTAATTTTTATAAAATACATTTTGAACGTTTCAACATTATTACTTTAAAATAATTTTCTTCAATCCCTCAATAAGATTTTTTTAATTTATTTCAATCATATTGAAGAGTTTAATATTCAAAATTTTACATAAATGGATGAAATCAGTGTGAAAAAGTTAATCTAATGGGATAATCACAATTTTTTTAATATTAAATGTAATATTTTATTTACCACGGTTAAAGGTAAACTAGGTAAATAAAAGTACTGAAAAACATATAAAAATATTTAAGACTACAGTAACACTACTCCTACTATTGATTTATGAGTTATTGTACACTAAGAATGTACGTGGGCCAAAACATTTACATATTTTGTCCACATGGGTTTGATTATAACATTAATAACATTTTATTTAATGAAAAGACAAAGATGACATAAAAATGTCTCTTATTATTTAAATAATTTTAATAAGGTGTTATATACGTTATATCATAGATTATAAATAGTACAAATAAATGTAAAAAATTGCCTATATCATGATAACATTTTTATTGTTTTTTGACATGAAATAATTAAATTTGGTTATGACATAATAATGATGCAGTAATAGATTTATTAATGTATGAATCAATTAAATGATTTCAATAATAAAAAAATAATGACAAATTTTATTATTTGTTTCCCTAAACCCATTTTGGGATGAATTAGACATGTTAATTAGGATTATTAATGGGTTTTTATTTAGAATCATGTATTCATATTTATTAAATATTCCTGTAATCAATAGTTTAAAAACTGACTTAATTCTTTTCCAAATATGTAAAATATGTAATTAAATGAAATAAAAATTCAAAATATCAAATATTGATCCAACTAGATTTAGTATGATTTAACATGTCATTAATGTCTCATTAATTGAAAGTTTGACATGTCATGGTAATTAGTTTTTCTCTCAAAGTTTAAATTAATTAATAAAATAAAATGGGTTAAAAGGGTTAAAACATAAAGGATAATGATTAAAAAAATATAAAATAAATTTATAATTATTACTATTATAATTAATTTATTTTTATAAAGATCAATATAATCTAACTAAATCATCTTATACTAATTTGGACTATAAATTAAATTTATATTAATTTCATACATTTTATATTTCTTATATTCGCTCCCATCTCCTATAAAAAGTCACTCTTCTTATATATTTCATTCATTAAAAAAACACAATGAATATACATGAACATGTAAAAACATTACTAGATTCGCTCCAAAAATTCTTGGGGTCCTATTGTAGGCATTACATACTTTTTAGTGGTGTTATGGTCTAAAGAGATGTGATCAATTGAAGGAAAGGTAATGATTTTATTTCAGTGTTACTATATTATTTCATCTTCTAATTCCTTTAAATATTCTTAAAACCTGATGAGATAATAACTCAAGTATCCTAAATATACATATATTTTAGTATGTTAATATCATAACTAGAATCTATCTCCACATCCATCAAGTGGGAATGAAATTAATTGTTCTTACGTAGGTGTGAAATGTGACCACCATTACCGGATATAATTCATTTCACATAATGTTCTCTCATGATGGGATATAATGATGTAATTAACAGTCATATGGGATACTCATGACATAATAATCCTTATTAGATAATAATTTATCAATCATGTTCTTAATTTATATACACATTAAAAGGATTACATCTTTCTTGTGTATGTGTGAATTATCAGCTCAATGTAGCGATGTGATTCATTTTTATTCAGTACGTGGATTTTAGGATATATGTTAGTGTATATAAATAAAAAAATAGTTATTAATTACGTTATAATTTTTTTATTATAAAATAATAATTACCTTGTTTATATAATAATCATTGAAATATTCAAATGTTACTCATGCGTATATACAACCAACGATCTCCATGATTATAATGTTATATATTTTTAATAACCATATTAAATTGTTTGATTCTAATATATAATTTCTGTATTAATTTTATCTTTAAATTATCAATATTATTCTAGATATTATAGACTTATGATGACATGGACAAATTAACTACATAGATAGTCCATTTTTGAACTCAAGTTCTTAATATTGAGAAACCCTTCGATGTGAACATAAATAAATAGGTGATTGATAAAAAATTATAAATATTTGATTTAAAGGAAATAATAAACATGAAAATTTTATCATGAATGTAATAACTAACATATTTATATTATTCTATAATATAAATAACATATGAGACATGTCTTACATGAGGTAATGGACTTCGTCTAAATCTCATTTCATGATGGAATATTTTGATGTTAAAAAAAGTTATTTTATACGGTGTATAATCAATCCAACTAAATTTGAAATTCATTCCATGTTTTTATAAAATTAATATTTTTGTACTAATATTTTTAATAAATGACCAACGGAAGGAATTTTAATCATCTATGGAAATAATGAAATTTTTTCCTCCATAACCATTATTTTATATTTGGACCCCTCTATAAGCCATAATGATTTTAATGAAAAATAAATACCATATTTCATTTTAATCTATTCTGGTATTGAAAATTGTTTCTAGGATTGATTGATTATATTGATATCATTAATTTATGTCTTTTAATTTCAGACTGGAAATGTTATTTTTTTATTATATATTTGTTTTATGTGTTATGATTTTGTTATGGTTCATGGGAAATGATTTATTCAATGTGTGGATCCATGATAAACTAAGGTTATGTGAGCTTGTGGTAGCAATCCATTAAATTGGGTAATGAAATGGAGTTAAATCATTTGGATAATTCTAAGAGATTTAGGGAATATATTATGGTGGGTAATCTAAATATAACCTTATAGAGTTACATCATATGTAGATATGAAATCTACAACGTATGTATGATATAGATTCAACAATTAATCCTAATTATTTATGATTTCTTTGATTTTTATACAAATCATATGATTTCATGACAATAGATAAAGGGTTTTATGTTTTACTATTGAAATGTATGATTTTGTGAAAAGTATTCCATGAGTTTAAAATAGTCATGGCCTATCAGTTTTATTTCCCATTTTATTTCCCTTATTGAGATTTTTCTGATTAGCCAATGTTTTTTAATTTGTTTCCAGAAGGAATAAGGATATGTAAGGGAAATGAATAATTCAATGTCATAGTTATGAGTATTTATCTGAAGATAAAAATAAATCGTTCCTTAATGAGTTTAATCTTATTAAAAAAAAAGCAAAGTACATAGATGTGTCTACTTTGTAATATTTGAGTATTTATTTAATTGTAATGACATAATTCACTAAAACTCTAGACTAAGTGGATCCAAATTTTGAATTCTTAACATAACTAATTATAATTTAAATTTTTAGTTTATGGCCTTATAGTTGTAATTATATAGAGTAGATAATTTTAGGGGTTTTGAAATTGTAACTAAAATATCCATTTCTGATTTATAATTAATTTTCAAATTTAAATGATATAACATTTGAATATTTACTATTTTATTCACCTAATTTATTTATTTTTAGAATGGTATTCTATTAATGAAAATAGAGAATATTTAATGGGAATTCATCGAGAGAAAAACAATCTTCCAAAACATCTACCTATGATTGTCGGAACCAGAACTGAATAGTTTTTTAGAGTGATGAAACAATAGGATAGAGAAATAAATGGTGGTGGTATCTATAATTTCTATTAGCTCGATCAACAACATATAAACTTTTCATTAGTGGATAATTTAAAAATTCAATATCCTCCACCCTTCAGAGGGTCATCTAACCACATTCAATCATTGTGGTCGATTAAATCTCTGAAAAAGATTTTTTGATATCATCGGGTGTTCAAAAAATCAAAGTTTATTTTTGATATTTATCATTTTGATTGAGATTTCAATCATATGGTGTAAATAGTTAATAATATCATGGATAGTGAGGATATTTATTCACTAAATTAGGACTAATTCACAAATATGTTTCTTGATATATAATTACCTAAGGCAGCACGACCTTTGATGGAAAATTAATTCTTGGAATTGAAGAAAGATAAGGATTTAGTGGCATTATACAATGAAAAATTCACCCTACTGGAAAAGATACCACCATATTTCATCTGGGATATTGATAGTAAAATGAGCCATTTTTAATTATAATTAATGATAATTTATCTAAGATAGTTTTCTTCTAAAAATTTGAAAATATAAGAAAAATTTAATCGATGAGAAAAGGTTGTCGAAATTAAAGTCTGGTGATTATGTGTTCATAAAAAACTACAACAAAAAGGGGTATATGCATCATAAAATAGGGAATAATTCATCAAAAAAATGAATGGATGAATGTTTTGATTATATTTTGTGAGAATTGTGTCAAAAACACAATAGAGAATTCCTACAAAATAATAGTAAGTTCACATAACGTGTTTTAATGCGACATTAGGATAGTAACATCAATAAAAAATATCCTAGTAATGGAAATAAAAAATAAAATATACAATCAATAAATATTTAATGTGTAATGATATGGTTCATTCTGAAATTGTGTGTCCATTTGATGAATTTCAATGATAAGAAACAACTATCCAATAAGGGGAAATGTTTGGTGAATTACATTGAAACTAATTTAGTAGATGCATGCCCATCAATTGAAGTGGTATCAGATTCATTGTCTGTTTATTCCTATTATTGGAAGGGTTAATTTTCATTAGGGGTTACACATTATTTCAATTCTACGAATTTTATTGGTAAATTGGAAATTCCACCTCAAGAAATAAATCCATAATTTATGGTAAAAATACATAAGGGGAATGTTGAGAAAAAAATCTACAATAATATTCATATCCTTGTCTATGGAACGAATATAACTACAAAACATGTTATATTTCCTCTTGTATAGTTTATGTAAATTTCTGTATGGACTGTATTTATGTTCACCATGATAATATTGAAGGATGGGATAATGATTTTCTTTTAAAAAGACATTCAGTATGTCTATATGAATAAAATATTACATTTATTAACATATTTAGTTGATTAGAAACTAGTAAAACATGTAAATTAATGTTACCTTGAGGAAAAATTTGGATGAAGTTTCCTATTCAGGATCCAATTATCACTAAGAAAGGGAAGGGTGAATTAGTGTGCATTTTTGTTTATATTTTTGTACTTTTGAGAAAACGTTTTCCTTCTTGTTAAGGACTTCATTTCCCTTCTAAACAAATATCAAACACACATCCACCAGAACCAATTATTTTATAAGTTTCACTACTCAATAAATGTAGGTTTGTCATTGGTGTGGTTTGGAGAAAATCTACTACAATAAAATATACTAGAAAACTATCCTTTGATGTGAAATAAAGTGAGAAGGACATACACTTATTCATGTGTGGAACTATGAAAAAAAATAATATAGTTTGTGATACCCCTCTTAGAAAAACTAAATTAAAATAAATATTTATTTCTTTTTATTGAACATAAAAAATTTTTATCACTCAATAAAATCATTCACATTCCTACCAATAATATTTATGTATATCCATGTACACATCTTATTACATGCGTAGAACTCTCTACTTGCATGGAAACAAACCATATGAATTCCACAAATTTTATGTTCTCCAATAACTTCTTATGTGAAACTAACAACTAGTATTCCACTCACTATTTGTTCACTACTGACTACTTGTGCACTACTCACTTCTTCTTCTCTATGCTTTCACACCAATCACTACTAGTTCACCAATAAATACTTGTATTCTACTCACTAAATCCACGCCACATAGATACTCATGACTCTTAGCTCTATTTTTTTTCTTAGTGTTTTTCTTTACAAATGATGAGGGTAGACACTTATTTATTGGCATTTCGACCAATGATAAACTTCCAACATGTGCGTGACATACTAAATTCATGAAACTTCTAACTTGTGCACCAATTCCTAATTGAGTGCCACTGCATACATGTGGACTACATACAACTAGTGGGATACTTCTTACTTTTGGTCCACTATATTAACTTTCACGCCCACATTTCAATTCTATTTTTTTATGTGATGACCTGTAAATATGTCTTTCACAAAAATATATTTTCTAAAAAACTTCATTTTTATTTTATTATTTTTAAAACAATCAATTTGGAAAACAATGGACAAAATTACACCTTAAATACTTTATTCGGAAAGAACTCCAATGTTGGATTGCAGTCATCTCGCGTCATTAACGAAATGCTTCATTCAGCACAACACTTATCTATCGTGATATATAGTATTTGATCGATCATTTTTATCAATGTTTTATTTTTTCAATGAATGTATTGTAATATTCATGTCTCCCCATACACCAAATTATTCCAATAATACCTTAATTTTATTGGCAACACCTTTCCTAGAACATTTTATCATAATGATAGCATCACAAGTTCTCCAATCATCTTCTGATATAAGTGAATAAAATATTTGAAATGAATCATAATATTATACAAGTACTTTCTAAGTTAAATGTTTTATCCTCTTGGAAAACAAAATAAATCACTTTCCTTATGAAAATCCTTTATAAATCCACCTTCATAAAACAATGTATGTACATTTGAAAACCAAGGAACCCTTCATATTAATTATTTCCAGGTGTTAGATGAGTATTTTGTTGTTTTCCCTAAAGTGATCCATTTTATTATACATGATAGAGTGGTTGAATTTATTTTTGGGATATTTATGGATTCTAAGAAAATTAAAAAAACCCCTTATCGAATGGCTAAAATTGTACTATTAGTGTAGATGAAGAAATTACATGAGTTATTAGATAGAGTTTTCATTCAACAATACACGTCACCATGGGGTACTAATGTATTTTCTATTAAAATAAATATTAATAAATGAGATGTTGCATTGATTATAGAGCCTTGAATGAAATCACTATTAAAAAGAAGTACTCATTTCCTCATATTGATTTTTTGTTTGATCACATATTGGGAGAACAATATTTTCTGAAGGATGACACGATGTTAGGGAGCATTTTGAAAAACTTAATAGAAGAATGGATTCTAAATTCTATGTTTTGTACAAGATATATCCATACTTAATTTGTAGTTAATTCATTCAGTTTAACTAATTCACCTACTATAATCATGGGTCTTATTAAAATAGTATTATGTGATATTTTTGTTATGTTTATTATTTTAATTATTGATGACATTTTGGAATATTATAAAAGTTAATAAGGGCATGAATGTAATTTAATTTAATTTTTATTACATTGAAAGAAATTAAATAGTTTTGGAAATTTTGTAAATTGGATCATTGTTTTCAAAAAATATCAATCCTTAGTAATATTATTTTAAAAAATATAACAATTTTGGATTTTTCTAAAATGAAATTATTATCCAATAGGCCAAGACCACCAATGATAATTGAGATTCATATCCTTATCAATTTTGGGATGATATTACTAGTGTATTTTTGAAATTGTTTCACAGATATCTATCCCACTGACTATGAAAAATTAAAAAGGGTTATTTTCATCTGGACACACGAATGTGATGATTGTTTTTATGAATTTAAATAATGATTGGTAAATTTTCTTATTAGGGAACTACCATCTCAAAATGGTGATTTTTTAATATAAAGTGATTATTTGTTGAATTGGCTTATTTATTGACTACAATAGTATGATTAGTTAAAATTTTATACTTCATGTCTCTTGAAAACTCATTAGTTATGTTATATAACACATGATTTGGACTAATCTACTATTGTTTTTTTTAAATATTAGAGGAATCATTCGTATGTAGTAATTTGTGAAATTTATAATGACCATTAAATATTAATGTATATTTTATATCAGAAATAATGAGCGTGATATAGAGATGATTTTTTGAACAAATCAAAGATTATGATTTCATGATTCATTAACATCATAAAAAATAAATAAATGTGACTGATGATTGGATTCCAAATATAATGAAAAATTAACAATATTACATGTGAAACATGACCAATTAGTTGATGAATTGATGAAAATTGGATTAGATGGGTGTTGGTGCTAGAAATTCAACAATTTAATATTATGATCCGTAGTAATATACTTTATCAAACAGATTTAACAAAGCACATAATGAAGACAATGTATTACAGAAAAGGGTATAATTGATTCAAAAGGGTATGTTTCTGAAATTTATTATTGAAAAGGATTTTGTTTTGAGATTTTTGATATCATTATATGTGCCTTATTATTCATAGTTAAATAATGGGTTGTTATATATTTCATATAGTTATCTATATTTTAGTTCATCCAGTATGTACAAATATTGTCAAAGATCTTTAATAGTATTGCTACTGGGATGGATTGAAAAGGTATATTAGTTGAATTTATTTGAAGTGTTTGACATAAAATATGGATAAAGATGAATGAAATTTTCCAAAGGGGATGCTTCAAAAATTTCTAGTTCTAGAGTAAATATGGGAAAATATATCCATTGATTTTATGGTGGGATTACAAAAGACATATTGAGGTAACGATATGAATTTATTTATTTTTGATGTATTGACTAAATCACCACATTTTCTTCTATTTAAAGAAAAATTATATATATATATCAACTTTATCAGATATATCTTAAAGAGGCAGCAATATTATAGGGAGTTCCTCTCCACACTGTATCTTATCATGATCTCATGGTCACTTATAACTTATGGAATTCCTTTCTGATGAAATTTAGAAATCATTTAAATATTAGTACTACTTTTCATTCTTAATTTGATGGGAATTTTGAACAAAAAATCATAACATATTGGATTTGTTATGTGATGCATTAATGAATTACTTGGGATGTTGGGATTAATGTCTTTTTTCGATTGATATTTCTTATAATAACATTTTCCCTTCTAGAATACAGATTACACCATTGGAGGCATTATATCGAAGGAAGAGTGAAACTCCATAATTTTGGGATGATGTTAGAGAAATAAGGTACATGGTACTAGAATTGGTAGAATGGGTTGTAGAAAATTCACAGTTTATTCATAAACACATTAGGATAACATATATAAGGATAAAATGATTTTCATATAACTGGTGGATGGATATTATTTTCGAGATAGGTTGTCATTTCATTTTTATTTTTTTCGTATGGAAAACTACAATTAATTGTGGTAAGAAGAAAATATGAGTCCACATTTTTATTGGATCCTATAAAATCCTAGATATGGATGGATATGTTGAAAAACATGTGTATTTACCTCCGTGTTTCTCCCAAGTAAATTTTTTTTTTAATGTTTACTAGTTAAAAAGTATATTCCCAATCCATCTATCATTTTGTTTTTAAAAGTTGTTCAGTTAGATGAGAATCATTATTATGAAGAAAAGCCTTTCCAAATTCTTGACTGAAGAGGGAAATTGTTGTGGATTAAAATGATTCATCAGGTTATGGTATTTTGATAAAACAACAAGGTTGAAGAGAAAACCATGAAATCAGAAAATTATTTGGGGTAAAAATACACTAATATATTTGTTAGGAAAAAAAAATTGTGTGGTTGTAATTTCTAAAAGGAAGAAGGGATGTAACATCCCAGGTAATTATAAAATAAGGCATTTTTATATGAATTAATATTTATAAATAACAGATAAATTTTAATTTAATGGAGGTTTTATTTCATATTACATACCTAACACACATCAATGGGTTTTTTTTAAGTCATAAGTTTCACATCAGACCGAGTTATAAAAAATATAATAATACATGATTAATATTATTATTTTAAAGGGTTTTTAACACGTAGACATTGTATTGGAGGGAATTAATAGAACTAAATATATTATGTTTAAATCTGTTTGATAAATGTTTTTCCTTTCTCCAAGAAAATTTTATGTGCTTAAAATTAGAATAAATCCAATTTTATGTATAAAAAGAACTAATATAATGAAAATGAAATTTGACCACATATTAACAGATAACAAATTTTAATTATTATTTTTGACCCCTATATATGTTCAATTTGAATAAAAGAAATTCTATTTTTGAATCAGGACATGATAATTTGAGTTGGTTGAAATTTCTAAAATTTTCTTAATAATATTATTTTTTTATTAATAGTTGAAAAATATTGTATTTTAATTGAAAACTTATTTTTTATTTTGAATCAATATTATAGATAGCTAATTATTTTATAAGGTTTTGGAGAATAATTAAATAATTTTATTATCATTAAATCCATCATCGGTCATTTTAATCTATTTCAAATTGATATTAGATATAAAAACATTATGCTATTTTTAACAATTTTACATAAAAAACTAGTTTACTCAATCCATAAAAATGATTTTTATTTAGTTTAATTATAGTCAGTTTTGTGAGTGGAATTTTGAAAAAGGGAAAAAATATGTTTTTAATTAGTATGAATAATGTTATATAATTGGATAAAACTGTTTTTTTTTTGAAAAATATCGTTATTATTATTTTTTATTACGGTTAAAGATAAATCAGGTAATTAAATTTAAAAAGAATATTATAATAATATCAAAGTACACTAACACTTTTCTTAATCATATTGGTTGAGTATGTTATGACAAATAAACTATTATGTTTGTTTTTGTGGCATTAGTAAGCCACATAGGTGTGATAAAGACATTAATAACTTTTTATTTAAAGTAAAAGAACGAAGCTCTTATAAAAAAAAGTCTCTTATTAGTAAAACAATTCATATAAGGTCATATGAGTGATATCTAATAATATAAATATCCCTTAAAAAATATATTTACTAAATCATGATAATTTATTTATCATTTATAGTCATTAAATATTTTATTTTAATTATGACACAATGATGATGATGTAATAAATGTATTGAATAAAGAACCAAACAAATGATATTAATAATATGAAAATTAATATATATTGAAATATTTTCTTTCATAAATTTTTTTTATGACATATAAATGTTAGTAATGTGTTAAATATTTTTTTTCAATCTATTCATGATAGAATTATATTATAAAAAATTTCAAGTAATAATTAGTGGGAAAATTGACATAATTCAAATTTTAAAATATCAAATATATAATTAAATGAATAATTTTTTTTAATAAAAACATGATCTAACAAACTAGATACACTTAGCCTAAAAATTTAATTAATGACTCATACATTGATCTTTTTACATGTTATGGTAATTATTTTGACGCTTAGTGTTTAAATTAATTAATAAAATGGTAAGAGTTAAATGAATTAAAACATAAAAAATAAGGATTTAAATATCTCTCAAACATTTTTAATTTATATTGTTGTAGTGGCTCTATACTCACATGCATCCTATATTATATATATATATCATCTTATATGATATTATAATATAAACTGAATATATTTTAATTTAATACATCTAATAATTCCAAGACAACCACTCCCCTCTCATATAAAAAAGCACACTTATTATCTATTCCTAAAACATTAAATACCATTTTGATCATCCAATATTATCCAAAACCTCATCTTAGATTCCCTCCTGACATTCATGAGGCCTTATTTTAGGAATAATTCATTTATTAGTGGTGTTATCTTGTTATGAAATGTAACCATCTGAAGTAAAGGTAATGTATTTATATAAGTATTTCTATTTTATATCTTCTTCAACATCCTACAAATATCCTCTAACCATGATGAGATAATAAATATAGTATCCTAGATATAAAATGACTTGATTAAGATAATATTATCTTCTAAATACAAATCATATTCCATCAAAAGGGAATATTATTAATTTTTCTAGCATATGTGTGAACTATCACCACCATGGACCAATATAAATCGTCTTTCATAACCGTCTTTCATGACAGTTTATAATTATTGAACTAATATTCATATGTATTATTAATGGAATATTATTCATCATAAGGTAAAAATATATCATGTATGTTCTTTCTTTGTTTTCACATAAATATAATAACATCGTTCATCAGTATATGTTAATCATCACCTCGAAAAACCATTGGAATTCGTTTTTTTAATACTATGTCACTTGTATGATATATATATATATATATATATATATAAATGATAAAAATTATATTAATTAATTTAGGATAATTCATGAAATATCAAATAATATTATATTATTTCCATAATGATCATTGAAATTTTTACACGTGAATATGTACAACAAAAAATCTTCATGACTATACCATCGTACCATATTCATGACCAAAATTAATGGTTTTCCTCCAATAAAAAATTACTATAATAATGCTATCATTTTTTCATGTATACTGTTTTTATATATGATGGACTTATGACCATTTCTACAATGTTACATCATACCAGGATAATTTTTGAACTCAAGTACCAAAAATTGGCAAAAAGGACTAACATGAAGATAAATTATTAAAATATTATTAAAAAAAATAAATAAGTGATATAATTAAATAATAAACAAGGAAAAAGTACACATAAAATTATAAGATTCCCTATTTTTATTATTTATGAATTTAAATAAAATGAATGAAATTTCAGCAATGTGGTAAAGGACTTCGTCTCAATCTCATTTCATTGTCGTAAATTTTGATGTTGTACCACACATTATTTTATAATTTTTATAATTAACCTTGTTGACTTTTATTTTAAATTAAATTGTATTTAAAATGAATATTTTTATATGAATCATTTTACTAAATAAAAAAGTGACTTCTTTTGTAACATATACAATGAAAAAGACATTTTTTCCATTATGACCATTATTTGAAATTTGGATTCCTCTATAGGTCATAATTTTTTTGAAAAAAAAAATAACATATTACATTTTCAGGTATATTTCTATTGAAAATGTTTTTGAGAATGGATTGATTATATCAATATATTTCAATTTAATCTTTTTATTAGAAATTGGATATTTTATTTCATTCATTTATGCATATTTTATGAGTTTGTATTATTTTATGGTTTATGAGAATTATTTATTCATATAGGTGGATCTATGTTAAACCAAGGGTGGGGGAGAATATGATAGTTCTAAGATGAATTGGATAATGATATGGATTTAAACGATAAGTTTTGTCATAGTATATTTAGGAAATATACTATGATGGTTATTCCCAATATAACCATGAAGTGTACTCCATATGTAGCTGTGAAAACTACAATGTAAATATGATATGGATGCCGCAAATTTTTTTATGGTTCATTATTTCTATTATTATTATAGGAATATAATTATATGGTAAGGAATGTTTAAGGGATTATGGTTTTTGGGTGGAAATGATGAATTTGTGAATTTTTTTCATGATTATAAATTTTTTCTTTGACTAATAGTTTCATTCTTTATTTTATGTACATCACTGGCCATTATGAGTTCATCCAATGTTTTTGAAATGTTTTCCATGTGGTATAACGAAGGGTTATATAAAAAAATATGTAACTATGAGTGTTATTAATATATGTATCATGAAAAAAAATCATTATTTAAAAAGTTTTATCATGTTAAAAAAATTGATAGTGAGTAGAAGTGTTTACATTGTATTATTTTAGATGTTATGTAATTGATATCTATTAATTATATAAAACAATAAACCTCAATAGATCCTAAATGTGAATTTGTGAATTAACTCAAGATTATGTAACATTTAAAACTAGTTACATATAGTACTCATGCTTTTTTTTACATTCCAACATTGTGTTTTCTGGAATATGTATGTGCATGTGCATGTACATTACGAAAATTATCTCTATTTTTGGGATACTCTTACCCAGAGCACAACTCTATGAACATGGTCTATCAGTGGGGGATTTATGATGTCACTAGGTGTATATATATTAGTTAGTTCCTGAAATAATGTTCTTATAGGATCATGAACCTTAAGACTGAAGATAGTGAGATTTATTTAGGGTAATAGTGTTTTATTTTCCATGATTTCCCTTCAATCCAAGAAATATAGTGTTAATGTGGTAGTTGATGTATCCATGCACCAGATCTCCGATCAACATTCATTCGACATGATAATTGTAAAAATTTGATATAGGACAAATTATTATTCATTAATTACAGATGATTTTTTTTCTATTTATTTATTGGTTTAAATCCTAGATATAATGTTTTGAAAATGTTATACCATTTTTTATTCATAATTCCTTCGTATATACATCCATCTAGGATTACAAAACATTATAATGAGTATGATTATCCTAGTTAATAGGCATTAGTGTTGGGGAATTTACATAGGAGAGCACCACCATGCGGTTTACCAGTAATACCACCACATTTTGAGGACAACAAGCACTGAAAATAATTGGTATGGATGAACATATGTTGATTGAATTTCAAGAGATTTAGAGGCACATTCTGAATAGGTTTCTAGCCGTACTAGACCCACAGGGTGGATAAGGTCTGGATAGTGATAGGCACCCACGTTTTGAACATTTTATGGATTTATAAATATTATATGCAATTCCTCACATGAATTCTTCATTGGGGCTTGGATTCAAAAAAAAATAGAATAGTGAGTTAATAACATGGTGAAATGGATCTGTTATTTCCAAACATAGAGCATTTTTTGATGTAGGAGCTCTATCAAAACACTTTTTGATCATTATACATAAACTATTTACGGTACTTGTATCATGGTTGGTTGAATATATTAGGGTCTATAGAGAGGTTTAATAAACTATTTCATTATACCATGGATATGGTGAAATATATTTTATTCAAATCATGTACCATTGTGCATGTCTTACATCAATATGTTAGGGATGTATTTTTACCCTTTTAATTCCAAACCATGATGGGATTCTTGGGAGAGCCTTATTGGGGGATAGATTTATGCAATAGAAAATGATAAAAATTGGTTTTAGTAGTGGGTACCTAGAAAATGAGACATTGAAAATATAAACATGATGAAAATATCAACAAGCCAAATGATTCAGAAAATTTATGAGGAAATTCAATGAATTAAGGTATATGGTTCAGGGCTTTAAGGGTTGATCAAATCTATAAAAGGATTGATGGAATTTCGCCTATGAAATTTTAAGACATATGCATCAGGATTGTCTGAGACGACTTACAATTTTTTGTGATATGGTTGAGAGACAATAAAGGTAGATAGATAGGTAGTATTATGGTGGTTCATTGAATAAATGTCATGAATGTGGGGTGATCAATTGATAATGAGGTGGTTAGAGGTTTGAAATGTTACCAACTCCACCAGGTGGTCTACACCAGGCTGAGGGAGCTAGTTGATAGAGATGAGTTTACTTGCATGCTATTGACTCATATGAACATAAAAATACAGGGATGATTAAAAGTAAAATATATGTCTTTTTCTACATTATTTTTATTATTGATAGACATTGGTGTGGGTTATCTCTTCCATTCCATTTTACAGGATCAAAACATAGTGATTTTGGTTGATCCATTGACTCAACCATTGTGATTGGAGACTCTAAAAGGTGTTGAGTTTGTGACTGTGCACTTGTGCTAATAGTGTGATTTGATTCTTTGAGGAGAGTGTTTTTTGTGTGATCTATTTGCATCACTAATAATGATATGCAATTTTATATTATTAATGGTCTAAGTACTTAATTTTCATGCCCATATTGACTAGTTTTTGGGGGAGAATGCAATTTCTCCCAACTGAAAGTGTGATGTTGCCCTTTGGGGAAAAAAGAATCCTTGTAGGAGATGAATGAACTTAGAAATAGTACAATGTATATTATTACAGACAATTTGGCTATTAATAATATTAGATTAATGTATAAATTGGGATATCAATCTCATACGATAGTGGTAGAGTATGAGAGTGTGTTTTATGAGGAAATACTAGGTTGACCTCTTCATAGGGATCCAGACATATTCTACAATTTTTATCCTTTGATGGAACTGATATGTCAAATATATTATCTTAGGAACCCCATAGTGGTTTCAGAGTTAAGAGTGATGTAGTAGGATATATAGGGGATGTTCTCAGTGAGACCCAGTGTTTCCCCTTAGGTAGGGCTTCAATTATTCATCAATAAAGAATGCATGATTTTGATATTAGATTTTGATTATCGGATCATAAATTATGCGACCATATTTAATAGGTATACACTATTGAGGATCGATGACATCATTGATATTTTGAGTGGGGATTGGTTGTTCTCAAATATTGTCCTCAGATCAGGATATCATAACTTATGAGTACAAGATGAGGATATATAAATGGTGGAATTTAGTTGTTTTTATATTCACTATGATTACATGGTGATTCCATTATGTATGATTAATTCCCCAATAGTGTTCATGGGAATCATGAGATGGATATATTATCTCTTCTTAGAGTAGTTCATATTGGTGTTCAATGACAACATTCTTTTCTATTCTAGATCAGTGGAGGTGAATGCGAGAAATCTGAGGATTTTCTTGAACCCACAATGAGAGAATTATATTTATTAAAAAATATATAAGAGATAGTTTTGTATTATATAGGCACACATTTAGACTCATCATCTCATAGGATAGAGTAGCGGTGTACTCATTAAATGTTGATGTCGTGCTTTCTTGGGATCCACCAAAGTGTGTTATCAAGGTACAAAGAATCATTGTGTTTTTTGGGTACTATCAGAAGATTATATCAAATATCAATATATTGTAAGCACCCTATATGTCCTTGAACTAATAGAATATTCCATTGTTATTGATAGAAATATGGAAGCACTCAATTTAGTAGTTGTGGAATTATTTGATGACCACATTGATATTGAGATTTGATTAGGAGGGTGTTGAGTATATATTTTTAATTTATTCATCTGAGAATGAACTCGATTGTGTTTTCATGGATATTATGTAATTATTTCTGATTTTTCACGTCAAATAATACCACATGAAAAGAACAACATGACCGATAATATTGATTTAGAAGTATTAGTGTTCTCATTGAAGATGTGGTGACACAACCAGATGGGTGAGTGGATTTTAATTTACTATGAACATTAGATTATCATATATATTTACTCTTATAAGGATATTTACATGAAGGAGAGAGATAATTTAAAATTCCTCCCTGATAATGACATCACGAATGTCTATAATAATAGTAATAGTAGTGTAGTGGAAGATGATCTTAGTAGGATATCATTTCCTTAGTTTATGGTAAAGGAAACAGAGCTATCAGCATCATTGAAATTTTCATTAGTGAAAAAAAGAGTGATTCATATATTTAAATTATGGTTGTTACACCACTACTTTTAAATACTACTTTTGGTGATAATTTTGTAGATACTAATTATGAATCCATTTGTACCCAGATATACAATGGAGATCATCCAAATAGAAAACAATAAGGCATGGAGCAATATTTTCTTTTCATAGGATGGAAAATGATTAAATTTATGTTCGGGGGAGGTGATACATGAGTTTCATACATCCTCATAGGATATACATCTTGGTTTGAAAAATATGTTTTTCAAATGAAATGTTAGTTTTCGTATCGACTGATGACGAAGAGAGTTCCAGATTTTTTTCACATTATACCTAATATTCCAATAGGTAAAGGAAGAGTACTATGTTATAATGGGTTTAGCTCAATACCTATGGGTTTTAAATTGGAAGTGGAAATGGATTTCATTAAACCTAATGGATCACTTACCATGTATGTATATGGGACATGATGTGATCTTAGTGATCATAGGCAGAATCACTATGATAACCCACATCCTTGCATTTCGAGAGAAGAGTTCAATAGATATCACATGAATCATATTTGTACAGGAGGCAGTCGGACTCGATGGAGGTCCCCCAATGATCATGTCAGGTCATGATGCCTGCTTCACCTGTATAATACATTGTTTAATTCATGATGATTTTCGAAATCTATTACGCTTGATCATAGAGTTTCAACACAGACTGATGAACAGATAGATTGGACAATTTAGGACTAGTAGGACATGATATAGTATTTCATGTTAGATATTGGTCATAGTTTGTAGAATAAAAATCCATTGGTGTATTCCTTTTACAACAACAACTACCATTCCACTATTGGTATAGAATAATTAAGAAGCATTTTATTTGTTACCATATAGGTCAACTAATTGTTGGAATGATCTAGGTGATTCAGCTTTCATGAGAATGATTTTTGTGTGAGTTACCACTACTGGAAAAATGACCTATACCCATGGTTCAAAACTGTGGGTAATGCCCCCAAAACTGTGTGTATAGCCTATACCCACAGTTTTGGGAACCATGAACGACTTCGGTAGAGAGGTCACAGCCAATACCCACGATTTTAGAGAACTGTGTGTATAGGGTAGACAAATGTGGCACAACGCTGATACAAGGTGGCACACAACAGACCCCACAGATTGAAAACCGTGGGGAATTTAAATTCCAAAATTCTGGCACCATGAGGAATCGAACCCTCACCTCACGGTCCACCTCACAGGTGCGCCCCCACCAACGGAACAACTGAGCTCCAATGGTCAATTGTAATTTATACATATACCTGCATATTTATATTAATATAATTCAGTGTGATATTTTAAAAAACGCAGCCAGTGGGATTTGAACACGCGTATCATAGAGCACCTCGCAGGCGCAACCCACAAATGGGCTGACCGAGCTATAACATTTAACTATTATATGTACATATATCTGAATATATATATTAATATAATTCAGTGCATCATTTAAATTCAAAAAACCCAGCAATAGGGTTTCGAACAGGCAACCTATAGTAACCGCGGAGACGTCTTTATCAACCAAACTGAAGAATTTTTTTAATTATATATTTATATTAAAGTAAATATATTATTCTAAACTGGGAAAAAATTGTCTTCCTGCCAAATTTTTTTATTGTCCCGCCTAATTTTCTTTCCTCGCCATAACGCAGGGAAGCTGTACCCATGATTCTGGAGAACCATGGGTATATGGCTTCATAAAAACCCCAATACCCATGGTTTTAAAGAACTGTCCATATAGGTCATCGGAAAATACCCTATACACACGGTTTGGGAGAAAACCATGGGAATAGGTCTTAAAAGAAATCTATACCCACAATATTTGGCACAATCATAGGTATTTGTGACATATACCCACGGTTTTGGAAAACCATGGGTATAGTTTCACATACCAACCCTATTCCCATGGTTATTTGCAAAACAGTGGGTATATACCTATTTTATAGTAGTGTACCTTTTATAATGCGAAGATCATCCTAGAGTCGATGAAGACTACATAGAGGCCCCAAAAGTATTACGTTTATCAATGATAGAGACATCTAGAGTTCAACGTGGGAGACAATGTGTTTTTAATCATCTCAACTGAATTTGGATATAGAGAACAATTTCAGTTAATGAAATTGTCTTAGATATTCATTGGTCAATTTGATATAAATTATAGATTTTTCATGACAGTGTATGACATTGATATACTACTGTAGTTGGATAGAGTACATGATGTCGTCAATGTTTTGTAGTAGAGGAGGTACGTCCATGAACCATTGCATGTAAATGGCTGGGGAATGTTGATCATCAATGATGGATATACCTTTAACAATTACATGGTGGATATTAAGGATCGGTAGGAGAGGATCCTTCATGTGTGATCAATTCCCATTTTGTGGGTTTGAGAGAAGCACACAAATCATCTTGAGAGCACCAGTGTGTATGAGACACATATGTGAGAAAAGAGCCCTCATATGTTTTATAGGTTATCTATATTTATATTTCCATGATAAAAATTTCCATGTTTGGGAGTATTTAATAACACATATTTTCACTATCTTACATTTGTATATGATATGGATTGTTTTCTAGGACCAAAACTGAAACGACATTCAATTTCGTGGCCAGCTACTCCTAAATTAAATGTATGAAATATGATAAATATATTAACTAGCATGTCTAAATTATTTTTACAAAAAGTCAAATTACCCCAGACCAAGAATCTAGTTCCATGATATGATGTCACTATTGAGTTTTTAGGATATGTATTACCCATGGATTAATATAAATATTATCAGAACGATGTGTTTGTGAAGATATTTGGGGGATGGTAAATTAATAAAATAATTTAATTAATGAATTAATTTTCTTCAATGAGGTGACCTGATTCCTCTCTAAGTATTTTGATACACATGTTTTAATATTTATTGGTATTAATACCAAGATACATTAAACAATTTAAAGGATTGTGTTCTGGGAGAAGACAATATGTCACGATTAGATTGAGGATAGTAGTACCAACATAGTTAGTGTATATCCTAAATAACGACAATGCAACATTTATTTATCAATGATCATTCCAACCTTGATGTAGGAATTTTTTTTAATTACTATAAAATTTAATATTTATGGATGAATGAAAAAAAATTCCATGAAAAACTGGATATGTGCATCTTCGATTGATTTAAATTTATGGATTTTTTTTATTTTTACTGTTTTTATTTAACCCTCTAAATTTTTAATTTTATTTGATGGAGAATGAAAGATAATGTTCAAAGATCAAGGTTCATTAAACACTATTTATGGATTATTATTTTCTCCCCTATTTTAGCATTCAATCATTGAGGGTATTTATTTTGTTCAATGTTTTGACCAATACTTGATTTTTGATCATTGCACCACAGTTCCATGGCACATCGAATTAATCCCATTGGTACTAAATGGGATTTTGATTTTAGTGCATGAATAGATGAATATGACGTATGGATCATAAGAGAATTATACTAAATCATATGTTCATAATTTCTTTCTAGAAAATCAGGTCATGACAATTGATGGAGTGATAGGGTGACTCCCAAGAAGATTTATAGCTTAGAATCCCAGTAACTTTTAAACACAGCATTGGCTGACCCCTTATATATTGAATGCATTATATACCTAAAATCTAGTGACGTGATAGAAACAATGGTGGAGGAACAAGTAAATCTTTTAAATCTATCATTACATGGTGTGTAATGCTGTGAAACACACCATGTGGGGACCCTTATCAATGGTGCGGGGGTGTCAGCTGGAGTAATGTATCACATGGCCTATCAAATGGTCATATGACATGTTACACATCCATGATGGATTAGAGTGTACAATGGAATGTTCTTGGAAATGGTTTAAAGTACACGGATATAGGCATGCCATGTACTTAGAAATGGACAATGCCAAGCGTACACAGATAAATCCACACATACATAGGTTGGTATTGGAGAAGGCCAATGTACATTATCATGGACATACTAAATGAAAAGGGTTTATAGTTATCTCTACCCATTTTACACTTATTATATATAATTTTATTAATAGAATAAAATTCATTGTCATGATTTATTACAAAGGTATAATTTTTGTTATAGACTTATTGTATACACTTTATTATAGCGTATATCCCCATCAACAGTGTTTATGGAACTTTTTTTCTTTGTCTTACATCAATAATGGATTATTTTTTCCCATTGGTCCATTCCCTCAAGGGTATTTATTGACATTATATATAAATCAAAGGATTATGATATCCTATAGAGGAAAAATCTCAAATGTAGTTGATGGGTCCCTTCCTGAGACTGGTGTGTGATCCAATATTATCCATGATCTCTATGTAGGGTTGATGGAATCAGTTTTACCAATTTGAGTAGGGTCACATTTCTACATCTATAAGGACATATCAGTGGGGCCTGTAACACCCCTTTCTTACATAGTATGTTCCCCATTAAATAATTCAATAGCATGTGTTGTACTCAACATCAAGTTCGAACACACTATGACCAATCAATCTAGCTGTTATGAATAGTAATACACACAAGTTGAAATTTTATAAATTTTAATTTTCAAAATGGACTTTATTTTTGGATTTTTAATATCCAAATTAGCATAGGGTGAGTTTTTCGTATTTTTCTAAAAACATTCAATTTTTGATGAATTGTGAAAAACATTGTGTTCTTGATTAAATCCAAATTATTATTTAAATAATAATATATTTTGTTTAAATATATTTTATGTCAAAAAAGTTACAAAATACATATATATTTTAAATGAAATTCCATGGAGTCATTTTCTAATAAAATGAGAATTACCATAATTTATTGAACATTTTAACGTATTTTGCACACCTTCTACAATACATTTTCAAATTATCCTAAAATGTTATTTTACCACTTCAATGAATCGAATTTACAAAATTTGAGAGAAACAGGTGATATCAATAAGTAATGTGTGGTTTAATAGGATGAAATTAATTTTTTTAAATAGTTACTTCTGAACATTATTAACCACAGTTAGAAGTAAATAGGGTAATTAAAGGTAAAAATAGAATTATAATTACCCTTACACATGTCCTAATTTTATAGGATATGTTTATGTCGACTCGAACCATATTTAAGAATAAAATATGATCTTTTTTGTCCACGTGGATTAGATTATGACATTTATTATTTTTTATTTGAAAAATCGTTAACTGTTAACTTCAAATGACAAGTACTAAAAAAAATATACAGTTATACCAAAATATTAATTAGACAATAAATATTTATTAGAAATCAATAATGATTTCCTAAAATGTGTGATTTTATTTATATTTTTTAGCCTTTAATAATTATATTTATTTATGACACAATGATGATGCATCAATTACTTTATTAATGAACGATTAAAATAATTGATATTATATTTATTAATATAACTATAAATTGATAATTTCTATGTATTCCAATAATTTTCTAGGTTATTATAACATGTTAGGGTTGAATAAATAATTTTTTTCGAAATGATAATGTTGTTATTACTTTCTAAAAAAGAAAATACTAAATAGTATCAATATTTACATAATTGAGTTTTTGAAACAAATAAAACATTATTATTTGATATAATATTCCTTAAAACCTATGTATCGACCTAATTACTTATAAATGAATATATATGTCAATAATAAACAACTTTGGGTTCTCTTGGATTTTTTAAGTATGCTTATTAACAATTTATTATAATAATAAAACAATACATGGTAAAAGTTAAACTTTTTAAATAAGAGTTAAATATAAAAGAGAAGGTTAATATGAGAACCTAATCCTATAAGGACAACAAATATAAGGACAGAAAATATATGGACAACAAATTTCCTTTATTCTCTATCCATCATGAGGCACATATCTCAACTAGAAAAAAATAACTTCTTTTTAATTTATATATATTAATAATAGAGTTTTATTATTCTTTAAAACTATCCATAGGGTCCATGAAGAGATATCAAAATTATATTTATTAATGGGGAGAGGATCATATTAACCTTGAATTTTCATTTTTATTTTTATTCTATGACCATTAAATATGTCATAATGAACGAAATAAAATAATAAAAGAATTTAATATATAATTATAAGTCATTATATTAATTTCACCACTTTATTTATCTCATTTAATTTTTTTTGTTATAAAACCACCCTATGTAAATATGTGTGGACTATAAACTCATTGGATCAACATTTTTTATATTACATTACTACCACTCATAAAATTTTATTAGGATCATTTTAGTGTATATATAAATATAATAAATTCAAGACATTATTTCCATTTGAATAAGAGTATATGTCATTTGTTTTATTAAAGATCCATTTGATGGAAAATGTAATCTTGGTTTGTTATTATATGTGTATTTACACCATCATGAAATGTTCTGATAAATTTCTAATGTACTTTATTCGATGATTTTTTCAAAAATATTATATGATTAATAAAAAATATTATTATCTCATGGTTTCTATTATAATGATTATTAATATCACCATGGTCAACATATGGATTTCTTCATGGTATTATAAACAATAAATCCACGAAGCATCAGATGATGAATTTAACAGTTACGTAATTATATATTTCATTTCAATAAATCAAATTAATATTTTAATTACAAGTAATTAAACCTAAAAAATGATAAGAAATTATTAAATAACATATATAATTTTAATATACTACATCTAAATCACTTAAATAGAATTCTCGAACATGAGTAATGGGGTTTTAAAACTCAATTTCTATTCATTGGGTTACTCCCAAGCTTCACTGACTATATGAAAACAATTTTTTTGGATATTAAATAAAATTATATTATGTTATATTTTATATTATTCAATTTGTATTTATTTTTTGAACATTAAAAAATCATTGATTAAATTCGAACATATAATATAAGATCATTTTTATAATTATTTATCCAAATATATATTCTTTGAGGCATGTATTCTATTAATAAACTAAAGGAATTCATAAGTAGGTTATGTAAAAACCACGATAGTGATAAAATATTTTTTTTGATATTTTTCATTAGTCTTCAACTAATTATTTATATATATATTATGTAATTATTCAAATTACAAATGAAATACATTTATGAGAGTCATTTTTATAATGTTATATGTAAATTTATAATTTTAAAATTATAGAATATTAATTAAAAAAATTAATTTCATATTTCAATTTATAATGAAAAAACCATCTTAAAATTATTTTCTGATAATTTTATTAAAATAGTCCATTTTAATTATTATTGAAAAATAATGATTTACATTGAAAGCTTGATTTTTTTAATGTATATTAAAATTATAATTCTATTTTTGATTATTTTGAAATCTTAATTAGTTCATTTTGATTAAAAATACTCAATAACATCTATTTAAATTTATTATATATGTGAATTTGGAATAAAATAATTTTATACTTGATAAGGTTTTTTTCTGAGATATATATTTTTGTGTTCTATTAGTTTAATATTGAATTATATTTTGGTAGATATATGATAATGATTTTAAAATAGGAATTTAATTTTTTGAATCATGGGTTTTATATTTATTAAATATACACCAATTATTTTTCGGTCAATATGAATATTAACATAACTACTTTTTGTTTCCATGATTAATGTTTAATTATGTATTTTAGGGTAAAAATGAAATTATAAGAAATATAAAATTACCTTAAACATGACCCAATTCTTTTAGACGAGTGTTAATAAACCATTATCATGCATGGGTATATTTTATAACATTATTTTAAACACTACATTCTCATGAATTCCCTTGTAGTATTTTAACTAAATTAAATGTAAAAAATATCAAACTATTATTTTAAATAGATATTACATATTTAATATGTGGTTATCATGAAAACATGATCAACCATAGTAATATTATAAATTATCATAAAATATCATTCATTATCATATTTTATTATCAATTTATAGGGATGAAATAATTAAGTCAAATCATTATAAAAAGATTTCATATAATTATTAATTTAATATCGAAATCAAATAAATTATATTCAAAATATTAAAATAAATATAATATGAGATATTTTAGGTGATTAAAAAAATATCTATTTTACCATTTTGTTTTTTGATACAATAAAATTGTTTGATCAAATATTTCTATTTGTTGTGATAATTTTAATGCCAATTAAATATTTTGTATCTAATTTGGAAATCATGATATTCCAAGGGATTAATAAATTAATAAATTATATAAAAATAATAAAAATTAGAAATATGCCAAAGGTAGAGAAATTATGGTCATAAATATGATCCCTTGTAAATTTATAGTCAATTTAATGGTTTTTTAATCTAAAATACTTTTATTATATTTTAAAATATTTTTTAATTCGAGGACTGGCCCTCCCATATATTATATAGGGGAATATATTATCCAAATCATTCACCCATCAAAACCATTTTGGATCATCCAATACCTCCCAAAATCCATTTTCCTTGTTTCTCACCTCATTCAAGAATCATTATTTTTTGCAGGACTCCTACCATAGATGGAATATGGTGTTAATCAAAGGTGGTTTCCCAAAGAAGAGGAGTCATTTTTACCATGTTTTTCATATTTATTTAATATTTAACCTCTATAAATTATTAATCAACCATTATAAAATAATAAATATATTTACCTTATGATAATTAATTTATATTTCATTTTTTTCATAAACCATAAGCATATAGAGTTTCATAAAATGGGAAAATAATTCATTATTTTTGTGTACAATAGAATACCTCCTCAAAAACATATTAATTTTTTTTCCATATACATCTTCAAAGAATGGTTATACTTACGAAATTAACGATTATATATTATATGAAAAAGATATTTATCATTATTAAAATTTAATATTCTAGGAGGAATAACTAGAATTCAGGTGATGGTGGGGTATCAGTTTTTTTGGGCGCTGATGGAGATGTTCAAGACTCTCATTGAATGATCTTTTTACACTTACTCTACTTTGGAATCATGTTCTATCTCTCCTCACTGGGTCTGTCAGGATAAGTGTTTTCACAAAAGATGAGGAATGATTTTTTTGAGTGGTTATCCATGTTACGTCATCCATGATCATCGCTTGATAGTGTTTGAATGATGATGACATTAGTGGTGCCAGTTTGGAGTGGACGCCAATATCAATGTGGGATGTTATGATGGTGACTATTGTATCTGGTTCAGTATATGAAAGTGTTTAGTATAGGAAATGGATATTGCAGAAAGGACAATGATGGCAATATGATGTGGGTGATGTCCAAGGTTACATTACAATGTGATGGCATGATTTTGTGTCCTGTGTAGTGATGATGGCGGTGAGGTGATGTGGTCCTTGGTGGATGGTTTCTCGAGTAGGACACCAAAGAGGCATGTGGCCTGAAATCTTTTTTTTAATTTAATATATTTACATAGAGTTGGGTTTGAACTCTAATGAGGGTGGGATTTTTCTTATTTTATTTATGGTTTTAATCTAGTGGTCTTATGTTATGGTTCATACTTATCCCATAAAATATTCGTTAGAAAAAAAAATTACTATAGAGTGATATTAAACATCTAGATCATTTATTATGTTAATCTAAAATTATGTCTAAAATAATTTTGGATTAACATATTTTTTATTTCGATTTTTTTTATTTCTTTAAAAAATTCACATAATTAATTCTATTGTTTTACACTGACTTCAATTATATGATATTTATAAATGAATTTCATTTAAAATGTTCATTAAAATTTCAACTTTCATTATATTATGAAATTTTTATAATGGGTTTTTATTAACTAATATTGAAAGAGTGTATTACACTTCCATCAATATTCTCTAATGTATTAGTTTTTACGTATTTTTATATCATTTCAATGAAATATTTTTTGTAATTATATAATCTATTTTATTTTTATTTTTTATTTTTTAACAAAAAATCGAATATTGATATCTGAATGTGTTTTAATCATTGATTTATAGTCGTTTTAATGGGTTTATATATTATATGATTTATGTGGATTATTTTTTCTTTAATGTCGTATATAGTTTTAGGTGGGACAATTATTTCTTTGCAATGGTTATTCCAAAATAAATCATTAATGTATGTGTAATTTTATTTGATCTCCAAAAAATTAAACTACATGTTGGTCGAATGTTTTATAAAATTTGTAACGTATTTGTAATGGTTTTATTGAGATGATTTCATGACAGTGATATATTACATTAATTTTCTTCAAAATGGGTTTTCATGGAATTTGTTTCTTTTTTTCAAATGGTTATAAGATAATATTTATGTAAAATTAATTCCTTTTTCAATGTGAAAAGTAATTTTAAAATGAAAATTAAATTTAAGTATATTTCCATTGGGAATTGATGGTTCACTCATAATCTCAAATAGATTACAAGGCCTTATGAACAAATTTTATTGAGATCAAAATACAAAATTAAATATTAACTCTTCTCCTAGGATTTAGATCCTAACCTTTTATCAAAATCGTTTGATTGCTCAGATTTTTTGGATTTCCATTGGGAAAATATCCTTCAATAAATCATTGTAGGTGATATAAATATAATTTCTATATTCATGTATTTAATATGTAAATGAAATTTTATAAAATTTATAGCACCCATTAGAAATTGGTTTTTGTGAATTGGGTTTATTAGATTTACCAATTTATTTATCAAGGACTTGTTAAAATATGTGATAAGTTGAGGAATTAATCAGGAGACTAAGGGGATTACATATTAGATAATTAGTTTTGGGCAATTGATTACAATAAATATGGGATGAAATATATATTATTAATTTTGTTATTAATTATGAGATTTTGAAATGGATAACTTGAGATAATTTATAGTACGTTAATTATGTGCCTTTGGAAATATGATCTAGATAATTAATTGTGAGATTCATTTTTGGAACTTTGTGATTTTAGTGTTTTCAAATAATTAGTGAAAATTTACAAGAGAATATGAATAGTGATGTTGATCCTTTAATTGATTAAGTATTTAATAGTTTAAAGCATGAAGTCAATTGTTCAGTTTAATAATGGAATTGATGTATATAACTATAATTGAATTAGTAATGGGATTGGGGTGGATAATTATTTGGTAAATTATTAATATGAGAAATATTTGGAAAATATTAATTCTAAAATGAAATGTTCAAATGGTAACAATGTCATTATACTTAAGAATAATAAGAGTGGTAATATGTTCAATCTTAATTAAGATGTATACATGGTAACATGGTCATTATAATTATGAGTAAATAGAATGTGAACATGGACCTTATATTGATGAGTAAGAATGATAACATGGTAATATTATATATGATTGTGTTATTGGGAACTTTGACAATGTGTATTATCAATGGGAAAATACAGAATCAAAATAATGTAACTCAATGATATTGTTGTACAAAAAAATACTCAAGCTTTGACGTGAGTCGAATCATGTACTAAGATATCATAGAAGCATAAATACATAATGATTTGACCTGAAGCATGTATTGATATATTATATTACCCATGAAACACATTAGGATCCTCTAAGATATGAAGTTAGTATTGATGTACAAGATTCCCTGAGAATACTGGAGTTAATGTAGTTAGATAAGAAAAACTACAAATGTAAAAAACAATTCATTATCACATTTTATTTATTTATTTGTAGAACTAAATTCATTATATTTTGATAGGAATTGTTTTAAACAATGTTTGAGGTGGCGTATTATGTTGTACTCACACCCTATTCGGGCTTCCTGATCAATAGCCCAAAAGATTATATTTTTGTATGACTTGATAAGGGAAAAGGCCCTAATGTAGTGGCTGATTGGGGACATATCCTAGTGAAGGGAACCAGACAAGCTTCATGAAACTCTTGGTAATTTTATTTTGTTTATTTAAATTTAAATTATATACACTTGAAAATGATATTGTCATATCATTTTTTCTTTTTTAGTTGAGTATTGGTTTTTTTGGTTATCAGTAAAAATGAGTGTTTTTTAGTTTAATATGATTATGATAATGTTAATTTACATATAGAGGTATATTAATCTGATAATAGAGGTAATATTCTTCCTTTTAATGACTTACTAGACCAACACTACCATTCTAAATCCTCGAGTGTATGAGGAGGGATTCATATGGTCATCTGGCAAACCGATTCGGGGCACCATTGTGTGGAACCCTGGTCAGGATGTTACAATGTTGTATCAGAGCCCCCAAAATCATTCCTTTTTTGTTTTCTTACTATTTTTATAAAGGTATAAATTATAATATGAAGATTATAGGCTAACCAATGAGCTCGTTCAAGGGGGTTGAAAACCCATGTATGGGAGAAAACTCAAGTACTTAGGGTGGGATTGTTGTAATTGTTCGTTGTTATTACAGTTGAATATTAATTCATCATGGGTGACAAACCTGTGGTGTAATGGGATAATTGTTTTTGATAATTTTATAGTATTTTTTTCTCCCATAATTTCATTAGAGTTGAGCCTACGAGTATCATTCTAGTCACACAAGGTTATTGGGGCATGTACCATTTTATGCTTGCATGTGAAAATGGTTTATGGGTATGTTGATAAACATAAAATGATTTCATTATTGTTAAATAAAAACAGAAAATGGATCATATCATATATTGATAAAGATTTTAATATTAATTTATATAATAATTATTTGGTGTCCAAAGAATATAGATGATTATGATTGTTTGTTAAACCTTGTTAAGCAAAACCATGTTGTATGATGGTTAAGGTTAGTGATTGTGCCTCAGTTTTTTCCATGTGAGGAGGAGGAGGGAAAATGCTTTTTTTATTTCCACTTAAGATAATTTTATAATGTTGTTTTATGAGACATAATATATGTTTTTTTATTTTAGAGAGTATTCGTCTACAACTCTTGTGGAAAGGATGATCAAGGGGTGTTCTTATGAATGAATTTCGTGTCAGATAACTCGAGGCATCGATCGTGCAAGATGAAGATGAAGGGGTCAGTTTCAAGAGAACATTGATTGCAACATGAAACTCAAGGAAATATACACATTGAAAATGGTTAAGTGTATGTCTGAGATGATAAGGGAGTTTTTTTTGATGCACTATAATACTTTTTCTAGAGAGGTTGAACATGAGAAAAATGAATTCTAGGGTGAGTCCATAGATATAATAATCGAACATTTGGAGACACTGACTAAGAATACAGGTCGGTTGGATGCTCATATGCCACAGGGATCAAAAATGAAATTGTGGGAGACTATGGAATGATCTAGAAAGAGTGAAAATATGTTATCACTGAAATTCATGTGGATTTTTTTGGAAACAATTTATCAAGAGATTTTGAGACAAGATAACTCTACTGATTTCATGCATCTGACCCAATGTGAGAATGTTAGTGATGGACATTTCTGGACACTAAACATATTCACAACACTTCCCTCCAATATTTTTAGAAGATTAACAATATATGGAGTTAAATTTTTTAGATGGACTTAATTGTGATATTATGTCCCATGTGAATATAATTAGGATAAAGATGATTACCGATGTAGTGGATTAGGATCTCATAGTTGAAGGGAACCTGATGGAGACATCTAGTTCTAGAAAGGTAGTTGTTTCTATATGATTATGAGGTGAAAATTCTTGAGATTAGGAAGAATCATTATGGAAATTCTAGCCCAAGAAGTGGGAAGCCAGGTACACAGACAAGAGAGTTGGATATAGCATACATTACTGGATTGATATGTCATCAATGTGGTTGGCTGAGACATAATGATTGACATTATTCCCAACAAAAATTATAGTGTCTATATTATTAAAAAATGGGACATGTATAGATGTTCTATTGGATTTAGTGATATATAGGTACTGAGGAAGAAGCCATGCATAGAAGGAGTGTGGGAAGGGGGTGTTCAATACAAAATTGAACTGGTATTTGGAGTTATAATTTCCAAGATTGTAGAGGAAGTGGAAACAGTTCTTTTATTATGGAGCCCCCACATTAGTAGATTTTTTCTACTCAGGGGAGTTGGAAATCACCACAAGGAATAGGGGAAGCACAATGACATGCAATACATGCTACAGTTCTACAATGAAATGTTGGACAATCAATAGAATGAGTTGCAATTTTAGTAGAATATTCATTATCTAATTCACTATTTGATATTGTTGTATACAATTCCTTTATATCTAAAAAACATCAAAAAAGTTTGATACTGACTACTGATTTTTTGAACAGTAAAATGAGTACAAATACACTATTTAGAGTATAGTATATAGATATATATCTTTTTAAAGGATGATCACTAGGGATCTAGGAATATAATTTTTAGTAAGATATCTATGTTATTTATATGTCAGGATGTGACCTAATTATTGGGTTGGACTGGTCAGTCACATTCCAAGCCCACATCGACTATTACCATAGGAGAGTTATTATTACATCTACTAAGGGTGACCGATATATTCATCATCGAGAATGGCATATCTAGGTAGGCTGATTAGGGACAATTAATCTGAAACTGGGAGATCTCACAACCATCTTTTCCAGTATTTGGTTGGATGACATGAGTGTTTGGAAAGAATTACTTCTCCATGTAGTGTAACTATTTGAGGATGTCATTCATACAAATTTTCCTAGGCAATCCGTTGAGATAGATGTGGAATTGATTATTGAGATCATGTTAGGGGTAAAGACGATATCTATTCCACCGTACTGAAAGGAATTACCAGAGCTTCAATAGCATAGGACTTAGTTAAATGAATTGGAGGGAAGGTGTTTAGCCATCCATGTACACCTCCTTAAGGATCACTTATTTTTTCATCTAACAATAATGATGAGAGTTTTGGTTTTAATGTTGATTATTGGATGTTGAACAAAATAAATTTGAGGAACCAATATACTCTAACATGTACTGATGATCTATTTGACCAATTTATGGGAGATTATTTGTTCTCAAAGAACTATTTGAGATTAGGGTATCAAAATGTTAGAGTTCAGAAATCTGATATACAATGTACATTTTTCAGAAGCAGTTAAATCCATTATGAATTTTTAATAATGTTGTTTCAGATGAAAAATGCACCTGCAATGTTTATGTATTTGATGAACTTGAATTTTTATATGTGTATGGATATTTTTTCGGTGGTGTTTTTGGATGAAATCTAGGACTACTCCCAAAATCATAAATATCATGCCCAACATATTGACGTCATCTTGGGTAAACCGAGAGAGCATTGGCTATATACTAATATATAATAGTTTAAATTTATTGTTGACAACATAAACATCATGGGGAACATTATATAAGAGGATGGTGTATTAGTGGAAATAAAAAGGTTCAAGTTGTGGTTTTTTAGGAGCATCCCTATAATTTTTTTGATATCCAAAGCATTCTAGGATTAATCAGATATTAATGGAGATTTATAGAATACATTTCCTTTTTGACAGTGCCTCTTTTAGGCTTGGAAAATATAGATGAACATTTGAATGGTCGGAGTCTTGTGAGTGTAATTTTCCCATGCTGAAGAAGCATTAAATAGTGGAACCAATTTTGATCATACCCGAGTTAGGTGATGATTATATAGGTCATTATGATGCTTCGAGAATTGGAATTGGAGCTATTCTAATGTAGGTAGATCGAGTTGTTGTGTACGGGTATCACCAGATGATGCCTCATGAATGGAATTATCCTACACAAGAACTCTCGCTACAATCATTTGTTTATGATCATATGTTTAGGGGAAATGATCTATTAGGTGAAAAGATTATAGTTTATTGAAAAAACAAGTGATTGAAGTATATCATTTCATAGTTTAATTTGACTCTTCGGCAATGGAGATGGGTTAATTTTATGATGTTTTTTTATTTTTAACTAGAATATACATTAAGAAGGTAAATAGTTTGGTTGATTCCTTGATTAGGAAAAATTAGACTAAGACGGTTCTAGAGGTAATTTTTGAATGGATATTTCGACCTTGTTGGCCAAAATACTTGTGGAGGTTCCAGAGAGTCTGGTGCAGATGAAACTCCTTCAGTTGCTATGGAATATATTATTTTGATTTGGATTAGAGATAGATGTTATGAGGATCCGGATTTATTATCCTTTAGGAAAATATTTTTGGGTGGGGAGACTTCTTCATACTATTTTAAAGATAAGTATGTTCTCAACCCTATCCAGAATCGAGTTTTTGTTCCGACAAGCATGTGAGTGGATCTATTATGGGAATTTCATACTTTGAAGTAAGTGGTGTATCCAGGTGTAAAAAAATGTACAATTAACAAAAATGATAGATTCGATAACATTTCATGACAATGGAGAGATAACGGTCTTTGAATGTATCCTTCACTTGTCAACATGTGAAGAAGGATCATCAACTACCCAGTGGTTTGCTACATTAGTTGCCTATTCAGGAATGGAAGTGAGATGACATTACTATGGAAATTATGGAGGTCCTTTAAAATATGATTAATAATAATTAAGATATTACAATCATTATGGATAGACTTAAAAAGGTATCACATTTATTTACTAGAACAGAGACCTTTACAAAATGACCAGTTGGGATAATAATACATTCGAGTGACCGTCTAACTGCATTGAGTTCCATAGACTATTGTTTCAGATTATGATTTAGGCATTACATCATGCCTCAAGCAGTGCATATTGAAATCAATTGGTATACATGTATTATTTAGTATGGATTTCTACCCACTGATAGATGTGTAGTCATAATGCACTATATAGGTGATTAAGGATATTCTACGGGCATGTCTGCTTGATTTCAATGGGTATTGGGAAAATAACATGGCATTAATTGAGTTAGCCTATTAAATTGATATCAAGAGACTATATAGATGAAATTGCATGATGCTCTATATTATATTCCTATATATCACCATTATGATGGATGGATAATGGTGAGTTGGAGTTGTTGGGAACGAGATTTATATAGGAAACATTGAACTTGGTACTATTGTTTCGGAAACAATTCACTTTGGATCCGAGTATACATACATGATATGATGAAATATAGAGATTAATCCTAGAGTTTATAGAGGGTGATCATGTGTTCCTTTGGGTATCACCTAGGTTGGTTCACCGTGGGATACAGAGTCATGTAATGTTGGAACCTATGTTTGTTGGAAAAATTGATATAGTGGAGATAATTGAGCTGCTGCAATAAGGCCCCGACCATAAACCTTACTTAATAATGAATTAAATGAATAATTCACATTGAGGATATTTTCAGGTATAGAGTTTTAGAGAATTAGGACATTACTATTAAATCTCAAAAGATTACAAAGCAGACACTTCTACTAAGTTTCCATAAAATAAAACTTCTTAAAAAGAAACATGTCTACTTCCATGTTTTTGATAGCATGACTTTCCCTTGATCCCATCCTTGACCCTATTCCACATTAAGTCCTGTGAAAAACATTTCAAAAAACATGGGGTGAGCATAAATTGATTGGTAAGGGATTCACAAATAATAAAAATTGTTAGTTTTTCAAAACAACATGTTTACCATGTTTACATTATCAACGTAATACTTTTCACCTTTATGAAGTAGTAAAAAAACTCTTCACTGAATAAAATATCATTACTTACCCTTTTGTAACCAAAAGATTACAATAAAAACCATAAAAATAACACATAACATATAAAGGTTATTTGGGAAATAAACATACATAAATGGAATTACCATATGGTTGACTTCCACACATACTTAATGGAATAGCCTTACGGCCGACATCCATACCCAATGCATTGGAGGTTATAACGTAACCACCTGTCCTGGTATTCACGGCACCACCCTTCATATGGTTTATCACGTAACCACACATATAATGTCCAAGTATCATCATTACAATGAAAATATCAAAAATATAAACAATTCAATTACAAAATTTCTTTTTCAATCACAATAAGTAATTCCAAGATATTGAATTAATCAATCCATTTTCGAAAACCATTTAAAAGATATTTTTGAATCAAAGTGTCTCATACCACTTTGAAGCTTTTAATGGAATTAAATTTTTAAAACATTAATGTCCATATAAATAAATACTGGAAACCATTATGAAATCATGGACATTAATGATAAAGATTTAGAATAATAAATCTTTAAAACATATAAAACGATATTTTTGTTCAAGGGTTTTTAACAAAATGGGAGACTCTTGAATACAAATAATTGCGGAATGACATTTAATCCAAACTTTATAAAATAATGAGAATAAAGGGATTCATGATATTATATGTCAAAGGACAGTATACACACCATACAAGAGTGAATTGGTGCATAAAAACAATTAAGTCTCAATGGAAATGTAAATTGAGATGAAATCCATTATAACGATGGTATCTTGAAATTAAGGATAAATCTATCACATAATTATGTGTGGGAAATATAAATACACCCAATATAAGTGGATATTAATTGTGAAACAATAATAGTTCATTAACACATATTCATAGTATGACATGTTCATGAAGTACAAGTTGAACCCAATGAAATCGAAATTCGGTTAAGATGTTCCCTTGTAAAAATTCGAAAGCCTAACGATGTCACTTCAAAATTCAGAAAATTAGTTGATGAGAGAGTGAATGGTATCTCTTCACATGGACATAAAATTTACATCAATAAGGATATAGAAGAACATATCCCAACATAATAAGATTTAAATTAAAAGACATAACAAAAGAAGTCTTTTAAAATGAAGATGGTGAATGGTTCCCATACAGAGTTGTGTAACTTTCGAAACGTACACCCCATGGAAGAAGGGTCATAAAATGAAGATGAAAATTCCCATAAATGAAATTATACTACAAAAAGTGTATAATAATGGGATGTACATACACCAATCTATGAAAATAGTGGCAAACGTAGCATAAATGTCACGAGAATAAAAGTGAGATGAAAAATCCATTATCAAAACTCGGCAGCCTAACAACGCCACTTAAAACTTCCAAAAATGGATTTGTGAGATCAAATAGGTTCTATCATAATATGAACAAAAAATGTACAGTATATGGAATATAAAATAACATCCCCAAACATATGAAAGATTAGCTTTAAAGAAATGACATAAAAGAGAGTACTTAAAAAGAAAGAGAGAGGTTAGATCCCTTATCTCAAGTCTGACTTGTCTTGTTCGTTTCTTTATATTCCGGAATAATTAAATTTGGGCAATTTATAATTTCATAAGGAACTATTTTAAAGATTATTATTCAGTTCATATCCCATATTATAATGTTATAATAATTGGTTAATAATGTGAGTTCATATTAGACGTTTTTTTGATGTTTGGTACAAGAGTAAAAATTGAACTTGTTGGAAAAGAATTTTCCATGTAGTTATAGGAAAATCATATCCATAATAGTATTGATGTTTTAAATATCATATATATAATGTATATAATAATTTTATACTATTCCATAGCATTTGGAGATAAAAAATTAAAAGCACCATTCATGGAGACGGTAGGTCGTACGTACCCATGATCGCTACTTTCATTTTTTTGTCATATTAATGGAATTAAAACAAAATGAGAGATATATATATTATAATTCCAGAACTATATCCTCCATTTAGATTTAATATATTACATATATATCCATTATATATATGTACTTATAATAGTACATAACATTTGGAGATAAGAAATGAAATGTATCGTTCATGGAGACGGTAAGCCGTACGTTCACAGGAATGCTACTTTCATTTCTTTTTTCATATTAAATGGAATGAAATAATAATGATATAAATGTATATTATAATTCCAGTAGGATATCATATGTAATACCATTAATTCCATCATTGATACATCCCATAGAAAGTAATTCGCATCCATAGAAACAGTATGTTTTTTAACAATTAGACGGAGGTGTGTGAAAGTGTAGATCGAATCCTTCTTATAACAACATCCTAGTATATTGAAGATATTGGTTTTGTTACAAAAATACGTAATCAAAAGAGTTTAGGGGTTTGGAGATGAACAATAAAACAAAAGAACACAAGGGAAAACATTACCTTCGAATCGGGTAACTCTCTTTCATTTGAGATCAAAGACTTCCTAGGAATGGATTCTGCACAAAGTGAGGCTTCAATGATGAATATAGGGATGTGGAGAGATGAAATGGGAACGGGTTGGCCGATCCAAAGGCTTTAGAGGTGTCTGTAAGGAGGTAAAGGTGGGGGCCTTTTATAATAGGAGAGAAGGGGCACTCATGGAAAGTTATAAAATATTACTTTATTATAAACTATTTTTTCGGATTTAAAAGGTCCCAAAATGATATATTTAGAGAATAAGGTGATGAGGATTTGAAATACACCCATCCAATAGGTTTGTGTCAAGTGTAAGACTTAGATTTTACATTATTATTTCATTTTATTTAAATCGTTAAATAATGAGGTAATCGTTGTATCATCATGGTGTTATAAATAATTTAATTTTTTTAGTGTCTAAAAATTATAAAAAAAATATCATGATGTACAAAATATTTTTAGAATTATAATGAATATTTATAGTAAAAAATATGACTTTTATAACCCCATGTAAAAATTGTTTTAGTAAAACGACACATGTTTGTGTCATTTTAATTTTATCATTAAATAAAAATGTATTAATGTCATTTTCCAAGAAAAGTGGCTCCATGGGGTCCCCAAGTTGACCCATGGATTTTGTTGGTCGTCTATGACTCATTGAATGAGGGTAGGACATGTTTCTAGGTCGTTTCATATTATTAAAACATTATTTTTACCTTAAATTACACTAATTACCTTTAATCTCGATTAATAAAACTTAAAAGTTACTATTCACCAAAAATTATTTTAATATCATTGAAACAAAAATTTCATATTAATGAAAACCATGTATGTAGGATTTTTGAAAATAAAATCACATAAGTGGAAAAGTTTCATTTAAATGAAAAATCAGTTTCTTTAACTATCACTTAGTGGTTTCACTATTCATCTAAAATTGACGTTTCTCAGAAAAATACCAAAAATTCCCCCTAAGCAATATTTGATATTCTGAATTCAAAAATGATGTCTATTTTACAAAATTCAAAACATATAAGTTACATTAATTAATATAATAATTAATTCCCGCTATCAGAGCAAATAGCGTGTTTTTATGAAACAATAAGTATCAAAAGATTAACAGTAGTTTAAGTCCAATTTAAAGAAGAAATTAATTCCAATGACCACTATTGGATTAAATGGAAAAAATATATTCTAATTTCGCTTTAAAACCAATTAAAAAGATAATCTAATCATATAAATAAATTAGATTAAAATGAGGTTTTAAATTAAAATACAACAGTTTTCACTATTCATTAAAAATGAACTTTATCGGAAAAATGCCAAAAATTTACACAAAGTAAATTTTGATGTCCCGATTCTAAAGAAGAATTTTATTTTGTCAAATATAACACATAATATTGTCAAAAAGTGGATTTAAAATAGATTCATCATCAAAAGGCGGTTAATCGACCTTTTAATGAATATTAGAATGTTTACGCTTAAAATTAGATTCATTCGCATTTGTAATCCTTTAACATTTATTGTAAAAAGTAAAAATATTTGACAGACATATATAATCATTTTGTAGTTATTTCTGTTCATTTCCTCCATTACAACAGATATGCGTTAACTACAATAATAATATTTTATTATTAGAGTGCAACTTATGATTCCTAAGAAACTCGTTGTTGCGTATTGGGTACGCCATCCAGCATAGCTCCCCCTTTTATGTTATATTAATATTTTATTCACAAATATGGATAAATGTGAAAATTTAATATTCTTTATTTACCTGGGGTGTTACATCCTTCCCCCTTTTGGGAATTGTGTCCTCGCAATTTTAAAATTGGGCTTGGAAACTTCATTGAAAATGACACACCAGAACAAGAGTCAGTAAAACTATCACATTAAAATAATGAAGGAAAATTACAAAGGTCACCCAAGTTAACTCATACTAGGATTACATGTAGGAAAACATGGAAATGGAGGAAAAAACAAAGGGTCATTTTCTGAGGGAGAGTGATAGTAAACATGTCTAGGAGAAAGTTAACCATAAGAAAATCACAAACTTGTGATGGGTTAAATGGTATTCGATACCCTAGTAGGAAAAGTTAACAGACAACATTTTTGTTTTAAGTTAGTCTTCATTGAGGAATTTATTTTTTATCTTAACTAAATAATAATGAAACATACTTACATGTCATGTATACTTTCAACTTTTACTAGATTCCTTAATCAAACTCATATTTTCTCCAAAAGACAAGTATTTAGGAAGACTTGTTCGCATTAAGAGTATTATAATCATCTTCTTGAGAATCACCTAATCCAAAATAGAGAACTATATATTTCCCATGTCTTTAGACGAAAACCAAAACCAAAATTGTTAGTATGAGATCAGATAATCCAAAAACGTATAATCCTTTATAAATAGAAAAATATATTCTTAATCTCCAAAATTTGTCCAAAAAAACCCAAAGTTCAACGAAGAAAATTTGATAAACAATTGTCCATAAATTTCTTCAAAGTAAACCAAACTAAGATTAAAACCCAAATATTTGAAGGATTTAATCACATAGTTTTCCATGGTATACATTAACTTTTATCTCCAAATAACATCAGTTGCTCTTAAATTCTCATATTGAAATGCAATTAACCTAATCACTTATCCTCGATGATAAGTTAATAATTTCCAAAGAGAACCCAAAATAAACTTAATATATATTCCTAAAATCATCTAACTAAAAAGAATTAGTCAAACTAACTAGGGACTTCACGTAGTCCAGTGGTAGGCGATAAATACCAGTCGCACTTTGGTTGTGGGTTCGATTCCCGCAGCTTTGTCCGATGGGACGGGTTGTCACACGGTCTGCGTGTTGTCCTTTTTCCAATACTATATAATTCTTAAAACATTCCCCAAAATGAGATAAAATCTTCAAAAATAATCATAACATATTTTAACCTCATGTTTATATCATTCCATTCATTTTCCATCATAACATATAATAACCCATAATTACCTAAAAAGTAAGGATCATATAAACCCTACTGGTTACCTTTATAATTATTACCTAAACTTCCACATCGATTGGTCATCTCGTACATGATGCATTACAGAACATACCAAGGTAGAAGTGGTTGATCATGACTCCTTGATAGTTGGTTTAGAACAACCATGAGTTTCCTCATTGAATCCCCCATTTCATACAGTCTCTTAATCAGAGAACCACCACAGTTTCCTTCAAACCTATTGTCACTTTGGTGCCTGCTAGATCCATCCATTCACTAAAAACAGAAATGTTAGTGTAAGTATATCAACAAAACCATCATATAATAATGAGGAAGATAAACACTAAGATATACATAGTCATTCACTTTATCAAAACTAGGACTCTTTCTGAAATCCTAAGCATTATGGTAATGTCACTTATGCATAGAGAATACCCTAACCACTAAAGGTATCTAAACTGACCTCTGATACCAAATATAAGGCCCCGACCTTAATCCTTACTTAATATTGATTTAAATGAATAATTCACATTGAAGATCTTTTCAAGTTTAGAGTTTTAGAGAATTAGGACATAACTATTACATCTCAAACGATTAAAAAGAAGAAACATCTACTATGTTTCCATAAAATAAAAAATCTTAAAAAGAAACATTTCTAGTTCAATGTTTTAGATAGAATGAATTTGCCTTGATCCCATACATGACCATATTCCACATTATGTCCTATGAAAAACATTTCAAAAAAACATGGGGAGATCTTAAATAGCTCTGTAAGGGATACACAAAGAATGAAAACTGTTAGTTTTTCAAAACAACAAGTAATCCATGTTTACATTATCAAAGTAATACATTTCACCTTTATGAAGTAGTAAAGAAACTCTTCACTGAATAAAAGATCAATACATACCATTTTGTAACCAAAATATTACCATAAAACCCATATAAAGAACACATAACATATAAAGGTAACATGGGACATAACCATACTTAAATGTAATAACCATACGGTTGACTTCCACACATACTTAATGGAATATCCATATGGCAGACTTTCATACACAATGAATTGGAGGTTATAACGTAACCACCCGTCCTGGTATTCACGGCACCCCCTGTCATATGGTTTATCACGTAACCAACCGTAAAATATCCAAGTACCATCATTACACATAAAATATCGAAAATATAAAATTTTCAATAACAAAATTTCTTTTTCAATCACAAAAAGCAATCTCAAGATATTGAATTAATCAATCCAATTTCTAAAACCATTTAAAAGGGATTTTTGAATCAAAGTGTCCCATACCACTTTGAAACATTTAATGGAATTATAATTTTAAAACATTAATGTCCATATAAATAAATACTGAAAACATTTTGAAAACATGGACATTAAAGATAAATATTTAGAATAATAAATCTTTAAAACATTTAAAACGATATTTTTGTTCTAGGGTTTTTAAAAAAATGAGAGACCCTTGAATACAAATAATTGTTGAATAACTTTTAATCCGTACATTATAATATCCTGAGAATAAAGGGATTCATGATATAATATGTCAAAGGACAGTATACACAACATATAAGAGTGAATTGGTGCATAACAACAATGAAGTCTCAATGGAAATGTAAATTGAGATGAAATCCATTATAAAGATGGTATCATTAAATTAAGGACAAATCTATCACATAATTATGGGTGAGAAATATAAATACACCCAATATAAGTGGATATTAAGTGTGATACAATCAGAGATCATTCAAAAATATTCATAGGATGAAATTTCATGAAGTACATGTTGAACCCAAGGAAATCGAATTTGGGTTAAGATGTTCCCTTGTAAAAATTCGCCAGCCTAACGGTGTCACTTCAAAATTAAGAAAATTAGTCGATGAGAGAGTGAATGGTATTTCATAACATGTTGATAAACATTACATCAATAATGATATAGAATAACATATCCCAACATAATAAAATGTAAATTAAAAGACATAACAAAATCAGTCTTTTAAAATGAGGAGGCTGAAAGGTCCCCGTACCGAGTTGGGTAACTTTTGAAACGTACACCCCATGGAAGAAGGGTCATACAATGAAGATGTAAATACCCATAAATGAAATTATACTACAAAATTTGAATAATAATGGGCAGCACATACACCACTCAAAGGAAATAGTGGCAAACGTAGCATAAATGTCATGGGAATAAAAGTGAGATGAAAAATCCGTTATGAAAACTCGGCAGCCTAACGACGACACTTAAAACTTCCAAAAAAGGATTTGTGAGATCAAATAGGGTCTCTCATAATATGAACATAAAAACTATAGTATTAGGAATATAATATAACATCCCCAAACATAAGAAAGATGAACTTAAAAGAAATGACATAAAAGAGAGTACTTAAAAAGGAAGAGAGAGGTTGGATCCCTTACCTCAAGTCTGACATGTCTTGTTCGTTTCATTATATTCCTAAATAGTAAACTTTGGTCAATTAATAATTTCTTATGGACCACTTTTAAATATTATTATTCGGTTCAAATCACATATTATAATGTTATAATAATTGGTTAATAATGTGAGTTTATATCAGACGTTTTTGTCGATGTTTGGTACATGAGTAAAAATTGAACTTGTTGGAAAAAAATTTTCCATTTAGTTATAGGTACATCATATCCAGAATAGTATTGATGTTTTAAATAACTTATATATCCAGTATATAATCATTTTATACTATTACATTTCATTTTGAGATAAAAAATTAAAAGCACCGTTCATGTAGATGGTAGACCGTACGTACGCATGAATGCTACTTTCATTTTTTTTGTCATATTAATGGAATTAAAAAAATTGAGAGATATATATATTATAATTCCAGAATGATATCATTAATTTAGATGTAATATATCACATATATATCCATTATATATATGTACTTATAATAGTACATTACATTTGGAGATAAGAAATGAAATGTACAGTTCATGGAGACGGTAAGCCGTACGTACACATGAACGCTACTTTCTTTACTTTTTTTGTATTCAATGGAATTAAATAATAATTATATAAAGGAATATTATAATTCCGGTAGGATATCATATGTAATACCATTAATTCCATCCTTTATAAATCCCACATATGGCATTAATGAATCAAATCACTTGGAGGGGGCGGTAGTCCGCACTTCCTAAAATTAAGATATCACGTTTTCCAATAATGGAAACCATAAAGGTATGAAATAAATTAAAAATACAGACACTTAAAGAAAACATAAAAATATTATATATCATATATAAATATAGTGACATCTTAATGGCCACCTTTGAAGGTGTTAAAATAATATTGAACAATCATCGTTTCGTGAGGCAGTAATTCACCATCCACAAAAAAAGTATGTTTATTAACCATTAGATGGAGGTGTGTGAATGTGTAGCTCGAATCCTACATATAAAAAAAATCATAGTATACATAATATAATGGTGTTGTTACAAAAAAAGGCAATCAAAAGAGTTTAGGGGTTTGAAGAAGAAAAATAAAACAAAAGAACACATGGGAAGACATTACATTCAAATTGGGTAACTCTCATTGATTTGAGCTCAAAGGCTTCCTTGGAAAATATTATGCCCAAAGTGAGGCTTCAATGATGAAGAGAGGGATGTGGAGAGATGAAATGGGCAGGGGTTGGCCGATCCAAAGGCTTGAGAGGTGTGTTTAAGGTGGTATAGGTGGGGGCCTTTTATAAGAGGAGATGAGGGGCACTCTTGATAAGTTATAAAATATTACTTTATTTTAAACTATTTTTCGGATTTAAAAGGTCCCAAAAGGATATATTTCGAGGATAACGTGATAAGGTTTCGAAATCCACACTAAAATAGGTTTCTGACAAGTGTAAGACTTAGATTTTACATTATCATTTCATTTTTTTTAAATCGTTAAATAATGAGGTAATCGTTGCATCATCATGGTGTCATAACTAATTTAATTTATTTAGTGTCTAAAAATTATTAAAAAAATATCATGATGTAGGAAATATTTTTAGATTTATAATTAATAATTATAGTGAAAAATATGACTTGTATAACCCCATGTAATTTTTTTTTAGTAAAACAACACATGTTTGTGACATTTTAATTTTAACTTTAAATAAAGAGGTATTAATGTCATTTTCCAAGAAAAGTGGCTCCATGGGGTCCCTAAGTTGACCCATGGATTTTCTTGGTCGGCCATGACTCGTCCAATGAGGGTAGGACATGTGTCTAGGTCATTTCATATTATTAAAACATTATTTTTACCTTAAATTACACTAATTACCTTTAATCATGATTAATATAATTTAAAAGTTACTATTCACAAAAAATTATTTTCATCTCATTGAAGAACATTTTACTTCTTAATTACAACCATGTATGTTGGATTTTTGAAAATCAATTCACAGAAGTGGCAAAGATTCATTTAAACGAAAAATCTGTTTCTTTAACTACCACTTAGTGGTTTCACTATTCATCTAAAATTGAAGTGCTTTAGAAAAATACAAAAAATTCCCCCTAAGCTATATTTGATATTCTGAATTAAAAAATTATGTCTATTTTACAAAATTTAAAACATATAAGTTACATTAATTAATTTATTAATTAATTCCCGCTGTCAGAGCAAATAGCTTGTTTTTATGAAACAATAAGTATCAAAATATTGACACTAGTTTAAGTCCAATTTCAAGATGAAATTAATTCCAACGACCACTATTGGATTAAATGGTAAAAATATATTCTAATTTCATTTTAATACCAATTAAAAAGGTAATCTAATCATATAACTAAATTATAATAAAAAGTGGTTTTGAATTAATATTCAATAGTTTTCACTATTCATTAAAAAATGAACTTAATCGGAAAAATACCAAAAATTTACAAAAAGTAAATTTTGATGTCCCGATTCTAAAGGAGATTTTTTTTTCAAATATAACCCATAAAATTTTCAAAAAGTGGATATAAAATAGGTTCTCCATCAAAAGGAGGTTAATCGACCTTTTAAAGAATATTAGAATATTTACGCTTAAAATTGGATTCATTGGCATTTTTAATCCTTTAACATTTTTTTGTAAAAAGTAAAAATATTTGACAAACATATATAATCTTTTTGTAGTTAGTTTTGTTCATTCTCACCATTACAATGGCTAGGCGTTAACTACAACAATATTATTATTTTATTAGTGTGCAACGTATGATTCCCAAGAAACTCGTTGTTGCGTATTGGGTACGCCATCGAGCAGAGCACCCCCTTATATTAATATGTTATTCAAAAATATGGATAAATGTGAAAATTTCATACTCTTTATTTACCTGGGGTGTTACAGCTAGCATTATGATTGGCCCTTCCACAGACATAAAAATCATTTCATTGTTATTTTCATTTATCACCAAATGTAAGTTGTGAACCCTACCCATATAATGTGATCGATGTTGATGTGGTTGATTATAAATTAGACGTTTCCTTTGAGGAGCATCTAATATGTGTGTTGGATCGCTGTGAAAAAGAGTTACAGAGAAGGAATGTGGTGATAGTTCGTGTATTTCGAAAACATGGTCGTTTTCAAGAAGAAACATTAGAAAGAGATGTTTAAGAATCTTATAAGGGCTTGGGGGTACATAGTGAGGATGATGTACTATAATGATGGCATATTGTAAGATCCTGTAATTTTAACAGTCATCTTGGGCATGATTGTATGCAAATTAATGTTTTCCAATCCACGGAGAGGGATTCATTTACCTTATGAACACCGTTCTTTCAAATTGAAATCTTAAGTTAAAGTTCCACTATTAGACATGGATTTATATTCAAACCATTAATCAAGAATGTTGTGCAGCTCAGATTTTTGGGATTTCTATTGGGAAAACATCCATCAACGAATCAAACAAGGTAATATAAATCTAATTACCCTCTTCATTTATTTGTTATATATATGATAATTAATTGAATTTAAATCCCCCTTTATAAACTGATTTTCTTGAATTGGAATTATTAGATTGACAAATTGATTTTTTTTTCTATGTGGAAATATGTGATAAAATTGGGATATAATGTTGTAACTAAGGGTATTCCCTATTTTATTAATAAATTGCGATATGTTATTATAATAGACATGGGATTAAATAGAGAAAATTAATAAGGGAATTTTTTTGTGATTTTGAAATGATTGTGCTGAGATAATTAATTTTAAATTAATTATGCACCTTTATTAATATAATATAAATAATTAATTAATGGATTAATTATGAAATGTTTATAAATGATTGAGATTATTAATTCATGAAATTTAATTATCATATATGACTTGGGATATTTATTATTTATTTGATGAATTAATTAATGTTTTGAAAAGCATAGATAATTGTTGAGTTAATTAATATAATAGATGTGATTAAAAAATTGTTGAATTGGTTATGGGATTGTGTGGATAAACAATCAATAAATAAAATATATAAAAAGAATGGGGACATGTAAATTCAATATTGTAAAGGAAAAATTTTAACCTATTCATCATACTTATGGGTTAAGAGAAAGGTAACATGGTCATTCTAAAATAAGAGGTACAAATGGTAACATGGTTATTATACTTATGTGTAATGAGAATGGTATCATGTTAAATATATTGAAGAGTATTAATGGTAATAGGGTCGTATTACTTACATATGTGATGATGATACCTTTTTAAATGTTTCATTTAAATCTATAATTAATGAATGGAAATTATGGATATCTGAGTTATGGACTCAAATGGGAATATTCAAACTTTGGGACATGTCGAATCAAGTACTGTGATATTATTTCCCCATGAATACTTCAAGATTATTCATGAAGATGATATTAATATATGAAATTACCTAGGTAAAATAGTGGACACTAAAAAAAGATGATTTTTTTTTGACATTTGTGTTTCCTCAGGAACATTATAGTTAATAACGATAGATGAGAGTAAATGAAAATGTCTTAAACTGTACATTATTGCATTGTATTTATTTCTTTATAAAATAATATGCACTATATTTTGAATAGACTTGTTTTATACACCATTAGAGGTAGACTACAATGTTTTACTCACAACCTTTTTGAGATTCCGGATCAGTACCTGATTAGATTATATTATAATAGGATTGGATAAAGGAAAATCCCCTATGATCGGGGGTCGATTGGGTATAGTTCATGGAGGAGGGAACCATACTGGGATTTGGGCCCCTTGGAGAGTTTTATTGATTTTATTATTAGTCTCATTATCGACACTTGACATTTATAATGGCATAACATGTTTCCCATTTAGTTGAGTATTGTTTTCCATATTTGGTTATTATATGAAATTATTATCTTTCTAGAACTGCACAATTATGATATTGTTTATTTAATTCTACATGTGTTTTACTCATATAATAGAGTGTGTAGTCCCACCATGAATGATTTTCCAGATCCTGACTTCTATTTGGTATCCTATTGTGAATGTGGAGGCACGCATGAGTTCTTATGGGGAATCAACTTAAGGAAGCATTGCATAACACCTTGGTCAAGACATTACAACTGGAAAAATATATTTCCTTAATTTATGCCCCATATTGTAAATATTTTTCACATCCCAAATTTTAAAATATTCTTTATAGATTTTATGTGATAATAGTTAAATGTATGATTTCATAAGGAATATTTTGAAGATTTTTTATCAAATGAAATCTAGTTTTATTTTTAAACAAGTATGGTTTTTAAAAAAAATTGATACGGAGTATATATGTCCACTTGAAATTTATGTGTTCAATTATTAAGAGTTATGAACAAGTAAAATAACTCCCTAAACTATAAAATAACTATAATGATTCAAAAAATTAAATCATGACATTAAATGCAATATTTTATGATGATTAAGGATAGGTCCATATTCTTTTATTCCTAATAAATGATTTGATAACTTTATGTGATTGGATAATAATAATATAATACAATTACATTTTTTATCCCTTATAGATAATAGTACATAATTTACAATTTAATTATTAAAATGTTACACCTACTACATTTTTTGTAAAAAATATTTTTCCATAGATGAAACAGATATGTTCTTGTACAATGAAACCAAGAGGAATATATTTTTCCGAAACATTATCATTGAATTTTTGGAAATGGAAAAACATTGTTTTTTATTTTCATGTCTAATTTAACACAAACTATAAATAGAGGTTAAATACATTCTGTGGATAAAATGAATTTAAGTCACAAAAACATGATGATAGATGAGGATATTCTTAAACGAAAACCTCTAGAATACAATGAATCCATAGATATAGTGGTAGTTAAAAAATGAATCAATTCCTTGGAAATGAAATTTTAAGTATTGTGGTGTTCCATAAAACAAAAGGTACCGATTTATATTTATCATTTTGACAGGGAATATGATATGATGAAATCTATGGATAATAATAAAATAAAGAATGATGATATTGTTTCCATAGAATGGGTAGTATTAAGAATAATTTTCGAAGAAACTATTTTCAGTAGACTGTTTGGCCCAGGATGGAGATATAATTTATGGACCTAAGGTTGATGGATATAGATTCTATATCTATATATATTGTAATATTTACATGATTTTCCAAGCATGTATTGGATTTTTTTACATTTATTAAGAATAAAATTAATATATATTATTCTTTTTTTAAAATAATTGTACAAATTGAATTGGATTATCAAGATAAATATTGATATATGAAACTTCATCACGGGGTTTGAAAATTTTATATGTTGTTTGTCAACACATATGTTCATTGAGATGAAAATAGTATTAATAATTCACATTTTCTAGTGTTTGGAAATCATTTGTATATTTATTTTAATGGTAAAAAAATAAAAAATTGACTGTGTGATAATTTTTGTAAATGAACCACATAGAATGTGTAAACAAAACTAGAACATGATTTTATGGTTATTCTTAGGTAACATTGATCATAACTGCAAGAAAAATAAGTATAATTATAATGACTTATTTATATTGAAATTACTTAATTGTAACAACATGTGAAATTTGAGAGGACCAGTTTGGGATATACCTAACACTGAGAGGGGGGTGAATCAGTGTTGGGGACATTTTAAAAGAATTCTAACCTTTATCCCAATACCTCTTGACCTGTTAGGATTTTGATTCTCTTATTCTCTTTTCCATTTCTCAAGATATAATATAAAGTAGTACAAATATGCACACAAAAAATTTACAAGATTCACCACTCAATAAGAGTAGATATGTCCTTGCCATGAACGGGAATGACTAGTGCATGGATTCTCCACTATAATGTAATATGATATTAAAAAGGTGTGTCTTGGAAAACCATACTCTAGCCAGTGTAAGTCCCTACATATTAGAGTGGGGGTGGGAAACAATCCACTTCCCTGGACTGGTGATAGTCTAGTCCAACATGCTGCCTCTAGCTATTTCATTATACTGCCTATAGAGACAGTCTTCTTCCTTATTGATATGGTAGGTTCTTCTATTGGTCTTATTTTGTGCAATTCACTAGATTACCTGCAACGAAGTAGGCAAGAATTTATTCACTATTTATTTATCTTCTTCTCTAGTGCAACACTGACTGCACTAGACTTCTTCTTTCTTCTTCTTAGTGATATAAATAACTGCACAAAATATACTTCTCTCTATATGGAATGAATCACATATACCAATGTGACTATTCAAAAACTGAGAATCTGATCACATAACATCATCTGAATTAAATTGCTCAATATTATTTTAGGCTTCAATTGGGAATACATTTTACTTATTCTTCTTCTCTTCTTTCTGTGCAGTAAACCTATAATATGGGCACTCTTCTTCTTCTTATTCTTCTTCATCAATGAAAAAAAAATCTGCAGTAAAACCTACTCTTATTCAAACATTATATTTTATTGCAAAACCATATTCACCAAGCTCTTCTTATTCTTCTTCATTCTATAATCCCAAGATATCTTTGTGATTGTAAAAACAATGAAGTATAGAACAACTTAGCATCTTCACAGTTGATCAGAAGTTGGAAATAAATTCTATAACAACTCACAGCTTCTGTGCCAATCCATACATGGGTGACACCCTCCTTGAGTTCCTCTGGAAACTTACGCTGCCATACCTGCACGGAAAAACTTTTGCGAAAAAACATGCATGAAAAAACAAGAATGGAAAAACATTTGGGGAATAACAAGCAAGAAAAAACCTGTGTGGAAAAACATGCACGACAAAACATGTGCATCAAAACATGTGCAACACCCTACTTGTGTGCCTTATAACTAACCCTCAGCTTGCGCACCACTTCAGCATGGGCACCGCCCTCTTCTACTTGCACAATCAAAGCACCCTCTACTACTTGCGCGCTCAGAGCTCAAATTTTCTCTTAAGTGTAAAGCATTGAAAAAATGAGGAGGCTAGTTGTCTATTTATAGGAATTTTGGTGACTTGGACACCTAAAATTGTGCACCACTCCAGGACATGCACGCAACTCCAGCACTTGCGCGCCGCTCCAACAATTGTGTTCCCTTTCTTCACTAGCACGACACTTTAATTCCTTTTACATATTTTGATATGATGATGCTGGAATATGTCTTGTGAGAAACATAAAATTGTGTGCCCCACTTAAACCTGCATGACACCCTTATGTGCCACTTTTACTTGCATGCCTCTTTTTGACTTTAGCGTCAGTCTTTAACTTGTGTGCCACATTATTTCCTTTATCATATTTTTATGGGATGGTCTTTGAAATATTACTTGCATGCCACGTACAATTGCACACAAATACTTGAGCACCAATTCTTGCACGCCAATACTTGCCTGCCACTTTTGTCTTGTGCGCCTCTTTCATTCCTTTTCCAAAAACACTTTTTTACTCCCCCTATTCGTCATAAGGCTTGTATCACAAGTTCTCCTAACTTATGATATTTTTTAAATTCTTATCATCAATGCATCATCTGGTTTTTTCATTCTTTTTGGAATATGAATTCCGAAGTACTTCTTCAACCTCACTTCAAATCCTCAATTCCTTTTGGAGTGTAAATTACAATGAACTCCAATCATATCTCTTCATTCAAAAGTGGAGGCTTGAATCTTCTTAAAATACAGTCAATGTTTCATACAATGTATCACCTTTGATACATGTATTTGGAAGTTTAACAATAGTGCAACAACCATCTGATTTCATCGTAATGTGTAATTCATGACCTTCTTAGAATGCCATGCTCTTCCACACACACTCTTCTTATTCAACCATCATTCTATAAATCATGCAAATCATATTATTTTATTCATCAAGTAAGTTGTTTCATGGTTCTCATGAAATAATGAAGAGTTTCATGGTCTTCTTCAAAGTCTCTTTCTTCTGCAATCATCCATAGAGGGATGACACCTCACTATTTATCATTATTGTAAACAATGTGTCACCATTGACACAAGTTCTTTGAACTAAGGATCATTTCAAAAATCATCTGAATTGACCTTCTTAAGGAATTTCTCACGTATTAAATCCAATGATATGATTCCATAACAATTCTCTAGGCAACCTCACTTCACCCAATATCAACTTACATTTTAGTCCTTCTTAATCTCCTTCTTCAATTTGGAAAGTATTGACAAATGTTAACAACAAATACAATCTTTATACAAATAGTGGTCCCAACAATATCCCCCACTGTATTTTTTTGTCAATAACATAAATTCACCTCAGATGAATGTGTCAATGTCAAAATTAGAATCTTATCTATTCCCATTACTTCTTTCACTCCTCTAAACATTCATTTCATTTCTCTCCCCCTTAATGACACGAAATACAATGTTCATGGTAGAGAAGGTATCATTACATACTTAATCAATGTGTCATCAATCATTTCACTCTATGTCTACATGAGCAATGCTAAGGGTAGAAAACAAGAAGAATTTATTTAGACAAAAAAGCTACCCATTATCCAATGATCGTGATAACTCATGAGATGAGATATCAAGCACTCACTTCAATAAAAGGATAAAAAACATTCAAGTGCAATTACCAGGATATGTGGCCTAGGGGAACATTCATTCTTCTTATGTCACTAATTGACCTAGTTACTCTCCCTTTGTAAAAATATTTTTATTTTGAGTAACAAATGATGAGAGATTATGAAATGACATACATTATCCAAGGACATGATCTTCATAAAATCTTCAGAATAATTTAATTTTATACCAATTGATATTGTTACTAATAGATATAATGACTCTGACAGCTTCTTCATGTGTCTCCCCCTCAAGGGAACACTTGTCCCCACTGAATCCCAAGTTTTCCCCCTGAGATATCACATCACCTTCAATTACTTGTATGATAATAACTAATACAATGGATAAATATTTAATGCATTAAGGTGGATCCTCTTTGCTTCTTCAATGTGAGTAGGAAGGAAGAGATGATTTTATCAACCATGATGATCCATTTTCTCCATACCTCACACTTTTACATTTGATATTTAATTTTTATTGTGGATGTGTGGATCTATGAACTTCTTCTATAACTTTGTGTGTGAATATTTTTTCTTCAAGATCTTTCATAGCACTAGAATCTCTCGGTGCAACTTTCATCCTCTTCATGAATTCTTGTTGGGATTGAATAAATTCAAAGCTCTTTATGAAAGTATGGAATGCCTTGTTGCACCTCACACATAAAAAATATTTGTATTCATGTAGAATATTCATTTTATATTTAGAAAAATTATTTTCCTGTTCATCTTCCATCTTTTTCATTCTTTCCAAATCTACTGGCCAAACCACCAGTATATCATTAGGGACAGATGAATCATGATTGGATCATCTACATGGTATCTTATGAGTGGAATCCTTCTTAGTAGTTCTTTTCGATGCACCACCCTTCCCCTTTTTTGGACTTAGAATCCAAGTACATTTGACCATTCCTACATGTAATCTTCTTGAATGCATTTTCATTTACAACATATTTATGAATACTTTCCAAGATAGATTCTTCATTCTTCGCCAGCATCTATGGTCTTATGTTCTTATTATCTATTAATACATTCTATGATATTCATGCACCATTATTATGACCACAACCATTGCATACCTAAATGATGTTATCAAACATTCCAAATCTGTTTGTAGTATATAGATGCTTCTGGATATGGGGATGTTGATTCTACTTCTCTAGTTTTCTCCCCCTTTAGATAGGCTTTCTCAGTGCTTTTACATTTAAGGGATTATACCAGTAATCCATTTCACAATTCCCAAATCTATTACATCACCGTCATTGACAAAAAAATATTTATTTTTTTCTTATTCTTTATATGGTTGTTGAATATTCTTCTTGGTATGTTGTGTTTTATGTGGATATATTCCTTCCACACTATTTCCCCTATCCACCCTTGCCCTGGTGGTAGGTTTATTTTCATTATTCTTCTTCCATAATTGCTTATAATTTTCCTCCAAACCTGCACTTTTGATAGTAGAAATTTTAGGGACATTATAACAAGTTGGTATGGATGGAACCATTACTTTCTCATCTACTTGTGATAGATCAATGAGTGATGAAATTATCTTCTTATCACATATTGTACTTCTTTTGATAGTACAATCCCCCAATGATCATTGAGTACTAGAAACAACTGTTTCCTTCTTTTTTGATGACTCAATATGAGTCATCTAAAGATTGGTCAAATCATCATACAATTCAAGATATCTCATACTGAGGATGACTTCTTGGTCTTTAATCATAGTCATCATCTCTTCACAATTCTTCTTTAATCTTTCAATATCATCTTCACGCATCTTCACTTTGTTTTGTAACAAAGAGTCAAGTTATTTGATCTTCATGGAATATTTTTTCAAAATTTAACTCCTTGAAATCATTGTTTTTAAAAATCATCTTCAAGTACATGGATCTTCTATTCTAGAGTCTTATTGACTCCCTATATTTCTTCAACATCTTTGAACCACTTTTAGTGATTACTTCATCTTCCCTCTTGGTTGCTTCAAAGGCTCCAACCAGTCTGGAGAGCTTTAAACATTAATTTTTTTTGCTTTCAAGACTTTCACCAAAACATGAGTTTCTTCTTATAGCTGAGTGATATTTTTCAGAATACATTGAAATAATCCACAAACCGGGGATGAAATTTCTTTGGGAATACCATGAAGAATCATTATTAATCTGTCAACTGATATTTCTTGATATGTTGTAGATTTATCATCACCACTTGTTCTGGAATTTTCATCATGAGGATAAATTTTCAAATGTACTAACACATACCAATTGATCTATTGATGTATGAAGGTTTTCCATATTCCTTGTGGGGACATGAGCCACCTTCTCATTACATTCCAATTCTGGTGTGTCTTCAACTTCAGCCAAATATGGTGATCCAGATACTTCCGCTTCTTTAGATAAGAGGGAATTATTCTTCAATTTTATCTTCTATTTCTTTTCTATGTTCATCATGGTCTTGGAAGATATAAATTTCTGCTTAGAGGTAGATTGATCTTTACAAACACTTCTCTTTATTGTTGACTTAGGAAAGGAGCTCAAGTTTTTCAATAGAGAATAACATCACGCTAGAGAATCCAACAGAGGTGAACCTGTACCTCTGATACCAATTGAAGGGACCAGTTTGGGCTATACCTAACACTGAGAGGGGGATGAATCAGTAATGGGGAATTTTTCAACCAATTCCAACTTTTATCCTTGTACCCTTTGGCCTATTAGAATATTGATTCTCTTATTCACTATTCCCTATCGCATGCAATAATAGAAAGCAATAAAAATATGCACATGATATGTTTACAAGGTTCACCACTCAATAAGAGTAGCTAAGTCCTTTCCATGAATGGGAATGACTAGTGCATGGATTCTCCACTATAATGTAATATGATGTTACATTGGAGTGGCTAGGTAAACAATCCTCTAGCCAGTGTATGTCCGTACACATTGGAGGGGGGTGGGGAAGAATCCTCTTCTCTGGACTAGTGATAGTATAGTCCAACATGCAACCTCTATCTAGTTCTTTATAATTACTATAGAGATAGTCTTCTTCCTTCTTTATAAGGAATGTTCTGCCCCTGGTCTTCATTAGTCCTCTTCACTTGATTACTTGCAAAGCAGTAGGCATGCATTTCATCATTCTTTCTTTATCTTCTTCTATAGTGCAACACCAATTGCACTAATCTTCTTCATTCTTTTTCATAGAGCAATAAACAACTACAATAAATCTTCTTCTCCCTTCTTTTCCAGAATTACATATACCAATGTTACTATTTAGAAACTGAGGATCTGATCACATACCATCATCTGAATTAAATTGCCCTATATAATTTTAGGCTTCAATTGGGCATACTCTGTACTTCTTCTTCTTCACTTTTTTCTATGCTGCAAACCTATAAGTTACGCACTCTTCTACTTCTTCTGTTTCATAAATAAAAAACTAGATTCACTGAAATATAATCTTCTTCACATGTTATATTTCAGATAAAAACCATCTTCACCATGAACTTCTTCTTCTTATTCTATCTAGAGTCACAAGTTATCTTTGTGATTGTACAAAAAATAAAGTCTAGATCAAGTTAGCATCTTCACAATTGATCAAAAGTTGTTAAGAACTTCAAGAGAAACACACATCCTATGTGCCAATCCATACATGTGCACCACCCTACTTGCGCTCCTCTGGAAGATTGTGTGGAAAAACATGCATGACAAAACATGCGTGGAAAATCTTGCGTGGCAAAACATGCACGAATAAACTTGCGCAGTAAAACATGCATGACAAAACTTGTGCAAAAAAACATGAGAGGAAAAAAATGCACTAAAAAACATGCACGGAAGAACTTTTGTGGAAAAACATGCATAGAAAAACATGTGTGGTAGAACTTGCGTGGAAAAACATGCGCAACACCCTACTTGGGCGCCTTTTAAATAACCCTCTGCTTGCGCACCACTTCAGCTTGCACGCCGCCCTCTACTACGTGCGTGATCAGAGAACCCTCTACTACATGCACGCTTAGAGAAAATATTTTCTCTTATGTTTTGAGCATTTAAAAAATGAGGAGTCTAGTCTTTTATTTATATGAATTTTGGTGATTTGCTTGCCTACACATGTGCGCAGCTCCAGAACATACGCGCCACTCCAGCACTTGCGCGCCACTCCAACACTTGCGCGCCCTTATTTCACTAGCACGACACTTTAATTCATTTGTAATATTTTGATACGATGATTTTGAAATATGACTTTCACGCAACATAGACTTGTGCACGCCACATATACGTGGGTGTTGCACATGCGTGCCACTTCAACTTGCCCACCTCATTTTGACACGTGGGACAATCTTTAACCTGCGCTCTAGTTTATTTCCTTTGTCATATTTTTGTGAGATTGTCTTTGAAATATGATGTTCACGCCACTTACACTTTCGTGCCAATACTTTTGTGCCAATAACTACGCGCCAATACTTGCATGCCACTTTTGACTTGTGTCTACTTTCTTTCCTTTGCAAAAAACACTTCTTTACTCCCCTTATCCTTCATAAGGCTTACGTCACATGTTCTCCTGACATATGATATTTGTGAAATACGTATCATCAAATAATAATTTGGTTTTTTCATTATTTTTGGAATATGAAATCCAATGTACTTTTTCATCCTCACTTCAAATCCTCAATTTCTTTTGGAGTGTTAATTCCAAAGAACTCAAATATTCTCTCGTTATCCAAAAGTGGAGGCTTGGAGCTTCTTCAAATACAATAAATGTTGCGGACAATGTACCACCTTTGATACATGTATTTGGATCTTTAACAACAGTTCAAAAATCATATGATTTCAAGGAAATGTGTAATTCATGACCTTCTTAGAATGACAAGCCCTTCCACACTCTCTCTTTTTCTCCAACTATCATTCTCCCAATCATGCAAATCATATGATTCAATTATTCAAGTATGTTCTTCCATGGTTCTCAGGAAATCATGAAGAGTTGCATGGTCTTATTCAACTTCTCATTCTTCTGCAATCATCCGTAGATGGATGATACCTCACCATTCTTCGTTGTTGTAAACAATGTGTCACCTCTAACACAAGTTCTTCGAACTAAGGATCAGTGCAACAATCATCTGAATTGATCTTCTTAGAGAATTGCTCAAGTATGACATCCAATGCTATGATTCCATAATAATTCACCAGGAAACCTCACTTCAGCCAATCTCCACTAACTTTTTAGTCCTTCTTCATATCCTTCTACATTTTGAAGAGAATTTACAACCATTGACAACAAATTCAGTCTTTATACATAAAGTGGTCGCAACAAAATATTTCTAACTTCTTTCAAAATATAGTAACATAGACTATGAATAAAAAATATAAAATGAATATTTCTGTGTAATAATATTTTTCTACCACCATAGTTAATGTGGACACTTCAAATGAATTAGTGAATGGTGTATTAGTTATGAATTTTAATTATTCAAATACCCAGTTTGATTCATGACCATCACATTATATATTTTTTGATAAATTGTCATCAATAGTATGACTATATTATCATGAAAGAATGATATAAATTTTGGGAAAAACGTCAGTAGAAATATTAAAGATAAATATATATATAATACTTTTCCAATTTTTTTCAAGTATATTTTGATTATTGAAAGTATTGTTGAACAAACCATAGTTGATTTAGATAATATTTTTCTTATGGATTGGAATTCAAATTATATTTCATAGATAGATTTCAGATATAGGAATGATTTCATAAATCATTTAATATCATTGAAAATTTATTAAGGAGCATAAAAATTTATTAGAAATGTTTTTGAATGATACATAACATGTTTAATTGAAATGAATAAAACTATTCAAATTAATTATGTTGTATTAGTGTATGAATACATCGATGTTTTTTTCAAATGATTTTCCTTGTTTCATTAATTATTTGGGATTGAGTTCTCTTATTACTTATTCACTAATCATTAGAATATTTAAATAACACATTATTAAATATATGTAACATATTTTTGTGGAACTGATAATGAAATTTTAAGAGTTGTAAGATAATGGATTAGTATGACCTAAAACATCTTTATGGGATCCTAATATTTTATTTTTGTGTAAAATAATGATGGTTCTATGATAATTTTCATTTAATATACAAGTTTTAATAACATAGTTATTATGAAAATGTATCATGTTCCTCTTATCGATGATTTTATTGGTATAATATACGAATTGAAGTTGTTTTAAAAGATTTATCATTGATCTGGGAACCATCAGTTCAAGTAGATGGAGGATGATATTCTAAAAATAATAATCCAGAATAAATATAGGGAATTAGGAGTTTGATGTTGTTCTCTTGAGATTTAGGATGTACCTATTATATTTATGGATCATATGAATATAGTTCTCCTTGATTTTTTTTAATAATTGTTTTTATTGATGATAGATTATTTTATTAAAAATGTTATCAGGAGCAAGAAAAAATATATTTTTTTTGAAAACTGTCAATGAAAAGATGTTATACAATGAATTTATGAAATGTGATTTATTGTTACAATATATTTCATTCCTTGGAAAAATTTATATTTACTAAAAATATATATTGACCCCACCCAAACAAATGTGGATGATGAGTGGGGAAAAACTAAAGATATAATGGTAATCATAGTTTTCATTGGTATTATCAAGAAATTACAAGTTGTTTTTTGACTTTATTTCAAGGTTATCTAAAAAATTAACTATGTCAACTAGAAAATTCTATAAAATTATCTGGAAAAAATAATCAGAGGATTTTTTATGAATTAAAATAACGATTGATAAATGATCTAGTATATGGATTTTCCTTAATTAATGGGTATTTTTTCATCAATAATGATTCATAGTTGAATGTAGTAGGTTTGGTTCTAATGAATAATGACCAGGTAATTGTTTATTCTTCATGAAAACTTAAATATCATTATAAAAATAAATTTTAATATTATATAGAAATATTTTCTATCACTACAGAAGATTACGCATATAGCGGCGGTTATAACCACCGCTAAACGGTGTGGCAGCGGTTTTTAGAAACCGCCGCGTAATATGGTGTCGGCAAACGTTTAACGGTGGTTATGTTCGTTTAGCGGCGGTTTTAGGGAAGCGTCGTAGCTGCCTCATGTCGTGGTGGTTTTTGCGGCGGTTATAACCGCCGCTAATAAATTCAAATCCACCACCATAAAACCACCGCTAAATCAAGAAGAACTGCCGCGATTTGAGGCTTCCACGGTGCGGCTATTTAGCGGCGGTTATAACCGCCGCTAAACGTATATTGTATTTTGACTGTAGCAGAGGTTCTAGACGTTTAGCGGTGGTTTAAACCGCCGCTAAATATCTGCCAACTTTCATGTAGCAGCGGTTAAAACCGCCGCTAAAAAGTTGCCCAGAAAAAAAAATTCCCTGATTCTGCTTCGCCTGAGCCTGAAAACCAAACCAAAAACACATACAACAGAATATAGCAAACTATAAAATACATATTCATTACCACCCCATCAAACTATAACTCCACTTATTCCTGCCAATAAAGAATATAGCAACCAATATCAGTTCAAGATCAGAATCATGTTTTAAAACTATCCATCACAATAGAAACTAGAAATCTCACTTTTAAAAATTCATTGGATTTTAGGTACCATTTTGACAATTGGAAATCTATCATTTAAGGTCACATTATCCCTAATTATAAGGATATGCTACTATATGTTTTATGTGATGCTACCCACCTTAGGAGTTTCCTAATCATCATTTAATGAGAATGGGATCTCATCCCAAGAAATATGCTTCATCCATAACAAAACACTAGTTACAGATGTGACCAACACATTATTACCAATTTCCTACTGAACAAAGAGTAAAACAAGCCACCAAAAAGATCAGTATATTATAATTTACCATCTGGTAGACATGATTCTCTCCCAATATGTTCTCATTCACGTCATTAGTATCATACATATAAGAAAAATCTAAACTGATCAGAAGTGTTCTAAAACCGGATCCTTTGGTAACATCATCCCTAGCACTAGGAATACTAAATTTTTATATAATAACTAGTCTATCCACATTAAATATGACTGATGAATGTAGAATAATAGCATATTTATTTAATTATTTCCACAAAACTCATACAGTTTACTACACTATTCTAGCAACTCGATGGGTGTCACGTGTATAAATGTGTACATCCTTCATATTTCACTAGAAAAATGACGCATCATCTAATGTTATCCATAGGTAAATTAGACCTATGAATCCCAGTATTTTATGGTCCATACAAATGATTTATCCCCAATTTTCATTATTCCATATGACTTTTGACGCAGCTAAAGACCTCCTGATTCACCTGTAATTACAGAAGAAGAAGGGTCACATGACCAACTAGGAAGCTGATGATGCCCTAGGCATGTATACCCCACTAAAAAAGAGAATTATGTGAAAACAAAATCCCATATATGGGACACATTACCGAATAATGACTCATCAACCTAGGGGTGTAGTTTCATTATAGATAGTCTGATATAGTAAAACCATGATATAAGCAACACCTTAGATATGAAATACCTCATAATCATTTATCAAGTTTTTAATTCTGAGGGCTCTACCTACTCCAGGAGAACCCCTTCTTAATAAGGTATTATACATTGAATCTATGAATAGGTCATTCTAAAATGGTCACTTGGATTACTAACCTAACCTTAAATATTACTATAAATTAGAATGTTCAATATAGACTAATATGAATTTTTTTTGTTCCCATCCAATGCTAAACCAATGGAGAGAATTAAACTAGTCTTACATGAGGTTGAAAAATAAAAACATAATATTATTGTTTCATTTAATCCATTACATTAGTTCAAATTTGATTGTTTTGTGGAAATTTCAAAGCATAAGTATTAAAAAACTTCATGTTTTAGTTCAAAAAGAATACTTTAATTGGTACTTTATTTAGCTAACTCTATATGGTATCATAGGAAAGTAATATCAAAATTCCTTTCAAGATTTTTTTAGTTAGATGATATCCATTCATAATTTATACAGTTTATCTTATAAATTCTTTTTACCCATCTTATTTATACATAAATTTCTCACAATTGGGCTTTGTTAAATAAAATTTCTATCCGAATATAGAGAGGAATACCCCCTTTAGGTTTTAATTGGAATTTTAATTAACCGATATCCATAAGCAATGGTTTGAATTTATTAAATCAAAAAAAATCAATGAAATTTTATTCTAATAATTCAATGTATATATTCATCATATTTTAATAAGATTAATTACCATTCCCATGTTATAAAGGTATTTTCCTCTATAATTTTAAAATTTCATTCATGTAGCTGCACCCAGGTTATTACCTTTTATTTTAGAATATAACAACTTTATATGTAATGGTTTGATTATATGGGTTTCTAATCCCAATTTATAAAGGCTCATCCTCTCCATTATTAAATTCAAAATATTTACTTGATAAAAAATTCTTAAGGGGGTGTGTGCCTACTATAGATAGTGAAATTTGGTTTATGATTTAGGAAGTGAATGGATGTGGTTAATAGATAACCACACTGAGTTCATGATAAGGATCCCTACAATATGTTGGGATGGAATATTTTGATAATGGGATGTGCTATGCCTTGGTATCATCCATTTTCATCCATGATCTATAATAGGGAGAACTACATAATGAAAGATCAATTAGAAGTTGACATGGTCCTATCTTATGATGGATGGGTTCCATGTAGGTCCCTCCAATGGTCTAAAAAATGGAATGGAAGGATAAAAACATTATTAAAAGTGTTGTGATCATGGGCCAGTCTTCTGATTTTTCCCACCTATATATTTGTGTTTAGTATGATGTCTTTGAGAAATATAAATTTTACATGAACATGGAAGGGGATTTCTTTACTTCCTCGTTCTTGTTGAGGGAATACATCATTTAGCAGTTATAAGATGAAGTATAAGCACCTCCATAGGAAATTGTTTGAGGTGACATCTTAGGATTCTAATGGAAGAGGATGACTATAGTGTATTCAGTATAGGGATCTGGGACACCCAAATTTATTTTTCCCAAATCCACCATGCACATTTCCATGATATGGGAATATTGGTTATCCTAGGAAATATTGTGACTCGTTCACATGCCTAAGAAATGGTGGTGCATCTAACTAAGTGAAGGAATCTAAATTGAAGAGAATTGTGTTGAGATAGAATGAGTTATGGTCTCATGGTTGAGTAATAAGAACACTTCCTATGTTGTATCCTTCATGCTTCAGCATACACACTGCCCACCATGCCCAACCTACATCATACACATTGCCTAACCTGCAGCATACAAACTGCCCAACCTGTAGCATACACACTGCCCAACCTACAGCATACACACTGCCCAAACTGGAGCATACACACTTCCACCTTGTATCCTTTATACTGCATCATACACACTTCCCATGCTATATCCCCCCAGTATTCCCCACTCCACTGCAACATCCCACCACTCCACACTCCTCTGCAACATCCCCCACTCCAGTGCAACATCCCCATCTCCCCACTCCACAACACTCCACTAGCCACACATCCCACCTATAATCAAACACACACAGCACTCCACTGCCCACACAAAATATCCCACCTGCAATAAAAAACACACAACAAGCAGTATCCTACCTAGAAAATGTGTGGATTTTGATGAATAAACAGATACCCTATTCCTCCCTCTATTGAATTTAAGTCCAAGATCATTGAACTAGAGACTCAATAAGAGTAATATACCATGCGTTCTAATTCAGTTGGTCATGCACTATGATGTACATAAGTGATACACATAAGTAGTGTGATATATATAGGCCATGCAATGTAAGCATGATAGGAGTTTATGATAGAATCAAAGGCCAAACAGTTTTTATTGGGAAACAGACGGACTTAGAAGACAACCATGCTTTCTAATTCAGGCCAACCAATGTGTACGAGGAAATAAAGAATCCAATGATAAAGATTTTATCACCTCTCCAACCCAAAAAGCACATTCTAGTAGAGGGAATAAGGGTCCCTATAGGAGAAACTATAGTTTAGAAAGAAAAACCCACATCTGGTTGCTTATTATTGTCCACCAAGTGGTTTATTTGTTGAATACATACATAATTAAATACATACCTACAAGTAAATACATACAAAATTAAATACATATAGAAAACAGACCTATAACTAGAGACTCCATACATACCTACAACTAGATACTCTATACATACATAATACAAATAGAATTTAATACATACCTGCAACTAGAGACTCCATTCTTGCAACTAGAATACATACAAAATGCATACCAGCAACTATAGAATACATACAGAATACATACGAATTAAATACATAACTAAATTCAGAATACAAACAAAATAAATACCTAAAACTAGAGACTACATACATAAAGAATACATACATATATAACACATACATACCTACAACTAGAGAATCCATACATACAGAATACATACCTTCATGTAAATACATACCTAAAACTAGAGACTCCATTCCTCCCTCAATTCATAATACATACAGAATTAAATACAAACCTGAATTTAGAATACATACATAATTTAGAATTTCATTCATACATGCATTTAGAATTGAATACATACTTGCAATTATTATAACAAATAATTCATACCTGTAAGTAAATACATACATATTTCAGAATTGAATTCAAAATTCATAATTGAATACATAACTACATGTATAACACATAAGTCATACCTAAAGGTAAATACATAAATAATTCATAATTGAATTCATAATTCAATACCTACAAGTATAACACTAAATTCATAAGGTAATTAAATACATACATAATTGAATTTAGAATTAAATTCATAATTCATAAGGCAATTACCATGTGCAATACAAAATTCATAATTAAATTCTGAATTGAATACATACAGAATTGAATTATTAATTATGAATACAATACACAAAAAATTTATATGGAAGGAATTAACCTTTTTATATAACAAGATCGGGTGATAAGATGATAAATCCCAATGAAACTCTATACACTAAAGATAGAAATAAAGCCAAAATTCATTCCCACATGCTTGTCAAAAATGTGTGGTGGCAACTATGTGCCACAAATGTTACATATACAAACCAACTGTTTTCATATTACAAATCAACAATACAACTACTCAGGGTATGATGATGCATCATCACCCTCTCCACCTTCATCTCCACTTTGTGGTGTCACCTGTAAGAACATTATATTGAAAATTAAATACGATTGCATATTTATATTAAAACATTAAACCAATGAAAGTTAGAAAACTAAATGATTTTGATTTTTTGTGATTTACCTGCATACCACCAGTCGATGCACTACCACCAGGGGCATATCTCCTCTGCTGCTGACGTATTTCAATCAACTCTTTCTGCAATGCAGATATCTGATCCCCCTACTGGTGAACTGTGCTTTTTAAAGAAACAATATCTCTCTTATCATCTCCGGGTATGGGCTGACTAAGGTCAGGAGTAGATGCAGCTTCTATCCCCGATGGCCTGCTAAAAATCTCAGATGGTACGGGTCCCAAACCCATCCCGTGCACTCTCCAAGCATGCTCCTTCCCAAAAGACCTGAGCAACCAGGTCATTCTGGGAGACAGAGTATGACTGCGCAGGATTGGCATCCCATAGCTCTTTAATTTTTACCTATAAATCAAATATCAAAATATATTAACATAGTAAAAACTGATAATAAGTTATTATGATAAAAAATTGACTTCATACCCCAACTTCTTTTACAGGCTCCTTAACAAAACTTCCATCTGATTTCTTATGAACATCCAACCACAGTTCAGTCCTGGATGCTTCATGTCCTAAATTCTGGGACTGCATTAAACAAAGATAAATCAACAATTCAATATATTAAACAGATAATATTATCTTATAAATATTTAAACTAATTAAAGGATTACCAATGTCGTTCGGCTTCTAGAAAAACTTTTTGAGCCCGTAGTGTGCGGGATGACTTGCTTTGCCCGGTTTGATGCTTTTTTTCTTGAAAGATCCTAAAATAAATAAAAGGCAATTTAATACCGATGTATTGAATGTCATGTACTTTTCATATACATGTATAAATGTAAAATGAGAATCATATAATAATATATATTTCAATACCATCCGCTTCTGATCACGATGTCTGTCAACAAACACTTTCCACTGCTCTTTTGGTACCCCACTGGGTAGCTTCTCATACATTTGCTGCGTGGTCAACGAAGTATCGTTGACATCACACCATAATCTCCATTTTATATCATTCCACTTCTTACCTAGATTTTTCAACGTCCACTTCCGTGCTATCACATCAGCAACGGTAAAGTGGATGAACATCTGTATATAGAAATTAATTTTGAAGATATTAGTAACATGACATTCAATTGAACCATAATGTAATAAATTTACCTTTATTTGAGAATCAAACACTTCATTTTTTCAACTTCAAGGAATATGTCTCCAATCATCATATGAAATGGGAAGGGAAATGGGCTCTGCTGCCAGCTGGCCTAGAATCTGGCCAAGTAACCCCGCGACATCATCCGTAGGGACCCCGTAAGAATCAAATGGCACAATAATCGTCTTGCCATTCAGATTCCAAACATCTGAACTTTTTATATTTTTCATCACGGTTGAATTTTTGTCATCTTCAATGATCAAACAATTAGTATAAACAAAATTCAATAAAGTTATTTAATTTAAATTTGTACCTATGATAGTGACACTCCAGTGTGTCCGGGATGAACTGGAAGGGGCACGACACTGCCCCACTGCTGAGCCTCCTGAAAGGGGAGTCGACGACTCACCCTCTACTGGGACATCCACGAAAGGTGTGAGAGATGGTGCAGGGGGGATGGTGCAGGGGTGTCGGCACCTGACGTCTCAGATGTCGTGGGGAGGGACACAAATGGATCGCCATCTGTCGCGGAACTAGATGAAACAATATACCTCTTCTTCCTTGGCATTCCTTTCATTTAATCAAATAAAATTAAGTTCAGATATATATTTCAAAAAAATTATGCAGAAAAAAAATTAAAAATGACAATATATTCTCAGTACTAACGAACAAAATATATATAACAATGATAATGAATGAGTGCAGAAATGAAACAAGTGGTTGCTGAATAAATAAAAAATTGTACATAAAATCATTTTCTCCTTCAATCATGTCGGTTTCCTGCTCCATTGCTTCACCCACTTCATTCATCCTTTATAGACTAATATTTTCAATATCATGATTGACAACTAATTCTTCTTCCTGTTGCTGATTAAATTCAATTTCAGAGGTCAAATTTTCCACTTCATCACCCATATCATACAAATCTCTTTGTATTACATGAGCAACTACACTCCACCCTTCATCGGCAACATCATTCATAGAATATACCATTTTTGCTTGTGATGCTAGGATATATGGATCATGCAGTTCACGATCACCAACATCCATCAACGAGAGAAGTTCACAGAAGTAAATTGCAAGGAATCTCTTTTAACACCTCCGATAATATGGACCCATTTACTTTTGAATAAAACAACCGAAAAATGTCAGTGGTTGTTTAATTCAATAATATCATACAACATTCCATACTATTCCACTTCAGCAAATGTAAATATACCACTATTCTGTGTTTTCAAACCCACTTCTCGATCGACTGTACGAAATCTAAAGCCATTCACATTATAAGCGTCGAACTTTCTAACTTCTTTTAGAGAACTTCTAGCAAGAAACTTCAAATCTTCTGACACCTCTGCTCGAGTATCAGTATTCATGATCCGAAAAAAGAAATATACATTATTAGATTCCCAAAATTTATGTGTCAAAAAAATATTCGTATTTATTGTAATATTTATGAACTTACACGTCGTGAAAACCATTGTACAAGCTCTTTTTAACAGCTTTTGTTATATCTTTCTCATTTCGTGTTCGAACTCTCATTCGTCTCTTTGTTTGTATACTCAACTCTTCAATAATTGGATCTGCAATGTCACTATTCATCAGCACATATATATGTGCCTGTAATAATTCAAATTCAGTCAGTGCCGCATTTGAGGTCCTCCCAACAGATCGGCCAATAGCAGGAAATATTTTGGATTTCTGATGTATTTCAGATTGAGTCGATGTGTCGTCAACACGTCGAACTCAATTAAATCTTGTCTCAATATCATCCAAGTATCGAGAACAAAAGGTAAGACACTCCTCAGCCAAATAGCCTTCAACAATTGAGCCTTCTGGTTGAGCTTTATTTCTCACGTATGATTTCAAATGTCCAAGATATCTGTGAAATAAAATAAACATAATTATGTATTTAATTAAGTACCAAAAATTGTTTACCTAACTTGAAAACATATAAATAAAGTACCTCTCAAATGGATATATCCATCGATAATGAACGGGGCCTCCTAATTTAGCTTCCTCAACCAAATGCACAATTAAATGCATCATTACAGTAAAAAAGGACGGAGGAAAGATCATCTCCATTGTGCAAAGGGTCAATAAAAACCTCTTCTGGAGGCTTTCAAGTTGAAATGGATGTAGACATTTCTCACATAATTGTCTGAAAAATGTGCAGAACAGCAGTACAACAACAGTAATTTTTTCAGGTAATAATGTACGCAATGCCAATGGTAGTAACTGTTGTAACAAAATATGTGAATCATGACTTTTCAATCCATGTAACTTAAGATTATTCAAGTCAACACACCTCGAGATGTTACTTGAATACCCATCAGATACCTTGACATTCTTTAACATTCGAAGGAATGTATCTTTATCCCTATTTTTCATTGCAAAAATTGATGTAGGATACTTTTCATTCTCATCTGGCCAGAGATCGCATTTTATGTTCATTGCTTGTAAGTCTTTGCGAGCATTGAGATTATCCTTCGACTTTCCATGCTCATTAAGCAATGTGAAAATCAAATTGTCACAGACATTCTTCTCAATATTCATCACATCAAGATTATTCTGCAACAAATTAAATTCCCAATACGGAAGTTTGAAGAATATAAATTTTTTCTTCCATTGTTGCATTCCGGTTTCGCTTGACGATGCACTTCAGACCCGTTTTCCGCTATCATTCAAATGATGAACCTTCCCAAATTCTGTTTCAACATTTTCAAGCTGTTTCAATATTTCAAAACCATTTAACAACTTTGGAGGTGGTCTACGATCAATGGAACCATTAAATATTGATTTGTTCAGCCGAAAACTATGTGATGCATCGAGAAATATTCGATGACACAAGAAGCACCATTTTCTACTGTGAGATAGCCGTTTGGGCTCAAAATCAATGTTACAAACGGGACAAGACAAACCCGTGTAAGTGTTCCAACCAGATAAATTCCCAAGCCCAGGGAAGTCAATAATGGTCCACATTAAAGAAGCATTCATTGTGAACATTGTTTTAGAAGAAGCATCAAATGTCTCAACACCGTTGCTCCATAACTCCTGCAATTCTTCAATCAAAGGCTGCAAGTATACATCAATATCATTTCCAGACATTTGTTTTCCAGGAATAATCTTCGAAAGGATAAAAGATTTTTGTTGCATACACATCCACGTAGGCAAATTATAAGGGATCAAAACAACTGGCCAAATGCTATAATTGGTACTCAAAGTCCCAAATGGGTGGAATGCATCGGCAGCCAATCCAAATCAAACATTCATATGATCAGCTGAGAAATCGAGATGTAATGAATCAAATGTTTTCCATGATTGAGAATCTCGTGGATGTCTCATTAACCCATCATTGTTATTATCTACAGAATGCCACATCATGTGTTCGGTGGTTTTCGATGACATGAATAATCATTGCAATCGAGGATTCAAAGGAAAGTAACGCAAAACCTTTGCAGGTGTACTCCTTTTCTTCTTCTTCTCCATGAAATTATGTTCATTCAGAATTCCAACATCACTCTTTGTCTTCCATCTAGAAGAAGAACATTTCATGCAATTTTTTCTACTTGAATCCTCTCCCCAATAAAGCATACAATCATTGGGACACGCTTGTATTTTTGTATAATTTAGACCAAGCTTGTTAACAACTTTTTTCATATCATAAAAAGATTCTGGGATTTTTTCTTCAGGAAATGCATCACGTATCAATTCTAATATCATGGACATTGCCTTATTTTTAATTCCACATAGACATTTGATGTGATACAACTTCAGCAGAAATGAATGTTTTGAATATTTCAAACACCCACAATACAGCTCTTGATTTCCATCGTCAACTAAATCATGAAACGCATTTTCCTTAGTGAAGTTTTCTCTTACATTTGGCTCCATAGAATCAACAGGAGGAACCAGTGATATGTGACAATCTTGATCTGCATGTGTTGCAGTCTCAAAAACATCACTTGTCACGTTGTAATTTGTAGAACCCTCTTCTGGTTGTTCTGATATGATTTGATGCTGATAGTGGTCACTTGCAGTGCCGAATGCATCATTTATTAGGTTTTGCATTTCATTTTCCATTATCGACGAACATGGGACCTCATTCTGTGGATTAACATCGGTGCTCAATCATTCTATAACGTTCTATTCTCCATTCCCAATCCGACACAAATATTGATCATGGAATTGCTTCAGTATTAAATGTTCATAAACCTCATCTTTCTAAAACCATGTTCTAAATTTACATTTAGGACATGTTAATTTTATTCTCCCTACAACAGATCGATTAGAAATTGCAAAATCATAAAACTCATTCAAACCCTTAACATACTGAGGTGTGTTCCTCGGTAATGTGATCCAACTTTTATCCATGTATATCACAATTTACCTACACAATAATATGAAAAATTAAAACACATAGTTACTACTAAATACAGAAAGAGATTCATATATACGATAGTATAAGGTTATAGAATCATAATATAATAAAGATGATCCACTGAGTTAGATATGAACCCTTAGTGTTTGGGATAGGGGATGTTTCTTTGGTAAAGAGAAACATTGTGCTAACAACGTGGTAGCTACTTTACCATGAAAACCAAAACACATTGTTAATTTAGAATAACCCCAACCTAAGTTCTCCATAGAGTCTTCATATAAAACTCCCATATCGAATAAATCTATTATAAATAATTTGTACTTTATATTTTTATTATTTATTTGTGAAATATTTAAATCTAATCCAATAGAATCTCATTTAAATGATGCTAAAAATATTTTGAGGTATTTAAAATGAACTATTTTCCTTTATCTATTTTTTTCAGAACCCTCTATTTTTAATTAAAATTTATATTTGGATACATATTTTGTTCGCTTTAGACTGGATAGAAAGATAATGTCAGGAACCAGTAAAATTATTGCTAAATCCTTAGCATCATGATATAGTAATGGAAAACACATTATATAACTATCTAATACTAAAGTTGAATATATTATATCCATATGTTTCTATGCATAGGTGTTATTAATGAAACACACCCTAACTAATTTTGGATTCAATTTTAATCAGGTTTAAATCATATGAGACACAAAATTTCAATAAACATTTCAAAAAAGATTGATAAACCATTATAGGATGAAACACATATATTTAACACATAATTTATTAATATATCATGCATAATAAGGTGATATATTTTTTTATTTTTTTTGCATAGTCAATCAATTGTCATAATTTTTTACTAAACCACTTCCTAGTTATAGATTCAATTTTATCAAATCCAAATTAAGATTATTTAAAATTATTTAATATCATTTCAATTTTACTAATTTTATATTGTGAATTTATAATTAGTAAATATTTTATTTGAGTTATTTCATTTGAGATTTAGCACCACCATTTTGAATGATATCAAAATTAAATATGCATAATAGTATTATTTAGATAATTTAATTTTTTTGAATTATATTTTATGACTATAACATCCCATGTTGGGTGACACTAAATAGGTCCCTCAAGCCAATTATCCATAAGGCCATATGTGTGCTTCCCTGTACTCCATACGTTGACGACTAGACGCGAGGGTGTAAATGTGATACATTGGGGGTATTATACACTTATATTAGAGTATCTAATGATGAAATGAAAGGAGATCATCCATAGATGTTATAAACCGAGTATAGAAGTAGTAAAAATTGAAATAGAACATGATACAATAACAAATGAAAATATTTAAAAGCATGAACAATCATGTCATACATATAACACCAGTCATCCACATGGACGAACATATAAGTTGGAGTACATAATGGAAAATGAAAAGAAATACAAATCTACACTAATATATCTATAGAATATAACCTATACGGTCTCCACATACATATCTAAGCCATCCGTTCAATTACTCTAGGTCAGCACCATATCTTGGTCTTTCAATCAAGCAAACTTCTTCTCGAGTAACATAGTGAAATTGATTCCCAAACAGGTTGCGATTACAATACTCAGTAGGGAACCTCCAATATTGTCCAACACATATCCATTAATATATAGTTTATGTATATATGATAAACTCATTAAAATTTCAGTAATACTAGTAATAACTTCTAGAATTAAGATGAAATAAAAACTCATATAATGTATGGTCATGGAATGTGATCAGTCTAGCTGAGACAAAACTAGAAATGAATAAATAAAATAAATAAAGTGAAACCACAACCAACCCCTGGCTTCGAGATCCTATTCAGTGAGCTACTGTGGAATTATAAATATATATTTATATTTATATGTGGGGAAATATATATATTCTGATAAATGTATATGTATACACATAAACATGTATATATATGATTTAGTTGAAAAATGTCATGAAACAATAGGAGCCTATTCTTGGGTCTGTAATCATTATTATGTGGATGTCCTTAGAAAAGGGTGTTCTGCTTGATGTCATACCAATCAAACCATTCATAATTAGTGAATCCTCAAGTCTATAATCCTTATTGACAAAACCATCTCCATTCAGTGCCATAAATATGTTTGAGCAAGCCATATCATTATAGGGGAATATACGTCTTAGAAATATCTTCCACTATACTCTCCCCCAATAACTATAATTTTGGATGATGTATATTAATGGAAAATCCTATTAAGAAAATATTGTCTTGGGTCTAAGACCTAGGACATGATCCATAGCCTATCCTTATATTGGAACATAGATGAACACTAATGGGCTATCCCTATTGTGATTTATAAAAGGAATTCTATCCAAACACAAGTACATGCTCAGAATCTATTCATAATAACCATCAATATCCACATCATCAAGAAGTACATCTAGGATATATAACAATGTTTCATCCACCCAACACTAAAGAGTATCCTCAGAATCACTCAAGTAGAGCATAATTATATGTTGAGTATATGTCACATCAATGGTGATGTTCACCATGTCCACCAACTCAATCATGTAATTGATCAAGGAGAGGGTAATTTACCACTTTCCATAGGAGAGAGTAATCAACCATGATTTCCAATCAATGATGTGGATTTCCATGTACAACACTATGTCCATGTGATAGATCATGGATATCATAATAATCCCAATCACTCAAGAGAGCATAATCATCCATGAGCATCCAATCACATGGTATGTTATGCCAAATCGTCATAATCAATTATCTCAAGTGCCAGATTCGAAGATGTATGATTGGGTATCTCAATATTATAAAAATCAAATAACATGTCTTAGAATCTAGACCCCAGAATGTATATATGGGATTCCAAAATATATGAGTAAAAGGGAAAATAAATCGTTTCTTATAAAGCACATTTGGGAAACTAAATCGGTTCTTATGAAGCACATTTGGGAAACTGAAAGTGTGTCTTATCAATCCAGGTTCATATTCCATAATCTAGGAAGTGACTCTTGTAATCATCAATATGTCTTTGGTATAAGGTGAAAGCATAAACAAAATCATGACGGTGTGAGTGACTTATATCATTATTTACTAACATAATATAATATAGGGGTCTCATGTTGATCTTTTGAACCATGTGTTGATTGGTCAGGGTCTTGATAAGTGCCTTTTAAGAAGGAATTTCACCATTAGTATTAAAAGGGTTTTATTTTAAGGTCTAAAAAATTTAATATACGACATATACATTTTAAATTCATATCCATTACAACATATATAGTATTTATATTATGAGTTTTGATTTATTGTTTTGTATGGATGATTCTAATGATTTAATTTTTAAAATTCTTATTAACTAAAAATATTAATTTATTGACACCACAATAATTTGTAACTCTTTAAACAGCCCATAAGTATTTTTGACTAACCCAAAAATTAAAGACATGTTTTTTCATACATATCGAAATTCACAATATTCATATTGGACATGAATGATTCATGAAAAGGTAAATTTTATATGACTTTGAGAAACTCCACATGAGTAATCCTAGTATAATAGACAACCAACCCATTCACTTTTGTATCCAAGGAATAAGCCTCCAAGAAATTTTGTGGTTCGGCCAAAAATTACTCTACATATGGAGACTTTACTCAAGTGAGAATTCATTATGTGAAACCACTAACAACTAACATGAATAAACTACATCCAAAAACAATTTATAATCTCATAACTACAATTACAATCCAAGTTCAAGGTATATTTAAACTAACTTTTTTGAAATCATACTTATTATGATATAAAAGGCGCTATCATAAATGAAATTTATCATAAATATGGGAAGGCATAGTATTCATTTTTTATAATCATTTTACTAATCATGAAAATAAATACGTAATTTAAAAAATTAAAATGAAATATATTTAGTTTCCAAAACATGAGACATGGTAAGACATCTAAACCCACCACTATATCCAACACTATGTCCAATACTTTTCATCTATAAAAATGGTACAATTCTGAATCAACTAAATAAGGAAGTTGAGTATAATTTTTATATTCTTAACCCACATAGATGAGCCCCATACATCCTAATTCACCATACATGTCATCACCATAGGCTAATCATTAATTTTAAAGGATTATGAAGCTGGAACAGTAAATACACATTGGTATGATTCATCTGTAAGATGAATGAGATCAAAAATCACATGTTGAGGGAGGGAAATCTAGCACAGCATTGATGTCACTTCAAGAAACAATAATAAAAAAACTAATATCAAAACAAGTAAAAAATTAGAAATCAAACCCTATGGTTTGTATAGGTCGGTGGGGAAACTGGGTCGACGGGGTCGCGGGGTCGCCGGGGTCGCGGGGGGCCAGGGTCGCCGAGGTCGCGGGGTCGCCAGGGAAGCAGGGTCGCCGGAGTTGCGGGGTCGCCGGCGTCGCCGGTTTAGCAGGGGGCCGAGTTCGCAGGGAAAGCGGGGAGCCGGGGGAGCGCGGGTGAGAATGGAGTCGGGGTGGGGGAAGGGTCAGGGCCGGTTAAAAAAATGTTTGGCGGTGGTTTGTTATAAACCGCCGCTAAAGATCGGTTTTTTTGTAGTGTATGGTTCTTTATTTAACTGTTTGGATGCATAATTTATATGGATATATGTTTGGAATTTATACTTATCATAAATGATTAGAATTTTTATTCACTCTGAATTAATTGAACATGAGGCAGAGAATTTGGAAGTATGGGATTTAGGATAATGATTTAATGATTCATTATCAACCTATAAGGGAAAAAATTTGTCGATTCCCTGAGGTGATATTATATTGCAACATTAATCATTTTATATTTGGAAAATGACCCCTTCAATAATGATTTAATGATGTTTTTCCAAGAAGTTGTGTGTGAATGAATATATTTCATCTTTCTAGTGTCAGTCAAATCATCATTATCATATCTAATAAAATACCCATTCAATGAAGTGATGTGGTTGGGTTCAATAAATGATCATGTTG